>CM031239.1:166295471-166999043 GCA_018340775.1 Taxus wallichiana var. yunnanensis
CTCAAAAGTACATTTTCGTTTTTTTGTGAGAGCAGAGTGTCCTGTGAGGATTTTTGGAAATTTTCACAAACACAGACTAACCCTTGAAAACCTATTATTGGATTTTATGCAGACCTAACAGAAGTTTGATCTTCTAGCTTTTAAGATTTGCAAATTTTCTGCCAAACCCTGTTTAGCACGAGTTTTTCATACTTATAACAAACTAAGACAATCCCTTTTATGAAGAGGGAGATTAGCAAGGCAGAGAAATTTTTGATTACAATTAACTACAGAAGATCCAACCTCTAGATAGAAGCCCCCATGGTTCGTATTTAGGCTTTTCTTTGTACTCCATTGCCCTTGTAAATATGTATCTGATTGAGTTTCTGCTGTGTTGTCTCATAGACTATTTTTTTTTTGTGGATGTAAATAAAATTCTTTTCTTCTCCTTCAAAACGTATGCTTGAGTTTGATGCACAACAAATGTTCACATGATCTCCTGCAATTGTTTTTCCAAACAGTTAACCAGTCTTTTGTAAAATTGAATAAGTCATAGATTGTGAACTGATCATCCTTAGGACTTGTTGTCGTAAATAGCCTCAAAGTTGTATTTTATAGCTCATTGGCGAAAGCAGAGTATCTTCTACATGATTGTGTACTGCGCAAAGCCTGTTCTGCTTCTGTTATTAATATAGCCAGCTAACTATATTTCCCTTTAGTGTATTGTTGATAATTTTTTCAAAAACTATGGATTAATTTCATGCAGAACTGTTAGTAATGTGATTTTCCAGCTTACAAAACCTACAATGTTTTTCTACCATATTGTTGCCTGGCTTTTATGTGAAATTTGAAAGATTCTAAAATATAGAATTTGTGATAATTGAGCTTAGGATTTGTTATCTGATAATTGAAAATCTTTATTAATATAAAAGGCTGCCAATTACAAATAGAATTTACAACCGGTTCCATCCCCTCCTAAGAAACCTTTTATCAAGGAACTTAGCTTTACAAATCGAGCTTAGGACATGTAATAAATAGCCTCAGAGGCAATTTTAGGTACAAATAGGCAAGTCTGCTTCATCATCTTTCAATTTTTCCGTAATTTTTTATCACAAACTTTAAACAATTCCCTTAGTGTTTCTGAATAACTGCATTTGTTGTTTTTAATCTGGTGTTTTGAGTGAGCTGCCTCAGTCATCATCACCGAAGCTAATTGTCATCAAAAGCCTAAACAAACCCTTCTTCGAAGAGGATATATTTGGAAAGGCAGGAGAATTTCTGACGAAAGAGAAAAGCTGCAAGGGCTTGTATTTAGGCTTTTGCCCTTTGACAATTCTGTCTAGTCCATCACTCTTGTAGACACGTACTGAATGTAGTTGCTGCTGTGTGGCCCCATAGACTATTGTTGGTCTGGTGGACATAAATGAAATTCTTTTCTTTTTCATAAACTGTGGTTGAAGTGATGCAGAACTAATAGTAATGCGTAAAGCTTGTTCTGCTCTTTTTTGTTAATATAGCTGGCTTATTGTATTCTGTTTTAAAGTATTTTTAGAAATTTTCATAAACTTAGACAAACCCTTCAAAACATATGGATGAATTTGATGCAGGCCTAAGTGTTCAAAACTTATGGATGAATTTGATGCAGATCTAAGTGTTCAAAACATATGGATGAATTTGATGCAGACCTAAGTGTAATATGATCCTGGATCTTCTAAGACCTATAATGTTTCTGCCAAACCATTGCTGCCCCTTCCTGCAAAATTCAAAGGAGTCAAAAAATAAATATGCTTATCATGCCCGGGACTTGTTATAAAAATCCTCAAAGGCGTATTTTAGCTCTTTGGGGGACGGCGAAATATCTTGCCGGGTCAGATTTTGTTTATATGGTTGGCTGACTATCTTCCTTTTATCTTTTCAAGTTCACAAAGTTAGATAAACTCTTCAAATACTATGGATGAATCATGAATTCGATGCACAACTAAGACTAATATGATTGCCCAGCTTTTAAGACCTATAATTTTACCAACAAGTTTTTCTATCAAACAGTCAGTGCCCCTTTCTGTAAAACATGAAAGAGTCTAAAAACAGATTGCACTAATCATGCGTAGGACTTGTTATAAACAACTTCAAATGTACATTTTAGCTATATGGCAAGAGCGGAGTATCCTGTGAGACTCTTATGATGTGGAAATCCTGTTATTTGTTTTGTAAATAGAACTGGTTGATTATCTTCCCTTTTATCTTCTGTGCAGTGTGATGTGTCCTTGTTTAATTTATTAAGTTTTCCTTGGTTTATGTTGTATGCTCGTACATGTTATTACTAATACCCTCTGCAGATTGTACCATAAACAGAAAAAAACTGATGAAAACCTACCAAAACTTAAATGACTGGGATTTGATTACGTGAGCGGTTAAAAATCCTAATCTCCCGAGTCATATCACAGTGTAATATCCAATATTGATCTTTTTATGTTGAACTTGTAGAACCCTACTGTGATCTCTTTGAGTAGGTGTGAGTAATGGCCATAGTCGTAAGGTTTGAAAAGTTCAATACAATTTTGATGCAGTTGGCTCAGAGTTGCTGCAACCAACCCAGCCCTTTTAGGTCATCCATTTTTAAGCCCTTAAGTATATTGACAAGAGTTGTTGTATTCATTTGCTTTGTCATATTGGGTCAAATTCCAAGGGCTACAGAATTTGAAATACATATACATATGTGACACAGTTTGGTTAGGGGTCCCAATGAAGGAATACCTTAGACTGTGCAGCCGTAACAGAATTACACCAAAATTACGACAGCAACTACTTCTTTATTCAACAACAATGGATGCCAAATCTGCCTCACATCAACACACACATGCAGTGCCCACATGCTTACAACCATCCAACACTACAATGTGGTCCAAGTGACTCAATCATACTAGTCCCTCCCAGACTTGTTCACAAATCTCTACTTGCAGTACTCCTTGCAACCACAATCTAGATTAAGGATCCTCAATTGAATGCCTTTCTCAAGTGTAGTGATGTATTTATATAGACATACAATCAACTACTTACAATAGTCCGTCCAATTGCATTTGGCCCATGAACATATTAATTTGTGTTGCAATTATAGAATGAAGGATAAAGTGCCTAAGCCGAACTCGATACAACTATAAGTGGGGCCCAACGAACATAATTTGAGTCTTCGTCATCTCCCATTTGTTCTCAAAGTTGCCAACTAGATGATTCCTCCATTTGCGCAATTGGGAAATCTTGTGTACTATTGCACAAGAAATGACACACACCTTGTCTTCAAGAACTTCCTGTGCGGTGGTCCAATAACTTTGTAGTTTTGTAGGTGGATGCATGGTATCAAGATAGGTCTCTCCTTCTAACCGTGCCTCTAAAATTGTCTTATGCGTTACCGGGCATGTTGAAGGCTCCTAGGGTTTGTTCTATACTTCTAGTTGTTTGTGCATTGTTTTGATTTTGCGCCAAGGATTACAAGCTTTTCGCTACCCCTTGGAGTTTGTAGGCATACCACAGAGGTGTCGCGATGCCTTTGGAACATCCTACTGCATGTGCAAGACCTTCCAGCCATGAAATCACTACTTCTCTGCACCACAGGATATAAACTTGCGCCAAATTTTGAAGAGTTATTTGTGATCATTAAAGTATCGTGGACCTTTTCGGAGCAAGTGTGTGCGTGCACACACACACATGTCTATACAACAACTTTGTTGTCGCAACTCGCGGCTCACCTATCTATATATGGTGCGCTTGAGAGTTGGACATTGATCGACGTCACTCCCCTAGAGAATAAGATCTATAGGGAGGAGGGGGCTCCAGAGAGTGCCTACCAATTTCACCATGGCGGCTTGATATTGTCTAGTCAGTAGATTATACTATTTTTCCGAGATTGTCAATGGGAATATGTAGATAAGAGTAATTGGTAGTATAAATTACTAAGTCACGCATTCAAATTCGTGTTCAAATTCGTTGATGATAAAATTTGTTACTAAAAAAACTAATAATAAAATTTGTGATTAAATTTGGCTATATAAAAATATACTTTTATATTAAATATTTAAAAAAGAAAGATAATTCATAATTAAATTCGACTATAAAAAGTATACTTTTAGATTAATTATTATCATACATTTAAATTAAATGTATGATTTTAAAAAATAAAATATATAACATTTACAAATTAATTTAATAACTAAATTATTTATTTTTAACAATATAAAATTATAAAATCTAAATAAAAGACAACAATTTAATAAAAACTTTAATCATAAACTTGATAAAATAATTAAACTTTTTCTAAAAGTAAACATTAAATAAAAAAACCCTAAAGGCCTGGCGAATAAATTTTCCCTGTTCAACCTGCCTGCAATTTTTATGGCGGTTTTAACTTTTCTTCAGGCTTCAGCTATGGCACATTCTCCCTCGTCCACTTCAAATTGAACCCCTTCCCAATGCATAGGTGGCGACCAAAGCGGAAAACATCTTATCCTTCAACCTTCGAGCTTCATGCTAGGGCTTCAGCGGTTAATATTTGCACCTGTGGGCAGCACTATTTCAGGCTTCACTGGATATGCATACTTGAAGCGATGAGATATATACCCTAAATAACGACATCCCAAGATGGAAAACTTAAAACGACCGTCAACCTTTTGAAACGAACTTCAACGAATTTCAAATGTGAATCTCAAATAAAATTAGCATTTTTTCTTTCATATGAATAAATTCGCGATTTCACACAAATTTAATCTGCCCTTTGAAATCTGCCAAATTCTGAATTTCACACTTGAAATTCGGTGAATGCATTTACTATAAAAGAGTAATTGGTATCAGCAATGTCTGAATGTCAGTTTGGATATCACATTTAATATGTGATGTTGGTCGTTATAACGGAGCATAACGCAGTTTGGTAGCGTGCCATCTTGGGGTGATGGAGGTCGCGGGTTCAAATCCTGTTGCTCCGAAACGAACGAGCATACAAGAACGAATGGATTTAATATTAATAGTTCTGCCATTGAACAAATAGAATAACTAAAAAAAATGATTTCAATGGAATCAGAACAACAACATGTAACAACGAGAAAGGAGAAGGGTTTTGTATTATTACTTTCCCATTGTAATGATTCGGTCGGAAAATAACATCAATTTTGGCATAGATAAAACAAAGAAACTAGGATGAATTTAATTAGATATCTTTCCTATATCTTTCCTATTATTATTTTATCAACTGTCTGATCAATTAGACCTTAGATATTGCGATGTGAATAGGAAGGTAGACATTCCCATAATTTTATTTAGAAGATCGCAAGAATCTAACAGGTGAACTAATCCTTAGCTATTATGTCCCTATGTTTCCCAAAATGGTCCCAGTAGATATACAAAGAATATAGCTGTGAGTAATCTTAAAAAATTGAGTGAGCACTCCTTCCTATCTGACCATAAGGGAAAGGATAAAGAACGAAATTAAAAATTAGGAAGAAAAAAAGGATAAATAGTTAAATTTGTAACTAAAAACTACAAACGATTTATCATCATTAGAGCATCGGTCCGATGACCCATTTATCAGACCGAAAGAATATCTATAGATGGGCCCCATATATAGATAGGCCCCTATCTATATATGGCCAGGTGGTAGAAGAAAGATTGGAGAAGATAAGATAGCCGGGGTGACCCCCCCTCGAAAAGCATGGCCATGGGTGGATTTCTAGGAAATTGATCGTTGGTTGTGGACTTATCAACCGACCCCTATCTAGATATGGGGCCCATATCTATCTATTCTATCTATATATATATATGGGGCACCCCTCACCCCTCTCCATAGTTAAGAATTCTATATAGGCTGCCCCCCTGATCATAGGTACTAGGTCTCTATAGATTGGAGATTGGATGGATGGGGCCATCTATCTATATAGTGAGGTCGACTATCTATAGTGTCTTGGGGCCCTCTCTTGATGCTTCTACTTAGAAAAGAAAGCAAGGGGAAGGGGGCCGTCTCTACTTCTACTATGGGGTTGGGGCCAACTAAACCATATAGAGTTGAGAACCCTCCTCGACCTCCATCCTCCATAGATATATAGGGCGCCCCGACGGGATAGATAGGGGTGGACTATCTAGATATAAATATGAATCTATGGGCATGGGCCTTAACAACTATATTCTCTATAGTAGGCCCCGAATCTCTATATAGGACCTCGACCCCTAGGTCGCCATATATAGATAAGATAGGGGGCCCTCTCCCCAGCGTAGGCCGAGCCCTTGAGCCTAAATGTCTGGCTATGGTATGTCCCATATCTATATAGGGGTCCCTCTCCCCCAATTCCCATATAGATATAGATATAGCTATAAATATAGATATAATGCTATACTCTAGATATAGATATAGATATAGATACTGACACTCTTTCTCGGGAGTGATCGAGTACCCCACCCCCTCCTTTAGATAGATAGGGGTTCTCGCCATATAGATAGATTAGGGCTCCCCCTCCTTCCCCTCCTCTTTTCTCAATAGATCTCTAGGGTGGGCCGGGCCTATCTGATCTAATCTATAGCAGATAGGGCCTCCTCCCCTTCCTCCCCACCCAGATAGAGATAGATATCTAGGCGCCTATAGATCTATAGGGGTGCTCTCTTGACTATATGAGCAGATATATGTATAGGGTAGGGTGAACTAACTAGTATGGAATGGACGAGTGGACTAACTAATATGGAATGGACGATAGTCTAGATTGCATTAATCCACTATGGGGCCACTATTCCCATATCTGGGACTCTATATATCTACATGGTGATCACCTACTAAGTGTAGAACCGACGCTACTATATATAGCACTCACCCACCCCTATATAGAATTAGATATCTGGATGGGGGTCCTATGTCTCTATCTCGAGCTAGTAGAGGTGGATGCCCTATAAATATATATGCTTACCGCAGATCAGTAGGTGGATCTGCACCCCCTAACCATATGTTTTATCTGTTCTCTATAGGGGGCCCTCAACTGCCATTAATTAGGATTAGATAGGCAAGGGGGAGCGTTGCACATACCGAGCTTGGGATCAATGTCCTCAGAATTAGAAGCGCCGTTAACATCTCATCTATTTATGTTTCGACGAGAACACCAACCTCGACCGCCTATACTTATCTATATAGGGTAGGGGCAGGGGCAACTCCATGTGAGATTACCCCTATTGTGATGTATATGTATATATGCATATGTATATAGACATCAACTTCGTGACAAAAATTCAACAACCAAAATTTTAGTTGGACTTGCGACTTGGCCAAACTCAACAAATTTTCCACGAGTTAAAATAATTCATGAAGTAAACTTAATTAACATATTAAACAATGTTAAAATTAAGAAATGAATGTAGAAAAATGATAGGTATATGTTATATTATTTTTTACAAAAAAAAGAGTATAATGCTCATCATTGCACCATAATATCATATGACGATTGATGATCATCATAGAAAATTTCAAATCCATTAAACATTTCTCAATTTTTTGTGTCCTCTTACTCATTGGTTGTGCCTTGCAAGTGGAAGATAAATATTCTTCCTCTAGAACATAATCATCTGCAAACATATCATCCTTTTGAACCCCTTGTGATGCTTTTGCTTGTGCTTGTGTCTCTCTGCCACGCGCCCTTTCGTTGATTCCCTCTCAAAATTTGCAATGTCCTCTTGCAATGCACATGGGCTCCACATCCTCAACAATGTGTTTGAGTATGGATCAACATCATGACTCTCTAGCATTTTCACCTGTTTCATGCGAAGAATAATATTATATTACACAAAAATAATGTCATTGAGGCGACGTCTTGTCAATCTATTGCACTTCTTTGTGTGAATGACCCCAAACATGCTTCAATTACATTCTCCCCAAAAGAGTTACATGGTTGGCACAAAATGCAAATGGCTAGTCTCAAAAAATTTATTGTTTTTGCACCATAATATCCCCACCACAAATTTGCAAAATGACATGTATGACTTTGTAAGTCAACCAACTTACATTTATTAAAGAAGGCTATTATCTATAAGTAATGAGACTATGATTAAAAGATTCAATTTGTTTTTACCATGTCGTTGGATCATTCTCCTTCAAATACATAGAGTTGAAGAAAAGTGGCTTCCTTCGGCACTCATAAGACATTTATAACTTTGTAAGTCAATTAGGCTTTGCATTTATTAAAGAAGTCTAGTATTTACAAGTAACGAGACACAAATTAAAAGACGAAATTCATTTTTACCTTGTTGTTGGGTCATTCTTCGAGTGCATAGAGGCGAAGAGAAAAGGCTTCCCTTTGCACCCATGTCACTCTACAATTCATCGAGAATTGTGTCTCTAAGGGCTTCATCAGTCGTCATCTTGCCTATGCATGTGCCTTGAGAACATCAATAATCTCCTCATCGACCTTAAATTAATCGAGAGAAGAAAAATTGGGGTTTAAGTAGTTGGCCGATGCATGTATATGTTAGTGGAGCTGCTTGTTCCATCTCAGATCAATTATGCGCCAAATGGGTTCATATTTGCTTTAATTTTTCCGTAATAATGTACCATGGCCTCATAGAGACAACCCATTGGGTTTTTTTCACCATCCACCACACGTAGAACTTTGACCAAAGGATTTGTCTCCTAAAACAAAATAGTATGAAGCTTTAAAATTAAATCTAAGAGAAATTTGAACAAAAAATAATGATAAATAAAACATAGGTAAGTCCACCTCTTGCTTTTCGCAAACTCAACTTTGACGATGCTTCGAAAGGCAATCCGGGCATTTCGGGAGCGGGGTGTTTAATTAGAGATGAGGAAGGCAAATTAGTGATTGCAGGTTCCTTTTCGTTAAAAGATGGAATGTGTAATGAAGCAGAGGCCCAAGCCTTGCTCGAGGGTATCAAACTGGCGGTTCGAGTCGGATGTGAGGCGTTGATGATAGAAGGCGACTCCCAAGTTGTGATCAACGATGTTCGTAGAGGCAAAGCAGTGTCTTGGAAGTTGGACTATTTTATTAGTAATATCATACATTGGTTGAGTAGGACTCCTACGTGGAACTTAAGGCATAACTAAAGGGAGTCTAACAGTGTTGCCAATTTTTTGGCCAATCAAGGCATTATTAGGAGAGAAGGTCCGTTCATCTCCGAGAAAGTGAGCGCGTGGGAGGAGCTCGATGAAATCATTTCTCAGAAAGGGAGAGTTGGGTGCCATTAAATTCCCAGCTGTGTTGGTTTCTTTTCATTTTTTGTTGGTTTTTGGAGGCTTGCGATGGTGTTGTGGTTTCGGTGTCGATTATGGAGAGCCCCTTTGCCTTTTACATTCTGCAAGGGGCAAGGCGAGAGATGGCCTTCTTTGGTAATATCTCGTAGGCTTGAATCAAAATTATTTTTCGGGCGTAGTCGGGGTCCATTCGCGAGGCCATTGAGAGGATTCTGGGGGAAGAATACATGGAGGTTTCGGTGAGGGCTAGGGTGAATTTGGAGGTGGTGTCTTGCTTTGTGTCCTGGATGCTCCTGGTGCGGCAAAATGTGGATGAGGTCAAAGATATTGCCCTACACTTCATCAGGCCCCAACATTGAGTCAATTTGGTAGAATTGTTGGAAGCTTTTGGTAGGGCTCAACCGTTGTCGGATGTAGTTCGGGAGGGGCAGGCCATGGAAGAAGCTCGGAGGGTGATTGCGGTGTTGTCTGCTAGGAATGCTGTTCTAATGAAATTTGCCTCGAGATGTTCATGAAGCATGTTCCACGGGGCTTTTGAAGGAAGAAGGCTTGAGAAGTTGGATTTGCCAGAGCTTTCGGTGCCAGTGGTCTTGGAATCGGAGGGTGTGATCGATCTTCGCAGAAAATTAGGTTTTACTTATAATTTCTTACTAAGGACGACTCGAGCGACGAGAGACTATGTGGGTGGTAAGATGTCGGTTGGCCCTAGTTGTCCTGCCTCTCAAGAGTAATTTTTTTTTCTTGTCCATTTGTCCTTGGCTTGGGTCGAATTTTTTAGTTTGTTGTTGTCTATTCTGGGTCTTCTCGATTCCTGTGATGTTTTTAGGTATTTGTGGTATTGGTAGGTCTGGTTAGTTTGTTTTTGGTCGGTTGTTTTATTGTACTCGGGTGGGATCCCTCCAGTCCCCTAGTTCTAAGCTCCAGTCAAAAGCGTTAAATTATCTAAAAAAATAAAAATAAAACATAGTTAAGTTAAAATTTACCTTAAGGATCTCCTCTATGCTTAAGTCACAAACACATTATTAAAATGGCCTTCATAACCCTTTTCCCTTCGGCCTTCCTACAATAGGGAGACTTCAATAACCATGCGCTCACCAACATTTTCATAAGAGATGTTAGTGAGATTGCAATCGAGTAATGTGATGAAGTTTGTGGCCAATTGTGTGACTCTCGATCGCACAAGCTCCTTTCTATTTGTGTATTCTCTCATCAAGCTTAGCACCCAAGGGTGATTGTAGATGTAATTTATAATATTTTTGGCTTCTTTAACCAAAATTTTCACTTATGTAATTTGCCATTGTTCTCAAGTAGGAGATCAATGTAATGGGTTGCGTAAGGGCGCTAAACAAGTGCAGGTGCCTCTCCTCAAGAAATCTTCCCATTCTTACATATGCTGTTGCATTGTTAGTCACAACTTGCATGATATTCTCCACACCCACTTCCATGACCACTTCCTCCAACATATTACACAACCTCTACATTTTTCATTTGTTAAGAGGCATCAATGGACTTCAAGAACACCTATTGCCCACTGAAGTCATTAGAAAGTTTTTCAAAGTGCGTTTCCTTCCATTTGTTCATCCAATAGACAAAAATCGCAGCCCTTTTTGCACCATATTCTTTTTGATCATTTCCTATCGTAAGTGTTTGTTTGTGGCTTCCTCCAACACAGGCCCCTAAAATCATGCGTAGGTGTTTTGAACCCCTACCTAACAATGGTTAATTAAGTTAACAATGTCTCCTAATATGGGCTTTTGCCACATTGAATTATATGTTTAATGTTGCTATAAATATGCCGAGAGGCATTCCTGATGGATTTAGGTAGTGTAATGGCATGAGTTGTTCACTTTTATTCTCGACATCAAATTTGATGTCCATTTGGTTTCACGCGGAAATTCATCCTTAACTTTGATGTCCAATCGTTTGTCACTTAAATGTTAAGTTGATGGTTTCCACAACTAATTCAATTAGACTAATTTTTGTGGGATTTTTACTCGTGCGGATTTTAGTCATAACTCAAATGACCTCTATGAGTAGTCATTATTCAAATGACACATTTCCTTATTTGTGTTTGGTAACAATTACAAGCCAAGAGGACCCATTTTAGCAGATAAGCACCATAAACATTTGTTATAAATATATTTATTATATCATATTTATATTTTTATATTTTTGTTATTCTTATATTATACTAGCATAGATATCTTAAATATAATTATCTAAAATACACCCAGAGATATCAATCTTGAGATGCCTATCCAACCTAAGTGTTAAATCAAATATATACGTCTTGAGATTGTTATCTCTCAATGTATTTTAGATAGTTATATCTAAGATATCTTTGCTAGTACAAAAAGTTAATAACGGCTAGGGGCCCTCACCCTCATATCTAGGATGAGTGCCTCCCGAGCACTCAATTGATCTCTAGGGACACTCCCTCTCCAAATAAAATAGAGAGGCGAGCCCTCTCTATATATGGGCTATATGTTTTCCATATATGTTTTATGAATCCCCCATATACGATAAGATAAGATAAGATAAATATATTAAATGTCCAACAAATGACCACAAAAGTAGGTCAATGGGACTGTACCCATACAATGAAAAAGAAGAGTCTTGCGAGAGGGCCAAAAGCTCCCCGAGAACAACCAGAAAAGAGAAGAAGGAAGAGAAGATGCAAAAAGAGAGGCCGGAAGAATCTTGCAGAAGTTAGCAGAACTTGAATGTGTGAAGGAAGAAAAGAAAAGGAGGCGGCGGAAAAAGGAGACCCCCTCATCTAACATCCAAGTCCGACTGAAAGAAGCTAGTAATGTCTTTGGGCCAGAGCAACATCCGAGGTGTGGAAGATTTGGAGTGCCGATGTTTGAGGAAGGATGGACACTCGTGCTCGTCAATGGATCTCAAAGGCCATCTATGAGAAGAGGGCCTCGATCTCGTATGTGTTTGGATGTCCCTGGTTTGTGAAAAAGTGCCTCGTGTTTGGACTGATCTCGTCTAGAAATCAGGATTGGTGTCGCTCTGCCGCTTAGTGCCCCTCCTAGGGGAGAGCACTGTAAAAAAGGAAGTGATTTTCCGAGTAGTCCATTGTCTGGAAGGAGGTTGAAGGGTCTCTTCCTAAAGCCGAAGAGCCTCTTGTAGATAGAGAGCAAGGCACCTTTGATCATAGTATCTAAAGAAGTCTGTGAATCTTGGATGCTCTCTAAACAGCGGTGAAATCTCCCTCTGATCTCGTAGTAGATGGGGCACCGAAAGATGAAGTGCTCTTCCATTTCGATCTCCTGGAGGGAACATAGCTGGAAAATCCGTTCGGAATGGTCAATCTGATGATCACACTCAACTGGAGCCTATGAGAACCAACCTTGAATTGACCTAGGGAAATGTGAAGGGCGCATCAATGTTGGGAAATATACTGGGGTCGAGAGATAAGACCATTATTGACCTCAAGAAAATGCACAACATAGAAGGCCATCTTCGGATGTAACCCACCCGGGGGTTAGTCTAGGTGCACTGAATGAACTACTTGTAGATATCATCTCTGATGATTTTGTTCAGATCTTGCTTGCCCGGAAGGAGATGGGCGGGAGCGTCCAAGGAATAATTGTATGGTGGGAGGTGATCCATTTGAATCCCAATAGACTCAAGTAGTCATGAGACTCGACATACCAACAACGAGATCGACCAGAACGATCGGCCAAAGCAATGGCCTTAGAGGAGCAGTAAGCAAGGTAGGGATACATGTCCCTTCCTATAGAAGAATCAACAAGTCTTCGAATGCGATGCAAAAGGGAAACAAGGCCGAAAATTGCTTCCAACCTAAAGGGACAAGCCCCAAACACCGCTAGGATGATCTATATAGATGTGTAGAGATGGATAGGGTGCTAACCATCTAATCTATAGGGGCCGAGATGCCGACGTCCCCCTCTCTTCAAAGAAAGAGAATGAGTTCCCCTATCCTAGCTCATCTCCAGGATACGAGGCAAACAAACTCACCCACTTTCATTAAAAGTTAATAAGTGGGCTTCCTCAAATCACATACACGAGTTAATTGAGTTTGGAAAGGTTGTATGACCTAGATAGGGGATGTCAAGGTTGCTATTTAGATGGCTAGGTTGCTATGGGGATGTCAAGGTTGCTATTTACCTAGGGATGTTGCTATTCAAATGTCAATCTTGCTATTTGGTTATCAATCTTGTATAACCTAGATAGAGGATGTCATTTGGGCGAATGGAGCTGCAATCATCATATATAGATTGGGGAGTTTTGTTCATGGCTCGGTCGTTATAATGTCCCCATTTCAGAATTATTTAGCTTTGGATAGCCGAAGCCTATTCTT
This sequence comes from Taxus wallichiana var. yunnanensis, assembly GCA_018340775.1. NCBI lineage: Eukaryota > Viridiplantae > Streptophyta > Pinopsida > Cupressales > Taxaceae > Taxus > Taxus wallichiana. The sequence continues at coordinate 166,309,007 of CM031239.1, forward strand.
ATTATTTTTCGTAATCTAAGGGGAAATTAAAGAGGAAAATAAATTAATTTAAGTGATCCAAGGGTATTTTTATATTTTAATTGGAAAATAACACCTAAATTATATTTTTAATCCAAAAAGTAGAAATAGAATAAAATAATAATAGAATGATGAACTTCTATTATTGGGCGCTAAAGATAGAATATTAATTAAGTAAAGAATGGGGCTCTAAAGATAGAATGGGCTGCATGAGCATCAAGATCCTATTTCTAGGATGGAGAGACGATAAAACAATTATATATTGTTCATTCCTATTTTTAAGATGGGGCGCCAACATGGGAGTGAGAATAAAGTTATTTTTTATTGTTTGTTGAGCATACATGTAATTCCAAAATGGGGTGCCAACTTTGGGGAAGGCCTTCGAAGTTATAAAGGCGGATTTGGGGTTTGTTATTACATCACTTGGAAATTTATCAACTACTTCATTGTCTGCAAGTAGCTTCTGCTTTTGCATCAGCAGTAGATGATGAAAACCCTCATTTGCATACATATATGAGGACAAATCCCTCATATCTAAGCATGGCGATTCCATTCAGGGGTTGCAGTGATCATTCAGGGTACATGTGTTCATCCAGTTCAGCTAGGGCATCATATTTAGGGTTGTTTTAGCATCCATCCCTCTGGTAATGAATTTCAGCAGTGGCGCCATATCTGGAAGCAGTTTCCATTCAAAGCAGTTTACATGTTCTTATCATTTGTGAGAAAAGTTGTATTCAAACATTCTAGTGTTTTTTTATTGAAGTTGATTTGAAATAAATAAATAAAGTCTAGTTTCCTACATATTGCGTTGCTTTTTTATTAAAAAAATCAGATTATTTCAGCTGTCATAAAAATAAAATTTCATATATCTGCTGCCCTAGGGTTTGATAAAATATCTAGATTTGTCAAGAATTATTTGGAGGATATTGAGATGCCATCATTGCCATCTAGGCTTGCTTCTGCCCCGCCTCCATGGTATTGGAATTGGAATTAACATGAGACAAGAATCTAGTTATATTTGGTGTATGACGGGTAAAATATAGGTTCCCAATTGGGTTCTCAAATGTAGGGATCTAATCCAAGTCCAAACACACAATGTAGATACAAAGGTGCTGAAGGAGCGCTAGTGTCGTAATTCTAGAGGATAATGACCCTAACCCTAGGATAGTTATAGGTTTTTAAGGCCTATATCTAAGATAAAGATAGGTATCCTACTAGGATTCAGAATAAGAGTAGTCAAGGGATGGATAAAGCCAAGGGGTGTAATATAATAAGACAATGCAATAGATCAAAGCAAACATACATCTACTCTAGTCTATAGCAATGAATGACCAACACACAACATAAATGTGCCAGATAAAAGCCTAAGAAGAGTTAGAAACTTACTTGTAGCGTGTGTGTGTGAGCACTGATGCATAATCCTCCCCAGAGACAACGACACCAAGAGAGAATTGCTATGGGTGGAGAAGGGAATAACTCAATAAGAAGATCTTCAGTCCTAACTCACTATGGTGACCCAAATGCACAAAGGTAAGCACCGAGACTCCAAGTCCAACAAGTTGGTGCGAAATAGTGAGAAAATATGTGAGCTATAAGTGCCTTCATGTATGAAAAAGTGATTGTTTGGTGGTGCTTTATCAAAAAGAAGGTGGAGCGTATATACCCGATGTCATTGCCCTTGGAAAAACCAAAATCGACACCATCACCCATGGGCGATGGCATTAGTCTTGGGGGAAGACCCAAGGTTGAGAGGTGAAAAACATGTGTAATGGATGCCAAAAGTAAATAGAGGTAAATGACGAAGGTCCAGGGTGACCGAAAGCAGGGATAATAGTGTGCAATAAGCTGAAATAAGTAGACATAACAAGACAAATGGATGTAATGGGGGTAATGTGTGAACAAAGGGAAGAAATGAGGCAAGGATATGGTAACTAAGGCATAATGGTAACATCTCTAAAATGTTGTGGTCTAGCCCATGTGACCAAGTCCGATCACACCCCAATCTCGACAGGCCCCTTAAGACACCTACTCATGAGGAAGATTTATCAATTGCCCCGCACTAAAGAAATGGTTAGCAAGAATCAAAAAATAGGTGTATACATATGCCCCAACCGAAGTTCAACGCGTGTTACAATAGTGTAACATATGATGGTATTTGGAAAAGATCTATGCAACATGTAAAATCAAGAGGAAATGTTGAAAGTAAAACAATAATGGAAGTGTTGTAAAGAAATAAATGAACTCCACCAAATGAAATATATGCACCTCGTACTTACCTACCAACATTGCTCCACTTGCTTGTGGTGGGCGCAATAGTTGCTTAAACCCGAATGAGCAAAATTAAAAGAAATACAAGAATATAATTAGTAAAATAAGACATAAATCACCTAGCTAGGAGGCCATGGGAGTGATGATAACTTGGCGGTGGATTGCAATGCGAAGAGCATAACAAGAACCAATGGATAGGTGCCATAAGGATAATAAAGTGTGATAAAAGGCGCTAACCAAGACGAGAGATGTTGTGGAGTTAGCAGACTGAAGTGATAGATAGATAAATTACCAAAGTATTTGAGATAGGAAGCAATGGCCGTATAATCCAAAATGGGATGAAACTAAAGTAAAATAGTAGGTTGATGAAGTAGTTAATTTGGAGAATGCTCTTAAATAGGTGTTATTCTTTGAAGATTTCTTGGAGTTGAATTTTGATTTGAAGGGAGGGTGGGCACCATGAGGTGCCCCAAAATATGGTGTGGTGAAAGAAGTGGCATCATGAGATGCCCCAAAAGAAGCGTCAATCATGTTGGTATTATGGTTAAAGGTATGCATTCTAGCTAGGCTCTTTTGATAATGGAGTACATCGAGGTGTCTAGACTGTGCTTGTGACATGATGTAATCCTCATCATAGGAGGGTAGAATGGTGCATGTAGGTATGTTAGTGTCATTAGGGGTAATAGTGTCAAAATAGGACTCTTTGGTTGAGATGCCCAACTTATTGAAAGATTAGGGAGAAAGAGGTGGATAATCATGGAATAGTTTGGCAATTTCGAATTCATTACATTCAAAGCGGTCCTCCTTATGGTTTTAGGAGGTTTCGGCTTCATGACAAGGAGGCTCCTCAGATTCTAATACGTGAGGAAACCGTTCCCGAGGTAATAGAATTTGAGAAACCTGAAGAACGATGGATTGTGGTAGTTGGTTCTTGTTAATAGGGTTTTGTAGTTCATTAGGCTCATCATCGTCTGAGTCGACTAGAGTGTTATTGAGCTCAAGTTTGTAGTTAGAGAACTCTAGAAATGGAACCTTATGCACCGTAACTGTAGTGGGAATGTGGAAGGGCTTATTGAGGAAGGGTACATGTATGTCCCACGGGTGGGATCAACAACATGCCTATACCGTTGGTTGTTATGAATGAATTTAAGGCATTGGTATCCGGATGATGCAATCTGCGCGCATGTAGTGTGTCCAAGGTCTACCTAATAAAAGATTGTAAGAAATTGGTTAGTCAAAACCATAAGCTTGTGTTACGCCCTTAACCCTAGGTCATATATCGGGATATGGATAACCGACCTATGGCTAACATAATCTCTTATCATGTCATATCATATTTATTTATGCTTTCATATGATTAGTGGGCTGGCCTTAGGGCTTTGGATAGTATAGTAGGGTATATATAGGATTTAGAGAGTAGGATATTATCATGATATTGAGCACTTGAGTCTTATTGTATGGTTTGGAGGTTTCCCCCTCGAAGTGGCTAAGTTATTATACTTGCATATTGTGATCATTTCTCTATATTTTGGTGTTCTATTGTTGTTGATATTCAGATCTATCCAAGTAATTTCTTTGTAGGTGGTATCAAAGCTATGATCTGGCCAAAATTAGGTCAAAAACCCTAATTTTTGGTCTGGCCATATCTTGTGAATAGTTGTGAATTTCTCAGCTAATTGTTAATAGAAGTGGAGACATATATCAAGTAAGATTCTCGGAAATTTTCAAGATTTTTGATCCATTTTTCAAAATTTATCACCATTTTAGGAGTTTTCCTAAATTTACTCCACAAGCCACAATTTTTGGAAATTTTCAAAGTTATTTACATTTTCGGAAAGATATAATAAAATAAAAGGGGTTTATTCTTTGTATTTTCTGAATTAAGGCCGAAATAATTCATAAATTGGACACTTAAATCTTGATTAAAGGAGTTTATTCTTGAAACCCTAATTTTTGTGCATCATGGGGATGCTTTTCTATGGAAAGGGTGAGGTGGATGCTAGAGAATGGTGGGTTGAATTTAAGAAGATTTATTTTTCATCTACATGGACATGGTTTTGGTTTTCATTTTGGCTTGATGGTCCAACAAAGAGGTGGGTCTCTCAATTGAATCAAGAGTGTTTGATTGGTCTTGGGAGGAAATGGAACAAGTTTTCTTGGCTAGGTGGAATAAAAAACTAGGAGTAGGAGAAGAAGGATAAGGAGGAGGAGGAGAGGAAGAAGAGGAAGAAGGAGAAGAAGAAGAAGAAAAAGGAGAAGGAGAAGAAGAAGAGGAAGAGGAAGAGGAAGACAAAGAGGAAGAAGAATAAGAAGGAGAGGAAGAGGATCAAGTTGAAGAAAAAATAGAGGATAAGAGTTCAGATAGTGTGGCTCTAAAGAGGGAAGCTTCAATATTTCCATTTGAAGAGTGCACCCATCAAAAAAATAATATAAAGGAAGTTCAAGTGGATGGTAAGATTAATTTTTTTATAGAATTGAAGCTCTCTCGTCTCAAAGAGAGTTTTCCACTTTCACATACCTGGCACACTTCTGGATATAGTTACTGTGTTGGATAAATAAGGTCAAATCAATTTGGAGCATGAGAAAATTCTTTAGATGCACGTTAAGAGGGTGAAGATGAGAGTAATTATTGAGTATCTAATCAAGTGAAAGAATCGAGACAATGCAACGGAAACACGGGAGGAGGAATATTTCTTATACAAACATCCATAGATCATCAACATTGAGGACTACACTTGTGTGAAAAAAGCCTCCAAAAATTTTCAAAAGTGGGGACAATGTCGCTTTGAAGGGGAGTCGTGCATGTTATGCCCTTAACCCTAGGTCACATATTGGGAAATAGATAGCCGACCTATGGCTAACATAATCTCTTATCATGTCATATCATATTTATTTATGCTTTCATATGCTTAGTGGGTCGGCCTTAGGGCTTTGGATAGTATAGTAGGGTATATATAGGAGTTAAGGAGTAAGATATTATCATAATATTGAGCACTTGTCTTATTGTATGGTTTGAAGGTTGCCCCCTCGAAGTGGCTAAGTTATTATACTTGAATATTGTGATCATTTCTCTATATTTTGGTGTTCTCTTGTTGCTAATATTCAGATCTATCCAAGTAATTTCATTATAGCTTAAAAGTGCGAGATGGTTTTAGGGCCTACTATAATAGGGAGCCAATACAACCAAGTGGTTTTTGATTTGTTCAGTCAAATCCATGACAAGTTAGTTGAGTATGTTTAAGGTCATCAGTGGAAAAGCCAAGGTTTTGAATGAGAGAAAGAAGCGACATTAATACCCGAGCCTTCATCCACCAAGACTCTTCTTACTTGGGCATCGTGAATGATGACACTAATAAGAAGGGGAGGATCGTCAATACAGAATAAGATTTCGTCATTAATCATATCATCCTTGGGAAACTCTATGGCTATAGACTTAGAATCTTGTGAATTTGAGGGAAGGGTGCTATGGAATGAGGCTCAACTAAGGGAGCAGGCTCATCCTTGGATTATGCATGGGATGTATCAATAAGTTTTGGCTAGTAGGTGAAGGCTTTTTGGGTTTGTAGACGGGGTCCTTATGTGTGGGCTTACGTCGGTAATTAACTTTAGTTACATTGACATATTGCAAATTGAGGTAGTTATGATCATAGGACCCTTCAATAGTACCTACAAAGTGGTTCATAGGTTCTTTGTTATGGTTGGTCCTAGATTGGTGGTTCTCATGGGCTTGCATGAGGGATTGATATTTCTCATAACGTTCTTGGATATGGCATTAGTATTAGATTGGGGTCCAGTAAAAAAATCAAGGGCACCGTTTTAAGATCTCGACAATCTTTGTGGGAATGGCCAATAGTGGCATGCCACCAACAAAAGAGGTCGAGGATGAAGGAAGCTGGGGGTTGTGTGGTAGGAGGAAAGATGCGAGGCATGGGAAGAACTTGTAATAGTTCACCATGCAATAAAGGCGGGTGGCATGGGTTATGAGAAATAATTCTTTTATGATCAATGTTTGAAGAGGAATGCATAATATATTTGCCTTTAGAAAGGGCTTGAGGGTTGATGGAATTAGACATTGATTTGAGGGTGTTTGATGGCATAGAAGGTTGTTTGAATTCTCGCATAAGGTAGTCCTACCATTTAGCTTGTTCAAGAGCCTCTTCCAACGTGGTGGGAGAGAAGGATCAAATCTTATATTAGAGATTAGGAACAAGAGTTTTAAGGAATATTTGACAAAGATTTTGATTATCAAGATGATGGTTGGCTTGATTAGATAAAATCTTCCATCGCTTGATGAAATCATGAGCTGATTCGTTAGGAGATTGTTTCAAGTTAATGAAGTTTTGAAATGTATTTTCAAGGAGATCATGTTGTTGGAACTCCTTCACTAAGGCTTGGACTAAAGTCTCTAAATCAATAATAAAGTGTGAAGGGAGTTGATTATACCATTTTAAAACATCTCCTACAATTTTTTTGCTAGGAGCTTAGTTGTAACATAGGTATTGGTTTGAATCCACTCCTTGTAGATGTTTCCAAAGTTTTTAAGATAGATGGTTGGATCAATTGACCCATCATAAGAAATGGTAGGAGATATCCCCCTATATCCATAGAAGCTATGTAAGGAGCTAGGGGTTCATTTTGCAATGTTTGAAGAACCTTATTGCAATTGGATGAGGAGGGATGGGATTCCCATTAACATCCAAAGGCAAAGGAGGTGGTGAAGATTGATTAGAACCAATGGGGACTTGTGTTGATTGAGAAGCCATTTTTAAAATCTGATTTTGCATTTGAAATGTAGTTGTGGAAGATTGCATAATGGCCATTTGATCCAACAACTTGATAATCATGAGATTAGGATCAAGTGGTGGATTAGGGCCACTAGAGGAAGAAGCCTTGGTATTGCTATTTTGTAAAGGAGTTTTGGGGATTGATTAGGGGTTGCTCCATTTGTAGGAGGCTTGTCATGACTAATAGGTTTTGAGTGAGGTTTTAGGATTGTCTCTTCCATATGACCTATGCCTTGAGAAACATTGATTAATTGCCCCTCCTTGTTGGGTGTGTAATATTCATTATTGTTGAGATTTTTGATGATTTTTTTGGGATCAATTGTTTGAATTTCTACCATATTGCAATCCATTGTTGTTGTATATATATATATATATATATATATATATTAGATCGAGGTTCTGGAGCACAAAGGCTTATGGAGTCGGGAGGAGAAGAGGATATAGATGGAATTGTCGTGTAAAGGAAGATGTAAATTGATGAGAAATGGGAAGATCATTTTGGGGTTCTTCAATTGTGATGGAGTAGTGCTGTTTATAGTTCTCCAATTCTAGAAATGATGTAAGTCATATTATGATCTAGCTCTTGGATGATGTTGGAAACATAGTTGAGGCCATTGTGAAGATGTTCCATGGTATTTTGCCCCAAATGCTAATGGGATTGGCCGTGCAGAGACACATAGGGGCTGAAAGTGTAAGATCAGAAGAGAAAATATGCAAATGAGATCGGCCGTATAAGGGGATTTACACATTGGCTGATGGTGTAGGAAATGAAGACAAAAATAAGATAATTGATGCAAAATCTGAATAAAAAAGGTTGACATTCAATACATCATACAATATAGAACCAAAATTTTGATGATTGGAGATGAATAAGAGTGACCACAAAATTAGTAATGAAGGTAGGCCTAAAAAGTGATGTTTAATAAAAGACGATCGTTGTCAAATTACTAACACGACCATCTATGGAGATGAAAAGTGAATTAAATAAAACAAAAACAGTACTTTATCACACTAATGTTCGAAGTTAAAACTCTTAGGAATTTGCAAAAAAAGACTATATATTTTCGATTATGCCCTTATTAATAAAAATACTAATGGAGTGTTGGCCAACAAGAAGCCCTAGAAAGAGACCCAAAGAGGAGGACCAACCATGAGACCCTAGGGGAAATTGTGAAAACTAGATTCAGGGTATGCAATAGATGGGAATTTGAATACAAACCCTAGAAAATTGATAAATTTGAAACCCTAGGGTAACTAGCACTTGAGCAAAGTGATAGATTTGATTCAAGAGTACCTCATGTGAATAAGAGAGGAAATGTGAAGATGACTCAATCGAGAGATGGAGTGAGATTCATGTCGAGTTCACCATAGTGTATGAGGCAAAAGATAGGTTCCCAGCTAGGTTCTCAAATGTAGGGATCCAATCTAAGTTCGGACACATGATGTAGATACAAAGGTTCTCAAGGAGCGCTAGTGTTGTAATTCTAGAGGATAGTGACCCTAACCCTAGGATAACTATAGGTTTCAAGGCCTATATATAAGATAAAGATAAGTATCCTACTAGGATTCAAAATAAGAGTAATCAAGGGATGGATAAAGCCAAGGGGTGTAATATAATAAGACAATGCAATAAATCAAAGCAAACATACATCTATTCTAGTTTATAGCAATGAATGACCAACATACAACATACATGTGTAAGATAAAAGACTAAGAAGAGTTAGAAATACTTACCTGTAGCATGTGTGTGACCGCTGATGCATAATCCTCCCCAGAGACAACAACACCGAGAGAGAATCGCTATGGGTGGAGAAGGGGAAAGCTCAACAAGAAGATCTCCAATCCTAACTCACTATGGTGATCCAAATGCACAAAGAAAGCTCCAAGACTCCAAGTCCAACAAGTTGCGAAATAGTGCGAAAACATGTGATCTATAAGTGCCTTCATGTATGACAAAAGTGATTGTTAGTGGTGCTTTATGAAAAATAAGGTTGAATGTATATACCCAAATGCCATCACCCATGGAAAAGCTAAAACCGACACCATCATCCAAGGGCGATGGCATTGGCTTTGGGGGAAAACCCAAGGTCAAGCGGTGAGAAACATGTGAGATGGAAGCCAAAAAGTAAATAGAGGTAAATGACGGGTCTAGGGTGACCGAGAGCAAGGATAGTAACATGTAATAAGTAGAAATAAGTAGACATAATGGGACACGTGGACATAATGGATGTAATGTATGAACAAAGGGAAGAAATGAGGCAAGGATAGGGTAAATAAGGCATAATAGTGACATCTTTCAAATGCTATGGTCTAGCTCACTTGACCAAGTCCGATCTCAATTCATCCCGACAGCCCCTTAAGGCACTTGCACAAGAGGAAGATGCATCAACAACCCCTACTCAAAAGAAACAGTTAGCAAGCGTTAAAAATGAGGTGTATACATTTGGTACCGGGGAAGTCGAGAGCAAAGTCTTATCTCCCCTATCTCCCCTATCTCTATATGGCGGGGGCAGGGACATTTTATGGTTTTCGCAATTTTCGTGTTCGAACTGATTCTTCTTTTTGAACTAGGAGGTATAGGAGATAGTGAGTAGCGGAGTGTTGAGTGGGTCAGGTGCTCCCTGCCACCTTTTAGGACTTAAGCTTGTGTGGCAGATGGGCAATATATAGATATAGAGAAACGGGGCCTTCAAGCAGGGTGCTTGTGGGAAGGGCTGCGCTCTTATCTTCATCTTACAGGCTGTTCTTGCAGAGCCATCCTTGCCACATTATGCATTTTCTGCTTCCAATCAGTACCTTCGAGCAGAGGTTGTGCACCATGTGTATAGTGAGGAACAAATAGACCTTGTGAAGCCGAAGGCATTTGGCTGGAATTGTCTTTAGTGAATGAGCCTCATCTTTGAATCCATTGGTCGACACAAGAACCTACTAATTTATCAAAATTAAGGGTGGAATTCATCATGGATGCAACTGTTGTAGCTGTCCTCTATTTTCCAATTTTTTTCTTCTCATAGATAGCAAGGAGAGGAAGCATCTCTCTTGTAAATTCAAGCCCCACCTGTTTGCACAATCACAAATCTTGGCCTAGGGTTCGTGCAAGGTGGTATTTGAGGTGATTGATGCCTCCTTTCATAAGAAAGCCACAATAATTGCACATCAAATGATTGTAGTGTTTTCCCTATGTGAATGTAGTGTCATCGGATTTCTTAGTCCTATGGATACCTGAAATGGATGCGATTCTTATATATAACTGCAAATGCTAACTGCAGAGTGCAAATGCTAAAAGAAAAATAAGTTTTAATTCAAAACCCTAGCTGCTAAAAGAAAATGGGAAAAAGAACAAAAAGGTTTGCCAATCCTATTTGGTAACACTAGATCTAAAATGTAAAAAAATGAAAAACCTGAAATAAATCAAAACATGCTCTTTGAGTCTTACCTCTGAAATCCCCTTCAAAATCCTTCAAATTTGATTGAAATCATTTCACAACAATTGCAATCGGATCAAATGTATTTCAGCAAAACAGAAAACAACATAAAATTTAATGCAAAAGTGAAAAGATGTTATTTGACCGCTGGTTGTTATTATTTAGCAATAGGTGAGTGTTTAGTACGGGCTTGCAACTCCATACTATAAACTCCCCTGGCGAGTTGCTTGGGGCTGCTGCTGACTTGTGAGTTTTGTCATTTCCGGTGATTTCGAGAGTCTGTACTGAAAACTTGTTTGGTGAGTTAGTTGTAGCTGCCAATGACTAGTGAGTTTTGGTGTTTCTCTCATATATATATATTATTGAGTTTTGGTGTTTCTCTCATATTTATATATTATAAAGTAAAAAGTCATCCTGAGATGACTTAAACAACCACACATGGGTAAAATCTAAAAAAATTAATAACATGAAAAGTCCTGTTCTTCTCACAAGAGGATATGCCAAAATGGTGTGCTAGCTAAGATGCGGTGTAAAATAACACCTGTATCATTTCACCTATAAATATTTATCATCCGTGGTCACTATGCTTGGAAAGCTTCAATAGTATTTACTGCAGACTGCTCAGAGCTTCTGCAACTAACTTAGCCCTTTTAGCTGAGCCATAAGTTAAATCTCTCTACAAAGAAGATACTCCATAAAATAATCTTGGTAATGCAGGTAGGATAATCTACTTCTTAAAATTATCTCTCACATTGCATAAGGAAACTGAAAAGAAGCTTTTCCCATTTCAAAAGCGCCCCTCTATTTCCTCATCTCTTGCAAGTAACCCTTTTTTTATAGGGCTGGCAAGTGTCTAGAAATCTTGCACACACTTTGCTTCAGCTGTAGAAGGGGAAAGGTTTGCCAAAGTTGGAAATTTCAAACAGTATCAGAAAAAAAGGTTTGGAACTGTATAGATTTCTTTTACAGGGCTACCAAGTGTCAAAAATCTGGCCTACACTTTGCATCAGCTCTAGAAGGTGAAAGGTTTTCCAAACTTTTGAATGTCAAAAATGATAAAAAATATAGGTTTGGAAATGTATAACAAACCCTTTCTTTTGTATAATCAGAAAATTAAGATACAAAAATATTATTCAAAAAATTCAATGCTAATGTTAACATTAATTCTAAATCACCTAAGTTGCTGGTTCTGGTACAGTAATGGGATTGGATGCATCAATTGTTTCCCTTGTGTTCGGTACAGTTGGGTACAATCATACAAAAAGCATAAAAATGGAGCCAAATAAGCACAATTAACCACCCAATATGCATTGAATAAACAAAACAACCACAAAACACTATTGAAAGTTGATAATCAATTGCAAATGTCATGATAAATTAAAACAGACTAATAGTCAGTGGTCAAACTATTTAGTGCTCATGCAAAATCAATATAAATTATCATATTGCTCTTCATTGAGAACATCCACATAATTATGTGATTCATTAAAACCATAAACAATAGTAGTGTCATTACCACTAGCTGCGTTATGTGGTCCTGTGAAAAAGTATCTTTTTCTTTATGTCAACTTATGAAAGTTGGGCAAAAAAGCATTCAAATCAAGATGCTCGGGTCTACATCCCAACGCGTTGCCCCTTCCTTGTAGTTAGCTTGCCTTTGTGATAGAAGGTGCAAATTGGAATGCACATAGACCAAATCCTTTACCTTTTAAGTTGCCAACTGGTTGTGCTTAATTGAGTAGATAAAGGAGTATGTATTCTAGTTATTCTCACTTGAAGAGGAACTCACATCCTCTTGAGTGAAAGTCAATGCAAGGTTAGATTTTTCATTTAATTTAAAAAGTAAAAAGTAAAAGTTTAGAAAGAAAAGAAGGCTAGAGTTAAATTTCATAGATGCAATAAACTTTTGATGGCAAAAGGCTGAATGGGCCTGCCCTTGGCCATGGAGGTACCACTGCCTATGACAGTCCTTCTAGTACTTGTCTTGAAGAGTGTCAAGGCTTGTGACCAATGTAGGCTATGAAATTCCCAAATTTGCCTGTGAGTGTTTTCTACATCTGAATCGGGGAAGGTTCTAGCGAATGCCGCCTTATATACATCACTAACTTCAACATCCTTGTATGGTAACACCCTCTTGGGTAAAGAAACGATCTTAGTGTTGTAGTATTTTGAAATTAATACAAAGGCAAGGAGATACAATGGGGTGGTTATTTTTCTTCTTGTTCAATAAGAATTCTTTTCACTTGCCTGAAAAAGCTTACTGTAGGATCTTCCTCTTTCGCATTTATGTGGTCTTCATTTTTCAATCATTGAGTCAATTCCATCTTTAGATCTCGTCCAAACATTGGTGATCCATTATAGATCTAATCATATTCATGTTGAACATGGTAAACGTAAGCAAATAATCTAAGCAACCCCACCAATCGTGATCTAGGATCAATCCTTGCTCTTTTTGGGCCCTTTGTGTTCGAATGCTCCCATAGAACCCTAAGGTTGCTGGTAACCATGTTGTACAGTCCCTTTTAAAAGTAAAATGTAAAAACTAAAAAAAAGTTGGAGTATCATACGTGTGATAAAATTTTGATGTCAAACGGATCCTTGGCCATGGAGGTGCCATCACATATGAGAGTCCTTGTACTTGTCGCAAAGAGTGCTAAGGCTGTGACCTATGCAGGCCATGAAACTCCCAAACTTGCCCACAACTACGTCTTCTTCATCTAGGTTGGGGAGAATTTTACTTTATTCTAGTGAGTGTTTGCCTTATATATATCACTAACTTCAACATTGTTGTATAGTGCCACCCTTTGGGGCAAAGAAAAGATTCAATGCTGTAGTATTTCAGCGTTATGCAAAGGCAAGGAGATGTAGGGGGTGGTCATTTGCTCCATTGTTTAAAAATTATTCTCTTCACTTGCTTGAAAAAACTTTCCATAAGATCTTGCTCTTTCGCATTTATGATAGTCTTCATTTTTTCAGTTAGCGAGTTGATGCCATCGTAGATCTCTCCCAAACATGTCTGATCTGTATAAATAAATCTGATCATACTCATGATGGTTATGGTAAAACTAAGCTAGTAATCCATACGAGCCCACCAATCAACTAGGATCAGCCCTTCCACGTTTTGGGCCCTCTATGTTCGATTGACTCCATACAATCCAAAGGTTGCTGATAAACATGTTGCACGATGCCTCTTTCATAGTCGCAAGTCGTCTCAAAACAATTGTGTGCAAGACGAATCTTGTCTCAAAAACCTGATTGGAAGTTAAAACTAATAATTATTTATAAACATACGAAAATCTACAAGTTACAACATCATCTACTTTGTTTTTAAATTTTAAGAACAATGTAGATAATGTAAAATTTAAATTAAAAATTAAAATTGTTTAATCAAATAAAAAAAAAAAAGAAAGATTATTCTACTTACCTTTAACAGCTCCAATTTCAAGAATGACCCAAAGATGGCTTGTGACATGTGATGATCAGTGACAAACACATGTATCTCATTGGCCTTTGTATACACTTGTTTTCTTTTGCCCATTTCACTGATCAACTTTTGCATCATTAGGTTGAATGAATGATTGCCGCAATATGTCCAAAATATGTGCCCGTACCTCACCTCAATTAACATCCTTGCGGCCTTGCAATTTTTAGCATTAATACATTGCTCAACAAGCTCATCAACAATATCCCTTGCCCCATTTTGATATGCCCTTTCCAATTGGCCTACATCTTTTGTTCTAATGTGGGTAAGAGGAGCATCATCATCATTTGTAGAGGGTGCCACCAAAAAGGATGTGAGGCAGCTGCAACCGGGGTTCTAGATGGAGTTGCATGTGGTATGCTCAATGGAGATCCTTTCTTTACCAAAGAATGCTTGAATTTTTAGGGAAACCAATTTATCCACTTCTTGCTCTTTGATATACTTAAAAAATTTGCGCTATTGGCGACTCCGTTTCGTTTGGTCCAACACAAGCTTTGATTCCTTGGTCTGGAATCCCACACAAATAGGCATTCACCAGACTGTATGAGTTCTTGTATTTGATATTGCGCTCATTGGAGTGCCAAATATTACCCCCTCCCCCTGGAATCTGCTTTAGTATCATCACATATTTCCAAAACGGTGAAACAAGGTCAGTTTTGAAGGTGCCTATTGCCCCTTTGTCCATGGAACTAGTGCTTCCTGCCATTGTGGCAAATACATGTAGTTGCAATTTTAAAAACAAACAAAATAATAGGAAAAAAAGACCTAGGTGATCATTACTTGCTGAAAAAAATGAAAAAGATGAGAAAAAAGGAAAACTCATGCGATGATTGAAAACATAATGAAAAACAAAATAGAAAAATCACAAAATCTTACTTTCAATCCAAGAGTCCTTGTTGTACGCTCCTCATTCTCTTTGGTGACAAATGGGCTCTTGTAGTGGCCTAGGAATAGCAAAAAAATGCTGTTGGAATTTAGCTTGATGTAAATATCAGCTCTGGGCATTGATAAAAGGTAAGTGTGCAATGAGAGGTAAGTGTGTTGACTTGCTTTTTGTGGTGAAATGAGAGGTAAGTTAACTTTTAGGTTTTATAGCCTTTTTGTTTGTAAAGTGAATTTAAAGAAGAATTTTGACTGAAAATCAGTCAAATTAGCATTTTTTCTGTGGATATGCCACTGTTTGTCCTTTGATGAACACGGGTGCACCCTGGTAGGGGGTGCCTGCATTACCTGGTAACTTGGCAAATCACTAATGCAATCCTTTCATGGAATATATAGAGAGTTTCACTAGCTACAATCTCCATAGTCTAGGCCCTAGGGCCCTTTGGCTATTATTGACAATTTTTAAATCAAATCTGTTTTCTTTGACATGTAAACAAAAAGAGGATGACAGGGCCACATCCATAGATAAAAAGCAATCAAAGACCTTAGGGCCTATTTATAACTACTCTCTCTTTCACGACTTTTTCACTTTATGCATTTGGGATAATTAAGTCGTACACACCTACTATATCCTACCAACTCAAACATTGAATATGGACATATTGACGTAAGTGCGGGCTGACGGACCCACTACCTAAACAAGTGGGCTGGTAGACCCACCTCCCCAAAAGTTCCAAGTTACATACAAAGGAGTGTTGGCCCCACTCGCTAACTATTATTATCAACATAAAATAAAAGGGTTCATGACACTGCAGTGAGAGTCATCAAGGACAATAACATGACAAATTGGGTAACATGCTGCTTGCTTCCAACCTTCCTCAATCCCTGTATGGTTGATGGCATGCCCATCTTGATCTGTCTGAGGTGTTCCAGAAGATCTGTTCTCACCCATTATAACTGTGGCTGTTGATGTTAAAATATAGCGCTTTATATAGCATGTAAAACTGTTATGTAGTTGTGATACGGTTGGTAACTGTTCAACCGAAGTGTAACCACCTCCTATAATAAATTGGACCTGCCTGTGTCATTTGAGTAGTGCAGTTTGCCTTCTCTAATTCTTTCTTCTCTTTGCATATGCTAACATTGGTATCAAAGCATCCAAGGTTGCAGTTCGAGGAAGCCTTCAAGAGGCACAAACAGAAAATTCGAGGAAGCCCTAACAGGCACGAATTTGGCAAATCGTGGGGTATTTGGAGAAAAATACCAGACGCGAGGGGCAAAGCAAAGAAAAACGAGGGCACACGTCCAGTGGAAGAGAAAGACATCAAAAGCAAATACGTTGCAAAGAAAATCCACAGTAAACGGTGGCAGAAAATAACAGTCGGGCAGAAGTCGTGTGAAGAACCAAGAATAACCAGTCGCAAATCCTGAGAACTCTGTGGGCACCATCGTATGAGCAGTTCGAAGGCAAAAGTCGTGGTTTGTGGAATAAACCCAATCGCAAATCCAGTTTGAAGGAATACGTTGAGCAAAACAACCGAAAATCGTGGCCAGTTCGTGGCTGTGAGCCTGGAGGGCAGTCGCAAATCCTGTAGCCTGAGTTGTGTGGGCAAACGAGAGGAAAACGTGAAGTCGTGTGCCTTGAAAATCATCTTGGTTGCAGGCAAAGTCGTGGCAGGCAGAGTCACGACAAAGGCATAATTGTTTTCTATGCTTTTGAAAGGTCGGTGAATTAATACCCTGAAATAATATTATTTTTCCACAAAGGTATTCACCTTTGCATAATTAATTTCATACGATTTGTTGGATCAATTAATTTTAATATTACTTGTTGGAATAAGTAATACTTGGTGGGATAATATATTACTTTATTTGTGTGGCAAACTATTATTTTATTATTTCCGTTACTTTGGAATAATAAAATGGCAAATATTTCACACTTGACTTTGCCGGAGACACAAAAATTAATGGGCACTAATTTCAATGTTTGGAGTCATAAGATTTTAATGGTCGTGGAGTTTCGTGATTGTGATAAAATAATCACGGGTAGTGAAAGTCAACCAATGACGAACTTCGAGGATTATGACAAATGTCATAAGGAAGCGTTATTGCTTCTCAAGTTGTCGGTGTCGGATGATATGATACCGGAAGTGCGGAATGCTACTGTAGCAAGCATGTTGTGGTCAAGGATAAATATCAGACATCGAAAAGAGTCGGGTTTTATACCTGAAAAATATGCTCTTTTCCGTAAAGTTACAAGAAGGTGGATCGTTGTCTGAGCACCTACTTCGGATGAAAGACCTCCGAGACCAGTTATCTTCCATCAACAAAAAGGTGGACGACGATGATATGGTGGCTCTGGTTTTGAACAACTTACCTTCTTCGTATGAGTCATTTGTGGAGGCACTCCATTTAATGGTTGAAAGTCAAACACTCACGTTTGACAAGGTGAGTTCCTACCTGTTGCAAAAGGAGCGGAGACAACTTCAGGCATAATCTAATTGTGACCATTCAGAGAGTGCTCTTGTCACTCAGTCAAAGGGAAAGTGGAAACGTCAATCTGGTGAGTCTTCCACTCAGTATTAGGTCACATGCTATTATTGTCACAAGGTTGGGCACCTAAAGAAGGATTGCCGGAAGTGGAAGTATGATCTTTCACAGCAGAACAAAAAGCCATGTGATGAGGAACATGTGGCAGCAGTTGCAGAAGAATGGGATTTGGATGACGGACATGCTCTTTATTGTCTTATGACATCATGCTCGAATGACAAGTGGTACCGATTCTTTGGATCATTGACTCAAAAGTGCGTCGCACACTTTTCATGTAGTAGGGATTGGTATGTTTCATTTACTGCAAATATCTGTTTTGAATCAGTAGTACTAGCTGATGGAGAATCACTTGCAGTAAAAGGGATAGGAGATATATGCATTATATTGAATAATGCTCATAAATTGTTGGTACGGAATGTTAGATATGTACCTTCTTTACAAAAGAATCTTCTATCTATTCACAATTGACTGAAAATCCCAATATTTTTGTGGATTTGTGGAAAGAAGTGTGTTGTCTCTGATGTCAAACAAAGATGGATAATTGCCCTTGGTATTGGGGAAGGTGGTCAGTATTGGCTTGTTGATCCGGCTGTGATCAACATGAATGCACGTGTGGAGGACAACTCCACCATTCAGGATGTGCAGGAGGCTGCAATGCCTTGGGAGGAAGCCATTCCTCACAAATCTGTTGACTTGGATACAATCAACCTACATGCACCTATTGTGGAGGGAGTATCCACTATACCAAATGTACGGGAGGATGGATTTCCTCATTCTAAAGAACAGTTTGTTGTGGACGGAGACTCCACTATTCCAAATGCACTGACGGTGCATGGTGAGATGGCATGCCCACCACTCACTCAGAGGTCCTTGCTCGAAGGACAAGTAAAGCATGAACAATTTGCTCATTGTGTTGTGAAGGATCTTTCCCAACAGAGGGGGATAGATGAGCAAATAGATGAGGAGTTGGTTCTCACTCCTACCACTGCTGAGACGGAGACCACTGCTGAGACAGAGATGGTTATTTCTCCTACTATTGCGGAGTTGGTTCTAACTCCTACTGCACAGATGGTCACATTTCTCTTATTGAGAAAGTTGGATGAGCACTACACGGTGTTGCAAGGACATGATCGAGGTGACTTCGATTGCAGGATAACTGAGTCTTTGTACAGACTCCAGCAAGCTACACAAGCCTGGAACAGATTTTTCAATCCACCTCTCCGAGGTTCTGATTTCAGCACTCTGGAGATGGGGCTGACACTCTCAGCCATTGGTGATTCATCACTGGTCAATGAATCACGTAACAAAGAACCAATGGACCACTTGCCATATCCTTTGTTCATGGGACCAGATTTTTGTTTTGTGGTTCTTCTTCATTCGACAACCGCAACACAGTCATGGACTGCTGATTTTAAAGTACAACCTATGGCACAGTCTATAGATGTAATGACTAAACATATGGGCTTTAGGAAATTTGTAAAATTTCGGGACAAACTTTGTCTTGTTTCCGGTTTAGTCATTAAGAGGGGGTGTTAAAATATAGCGCTTTATATAGCATGTAAAACTGTTATGTAGTTGTGATACGGTTGGTAACTGTTCAACCGAAGTGTAACCACCTCCTATAATAAATTGGACCTGCCTGTGTCATTTGAGCAGTGCAGTTTGCCTTCTCTAATTCTTTCTTCTCTTTGCATATGCTAACAGTTGATATTGCTGGCCTATATAAGTAGATGAGTTGATGTAATGCAGCGAGATTCTTCTTTCCTTCTTGTAAGGCCCTTAGTAGCAAGAAGCAGCAAAATGATCGAGGATGTCTGCAAGATGCAGAAGGATTTAGAGAAGAAGACTCTATTTCAGAAAATTCAGCTGGCTGAAATGACGGAAGCCGATCATTCTTAGTGTGCTTTGAGTAAGGCAGACAGATCATCCTACCTGGTTTGTAAAAATTATGTTTATTTAACTGCTCTTTAGATACTAATAGAAATCACACTATTATAATTAAAAAAATAAAACAAGTTTGTTACTCTTGTATATTTCTAGAAAGTTAATGAGAATACTTGATATTTGTTGCTGGATGTTAAGAGGATGTAGGTGTGCAACTGTTCCATATTCTGAACTTAATTTGTTTTTGATTTTCAAAAGGTGCGCTCATTGGCAGCAGAGTCTGATCGAGCATTTCAAGGAGGTCCTTTAGAGTCTACATTTTATCAGGAAGCCTCATTCACACCTGAAGAGGCAGGCATAAGTTCTAGTTCAAAGGACATTCAAGAGATACGGAATACCTTTGCAAGTATTAGAGGACCGAGCCAATATTCAAACTGTCTTGATTGGTTTGCAGTTGATCTTGAAGGCGAACATTCTGCCATGGATGGGCGCATACTTGAAGAACATACCGAATATGTAGTGCAAACAATTCACAGGGTATGTACATTTTTCCACCGTTGCAGAGGAAATAAAATAGTATATTATCATTTATAAGCAAAATTTATTGGTCTCACATTTATTATATACTTCGTCTCTAATAAGATGCACTTCTTTAATCTTATACATCTTTATTTTAGTCCAAAATATGACAATGTACTTCAATCTATTGTTGTTTATTATCTCAATCTTAATCAACAATGAAATGATAGGAAAATAAACAATGATATCATTAGAGCAATGACTTTTGGGATTAACTGTATAGATTTTTTGATCTATGTGTTTGAATCATAATCCATGATTCATCATCAGGAATAAGATTATTGATATCATTGTCATAATAAAGCTTGTTTTCAAAGTAGAGTGATAACATCAAATTTATGATCACCCTTTGTAAGCATGACTTTGATGTTGACTTTTGATGTGTTTGAAATTCAAGTCTAAAACATTAGGCCCTTTTTTGAATTGTTTTAGTGGTTGTTACTGTAATTTGCTGTGTTGTGTGCATAGTGTGGGAATTATTTTATTCTGTAGCGCTAATAAGGTTATCTGGGAAGTTCACAAGGGTAAAGCTCAATTGTGAAAAATTACTAAATTGTTCATGTCAGTTGTTTATTCTGTTCCAATGTTGTGATTCTGGAGCATGCTATAGATACGGTACTGATGTGTCATGGTACTGGTCTCATATTAGAGATGTTGGTACGGTCTATAATTAGAGACATGCCAAGTGGTGGTGATGCTCACAAAGAATTTAGAAATATAGAAATTATATTGATGTGGACAAATGAACAAAGTAGGTCAGTGAGACTCAAAAATACAATCAGTTACATTAGAGATGCACTAGGGTAAAAAGACCCTATGTTATGAAAAGAACCAAACACTAAGCTCTAAAGAAGTTTAAATATAATAAGAGGGAGTAAACTTAAAGTGGTTAAAACCCAAAATATAAGAGCTAAATTTAAATTTAAATACAAATATCCCTGTGAAGGACCAATTCCTTAATGAAGCATGTAGCTGATGAAGATCAAAGTGGAAGACTATGACCACAAGGGAGGGAATCAAAATTGTGAATGGAGAGAAACAACACAAAATGTCAAAAGTAGGAGGAAAAATATAAGAATTGAAGCATGTAAAATAATAGCACAATTATATTGGCCTTGAACCTTATTTCTTTCAATTTTGTGCTTGCCACTTTTCTTAGAAGCCAGAATGGTCAAAACAAAAGGTAATATTGTACGGTAAATATCTTTGTTTGCATAAAGTTTAGTTATATTATCCAAGATTATTTTTGTATGTCATGTATTCCATACCATATGGTATATGCAATTACCTAGGGAGAAATAAGAAGGCTAATATTTAATGCACATGACCATGGGTTGATTCAATACAGAATGGATTTGCATTTAGAAAGTTGCTTGTAGCAGAAATTTAGTTGCATTCAACAATTAGTTGGTCAGACAAAAATATTTAGATTGAACCAGGAAAGGGATGGTTACAAGATTGGCATGCATTAACTTGGCTGATTAATGTTTATAATTAATGTTTTCTGTAAATAGAAAATTATATATGATAGTTTGCATTGATCATCTTTATGGGGATGAGGTTATATACTGTATATTCCAAATCCACTTTCCTAAATCACAATGCTAGGTGTAGTGTAAGGTATGGGTCACTTGTGTATTTTGTATCACGGATAAAGTGATTACAGTGGCTAAAAAATATTGTCAGGTTCTCCCTAAATAAATAACTTCTGATTCATTCATATGTAATCAAGAAGGTTATAAATGCCCTTTAATCATTTTTTAATTTGATGATATATATCTTTTCCCAGCTTTTAGGTACGCAAGCTGATTTAGAAGGTCAAAATTGCTGTTAAATGCCATATCTGAGGGGTAACACTTTTGCCAATTTTGCCCAGGACTTGCACCTGGCTTCTTCTGTTGGGATACACTACACACAGTGAGTTGGATGTGGTATTTTACCCTATTTCAACTATTTATCATGTCTCCTAGGGATTTGAACAGTGAACACATGACTGCTCTTTTGAAGTACCTTGCCTTTTGCTATTTGAGCTCATCCCATTCGATGTCCTTACATTGGCCTTCAGTTTTATGATATAAATCTCTTTTCATTTAGTATTTTAATCAATCGAGCTTATCTATCTTTTGTAATGTGGATATATAAATTGAGAGGGAGAGATGCAGCTTCTACTCTTTGCTACCTTATGTAGGATTACTGTGATATTATTAAAGCATATCACAATTCCCTCTTGGAGAAAAAAACACACTATTTGTGGAGAAGAATTTGAAAAACTAGAACTAGACAAACAACCTTAGATTATATATTATAAAGTGGAATATGTAGATGTTTGGACCCATCACTAAATGTTTGCAGTTCTCTTTTCTTATGATTTATCACAAAATGTGTTGACTCAAAGTTTGATCAAATTTGCTAGTGACTTCAAAAATTGTCGGACCATAACTACAAATTTATAAGGTTCTATGCACACTTCTTTATGCTCAATTGTTGAATATTTTTTTAGGTTCTTGTTGGATTACATATCAAATATTGAGAATGGAGCCTTAAGATTTGTTAGTGGGCTCTGTTATGCTATTTCATTCTCACCTAACAAGTAAAAGCAGTTCCTTCAACTGTTTGTAATGTTACCCTTTTTACAAATTCCTACTTGAATTGTCTCGCAATAAATGAACATTAAAACATAAGATAGATAAGATAAATATATTAAATGTCCAACGAGTGACCACAAAAGTAGGTCAATGCGACTGCAACCATACATAGAAGGTGGAAAAGAATCCTAGCCAGAAAGAGAAGAAGAAGAGGAAAGAGAAGAAGGCAGGGGAGGAGCCGGAGGGAGCCTGTAGAAAGAAGCTAGTAATTTGTCAAGTACGATATTCGAATCGTGGAAGATCCGGAATGCCGATGCCTCAAGAATGATGAACTCTCTATGTTCGTCGATGGATCCCAAAGGCCATCGACGGAAGGTGGCCTCGACCTCGTGTGACCGAATGTCCCCGGTCTATGAAATATCACCTCAAGTCCTGGATTGATCTCGCCTCGGTCATTAGGATTGATATCATCACCTGCCGCTTAGTGCCCCTCCCAGGAGAGCACTATAAAGAAGTAATTTGGGGAGTAGCTGTCTGTCTAAAAGAAGGCAAAAGAGACTGAAGAGACTCATCTCGAAGCCTAAGGGTCTCATGCAGATAAAGAGCAAGGCACCTCTGGTCATAGTATCTGAAGAATTCAGTGAAGGTAGGATGCTCTCTGAACAGGCAAGTGGAATCTCCCTCTGATCTCGTAGTAGATGGGGCATCGAAAGATGAAGTGCTTCTCCGTCTCGATCTCTTGGAGGGAACAAAGCTGGCAAACCCGCTCGGAGTAGTCAATCTGATGACACTCAACATGGAGCCTATGAGAGCCAACTCTAAACTGATGTAGGGAGATGCGAAGGGCGTGCATCCAATGCCGGGAGATATACTGGGGCCGAGAGATAAAACAATTGTTGACCAAGAAAGTGTTCAACATAGAAGGCCATCTTCTACATGTAACCCACCTTGGGGTTGGTCCATGTGTACTTGAATGAATGTCTCAGTAAATATCATCTTTGATGATTTTGTTCAGATCTTGCTTGCTTGGAAGGAGGTGGGCGAGAGCATCCAAGGAATACTTGTAAGGTGGGAGGTGACCTATCTGGATACCAATAGACCCAAGTAGTCGTGAAACTACGACATACCAACAATGTAAACGTCTAAATTGATTAGGTGAAGCGATAGCCTCCGAAGAGCGTAGGCAAGATAAGGGTATTTGTCCCTTCCCTCAAGGGAATCAACTAGTCTCGAATGCGATGTATGAGGGAAACAATGCCAAAAATTGCTTCCAACCTAAAGGGACGGGCGCCGAACTCTGCTAGGACGATATTGTGGGGGACCATCTCCTTGCACTTGATGATACGTTTGAGGAGGATCACGAACTCTCTCCACTTTGTAACCCTATCGGACTCTAAAGGGATGACCCCAAGCCTCCGAGCCATAAAGAACCGTGGGCCTAACAAGGGAGTCCGAGAGGGAAAGCTTGGATAGAATGTCCTAGAAGTGATGACGGAAGCACTGTCTCTCCAAGATTGCCAATGAGCCATAGCCTTTATTAACCCGAGGTTGGAGTGCCGGTCGTAAACTGAAGCGAGGTCCAGAAAAGAGCACTCCCAAGTAAGTGTAAGAGTTGGTGATCTCCAGCTCCTCTCCCTTGTAGAAGAAATGAAACTTAGATGTCTTCAGAGTATTGAATATCATAATTTAGGTCTTACTCGGGTTAATCACAATTCGCTCGTAGAGTCGCGAAAAGAGGGCTAAAGCTTCTAAGCTTGTTTTTGTAAACCTTCCGCTGAGGAGGAAACAATGATTACATTGTCCGCAAAGAGGAGAATATAGATCAGAACCTAGTGGAGAAGACAACCATCCCCCTCTTGGATGTGGTCCTTGAGAAAATCCTCCAACTCATCCTTATAGATGCTAAATAAAGTAGGAGACAAAGGGCAACCATGCTTGACCCCAATGGTGCTCCTGATAAAATCCGAGAGCCCAGTAACAATGCGGAGACGACCAAGAACCTCCTCATAAAGGCGCATGATGACAACTAAAAGAGTCTCAGAGATGCCAATCTCTCTAAGCCTCTGGAAGAGAGTTTCCCACGGAACAAAGTCAAAGGCTTTTCAAAGGTCAACAAAGCAGCAAAAGACCTTGGAAGAGCGATGACATGCCTCCTCAATGATGGCCTGAAGAGTGAGGATGTGGTCAATGGTTTGGTAGGTTGATCGAAACCCTGCTTGTCCTCTAGCTCTATAGTGATTCTAGTCCGTAAACCTGCAAGAGTCGTAGGTGAAGTACAATAGCATAAAGCTTGGCGAATGTGTGACCCACCATGATTGTTCGGTAGTTGTTAGGATCAGAGGTAGGACCCGATTTGTGTATGGGATGAATAATATGGTGGGACCAAGACCCTAGAAAACCTTATGCAAACCACTTGGTTGAAGAGATCCACTAAATAGTTGTTTAGGATGCCAAGCCCTTGCTTGAAGAGTTCTGCCTGGAAGCCCTCCTCATCTGTTGCTTTGCTACTATTCATGGCTGAAATGGAATTTTTGACATTCGTGTGGGTGAAAATGTGGCAAGTGGAAGGTGGGGATACAACTCGGATTAGGGCCTGGCCAGGGACGTCGTAGAGAGTGGAAGTATGAGCAAACATGGAGCTGGGATCCAGGTCCTGTGGAGGAGGGGAATGCCGGGGGAGAATGGTATGCCAAAAATGCTTGGGAGAGTGTAAGAGGGACTCACGGAGCTCCCGCCTCCGTCGAGAGATGAAGATACGTTTCTTGTGGCAAAGGAGGTGGCGATAAGTAGACTTGAGAGAGGGAAAGGATGGGAGAGCATGGATGAAGCAAAGCGAAGCTGCCGGTGAAGGGCTTTACAATCCTCATCATACCATTGGTTCATGGGACAAGTTTTCTTGCTATGATGGGTGAGAGTGATGTGGGGTAGGAATTTGAGGCAACCTCATGGATAATGGAGGAGAGGAGGTTGTACTTCGTGTTTGTGGGGAGCGAGGTGAACTGAGGTTTAGGGGGAAGAAGTTGACGAAGGTGAGATGAAAAGGTTTCAGGGTCACCCCCGCTAAGCTTGCAAGAATAGTATGTGGAGTGCATAAAGAGTGAGGCAGGCACTGGGGATCAATCAAGAAAAGGAAGGAAAGGGTAGCATGATCAACAAGAGGGATGGGGGAGATGGAAAGGTGGTGAATGTGAGGAATCAGGTTGGGGGTGGTAAGAATGTAGTCCACTACACTAGCCCCTCCACCGTGAGGTGTACAAGTGAAGAACGTGGAGTTGGGGAAGCATGAAAGACCATTCAGAATCAGCAACTCATGAGACTCTCCCATCTGTAAGAGATGTTGGCCATAGGACATCAAGGGCCCCGCATAGTCTTCTGATTTTCTCTGAGTACCAATGGAGTCGGGATCCATGTCGTGAAGAGGGACCTGAAGGTTTTTGGTTCGCGCATTAAAATCCGCTAAGATGAAGACGTCTCCAACCGCTGAGAACCAAGAGATACGAGTATAGAGGTCAAAGAAAGGATCCCCGTTGGGGTCATTATGAATAGCATTATTAATGATAAATAATTAGTTTGGTGGACTTGAAATCGAGTCCTGATAGTTTTGCCCCTATTATTGAACTAAAGGACTAGTTGTACCGAATTTGTACCTATCTTTGCTAAAAGGGCTAAAATATGAAATCTTTAGACATAGAGCAGGGGAAGTTTTTTGAAAGAAAATGTTCTGGAAACTAGACTATTAAGCACATGGGTCAGTAGTGAAGAAAGTAAAACAATGATGCCAAATTTTGATGGTTGAGGAGAGTGGTAAAGATAACAGGAATACAACCAATGATGGATTGAGTTTAGAGAACACAATGTTAGAGGCTTACATGTACATGTTGGGACTATGTGAATAAGCTGAATACTTTGGTGTACTTTATTTTGTGAAGTATGTGCTTTTTTTTGTGTATTTA
Organism: Taxus wallichiana var. yunnanensis; assembly: GCA_018340775.1. NCBI lineage: Eukaryota > Viridiplantae > Streptophyta > Pinopsida > Cupressales > Taxaceae > Taxus > Taxus wallichiana. The sequence goes on from CM031239.1 coordinate 166,335,416, forward strand.
CCATTAAAAATATTTGCTTGTCATCTTGGTAATTGCGTGGGATAAAGTTTTTGTTCTTTGTTGGCTCTAGTTGTTATCTCTGTTTGTAGGCTTGTAGAATTGGGATAATGATGTTCAGAGGAAACATTTTTTCTGCTCCATGTTGTGGAAAAGGAAAAAGACGCATTCGCATCTATAGAATTAATGCCTCGAGATGTGAACTGGAAGTGTTTTCAATCTCAAGTACATAGACATGGATCCTTGATCCCGAATAGAGTCAATATTACCTCAAATTTGTTAATCTTATGAAGTTATAAGTGAAGTTTGAGTAGGTATGTAATGTTTCATTTTATGAATAAAAATCCTGTGTTATGAGGAAATGTCCTTGTCCCCCTCCCCGAAACATTTTTTAAACTGTACGAAACATTTTAGGCATGTTTCCGCTGGATTTTCAAATTTAAAAGCTAAAAACATAAAAAAGTAATTTGTAACATTTATTGTTATACCTAATCTACCCACCCAAACTTCCTAAAGACACTTCCTAAAAGCTATATAATGACATCTTTGGTCCATTCTAAATCACTCTTTTTTTCTTGTTAAATTCAGTTTTTGCTAAACTAACATTTAGCATTGTGAAGAGCAAAGAGACATCAAGGAGCAGCTTGAAGGAAGAGTTTAGGAGGTGTTACTAAGAGCTAAGAGCATCAAGGAGTGTAAACCCAGATTTGGAAGGAGGGATCATCTTCAAGGAGGGAAATTAAGCTTTTTTTTCAAGTTTGATCAATGATAAAAAAAAAAGAAAATGTTAATATGATCAATGATCATGATATCAATATGTAGTTTTAATTTAATAATTTTTAAACTCTATGTAAAGAAAAAAATAAAATGTAACATTTCTATTGCATTTTTAAAATAAAAACTAGATGTTTTTTTAAATTAAAAATATCATCCAAACTTAGTGTATGCTCTCACCTTGTGCCTATATGGTGAACTTGGTGATCAAAAGCAGAATAAGATGCGTAGGGTTTCATTTTTTTGCTATTTTAAAAGTTTTTTTGTATTTTTAAATTAAAAATCCAAACTCGTGTATGCTCTCACCGCACGACTATACGGTGAACTTGGTGATCAAAAGTAGAAAAAGAATATGATACGTATGGTTTAATTCTTTTTACTATTTTTAAGTTTTTTTGCTTTTTTTAATTAAAAATCCAAACTCTGTGTATGCTCTCACCTCGCGCCTATACGGTGAACATGATGATCAAAAGCAAAAAAGGATGCGTAGGGTTTCATTTTTTGCTATTTTAAAGAGTTTTTTTTTTTTTAAATTAAAAATACGAACATTGTGTATGCTCTCATTTCGCACTTCAATGAACTTGGTGATCAAAAGCAGAATAAGATATGTAGAGTGTAGTTTTATTTATTGTTTTTAAGTTTTGTTTTTATTTTTCATTGTAGGTTTGAACTTTGAGTCTTTGAGATATAAAAACATAAATGGCATCCAATTCAGCTTCAGGGGGAGGGCATGGGGAAGCAAGCCAAAGTGAGGGCGTGGATCCCACAAAACAAGATCCTAAAGCTCCTCTTTGGAGACATGTGCAAGTGTTGGAGTACCTTGTTGGCGGTGGCTCTCGATCTTGGATATGCAGTGATATCAATATGCATTTCAAGTCCTCATATACCTAACTCAAAGCTCATTTAATGGGGCTAAGTGGGAACGAGGATTAGAAAATGTTCCAAGGTTGAAAAGACACAAATTTTGGTGTATGAAAGAGCAAGAGGAGGCTGACTTGCAAGCTACAAGAGCTAGATCTAAAACCATTCCTTTGCAAAGGAGGGGAAAACCACCCACCCCATCAAACCATCATTTCATTCAAACTCCAACCCAACCACTTGAAGTTGAAACTCCCATAGAGGAAGAGAGTTTCATGAAAGAGAACAAAAGGTCCATTAGATCAAGCATTTGCAAATGAGAAAAGGGAAATTGCTGATGAGTTGGTTGCTCGATGCATTTATGCATGTGGGTTGCCCTTCAATGTGTTGCGGTCACCATATTGGCAACAAATGGTGAGAGGTATTAATGAGGCACCACAAGGGTACAAAAACCCTAGTTATGAGAAGGTTAGAACATCATTGTTGGTGAAAGAAGTGGACCATATACATACTTTTTTGCAGCCAATTAGGGATTCATGGAAGGACTCAAGGGTATCTATTATTTTAGATGGATGGAAAGATGCTCGAAATAGACCCTAATAATATTGTTGCAAAGTGTGTCCTAAAGGGGCAATGTTCTTAAAGGTTGTTGATTGTGAGGGCAAAGTGAAAGATGCGCAATTTATTGCTAATATTTTGATTGAGGCTATTGAGTCGATGGGCCCTCAAAACGTTGTCCAAGTCATCACGGACAATGCAAAAATTGTAGAGCAACAAGGTTGATTGTAGAGGGGAGATATGAGCACATATTTTGGACACCTTGTGCAATACACTCCTTGAATTTGATGTTGCAGAAGATTGGCAAAATCCCATGGATAGAGGAAATTTATACGAAGGCAAATGAGATTCAGATGTTTGTCACAAATCATCATATGTCCTAGGCTATCTTTAGGAGGTTCTCAAGGTTGGAGTTGTTGAAGGTAAGGGAACAATTTACTAGTTTCTAATTTTTATTTTCTAACTTTCTATGAAATTATCAATTGAATTTCTTTTAAATTTAATTTTATACTTTATTAACTTGTTTTAATTTATTTTAATAGGTTGTTGAAACAAGATTTGCCTCTCACACGCTCGTCTTGAGACGACTTGTGAAGGTAAAACAAGCCTTAAGCAATATGGTGATTGATGATGTTTGGTCCATGTGGAGGCAAGGAAACACAAAACGAGCCATCAAGATAAAATCATTGATACTTGATGATGATTGGTGGGCAAAGGTTGAATACTTGCTCAGTTTTATTGAGCCTATTTTATCCATGATTAGATATGTAGACAAAGATCACACTTGCATAGGGGAAATCTATGATGGCATTGACTCTATGCTTGAAAAAATTAGAGACATCATACAAAAGAAAGAGCAAGATCCTGAAGAAATCTTCTACAATCAAGTTAAAAGCATGATCATGAGAAGGTGGAATAAAATGACCACCCCATTGCATCTCCTTGCCTATGCCCTGAATCCCAAATATTATAGTAGTGAAATACTTGGGCTACCTGATAGGCAACCACCATATAATGACCAAGAAGTTGCAAATGGAATTAAGACAACATTCCAGAGGCTTTTTCCATGTCCAACTATAGCTAGTGTAGTCCTGCATGAAATGGGGATCTTTGTCTCTGCATCTAATGGTAGCATGGGTGAAATGGAGGCATTATGTGACAAGTACAAATGACCCCAATCATGTGGTAGTATGTACATGGCCATGATGCCAAGTACCTACGACCTGTTGCCATTAAAATCCTCTCACAGATATAAAATATTAAAATGAAATCAAAAGTTTGTTGTTTATTAATTAAAGATATATGTTCTTAGTAAATTAACTTGATCCTCAAAACCCTCGTTACCTCCTCATGTACTAGGCCGATACGGACTGGTATGAGTATGGTTAGAGATCATGATAATACGAGTACGGGTTTGTACGTATTGCAGATATGTACTTGCAATGTACCCGACCCAAATTTCTACTATTTTCAATTTAAAATCATTAAAAAATAAAAAATAAAAAGTAAAAGCTCGTAAATCAGTTGGATCCCGCATCTTCTCGCCTTTGGCTTGTAAAATGTCTCCAATCTTCACCAAACTTCTGTTAACGTGGCTGCGAGTTCGGGAGGAGCTGTAGTTGTGAGTTCGCAAGTTGTATAGTTTGGGATTTGTAATTTGACCTCGTAGGAGTAGAAGAGAGCATGTGTAGAAAGATTAGAGGAGCCAATTTATTTCCCTTGCCGCTGCCATTGCCCTTGCCGCTGGAGAAAAGTCGATAGTTTTAGGTTTTGTAACTTTAGATTTTCATTTCTTTCTTTCTTTATTTAATTTAAGTTTGTCATGTAGTGTATTTTTTAATATTTTAATATTTGTTATGTAGTGTATTTTAATTTGTAGTGTATTATATTTGTTTAAGTAGTGTATTTTTAACTTTTTAATATTTGGAAAAAAGTTTAATATTTTTAACTTTTAAATATTTTAAAAAATGATATAAAAATTAAATTACAAACTCAATAATATATTAAATTTATTATATTAAAAACATTAAATATTTTTATTTGTAAAATATATTCTTTTTAAATTTTAATTAATATTTTAAAGATTTTCGTCTAGATTTTTATTTATTAATATATAATATTTAAATATTTATAATATCTCAATTAAATTTTTAAGGTTTATTTTATATTTAAATATTTTTAAATTTATTATATAAAATATATATTAGTTGAATTTATATTTGAATATTTTTAAATTTATTATATATATAATATATATTAGTCGATTTTATATTTTAATAATTTTAAATTTATTATGTATAAATGTACCCAAAGCGTATCGTACTCCGAGGTTTTAAAAAATTTGCCGTTTTAGTGTATTGTACCCGTAAAAGTACCTAGTTTATTAATTCAAAAGCAATCTAGTAAATTAATATTATTACTAATTGGAAATTTCTAACTACTTTTTTGTAACATGTGGCTAGTAATTCTTCAACAGAGCGGAATTGGAGTACATATACCTTCATCCACTCAACCAAATGGAACAAGTTAGCATCCAAGAAGGCTAAGGATTTAGTGTATGTACATTCCAATTTGTGCATCCTATCACACAAGACTGAAGGCTATATTAGAGGTCCCAACAAACTTTGGGATATTGATCCTGAGGCTAGTGACTTTGATGCTTTTGCTGCTACTCTTAGCCAACTTTCACTGCTTGGTATTGATGATGAAGATCCGGGAAGTTCTACACAAGGGATGGATAGTGGAGCTAGTGGGAGTGGAGCTGTCAGTGGTATTCATGGAGATGATTATGAGGAAAATCTAGATGATATATTCTAGAATCTAGATTATAATCATGTATATATGAAACATTGAAATTGTAACCATGTTGAATGATGAATCTTTAGAACTTCAATGAATACAAAATATTTTGAGTGCTTTATCAGTTATCTCTTATGGTCCATGGACTAAAATTTTGAAAATGAGTACTATGCATATATATATATATATATATATATTGTATGGACATTTACATTTTTAATAATATATTGTATGGATATTTCCGTAATGTTTCATACCCAAGGGTTTTTTTAAAATCGACGTTTCCGTGTTTTGGACGCATCCCGTACATGTACCTGTTTCTTGGAAACATAGTAAAAATCCTTATGGTACAAGAAGGTATCACTTGCAATTGTTATCTATAATTTTAGACTTTTCCTTAATGGGCCTGAATTTGGTAGGAATATGGTGTGAATGGGAAGTGTTTCTTTTGAGTTGTTTAGGATGATGTGTCTCAAGAGTTCACTCCTTTGAAATGGCTATTGGAAGTGGTGCATAGTCCATGGACCATAGATATAAGATGCTTTCATGCACACTTAAGATGACGATCTTGGTCTTTGGCCATCTCTTGTAAAATGGGAGAGGACAAGTAAGTTTGAGTCCTTTAGTAATGAAAGAGCAAGCCCTTTGACATCAATTTTAGATGTTTGTTACTTAGATTCAATTGGTTAGTAATGACTAGTCACATGAAAAATTAGAGAACTGAGATCAGACTCGTAGGATCACAGTGTTATCATATTATTGCAAATAATGATTTCCCCCTCAATATTTTTATATTTTCCCATAATTTTTTTATGCAAAATACTTTTGCAATTCTACTGTTTTGTGTATAATGTTTGATGACATTTCTTATATTTTGTCACCAAGGTTTTAAGTGATTGAGACAGATGGGATATGGAGATTGGATTATGAGCTAAAGTTTACACTGGCATGCTTTTCGGACATAACTCTGTTAATGATGATGAGAGTCTATGAATATTTTATTGCAGGCATGCAATATCTATTCAAAGTGCAATTTAGGGCCTGCACTTCATTTTAAAATTGGTTTTTCTGAGAAGCTGTTTTAATTGACTAATATTTTGTTGTGAGGATCATGTTGTTCAATTTCAACTGAATATTTTGCACTACTTATTCTATTTGTTCGTAATTTACTTGTTTTTTGATTTTCCTATACGTATGGGTATATTATGTCTAATATGTTGCTATTGTTATCTTTAAAAACTTTGATTGTAGGTCTTGGATAGATACAAGCAGTCTTCTGATGCTAGGTTGAAGGACAGCAGAGAGAATGTTGGAACTTTGCCAACAAGTGTAATTTTAGTGGGTCATTCAATGGGAGGATTTGTTGCTCGAGCAGCAGTTGTCCACCCTAATTTGAGAAAAGGTGTTGTTGAGACAATTGTCACTCTTTCCAGCCCACATCGGTAAGAAAATCCTGTCAATATTGCAAGGTTTGGAGCTTGCTCTTAATTCTGGCACTTTCATCTTTGATATAGCATGCCTAATCGCTGTTGTAATTCTTTGTTTTTGGACCTAGATGATGATGTGTGTTGATATAAGAAATAAAGGCATGAGATACTTATATTCCAGGTCACCACCAGTGGCATTGCAACCATCTCTTGGCCATTTCTTTTCACGAGTGAACAGGGCTTGGAGAAGTGGGTATCAAATTCAGAGGACAAGATCAGGCCGCTGGATATCAGATCCAGTGCTGTCCAATGTTGTGGTTATATCTATTTCTGGTGGTATTCATGACTATCAGGTATTCATGTCATAATTCAGATTAGGATTGTTATATTTATAATTTACTTTATAATTGTAGCTCTTGCTTATAGAAGACTAAACCAAGGTATACAAGTGTACATATATATCACATTCACAATCTTTTGCTAACATATTCCATTAAGAAAATATAATTTTACCATAATTGATGAATGTGTGGTTAATGGAATGGTTAAGTCAATCAAAGGTAATATTTAGCATAGTCGTCATATGATGGTATTTTGTAGTAAGTCGATTAGGAATGATAAATTAATTGATGATATTAATGTGCAATGCAATAATGAATTAAGCATGTGAGTTGTCATTGAGTGTGGTTGCTGGGTAGTTGCCATTGACTGTTGTGAGTGTATGATAGCCTACAAAGACTATAAAGAGGCATCACATAGGAAATTGGAGTGATCATTGCAGTATGGGATTCATATCTCTCACTTGGGCTATCACTCTAGAGTTCATGAACTCATACTGCTTATGTCAATAAAATGCCCTTGCACACGTTCTCATATTTCGAAAATTGGAGTGATCATCGCAGTATGGGATTCATATCTCTCGCTTGGGCTATCACTCTAGACTTCATGTACTCATACTGCTTATGTCAATAAAATGCCCTTGCATGTGTTCTCATATTTCGAAAATTGGAGTGATCATCACAGTATGGGATTCATATCTCTCACTTGGGCTATCTCTCTAGACTTCATGTACTCATACTGCTTATGTCAATAAAATGCCCTTGCATACATTCTCATAATTCTGGGTTTATTATTGCGGTTTGTGCTTTCTATGCTAATTGTTACAAGTTTGCACTCAACATAGACAGAGGAAAATTCCAATGGTGTCATTGCTAAGTTTAGTGGACATGGAATAGATAGATTTGATTAGGGTAAACAATTGTGTATGCTACCCCCTTTGCCCTCTTTATTGGTAGAGTACAAGATGGAAGAGTCTCATTTGGGTTGGAAGAATATATTGGGAATACATTGTGGACGAGGCTTGGGAGACCCAACAAAACATGAGGGAACTCAAGGCTGCATTCTTCATTGACAAGGATGTGAGATTCTTGGTGATTGTATTGATTCATCAATTTCCTACTGACCGTTGGCTGAGCCCTTACTCGACTGGGTTGAATGTGGACCCTCAACCAATGGGAGAGGGCTTGACCTGGTCTTCATTTGGCTGGGGCAGCCCTTGGGCCACCTTTGGCAATCACAGATCTATTGATCAGGTCTGTTCTTTGACCATGTTTCCCACTTTAGTAGTACACATAGTGCAAGATGATTTCATATGTCAAGGTTGGAATAACCATAGCCAAAATATACATCTACCCGCAAATCTATCCACATATACCCCATCATCAGAATGTCCATCCACATATACACAATAGCCAGTATATTCACTATATCCATCCATCCAACGATTCGTTGTCATATATATCATGGGGAAGATCATCCTTAGATACACCATTGCCAAAAGATTCATTCATACATAGGTCTATTCATAGATACACCATCACCAAAATATCCACACATATACACCATTGCTAGAATATCTATTCATCCATCGGCAAATGCACCATCACTAGAATATTTATCCATCCATCTACCCCAAATACAACATTGCCGTAATATCTATCCATCCATCCATAAGACTCTCCTTGCCCTTTTTATTCGTGAAGCATTGGATGGAAGAGTCTCATTTGGGGTTGGAAAAATTCATTGGGAAATACATTGTGGATGAGGTTTGGATGGCCATCAAAACACAAGGGAAATCAAAATTGCATTCTTCATTAAGAAGGTTTTAAAATTCCTGGTGATTGTGTCTACGGACGAACAAATAGCAACCGTTATCAAAGCTTGAACCAGGTTAAGAATTAATATGGAGATTGTGATTGTGAGGAGGAGAGACAAGTCATTAAGGACTTAAATGTTTGCAAGTGTTGTTATGCAACTTAGAAAATAAATTTTCATAATTGAAATGAGCTGCAATAGAAAAAAGAAGCAATGGCGAGGTCATTGGGGATGTTTGGCAAGCCTGAGTGGCAAATCAAAATAAGTTACGTAATTTGGTTATAAATTGGTTTTATGTGGATTGAACTGCAATTTTAGCAAGCCTTTGCGGTGTTTACTGTCTTGTTTTTCAGAGCAGTGAGTCAACTTTTACTTATCATTTAAACCACCTACAAACATGCAGGCTTGTCTAGAAGTTGAAATATCATTGGATCAGCAAGCAAAGTCATCCAATTTTATCACCATAATTGAAATTCTTCAATTCTATATGGTGGTCATCACTATGTTTTTGTAAAAGTCATCAAAGAAGATATAGAAATTATACAAATTAAGAAACTCATTTAGAAGACCATCTTGGACATCCAAACACGACATTTCTGCCATCATACAGGGTCCTTCTGGCACAAACTGATTTTTTTCAGTTATTGGATTCACATTGAAATTGACATCAAGTTTATGAATCCATGTCCGTAATTTTCTCTGATCCATCAACTCTAGGAATGCCAATTTTTGGCATCAGAGGCTGGTTTTCGGCTATAAGACAGTTATTTCTTCCATGAAAATAATGTCTATCATCTTTCCTCATCTAATAGTATGCTTGGAAATTATATCTCAAACCAAAGTTATTATTGGTGGCCATATAAATTCTTCATAACCTTCTAATTGGATCTTTATTGAAATTCCTTTCCTCACTTCTTGTATTCATTGGACTAGGAGGAACAGAAGATAATCAGAGTGAGCTCTAAAAAAGCTCTCTTTTGCATCTACTCCCTTGATTATGTAATTTTTGGTTATAAATGAAGAGTGATGAGAAGAGGAGGATCTAGAATTCATGTTAGAGTAGTAGTTGCATGGTTTATGTTATATGTCTTAAATTCTGTTCACACTGTATATAATATGAATTAAACGCAGGAAACTGTTTTCTATTCCCGTTGGGCTCTCTCAGCTCTGAGTACATTCAGAATATTTTGTTATAGATTCATGGGTTGGCAGAATCTCAGCTCCACAATTGAAATTGTAGAGGCCCCACCTTCTAATGATCTCTGGAAATATGAATGTTTTTAAAAAATCATTTAATTGTTTTCCCATAAATCATCCATCGGAAGAGAAGTGCCACTTAATTAAACTCGTAGTTGACTTCACCCTATAATTTTGTTATCGTTTTGCGTTGCTTTTGTCTCTTACTGCTCATTCCTTAATTATTGACTACACATCTGTTAGTATTAAGTTCATGTGTAGTCCTGTGGGTTTGCCCCGCTTCACATCGCTGCACAGTTGCTCTACTGCTCGGCAGTTTACTAACATGTTTCTTGGTTTAGTTTAACATCTTTGCTTCACAAAGCCCTACAATGGATCTTCAATTCCAGATTACTCTTTACATTCTTTCAATTCCTTTGCCACAAAGCTTCTTTTCCGTGGATTGTTAAATATGCTTCTAGTTATTGAGTAGGCAATATTAACCATCTTTTGTTAATTAACTTAACACTAGAACCCATCCAAGAACCATAGTCTCATTACCGTTGGCAACCTCCATATGCACAGTGAAATGGGCTTGGTTCATGTCTAGAACCTTGTTCCAAGCTATAAGTTAAATGATCATAATCGTTGTTTTCCTTTACTAGGTTTCAGGCCCATCTACACCTTACAAGAGTAAGGGGAATTACCCTTTTGACAAATTAGACACTTTGTTTTCACCAAGATGACCTTTAGGATCTTAATCAATTTATTAAACATGCAAAGTGGTGGACCTTCTTACCTGAGTTAGAGTTGTACTTGACTTGTCCTCAGTCCAAACCCATTTGAACTATGTTTTCCAAAGTTAAATGGGCAAATGTGCTATACAACTAGCAATTAGATTAGACAGGCCAATCCTGATTAAGTAGGCAATATTAACCATCTTTCTGTTTTACACTTAGAATGAGAATCTATAAGAAAACAACCTAGTTTCGTTAAGGCATAAGGATCTTCAAGCAATGCCTATTGTTACTATCACTAATATAATACTGTGAAATACAAAAGGATTCCTGGATATCATTCCAAACATATTTATCATTTTCTTTTTCCATAAACTAGTAAGTATTCATAATGTTTTCTTTGAACCATTCTTTGTTTCCTACTTAATTGGTTCTGTGTTAACTCCTTCATAGGAACACCTAAACCCAGTCAACCAACTTCAAAGTTTAACATTACTTATTAGATAAATAGTACCTGGACGGACCCCAGGGGTTACTCCACACAAGTCAGCTATGAAAATTATATGATTTAACACAGAAATCTGCAACTGTTATAATTCAAATCAAGGCATCACTTGGGTATCCTTATAGAAACTGATGGTCATACTAGATGCAGTGGAAAGTGAAGGTAGTTTTCCAATTTACCAAACCCCAAATAATATATACCTATTTAAAGAAGGCTGTGTTAAGATGAGTTCATAGTTAATGATCCATCTACCTTTTATCACAGTCACAAAATGCAGTGCATAAGACAAGTATCAAATGCTGACTGCTTAGATTTCATTCATGACAAGAATATTAAGCAACCCCTACAACTATAATGATGTCAACGAGCATTTTACCAGAATTTAGCTACGTTGCCAGGATACGGATACGAGTATCGGTTTGGATATGGATACGATACGCGGATACGTCAATTTAAAAAAACCCTTGGATACGATACGTCTTGGATACGTCCGTACATATATATTAAAAAATTAAAATATATATATATATTTTAATTTTTTATGTACATCTGCTCATTTTACTCATTTTTAGTCCATAAAAAACTGAAATAGTAATACAAAACTTGAATCAATGTTCAAAACATTCAATATACTTAAGACTTTGCATTTTTATTGATCATGTGGCTGCCATACATATGATATACGAATATCATGTCAACATGAATACGAACAAAACTTGAAATTTGAAAAATATACTAGGATCCATGTTCAAATTTTCAAAACATACAATATACTTAAGATTTTACATTTCATTGTTCATGTGGCTGCCATACATATGATATAGGAGAGGGTGTATTATTTTATTCATTTAGTGTTTAGGGTTCGGTTTTAGGGAGTAGAAAAGTCAAAAATTAAAAAAATGAAATAAAACTTAAAAAGATGTATTTACTGCAGGATACGTGCCTGATACGTTAGGATACATCACGGATACGTCTGTACGTATCCGTGATGTATCCCGTACGTATCCGTTTCCGATACGTATCAGAGGGGATTCGAGGGGGTCTTGGGCGTATCCATGCAACGTAGGAATTTAGTATAACTAATATGCACATAAGTATGGCTTCACAACATCTGTTAACCAGTTTAGGAACTTCCCCTTAATTTACAAAGTTAACACACCATTGCAAAATTCTGCCAGATATAACCTACTATGCAGACATATGCATTCAAGCAGGGCATATCCATGACTGCATATATAACTGTAAGAACTTGTGAGCACACATGCATAGAGGTATATATGCATGCTTGAATGGCACATAACTCATCTTTGATGAGCAATGTTGTTACCTACCTTGATTGTAATTGGAATATTGTATTCAGATCATACTTTCAACTAGCTGTTGAGAATGATAAGCAAGGGAAATCTTTAAGATTTAAAGAGATGAATATATTGTCATTAAAAGCCTGCTATTGATGTAGTCTACTTCAATTAAACATTCCCAGTAAACTCCATCAGAGCCTTGTCTGTGTTGGAAATGATAGAACAGGTTGGTATATCTCATAACAATTTCTCTTTCCATGATATGATATGCATTACGAGTAAATGCTACAAAGTAGGAAGACTCAAAGACTTTACTTGGTAAAGGAACATTACAATGCTATGGATAAGAGGAAGTACTCTCTCCAACTAGAAGTCAATGTTCATTCCATTCATTTTCCAGATTTCTGTAAACATGCACATCAAGTTTAATATCCAAACAGGTTTTCACAACCAGCACCTAACAGTAACCCAAGTAAAGTGTAACACATTAATCATATCCAAACTGAGAAGAATTATAAAGCACTCAAGCCTTCAGATACTGCCTTTATTAAAAAATGATTACATGCAAAGTACAAAGAGGTCAAATTGATTTCAAAGAAAAATACAATGATTATAGATTTTAGCCATTGATGCATAGCACAACAAAGTACATTCCAGCAACTAGAAGGCATCTAAATGGCTACAGACATCTTGTAAGCAACAAGATGCTTTCATAGGAAAGTGTTGTTTATCACAACAGCCAAAGTAACTCTTCTTTCAATTTCTTCTTCCATTCTTTTCTAACATGCAGTTGCCAATCAAATAAAGAATCTTCTTAACAATCAATTTACCCAAGCTCTTCATGTTACCTGCAAAAACCTGCATGGTTATGTGTCAGTTCAAACTGAACTAGCATGGAATCTCTTTGCCATGATAAGGAACATCTATACATACTCAAGCATTACTTTATCATAGACAAAGAAGAGAGGTGAGAGATATTATTTTCTTCACATGCATTTATTCTTTTGGAATCATCTAGGGCTGAGAGAGAAACACAGATCCTTTTCATTCTTAGCACTCCAAATACTGCCATATAGGGCCAAGAAAATTCATTATTAATAGAAACGCTTCGCTTTATCCACACATTCAATGCTGGCCAGAAAGACCCAAACAGAGTTCAGAAAACAGAATCAATTCCTTTTTCCACTTATTCAATTGAAAGTCAGCAAACCCAACAGAATTCATGCCTCGAGAGAAGAAACCGAGGGAGTATACAGTGTATACCAGTATATATCATTTTATGCATTGCTTATGTGTGCTTAAGATGATGTATACTTGTATACATTGCCCTTTATATAACTATTATCATAAAGACCATCCAAATCAACAACCAGAAACCCAAAAGGCAATGTGTGCATAAATATATAGGCTCCATATTGGGGAAATAGGGAAACCATGACTTCGATAAGAAGGCAGTCATGCCCTAAGATGAGCTGCAAGCTCTTTCTCACGTCCTCTTTTCTGCCTTCCCCAGCCAGGGCTTTCCAATTTTTAATAAACACCTCCAACAATATGGAGTAAAAGTCCAACTAACATCAATTCCCTGGAACTAGGGCTTCAACTAAAAGCTCAACAAACTGAACTGGAGTTTGTAAAAACAACTCCCACTAACCGTTACTTTGCCCTGAAATTTTGGCTTTTAGTTATTACAATATAAACTCCTTGCCAAAAAAACAGCCAGGTTTGGTTTCACCATTACCCACTCAAAACAGAAATTTGCAACTTAATTGGAGTGTGGCTGTCATGTTCTCAGCCCCCTGTCAGCCATGGAATGGCTCGGACTATTTCCAAAAGTACAAGATACTTCCAAAAATAGACTTTTAGCAACTCTCTGACATTCTTCCCCATTGTTCTTTGTTTCTGTCTGCCATTCTACATAATGATAACAGAATGACAAGGTCAAACGACTCAACACCTCAAAACCCTAATGGATGCCAAAGCATTCACCATTCTTTACAAGTATAAGGTCGGGTCCAAGACCTTATAGCAAACCATAATTGTTGTGTACATATAATGATTAATAATATCCCAGGTAAATGTATTACTATACTACCCACGAGGTATCTTCCAAATTAATTATTAAGTCAAGAAATGATCAAGGCCTTGGGCCTAGTAAATGACATATCACAATTTCAAGTTATTATTCACAATCACAAGTCAAAGCATTATATGTTACATTTGCTAGTTTAAAAGCAGGTAATAACATGACCGATGTTGATGACGCCACATGAGCCGCACAAACCCTTCGAATGACCAATAATGTCACTGTGGTGATAAGACCTTCTATAGACACAAAGTGACCCAATAATATTCAAACAACATGTAAACCCAAGGGCAGAAGTAAGAATGACTTATGCCAATGCTAAAAGTTCAAAGATATGACCAATATAACTAATATGTTTCTCACTCAATTAAATGCCTAACAAGTGCTCATAAGTCCCTGCTAATGTCATGATGTATCATTTACAATGATTAACGTATTCCTTTATCAAACAACGCATAATGTAAAGTAAGCATGAAAGGAAAAGTATCACAGCTAATATGCGAAGACCGAATACCAAATGTTGTTTTCATATTATAATGTCATGAATCTTTTTCCAAGCAAAATATGCCATCTGCATCAAGCAAGGTCCGTTAGGGATAACAAGGATAACTATGCCTAGTTATTTAGAGTCCTTCCACACAATGTCAAGGTAAGCATGACAAACAGGGTAAAAAATACCAAGTCAAACCAACAATATATTGTAAATCTAATAATAATAATGCTAGGCAACATATATTAAAATGCGGATTGATTTTAAACCATTATATTGATATCGTTCCTCCAGCATAATGTCTTGGCAGAGTACTTATAAAGTTACAATACTTCGTTAGATGATGTCAGTGCGAGCTAAGACTCCTGACAGTTAACTCAACATCAAATGCAAACTCACACTGTGTAACTTACAAACATAGTTACCTAAGTCTTGGGGACAGGGGGACAGGGAGACGGAGGGATGAGGTTTCCGGGAAGGGAAAAATTCCCAAATTTTGGGGACGGCTATTAAAATAATATATAAAATATAAAATATTTTAACTTTATTCAATGAAATTTAGGGATTTAAACTCTATTCAGGTACTTTCAAGATTATAATTTAATGTTCTTCGTAAAAATAACAGCTTTTTAAAAGTAAAAACATCAGAAGTTTTTGAAAGATTTAAAAAAATAGGGACGTCCCCTCCAAGTCCCCAAGTCCCTGAAACGTTCGGGACGTCACCAAAATCTAGGGGACACGTCCCTGCGTAACACTGCTTACAATATTTAATTGATGTTTAAATAAATTAAAACTACATTTAACGGTCAATATGTCCTAGTGACAGCCTCACAGGTGTCAAATTCGGGAACCCAAAATTGGGATGTGACAGAAATGAACATCTAGTAAATGAATGGCCAAGATAGTTGCAACTGTAAAAGGTATTAATCGCTGTCCTATATTTGTTTGTCAAATGAATGCTCTGCAAAAATGTTTAGTATGAAAGTTATAAGCAAATTCAAACAATCCAAAATCATCAATCACATGCCCAATACACAACAATTAAAGCTTTCAGGTGAGGTGTTCCTGGTCAGGGTTGAGATTTGATGGCCAATCTTTTCTATTAAATGAAAATTCTGAGTGCTAAATATAATTTCCACCCTTCATTTTAATTTGTCTAAAATTACTATGCCATCCGATGTACATTTTAATTCGTACCTGTACATTAAAGTTAATCGTCTTTTTTTCTATAAAATTTCATCTGTATGTTTCCAGATATTTGAATCAGTTTGCTATAGGTAAGGAGTTAAAAGTTAGATTCAGTGTATTTTATCTTTTCTTGAAAGCAAATGATATTGCTACTGTATATTTAACACACATTCATTCAATGCTAATGTGTATATGCTGTTATCTGAATCCTATGTACTATAAGAGGATTTGATATTCATTTAAATTCAGGTAGGTTTGTTTGACGGTTGTTGAAAATTGTGAAATGTTTCAAATGACTGGTAGGTTTTACTGTATCTGTCAAGTATGTTTGCAATCGTTAAAAATGGGCAGAACTGGCATCAAATCTGAAGCCTGTTCCCAACCTAAAGACAAGTCAATCTTCAATTTATCAAGTGCTGGTGCAGTTAGATCATATTATTATTACACAAAGGAAAAACTCCTTATTACAATGTCTTTCTGTACTTAATGTATCTTACCTTTCTGAAATGTTAGGATTCCATGCTATGTTTTCAGGTACGGTCAACATTGGTTTCTCTAGAAGGAATTGTTCCCCACACACATGGTTTGACAATCGGTGCAACAGGAATGAGGGATGTCTGGCTATCTATGGAACATCAGTCAATTCTGTGGTGCAATCAATTGGTTATACAGGTAAAAATAGATCTTTTGCAGGTTGGAGCGAAGTTCTATTCTGTGTCATAATTTGGAATCTCTGTAATATCAGCCAGTCATGAGATTGTTCTATTATTGCAGGTCGCACATGCAATGCTTCATTTAATCGACAAGAATACAGGTCAACCATTATCAAGCACACAAAAGAGACTTGCAGTGTTTATCTCAAATCTTCGTAGTGGCATACCTCAAAATTTTGGCTGGATGAGGAGCGTGCAATTTCAACATTATGCTAAACATTTGCCAATCACAACAGAAGAGCTGGGGGTTTCAGGTATAATTGCTCCGAATTTACAGACATTCTTTACAAGACGATGTTAAGAGGATTTTTGACGAAGATGCAAATGTAAAAGAAGCATATTTTCATAGATGGTATGCTTTATAGGGATAAAGAAGTAATATGACATTTAAAAATCTCCCCCAATCTCAGTGTAGAATGCTACGTGTGTACAAAATTTATGAGAGTTTGCATGTATGTATATAACTGTTAGGCACTATGCTGGCAACGCAAGGGTCGTGACTACCCCAGACCATTTGCAGAGTCCAACACAACGGAATGAAGCACTAAAGTTACTTCTATTTGCTTAATGGCCTTTACAAAATCTACATGCAGCTGCTCTCAAGGAGTTTACAAACTCTCACGGAGCTTTACAAATTCTATGGTGCCTCTCCTAGGGACCTAATGTAAACTGGTTATACTCTTTACTTGGCTCTAATGGCCTACAATGACTTAGCCGCTCTCAGCTGGCTTTCTTGTGCCTTACATGCACATTCAACAACTCGACCACAACCAGTTCTAGGTTCAACAACCACAAATGGTGAACTTGACCTCCTTTTATAGCTGCATGCTCCTACTTCTCTTTCCTCATTGAATTCCCTTTGGTGAGTTGGATCCTTCGAGATATGTCTCGCTTTTCTTGCCCATGTCTGACGCCATTATTGCTCTGGGATTCCTTCATCTAGAGTCTAGACGCTTGTAGGTCTGTGCCATGTTAGTCTAGTAGCTGGGATTATCTGACTGCTGCATCTGATCAACTGTCCTTGTCAAATTCTGTCTGTCGCTTCCTGTCATGTCCTGTCAACTGTCAAATCACCTGTGCATCCCTTTTCAAGCAATCCTTTGCCGCACCTCTTCTTCGTTCTCTTTGCACACTCATGGCCCAAGCTACACCTCCACCTCTTTCCTTGTGCATCACTGCCTTGTGAGCCTTCTCAAAACATCCTCGCACCTCCTGTGCAATCCATTCCATTGCACAATACCTTCCCTTATCTTTCTGCACATCCTTCGCAGCTTCCTTGCACATTTTCCTTTGCACTCCTCACGTGCCTCCAGTCATCAACTCTTTGCCAAAATACCTCGATGCACTACTACACGCCAGTCTGTCGTGCGCCTCTTCTTCTCCTCTTCTCTGAAATCTCCGTGCCTCTTCAAACATCCGGTCACTCTTGTGCGCCTGCTCTACTGCACACTCTACGTGCACTATGCTCTCCTCCTCTATCTATTACGTGAAGTCTTTACACGCCTTTGCACAATCGTCTCTTCATTCTGCCGTGCCTCCTCTCTTCATTCCTCATGCCACCTATCTTTGTGCGCACCCACACTTGGCCAAAACTTGTGCAGGATTACCTTGAACTTGGGATGCCCTTGCATCAAACACCCAAGGTACTTAAAACTTGAGTTCCACCTCGACTAGACTTAGCAAGTAGTAGGGCCACCCTTCGGATTATTGGAACAAATTGTCCCGACTTCTTCATCGAACAAGCTTGTTTCCAGCCTCTGCACTTCTTCTTGTGCCTCTTCCAGTGTTGTCACCTCCATGTGACCCATTAACTCTCTCTCGCACCCTAGTGAGCTTCTTCTCACCATAGACTGTCCACCTCCTCCTAGTGTATCTCATTTTCTCCTCTTTTACGAGCCTTAGCCTGCCCTTGATAATCCACCTCTGCCAAAAGACTTCAGGACTTTTGTTCATCCTTGCCCATATCTTTTTTAGGCTTTTATCTGTTGCACATTTATCCTTTGTGCATTTGCCTTCCTCTGCGCCGTCTTCCTTCATGTCCTTATCTTCTTCATGGGCTCTTCTTGCACATTTTCTCCTCTTCTTCCGATGTCCTCTTGTCCGCCCTTCTTTGAACATTCTCCCTTTGCACACTTACTAGTCATACTACTCTCTGCACACCTCTTCTTTGCGCTATCTTCCGTTGCGCATCTTCCTCTCGATGCATCCTTGCTCCGCCCACTTGCGGGCTTGGGCCGACCATGACCGTTCTCCCGGTTTCCTTCCTTCTCCTTTCTTTTCCTTCGCTTTCGGCCTTGGGTTGTCATCCATTACACATTTATTCCGTGCACTCATGACCTTCATGCTCGATATTTTTGCGGGTTCTCTTCTCACGGCTCCTTCTAACCTTTGCTGGGCCGCAATCCGTCCACTTTCGACTAACTTGGCTTCTCTTCTCTCTAATCGACTTGTGCATTAATAGGCCTCTGTTTGCTCGCCTGCACACTCCTTCTCTCCTTTGTTTCATGGCTTCTTCGCCAACTTCACTCTTTTGGTGCTTTATTTTCTTTACGCACTCTCTCCTCTTCCAAGTGCGCTTCCTTTCCGCGCATGATTCTCCTCTTGTGGCTTTGGGCCACTTTTCCTCTCTTCCTGGGGCATCTTTATTTTGCTGCGCGCATCCTCCTTGGCGACTTCATCATCGCCCTCTTCTTTGAGATCTACTTGGATCTCTTTCTCCTCCACTTCTCTCTTTGCTCTTTGCTCCTTATGCAATTCTTTTGCATCCTTCTCTTCATGTTGCTCTTCCTCTGTTGCCTTCAGGCAACCTCAACTCTTCTTTGCAATTCTTCTCCACAATGGTCGCACCCTCCATTATTTGCGCGCTTTTCTACTTTGCTGCTAGGAATTTCCTTTCCCACGCAATCCTCATTTGCGCACTCCTTTGGTCCCTCGGTTGGGACTCCACACACTTCTCTCCATTCTCTCTCGATGGCCTCCAACCGTGACATCAAGTCACTTCCCTCCATGCGCTCTTAGTCTTTTGTGACAATCTCCTTCTCAACTCCGTTTTCCTTCGCTTGTGCACTATCTCTGCGCCTTGTCATTAGAATGAAATGCACTCATTTGCATTTCTTCTCCTCTTCGCACCGTCTTCTTTGGCCACTCCCAAGTGACTCCATCTTCTCCCTTCACCCTTGGCTCACCTCTTGAGTTGGCCTTCTCCCCATTCCACTACGCACCACCTTGTTGGTCTATTGCGCATGCTTGACCTTCTCCTCTTCTACGCATCGCCATGTGGCTTTGGTGCTTTGCACCTTCTTCTCTCAATGGGGATAGATGAAATGTCTTCCCATCCTTGCGCACCTTCATTGTATTTGCTCTCCCATCGTAGAGCATTTCTCTGTCATATTGTCGCAGCCTTCCCAACAAGACATGACATGCATACATCGGTAGGATGTCACACATCACTTGATCGGTGAATCTCCCAATCTTCATCTCCACCTTGCATTGCTCGCGCACAATACCCTCCTAACCTTCCACCAACTAGGTAACTCTGTAAGGGTTGGGATGCCTTTTGCGTGCCAATCCCAACTTTTGCACCATCTCCTCTGCAAAGAGATTGTCGGTGCTCCGACTGTCAACCACCACTAGGCAACACTTGCCCTTGGTCTTACATTTTGTGCGGAATATCTGTCGCCTCCCCTCCCACGACTCCACCTTAGCTGTTTTGAGCTCTTGGCCATCCCTTGCGCGCTCCTCACAACTTCCCGCCTAGCTTTTCTCCTTTCATGTGTTCTTGACGCACTTGATTCTCTAAGTTGTTGTCCTTTTGACGCATTCTGGGACATTTGATTTCCCGATGCCTCTCTCTTCACACACATAATAACATCCGTTGAATACGTGCGCCGATCTCTCTTCACCAAGAGACTTCTCCGTCGGTGTTCCCTTTTCTCTTGCGCATTGCTCGCACATATCTCCGTGCAATCTATCTTGTTGCGTTGCCGACTCTCCACCGAGTCTTCTCACTTCTCGCGCATTCATTGCACTTTCTGCGTGTGCTTCACATTCTCGTGCCTGACTCCTCTCGAGCCTTTCATGGCTTCCTTGAGCATATTCATTGCGCACCATCTCTTTTCCTCGTTGTCATGAGTTCCAAGATCTCTTCGACAGTCTTGCTCCTCCGCCCGACACCTTTTAACTTCGTCATTATCTCTTCCAACATTCTCATTAGTGCTAGATCTGTTTCACCTCTCATAGGCGACATCTTGTCTCCTTCAACTCTTTCTTTGTTGCACTTTGAGATATCCTCATTCTCTACCTACCTTCTCACAGTGGAGGATACAATGTTTCGCGCTAGCTGCCTCAAGTTCGGCGTTCTGCCAGTGTTCAGTTCTCTTTCAACTAGCTCTTATACCACTTGATGGCGACGCAAAGGTTGTGACTAATCCGAATTGTTTGCAGAGTCCAATACAATGGAACAAATCACTAAAGTTTCTTTCTATTTGCTTCATGGCCTTCACGACATCTACATACAACTTCTCTCAAGGAGCTTACAAAATCTCATAGAGCTTTATAGATTCTATGGTGCCTCTTCTAACTACCTAACCTAGACTAGTTATACTCATTACTTGGCTTTAATGTCCTTCATTGACTTTGCCACTCTCAGTCGGCTTTCCCGTGCCTTACATGCACATTCAACAACTTGGACACACCCAACTCTGGGTTCAACAACCACAAATGGTGAACTTGACCTCCTTTTTATAGCAGTGCGCTCCTGCTTCTCTTTCCTCATTGAATTCCCTTTGGTGATTTGGATCCTTCGAGATGCGTCTTACTTTTCCTGTCCATGTCTGACACCATTAATGTTTTGGGATTCCTTCATCTAGATGCTTGTAGGACATGTCAGTCTGGTAGTTGGGATTATCTGACCGCTGCATTTGATTAGCCGCCCTTGTCAGATTCTATCTGTCACTTCTTGACATGTCCTATCAACTGTCAAATTACTTGTGCATCCTTTTTCATGCAATCCTTCGGCGCACCTCTTCTTTGTTCTCTTCGCGCACTCATGGTCTCAAGCTACACCATCACCTCTTTCCTTGCACACCGCTGCATTATGGGCCTTCTCAAAACATCCACGCGCCTGCTGCGCAATCTGTACCATTGCGCAATTCCTTCGCTCATCCTTCACAACTTCCTTCTTTGCGCATTTTCCGTTGCACTCCTCATGTGCCTCCAGTCATCCACTTTGCACCAAAATACCTCCACTCACTACTGCACACCATTCTCCTGCGTGCTTCTTCTTCCTTTTCTTCTCTGCAATCTCTGTGCGTCTTCAAACTTCCACACACTCTTGCGCGTCTGCTCTATTGCACACTCTACATGCATTGCTCTCTCCTCAATCTATTGCGCAAAATATGTACGCACTTTTGCGCAATCATCTCTTCACTTCCTCCTCTCTTCATCCTCACACCATCCATCTTTGTGCGCACCCACACTCGGCCAAAACTTGTGCTGTATTACTTTGAACCAGGGACACTCCTGCATCACACTAACACATAATAGTTAGTGAAGTGAATAGTTAGGTTGTATAGTTTGCATGTATATATGTAACTGTTAGGAACTATCACATATTAGTTAGTGAAGTGAATAGTTAAGTTAGGTTGTCAAGCTAGTAGATAGCTTTCAAGTATAAAAACACTATTATAATGTGTTAGTTTGGAGGTTTTATAGGTTGTAAGGTTTGTATGTATGTACTGTTAAGGACTATCACATAATTGTCAATGAAGTGAATAGCTAAGTTAGTAGATAGGTTTCAAGTATTTAAACACTATTATAATGTGTGTGTTGGGTGATTTTTATAGGCAACCACGTAGGATAGAACTAGGATAGGATGGTTTGAGGCACATGTGAGAATGATAAGAACATGTCCTAGAATATAGGACTAATCTATTGTATAAATATGCATATTGCATATGAATAAAGGAGTGCCGAGTCTCATAGTGTTTTATTCCTGTGTATTTACATTTATTAATCTTTGACAAAATTTAACATTTGATATTTTTAGTGGGTTAGATCAGGAGAGCTGAGAGCTTGTGAGAGCCAAACAAAACCTGTGTTTTTGGATAATTGCAAAGGGAAGATCCATTAATTTTTGTTTTCCTGATTAATGAAAGCTCTTTGTATTAATTTATCTGTAGTTTTTTATTGAGTGCCATTAGTGAGAGTTTTCTGTGTTTTGTGTGGGAGAGTGAAATAGAACTAATTTGTGGTTCAAGCAAGAACACCCATCAAATCAGAAAATCAAAGAGAACAGCAATAAAGACCGTATAACAGGAGAAGAGATGCATCTGTTGAAGCACCGTATCTCTATGGTAAATAGGCTTGTGTTTGTTTTATCTGTTGAAGCACCATAATAGGAGATATCATGCATCTGGTTGCTGCATTAAAAGAAGTCATATGAGGAAGAAAGAAGAGGGAAGGTGTTCCAAAATTTCTGCAGATTTTTGTAGAGAAAAAACAGAAATTTCATGGTGAAGTACCGCTTGCAGTAGTGGCGGCCAAGCATCCAGCCTCAAAGTATAGTTATGAAGCATGAAGCGCACAAGGCTTTATAATGTTTTAAAATATGTTCTAAAGTTTCTATTCTTATTACAATTTAGTGATGATTAGGTGCTTTTATGTTTTTATTAGTTTTTTAAAATTTCAGAACTACATAAAGTAGTCAAATATTTTCTTTACAAGGTAAGAGAACAAAGTTAAATCTGTAACTCTTTATCTATTAGACGGTTTGAGCTGAGGTTTTGCCAGATGATGTCAAACACCCTTGTCAACCTTTTCCCAAAAGGTTTTCACCCAGCTTCTATAGGTTTTTAGATTGAAGATCCTTCCTGGAGTTTTGTATTAATTCATAACTTTTTATCCACAAGACAGATTTTGACGGAAACTTACCAGTTTGTGGAAAACTGTATTTTAAACCTTGGGGACAAAGGATTTTTCTACAGCCCTTGTATCTTTTAGGATATAACTGTTTTTAGAAAAAAATCATTAGAAGTTGTCTGTCAGAACTCTTAAGTTAGATTTTTCTGCTATATAGGTGCATTGTTGGTAGTACTGGACACCTGTACAAGTTCTTTTGATTAAGAGGGGAATGTCAATTACCATGAAGGTGACAAATACAAGGAAAAATGCTGCTAAAGCGGTCAGAGAGATTCATGTAGCAGCCTGTGGTCCCAATTACCATGAAGGTGACAAATACAAGGAAAAATGCTGCTAAAGCGGTCAGAGAGATTCATGTAGCAGTCTGTGGTCCGACAGTAACATCAGGATCGATCTGGCTTATTGAGACAAGTTCTAGAGGAGGACAGAGGACCATAAGAGGAACATTGTCATTAATATTCCCTGAGAAAGATAGGAAGTGCTACTTGGGAACATTTCACAACATCCGAGTTTACCAAACACTTGGGAGTTCTCAACCATGCTTGGACGTGTAAATATAGATCTGGAGAAGCCTTTGTTGGACAAAAAGTCTGCTGGACATGAGGCACAATGAATGGGAACAGTAACATCAGGATCGATCTGGCTTATTGAGACAAGTTCTAGAGGAGGACAGAGGACCGCAAGAGGAACATTGTCATTAATATTCCCTGAGAAAGATAGGAACTGCTACTTGGTAACATTTCACAACATCCGAGCTTACCAAACACTAGGAGTTCTCAACCATGCCTGGATGTATGAATATAGATCTGGAGAAGCCTTTGTTGGACAAAAAGTCTGCTGGACATGAGGCACAATGAATGGGAACAACCAATAGATTATGCTGTATCCCATTTTAATTTTCATGGTCATCTTGCCAATGTATGCCCTACACAACAAGGACAAGATTAACGACCTGCATAACAGGAACAAAATGGCAGTCAAAGGCAACAAGACACCACAAAGGAGATCGTGGTCTGACACAAACTCCAAGCAGCCACTTTATATACCAGGGATGAATCAGAGAAAAAGAAAGAAAACATGGGGGAAGATAAGTTTCATAGAGCTATGCAAAAAAATAATAAATGGCCACTCCAAGAAAACAACTCAGGCTATCAAAACCCTTTTGAGGCCTTGGAAGATTGGGTGCAGAGGAGATGGAGGATATACAAGGAAGGCATGACATCATCGTGACGTCCTCAATGGACCCAATGATCATGGAGCAAAACCACCAATTACCAACCACCAAGAAAACGAGAAACAACAGGCAGAGGATCCCATTCAGTTCACATGCATAGCATACACTTCCAAACCAGCAGCAAGATAGAAAAAGAGTTGTGAATTTTAACTACATTCAAAATTATTATTTTTAATTTTCTAATTCTAAATATTTTACCGTCTTTTCTCGTTGGGGAAAATTGTAATTTTATGTAAAGAGAAAAGTTAATATTAAAAGACCATACCTTTGGATTTTTTCAAACTTTTAAAAAGCTAAATGTTTTGACTTAATGTTGAAAATCATGGGGTCGCACACCTTATTATAATAGTTTGCATTCCTTTTGTAACAAATGAGAGGCAGTACCACTAAACATCCAAAAAGGAGCAGTTAAATAAAGAAGCAAGGCCTCGTATTTTAAAAGGGAAAAATGTTAAGATTCTTCTCACATGAAATTTAGCAGGGTGGGCCCCAAATAAAAAGAAAAGAGTCTAAAGGAGACGAGGCCTCATGATAATAAAGGAGGAGGGATTTTTTTACGGGAAATAAATGAAATAAAGAAGCTCAAAACCATTAAAAAAGGTGAGAAAATATCATTATGAGAATGAAAGAAATACATTGCCTTTGAAAGAATTTAAAAAAATAAATTGAAAATGCTGCGTATATTATCAAAGAAAAGGATACAAAGATATGAAGGCCTGCAAGGAGAAAACCAAAAGCAAAAACAAAGAGCTGTTTACAAAGCAGCTCTCATAATAGAAGTGGACGAAAACAACAAGAAATATATAAGCCAAATAAGTATCAAAATTTGAAAACGGCTGTTCATTGGCATGTGGCGATCCAGAACCTATCTCCTTTGCAACACTTTGAGACGTTCCTTAATCCTCTTGAGCACAACATGCAATTCTGTGGTCCGAGCGCTGGTTTGTTCCAACTGCAAGGAAATAGTAGACAAAATATGAGTTTGTTGAATAACTAATATAGCAACATTCCTGGCATATAGTTGTTGGCAGCAATTTTTCTAAATATGAAAGAGGACGACCAGCTTGCAAGTGTTCTAGATGACTGAGAGAGGGAAGGGGGAAAGGATGCCTAGCAAGGCATTTTTTTGTTGAAATCGTTGGAAAGGGTTCTGGAAGAGAGGAAAGAAGGGAGGATCAGAGCTGAGAGGACAATGGGAAATGCCCAAAGAGGTGAGGGACAGTTTCAAGGGTGGGGCAAAGGCACAGTTGCTGTCAGCAAGTCCAAGTTTGGATAAAGTGTGGCCAATAGGGAGTTTCATGTGAGAGTCAGGGAAGGACATAGACCACTTGGAATTAAGAGAGTCATCTACAGGGAATGGGGGTGGATTGTGATATACAAAATCTTTGACGTAGCTGTGGTAATGGCCCCCTCGCTTGGCCAGGGCCAATCTTTCCAAGGGGATGCAGGATTGATGGTATCATTAAGGAGGGCTGCAGGTGGAATCAGCTGTATAATAAAGGTATAAGTCTGATTAATTTTGCAGGCAAACAAAATATATGTTGAAGTAGGGTCCAAGGTAGCCAATTGCCAATGTCTTTATCCCCAAGGGGATGTAGGATTGATGGTAACTTTAAGGAGGGCTGCAGGTGGAATCAGCTGTATAAGAAAGCCGAAAGGTATAAGTCTGATTAATTTTTGCAGGCAAACAAAATATATGTTAAAGTAGGGTCCAAGGTAGCCAATTGCCAATGTCTTTATCGCAAATATCCTTAACTATATTAATACCTTTTTTTTGCAAAGGATTTGGCACTGAAATTTGGTTGGACAGCAAGGGGAAGGCCATTAGATTGAATAATGTGGTTCCCACTCAAAGACTTGAGTTAGGGATACTCAGTCCGTGGAGAAGAGGGGCCATTTCCTGCCAGGCTGCCCAGTTGCATTTCAGAGGAAGAGAGCCAAAAATAACAAAAAAGGAAGCATTAAGGATTTTGTCTTCCCAAGGAATGGATATCCAAGAGCCTTTATGTGATGCATGTTTGAAAGATCCCAAACCCGTTTTTGTCTGAATACTTTTTATTTTTTAATTTTTTTATTTTATATAATGCTCAGGTATGGAGCTGAACTGGTAATATCAAATAAATCCATGAAATAACATTCTCACACTGCATAATAATTAAAATACTGCAAACTCCCGCAAACCGGGTATATATAGAAATGGCGCCTAGGGTTTAAATGATTGATTTCTTCATTAATAACGCAGCCATACATTCAACATTGATTTCTAATGATAAATAATTAGGGCAAACACAAATAGAAATCTGCAGATGGAATAATACAGATACTACCCAAAACTCAGCCAGAAAGAATCCAAATCAAATCGATTTGGCATATATATGTGGCTGAAATGTATAACAATAAACTATCATGAAAAATACCTCTGATAATGCATACATCAACTGTAGAACAAGTCGCCCCACTCTTGGTGTTGCCTGAATGCCCACTGCTGCAATTTATTTCTCTATCTGACACTGCTGAAATGATAATAACCTGTGTAAACAATGAAGATTCCTGGGTGGAAGCTTCTCTCACTGCTCCTGGGGTTTCCGTCCGCAAGAGTAATAATCCAGAGGGTTTCCGTCCTTGGATTTTGTCTGCAAAAGCTCTGTGCTAACTGCTCTGTGAAAATGATAATAATCTGAATGCCCTTCCCCAAGTCGCATTTTCCTTCATATAGCCAAAAACCCTTCCAAATATCCAAGTCGCACTTTTTGGCCAAAACCCAATAATTAATATTTAATTAATTATTTTGCTTTACTAAGTGGGTCGCATTTTTGGGTTTAATCAACATACCCAAACAAGTCGCACTTTTGGCTAGGAATTGCATTTAAATAATTTATTAATTTTATTTAAATACATTTTCCTAAGTCAAAGTCACCCAAACAGTTTATTAATTCATTATATGTGCTTTAATGATATTTTACTTTAATTCGAGCACCATATAATAGAATAATAAACCGAAGTCACCCTTGAAAACACCCTTTTGGCCGTCGGGTAGACAAAACAGGCCAAAAGGTCTTCGACCGAACTAACCGAGAAAGAGGGACATTACAATGTTGAACTTGTTCTCTAACAAGGATGTTCCAAGGGTTGGAACCTCGGTAGCTCGCGTAAGCCATTTAGCAGCAAGACATTTCCCTTGTTGTGAATTGGTGATTCACAGCCCACCCACGGTTTTAGGCCGAGTGCAAAGCTCCCATGAAACCATACCTTTCTTACCCGAGTTGCTGCTCCAAAGGAAGCTGCAAATCAACTATTTAAGATTAACATAAGCTGTTTTGAAGGAAAACGACAAGATGAGCAGTATGCATGGCTGGCGAGAAAAATCGAGTGATAACTATCAGTTTGGCTGCTAGAGACAAAATTTGCAAGACCAATTTTCCACTTTTTTCTAAATTTTATTGAGCATCCAATCCCACATGTCTTGAAGGGAAAGGTGGCTACCAAATGGGATAACCAGGTAATGAGTAATCTTCCCATGGGGGATGGCATTACAAGCCAGGAGGATCCAAGCAAAATTTGGCTTCCGTTTTATGGCTGCACAACTTGGATCCAGACAAATCACAATAAACATCAATAATTGACAGCATCAATGATTTCTTGTTGAGTATTCTGGAGAAAGAGGAGAATTATCAATGAAATGGGAGTTAGGAGCATAAGAAACTTGTGGGAGAGTAATTCCTTTCAAGCCTCTTTGGTAATGAGGTTGTTGGAGCAAATAAGCAGCCAAAACATACAGAAAGCGGGCAAGTTTTACAGTCTTGACAAATGGAGCGCTGGAGATAAAAGGATGCTGTGAGGTTGCCATTAACCATGACCTGAGCCTGCGCTTCAGCAAAGAGCATTTGGATGCATTGTCTGAAACAAGGACCAAACCCCAACCACTCAAACATTTTTAGAATGAATTGCCAATTAATCCTATCATATACGTAATCCTATCATATACTTTATCAAAATCATAATTGACCAATACTATATCTTGATTAAAATCTTCAGCCCATCGAGTGGTTTCTGATGCATAGAGGAGATTGTCCAGAATGTATCTACCTTTTAGGAATCCTGTCTTCTCAGGGGGAACAATGTCCTGAGTGATAGGCTTCAGTTTCATAGCAATGGCCTTAACAATAATTTTGTAGGACACATTAAGAAAAGTAATAGGATGCCACCCATTTAACCTATTTTTGTTTCCAGCTTTAGAAATTAATTTAATCAGGCCATGGTTGATGGCGGCCCCAAAGGATCCATTGGCCTCTGACTCCTTCTAAACATTAAACAAGTCCACCTTGAGGGTGGGCCATATAGCTTGGAAGAATTTAACCGGGAGCCTGTCCAAGCCAGGTGCCTTCTCAATCTTCATGACCCAAAGAGCTGCTTCAAGGTCTGCTACAGCGAGCTGTTGTTCAAGGAGCTGGCTGGTAGGCTGATCCACTTTTTGAGGAATACACTCTTGCAGCCATTCTTTAAGAAAGGATTCATATTCCTCAAAGGCCGTGTTCTTCCTGAAATATTTTGCTATAATGCTGTAAGAAGGCTCCCTTAATGAAATAAGGTGATGAGGTC
The DNA here is from genome assembly GCA_018340775.1 of Taxus wallichiana var. yunnanensis. Taxonomy (NCBI): domain Eukaryota; kingdom Viridiplantae; phylum Streptophyta; class Pinopsida; order Cupressales; family Taxaceae; genus Taxus; species Taxus wallichiana. Next base: position 166,364,927 of record CM031239.1, read on the forward strand.
TCCACTCCATCTTCAATAATAATGGCTAGGATGTGCTCATGATGCTGTTTGTATTGCAATTATTTAAAGAATTATTTAGAACCACAATCCCCTTGTTTAATCCAGAAAAATGAGCCCGCATTTCAGCACCTTGGCCTCTATAGAGTCATAGACCTCAAATTTTCTTAGATCAGATTCAGTTTTGGTGACAGCAGTTTGCAGGGAGATGTCATGGGGACGATCCTTATGAGTGAGCTGCTGCTGACTAAGTTTATGCTTCAAGTTATGCTCTTGCTTCCTTCTCTCTTTGGCCATAAGTTTGCCATATCCTCTTAGGAACTTGATTGTTCTTGCCACAACAGCTTCCCACCATAAAATCCATCCTACAAATGAAGCTGGTCAGGGCTGCAACTCCCAAACAACAGAAAGTTGAGCAATACAATGTGGGGAAGAAAGATGAGAGATATTGAGCTTGAAGGGAAATTGAGTGCGCAGAGGCAGAGAAGGGTCCAAGTTAAAAGAGTAGGAAATAGGAGATGATCAAAGAGGAAATTTTCATCGAGAGTTTTAACAAGAGGAAAGGAAAGAAGTGACTTCACAAATATACTAACATAGAACCTATCAAGTCTATTGAGCCGCCTTTGTTGTCCAAATTTATTATTGGACCAGCTGAATCAACTGCGTGTTTGTGAAGACGAAGATCCAAAAATGGGTCAACTACTCCCAAGGAATTATGACGATGTAGCCATGTTGAAAGCTTCTCAAGAGAGAGAGTGCGTGAGTGAGACCAACTGTGATCTCGTTTGTTCTCAATCATGTTAAAGTTGCCTCCTAAAAGCCAATTTGCAGGAGGAAGATTTGAACTCATCTAGTTCCAAAGAGTAATGTGTTATGTTGTTACATTTGGAGCATAAATTGAGCGAAGCCAATGGTTTGTTCCTCAACATAGACTATAGTCCAAACACATCTTATGGGCATGGTCCTCTCAAAGTGGCGTGTAATCTTGGAAGAAAGGAATTGTGGTAGGAGCATAATTGTACCTCCTCGTTTTTCACCATGAGAAGTTAGTAGGGCAAGAGATGTTTATCAATGCAATGAAGGCTAAACGGTAGAGTAAAGCACCACCCACTTGTAACCCTTTGAAGAAAAACAACTTTATAAGGATGATCTTTTAATACCCGTTTGACATGGAATTTTTCGTTTGTGTAGGGTGAGCCCCTGAACATTCCATGAGAGTAGGGAGAGTTTCATGGGACACCTCTAGAAAGAGGTTGCTCGACCTTGTTTTTAGCAAGCAAGGCGAAATGGTTGGAATTTGTATTAGGAGAAGGGGATAGAGATGTGGTTCTCTCCTGCTAGCCCAAACCCCGATTCTGTCCCAAAAAATCAAGTCAACGATATTCACCTTCTTGACAATTGGAAAGCGGTTGGAAGAATTGCTACCATAATTATGCACCAAGGATTTGCGCTAAAGGGGTAAATATGTATGGAGGAGAATAAAATTAAATATAGAAAGAACTGCAGATACAACGGTCTATTCTTAGCATGGATCAAACTTTATTGGCTGATTTTGATTGTAAAAACATATATTTGAGTGCTGATTTGCTCGAACATTTTCAGCCTTTGTACTTGCACCTCTCGAATAAAATAAAGCTTCATTTTTGCCCTCTCATACTACATTTTTTTATTATTCTTTATGTTTGATAGGATATTGTGTTGTTTTAGTGTGGAATGCAATCGCTCTACCGCTGTCATTCTTCTTAAACCCTTGAATTAAGTTTGCAAAATAGTTCGAGTTGTACAGTGTGTGGATCTTTAAGTTCTCTGTGTGTAGAGTTACATTCAAGTATCAATCTTTTGGTGTATCACCCATATTTCCCATTAACCGCATTCCTTTTCCCTTTTCTATGTCAAAGTTTTCGCTTTTAGGTGATTCACAAGGGAACCGGCCCTCTCTCTGGAGGTTCACCTCGACATAGGTTACCCCTAGCCTTGAGGTGTTCTAATTTTGTCAAGAGGAGAGAGAGTACACACACCATTCGCTATCAGGGTGCAACTTTTGGGTGACACCGCTTGCACGCTTGGTGGGACAATACAAAATTGGCTACGAAGTTGATGCTATTCTTAGCAAATATCAGTGTTTTAGACACAAATATTTCAACATTTGACAACTCCATTGGCACAAAGATCCCTTTTCTCAATCAATAGACCATTTCCTCCATCTTTCCATCTTTTTATGAGGTAGTGCAATCATGGCTTCAATTCCTCATTGGAATTCCTAGTCCCAAGAGCATTATTATTCCCCTTCATCTCCTTTCCCCAAAATCCTCCTCCAAATCAGCATTATAAGCCCTATCATAATGAATATGCCCATGATCCAAACCTCACTAATCCATATGGTTATCCTATTAATCATGGTGTTTCTTAAGAGCAGGAATATGCAGATTATAAAAACAATTCCATGCCTGATGATGATTTTAAGATGCAGGTGCAACACTTGGAGATAAAAATGGTACAAATGAAGGCAACAAGTTCCATTAAGGCAACCAAGCTTGGATTCAAGGTACCTTACCCATGGGCTGGTCCTATGCCAAATTGGTATAGCCCTCAAGAGAAGTTAGACTTTGTGTCTGAATTGTTACCACAAATATTAGAGTGGAATGAAGAAATGGAAGCTCACCAATCTAGTGTTGAGAAACCTTGTCAATGGGGTAATTCTTCACTATCATCATGCAACCCTCCTACTTCTACTTTCCAACCACTTCAACCAGAGCCCAAGTCCCAAATTCCTAGCTTTCTTAAAGCTTCTCCTCCACAAGATCTTACACCTCTCCAATCATCTCAACCATTGCAAAATCAGTTAGCAACCCAACCCACCCCTCCCCTCATATTCCCAAATCCATTCTGGAATGAAACTAATCAACAAATCAGTTTGGAAAAGCAACCCAACTAAAGAGCCAAGTGAAGAAGTTCTTAGGCAAAATCCAAAAAAAGGAGCCTACAATTTGAGGACAATCAAATTCCACGATTGCTTGAGTCTACAATAGACAAGTGCACGAAAGTGGTTCAAGTTACAATGAGTAGGAGGAATATGACCAACATGCAAAGGTTAGACAAAGTTTTCTCATATCTCTTGAGCTACAATGTAAAGATAATGTTTTGGAGGAGCATATGAATGTTTTGGAGGAGCATATGAATGTTTCTAAGGATCGATCAACAATCTTGAGCCTACGCCTCTCCTGTCGGCATCCCCATCATCAAGTGTTTTGGCACCCCATAGTTCAAATTAGAACTAGGGTTCAAGCATAGAGAGTAGGCCGTGCCCCTATCCGCCCATATCCATATCCAACTAACTAGAGGGGAGAGGGGCACCGGCCCTCATAGTTCCGTTTAGGAAAGTAAGGCCCTTGTCCCCTGCCGCCATATCGCTCTAGGGTGCCCCAGAAAGTTGGGATTGGGGTCGAGTGCACCTATCTATATATGGCTATGTTCTCCCCTCCTCGCCTCCCCCTTTGGATTCTAGGGCTCCACCCTCGACCCACTGTTCTCTTTCTATAAGCGTAATTCAATTGAGTCGATGCCCTTTCGATAGATAGAGAGGAGAAATATAGGGACGGGAAGATGCCCTATCTATATAATGTCGATCCATCCGGCCTATCCTCTATATAGGAAATCAACAAAGAAATTCAAATTCAAAAGGAGTTTTTCTCAAGCGTGAATAATAAAGAGGATGAGGTTTTGTCGGACTTAGAAGATTCTGATGATGAGGAAGAGCCAATTGAAATTGTAAGTATTCCATTGCCATCATCCATCTTCAAAAAAGACTCTCTTGTTATTACATCTTCTTTTGAGCTTGAAAAAGAGCCCAATCTGAGGTTGTTTGCAAAGGATGAAGTAGAAAAAGTTTCAGATCAATCTCCAGACATCCAATATGATCAGGGAAGTGCCTCGAGTATTCTAAATGGTGAGATTACACACAAAGAAGAGGGGCAGATCAGAAAACCAGTTTATCAAATATGAGAATACCATGTCCAATCAAGTATTTAGCCAACTTAGAGCCACAAAAGGAGTTGTCATCAGTTGTGCTTAATTCAGAGCATAAGAAAGAGCTTCAAATTGTCAAATATCAGCCCCAACATCTACAAAGACAAAGTACAAATCCTATAGTGGTGTTTATTCTTTTCTGGACTGATATTTTGAGCAAATCAATGGTGCAAACCATGTTTGCACTTTTACCATGTGATCTAGTTGCAAAATTGATCTCATGGCCGCACTTTCTGAGAAAAGGAAGTTATTTCTCCCAACCAATATGTGGTTTTGTTTAGCTTTCCTTTCTCTTTGTTTAGATTAGGAGTAGTTTAGGTTTGTTTCTTGCATAATAAGTGCTTGCATGCACATTGTTTTTCCAGTTTTCTTAGTTAGTTGTCTTTCCAAGAAGTGCTTGCATGCACATGTTTTCCTTTTTGGAGAGGGTATTTCAATTGTTTTGATTAAGAGGAGCTAAGTTGTTGATGAGGTATGTGACTCCATAGCCCAATGGATGCGTATAGGCTACTAATCTATTTGTTTAAGAGCAAACAATTGTCCGATGTCGCCAAAATGTTACCATAATTATGCACCAAGGATTTGCGCTAAAAGGGTAAATTTGCACGGAGGAGAATATAATTAAATAAAGAAAGAACTGCAGAACAACATCTATTCTTAGCATGGAACAACCTATATTGGCTGATTTTGATTGTAAAAATATATACTTGAGTACTGATTTTCTCTCGCATCCTCAACCTTTGTACTTGCACCTTTGAATAAAATAAAGTTTCTTTTTTACCCTCTCATACTGCTGTTTTCTTATTATTCATTGTGTTTGATAGGATATTGTGTTGTTTTAGTGTGGAATCCAATCCCTCTACCGATGTCATTCTTCCTAAACCCTTGAATTAATTTTGTAAAATAGTTCAAAGTTGTGCAGGTGTGTGGATCTTTAAGTTCTCTATGTGCAAAGTTACATGCAAGTATCAAGCTTTTGGTGTATCACCCTTATTTCCCATTTCTCGCATTCCTTTTCCTTTGTCAAAGTTTTCGTTTTTAGGTGATTTACAAGGAACTCGCCCTCTTTGGAGGTTCACCTCGAGACATAGGTTACGCAATTGTTCTTCTATCCGATGTGCTCCAAACTAGTGTGTTCTTCAAAGAGTCCAATAATTTTGACATGTTTCAAATGAGGGCTCCATGGGGTTATTTATAGGATCCTTGGAACCCCTTGGCCTACTAGATGGTGCGCACCTATATCTCGGATCTCAACCTTCTAGATCCTTCTAAAACCTATTTAACTATTAGCTTCAGTAAGGGTCTAGAAGTATGTCATGTACTCCCATGTGCTTCTATTTGTGTGATTGATCCTTAATCGTGTGTAACTTCTCTTTGTGTGTCTACCACTTCTCAAATTCTACGTAGTCTCCTCTTAGTCATCTTGCTCACGAGCAGCATGCTTCTTGGATCATGCGGGGCTCTCTTTCTTCCTTCATCTAGGGTTTGTGTCTGGGTTTGCACTTAGCTAAGCCACTCTTTGGATCAACGCATACATCATTGTGAAGGTTTGATACTTAGTTGATTGCCCAAAGTGTTTTTCTTGTGCCATTCTTGGGTCAACACCCCCACTGTTGATACTTGCCATATGTCAAAGAATTACAACTCTTGCGTTCAAAGAAGACTCACTAGTCTCTATATTTCCTCCTATGTTTGGATTGAAATTATGTTGATGCATGCCTATTGTTGGATGTCAAAGGCAAATAAGTAAAGCTATGGGTTTTATATTCACAATAAAGAAAGCCCATTACACTCAAGTAAAAGGAGAAAGTGTGCGCCGTCAATGGTGTAGAAGAAGGCAAGTTTCAAAAGGGTGCCACCCTAGATGTGTTTTAAAGATGTGTCGATTTTATGAATTTTAGAGCTTACCAACCATCCGATTTTATGAATTTTAGAGCTCGCTAACCATTGGGTTCTCCATTGATGTTTCATAGGCCTCAAAGGACCTAAATTGGGCTTGGTGGTTGGGGCACTACTTCTCAACCGTATTTGGGCCTGTTCCTAAACTCTTGCTCTGGTTTTCAAAGAGCAAAAAATAAAGAATGTTTGAGGAATGTAATTTTATGTAATTTGGCAAAGTTGAAATTAATGGCAATGGCTTGAATTTTGCCCGCATATTCTAAAAGGCTCGATACCTTGCCTTCATGTTCAAAATAATGGGGTCTCACCCCTTTTTGTAATAGTATACCTTCCTTTTCTAATAAATGAGAAATAATACCTCTAAATATCAAGAAAGGAGCAAGTTAAATAAGTACGCAAGGTCTCATATTTTACAAAGGGAAAAGGTGAGAATGTCCTCACACAAAATTTTGGAGGCCAAGCTTCTTTTTTAGAGTTTAAAGGAGGTAGGGCTCAATGTAAATAAAGGATGGGGGATTTTTCTTACGGGATGAATGAAATAAGAAAACGAAAAGTGAATATATTCCTTATAGGAATGAAATTAAAAGGCTTTGCTTTTGAAAGAAAAGTTAATTTTGAAGTTTTTTTGTCAAAATACCTTTTGGGGTTCATGTGCCCTAAATTTAGTGATGCGGGATATTTTGGAGGCAATGAGATTTTATTTGGATAAGGATGCGACAAAAGATATTTTGTGGATAATTTTGGAAATGAAGGCAATGATTTGTATCGTTAATAAAAATAGACAATAATTTGGTCTAGAACATTGTCTAGATTCAACATGTGTTTAGTTAGGGTTTCATCTTGTTTTGAGTGTCTTGGATTTGTGCATGTGGCACACATTCGCCTATGGCCTTTAGATTTCGGATAAATATTGCAAAGCTCTCTATTAAGAGGCTCCCTTTTTAGTTAGGTTTTGAGTTTTATTAGTTTAGTTGTTAGTTTTAGCTTACAGTGTTTTGATCTGCTAGAAATTTTCTCTTTTGTAAATATCTCATGGCCGTAGCTTGTATTTTCTGCAAGTTCAATACTATCTAGATTTTGAAGATGTATGGACTGTGTATGTTTGAAGCATTTAGTCAAAGTTTTGTGGCTAATCATCTGCCCTTGGCCTGGATTTTGGTGGTCTGATTTTTGCTTCCAGCATTAGATTTCCTACTTTTGCATATAATTGTTGTGCTTACTTGTATTGAACCCGATGAATAATGTTTGTTTTGAGATGTTCTTCAATTTCCTTTGGGGAATGATCAAATCCATTTTGGCACATCGCCGTTTTATGCTTTTAGCACTATCACCCTTCCCCATTTTCTTTGCAAAGTGTTAGGTAGCGCTAGGATGGAGGAGCCGGCCTTCACCGAGGTTGTTGTGGGTTAAAACTGCCATGACTTTCCATTTTGGCACTTTGATTGTGGGTTCATTTTTCACATTTTCAGCCAGGCAATTAAAAGTGTCATTAGATTTTAGTACACCTGATGGGACCATTTACAAGGTTATCAGCCTTTAGTTTAAGTCAAACCACGCAAAATAGCTTTTCAGTTTCAAGATTGTTAATAATTTTCAGCAGCACCACTAGAGAATAGAAGCCATAAAGAAACACTTTCTGTCAGAACCAGCTAAAAGGAGACTTGCTGAGATTCTGATGGAGCAAAGAGTAGGCCACTCACAACCCAAAAGGCAAACTACACAAGTGGAAAGATCTGTGGATGCCACCATCCATGGCTTGTATTAGGCTGTCCCAATTTACAGGCCTTGACCTATGCCTGTCTCCTTTGCTTGGCAGCTTCGTCCTCATGAAAAAATTGACTAGGCCCCCATACCCCAAGGGGGAGGTGGGGAGGAGGGATGCAAATTAGTTATTGTTGCTAATATTGGAAGAAGCTGCTCAAACTTTTGTGGGGAGGGAGATTAAATATCTGTATGGGAAGTTGGACCATGGATATGTTTGCTGTTGTAGGGGTGGATTGTAGTTGTCCAGATTTTACTTTTTTGTTCTATATGCTGTTTTATGCTCTTATGGTTCCAGGACCATACCTTGTAAATCCAAATCCATGTCCTGTTATATGCTTCTGCCCCATGATTAATGCTCTGGGATTAAGCTGATGTAAACATTTTCACTTTTAGTTCTGTATTGACTTTTTGCCAAAGAGAAAGATGCTGTGTTATCATGTAACATATAGGGTTCTAGAGCTCATGATAATTACATGCACGGTAAAGGTAAACAATTTGGCTACAAATGCATAGTTTTATATTGTGTGCGCACTGCGTATATAGTTGTACTTAGTTGATCATAAATGACTGATATAATTATTAATTATAATATGATTTTTGAGGTAAGTCATTACATGAAAAGCTATGTTTCACACTCTATATGGATTTAAATATTTCCAATCAGAAGCAGTTGTGTGTATAGTCAGTATACATTCATGAAATAGGAAAATCATGTTATTGAGGTACATCAGCTGAACAGCTGAAGCTCTTTGATTGTAGGGTCAACTGGGTGGATTAAAGATCAATTCTCTTGTCCAGGGTCTATTAAGTGGTCAGATGATAGCCGTGAAAGAGATCTATACATTGAGGGGACGACTGTGACAGTTTTGGCTATGGATGGGAGAAGGAGATGGATGGACATAAAGAAACTGGTTAGTTTAGTTGACAGAACAGATTTGTTTTAGAATTTTCTTATTTGCAAAGGACTGTCATAAATGTTATAACGTCAGATCTGTCGTATTGAATAGTAACATTGTAATGCAGAGTATCTGTCTTTTGATTACTCTTAAATTTGACATGATTGAATCAATAAATATTTAAAAGTCAAAAGAAAGTTAACACTGCTCTCAGGATTAAAAAGCTATGTGTTTGACCAAAAAGAACTTTGTGACCATGTGTTGTATTTTAGAATTTCATGTCCTTGATGTAATAAGATAAGTAGTTGCTTTGGAATGGAATTGGACCCATTTTCTGTGTTATTATGTATTGCAGTTACTGGATTGTCCTAGTGTTGATTGCTTAACACGGTAACAAATTTTGTCATCTTTGTTCTAGAGTATAATTAAAGTTCTGAAAGGAAACTTTCTGTGGGTCAAAAGTTATAATTTATTGGACTCATTAATTTTTTTTTCAAGAATATGTTTATGTTGAGAGTGTAGTCTTGGCTTCAAAGTATTATGCTGGCATGATATCTCCTGTTATATTCGATGTATTCTCTAATAAGATATTGTGCTATTTGTCTCCTATAACATGGCATTACTAATCTTTATTCTTTAATAAGATATTGTGGTATTTGTCTCTTATAACATGGCATTACTAACTATATTTTTTTCAAGTTATCTAAAACTGAAGATGCTGAATTCAAAGCTGCAAGTGGAAACCACTGTTTAAAGTTCATATGTGAGAACTCACAATCACTGACCAAAACTTAGGTCAACTTTAAATTAGTTTAACTACTGAAGTACATGGTTCCAAGTTAAGGTAGCATATGGGGGAACTATCTCTTGTGAAAGCAAATACTGTCCAATCGATCTAATAATGTTACAATGTCTAAAGATTATGTAACTAGTTTCAGCTCACAAATACCAACATTTATGCTATTGATCAGGAAAGCTCGTTTTTGTCTCGAAAGGACTAACATAGGGTTTAGGAGGGTGTTCAATATCTTATCCCATCCTTGGAGGAAAAATACTGCATTATTGAGGACCGAGGTAAAAGTTTTATAGAATAAAGTTTACCTTGTAAATCTATTAATGCCTACATGCAAAAGACAAAATGATTTGTTGATAATTTTCATTAGGCCTTTATTCCTTGGATTAGAATATGTTTTCAGATTAGTTTATGCAATTAGTCCATGAGAAACTAAATCCTTGCCCATGCGTAGCAGCCATACTGCTCTTGGAGCATCATAGGTTTGAGCTGGCAGCTACATTTTCTATGGAACACTATTTTGTACCTTATGTGCCTGTTTTGAACATCATCTAATATCAACAAAGGTTCCTATTCTTCCACTGTTTCAGTTCTATTCTTTGTTTCAAATATTATTCATGTCAATAAATTCAGGTTTTACTTTTTAGTTCTTAGGTTTTCAGATTTTTATGTTTTGGCTGTAGAGTTTTCAATTATAACTGCAGATTTCAGCTCCTTGCATTAGCTGTTATCTTGTCAGCAATATTATAGTGGTTATTAAAGCTACTTTCTTGTGTTCATGGGAAAACACCAGCAATGGTTCCATTCTCAAGCAGTGGAGGCAGCAATCAAAGCTCCCTTTGAAGGAATAAGAGTGAATTCTGAGTAAACATGAAATGGGCCAAATCCGACATTCATTTACTGTGGCCTTTGAATGAAGGGAACAAGGAGATAAAAGTAGGAAATATTAATGGAAGAGGGGGAAATCATGAGAATCATAGCTGCCAAGCTGAACTTAAAAGGTAGTTGTGTCAACCAGAGGTTTCTTTGCAATTTCCATTTCTAATTTTGAGGGATTCAACCAAAATTTTTAATTGGGTTTTTGGATAGATTGTCCCCTTTCCTCATAAATATTCTAGAGTACGATCAAAAGTTCAGTTTGCCACACCTCACTTTCATGGGCCAATCAGTGGCAAATGATTGTGTCAATCAGATGAGATGATCAATTTATAACATACCAGAACTAGTTTATTACTGAATTTTATCACAAATTCGAGACTCACACCCACGGAGATTACTTCCTGCCCTTGGCCCTTAGAAACATAAATCAACAAGGTATTGAGACATAATATTGTTAAGAAAGTTCCACCTAGCTACCCTGCTTGGAGAAAATGTTTCTTCCTAGGGTATAGTTGTATATTAATTAATAGATTGAAAGAGTCTATTAGGAGGCATGGCCAAAACTATGTTATGAGGAGGCCATTGAACAAATAGAGTCTTATTCAAGGTTGTTGGTGGTTACTCTACATTATGGTCCTCTTTGTAAATTCTTCTAGCAGTAAAGTTTCAATAACATATATCTCCAATATTATCTCTACTAATGGGCAGGTCAGAGGTAGTGTGGTAGAGCCTGCTATTAGAGCGAGCTTATGGTTGAAATGAAGATTTTTAACCGTGAATCGATGTGCTCCGAGGGACATATGTTCAGGGAACCTAGAAAGCTCCACGTGATCCATAGTTGTTGATAAGGAGCAACTGGGATTTAGGAGGAACAGATGAAAGTTAAGGAACGGCTAGAGATTCCAACAGTTTACCTTGCTGCCACACTCTGAATAACTAAATACCAGACTTTACGAGTAAGAAGCAAGGTAATGGAAGATTTTTGTTAGAAGCTACCGATTTTAACAACACCCATAACTCTAATAGGTTCAGAGTTAGTATCATGCGCAGGGTTGAAAGTTGATATGGAAAAATTTCAAGTATTAGTGTCCATTGAGATCATAATGGACTGCAAAGAGATGGTTATGTAATATTATTGTACATAATATTAGATAATCCTAGGTGTAATTTACGAGAGCTTTTGTCTTGTAGTTGGAACTTGAAGAGTTCTTGCAATTAGTTGAACAGTCAAGAATATGAAGTGTACATCCATTCTAGTGGCTTTATATTTGTAAATTTGGTTGTTTGTTTATGCTGAATAATAATATTAAGTTTGGTTTGCACATTCAATTTCATTTTCATTCTCTTTTGCACAGTCCATTATTCCTGGCCTGACATTGGTATCAGAGAAAAGGCGCAAGCTGCTGCAAATCATTTTTTATCCTCTCTTTTCACTCTCCTCCTCACACTACTGTAGATTGTTATCTGCCACTGCAAACTGCTGAGATGACAGATTAAGCTGTAATTAACTATGTTGCCAGGAAACGGAAACGGAACATGGAAATGCCAATTTTTAAAAAACCTTGGATACGAAACGTTACAGGAAACATTTGTATATATATATATATATATATATATATATATATATATATATATGCATAGTACTCGTTTTAAAATTGTACTCCATAGACCATAAGACATAAATATAACTCATAAAACACTCAAAATATTTTGTATTCAGTGAAATAATACATTATTATCATGTATACTTATCTCTAGGAGTTTCTGTTTTGGAAACGTTTCAAAAACGAAATGGTGGGGGTTCCTGGTAACAGAGGTAATTAATATATTCCGTGTGGAGACTATCTCGTTCTGTCTTCTGGTCCAATATTTTGTGGACATCAAAGCGACAAAAACTTGCGCCTTGTCTTGTAGAGCGAATCTGCTGAATGTGCCTAGCTGTGTTTCATCTTTTGGTGCTGTTCAGACCTGCAAGGCATCAAATTGAAGTCCCGACTGCTGCTCTGGTTCTCTTTACAAACTGCTGTACTGGAGATTTTCGTTGCACCTGCTCCACCCACCAGTCCTCCAGAATTGTGCCACTCCTTTTTGCAACATCCAACAGTGTTGGTGTTATATTTGTTGGTTGACTGCCCGAATTCCTAGCTTGACATGAGGCGTTGGTGTTGAAAGATGGCATGGACAAAATTCATGGCTTATAGAGACAAGTATAAGTTTCATTTAAACTTTGCTTTTAAATTAAAAGCCACGTGGGAGGAGAACAGCCTTCAAAAGGCAATGTTGAATCTATTTTTTTATTTTTATGCTTTTCAAAATTAAAAGCATATATATTTTGACTATTATTTTGAACTTATTGAAAAGCTTATACTTTATAAAAATAATTAATAAGTCATTTATTGCACTGCGAATCAAATCAAGATCAAGCAAAAGTTTGAAAAAAACTAAAAACAATTTTTTTTGCAAACCAAATGAATGGCCACGTTTTGTATTAGTGGTGTTCTACGGCTTGTCCACATGAGTAAAGTTGTTGCGTTAAACTACTTCATCCATTGCCTAATAGAGTTTATTGCAACAATGTTTGCGGCATCGTTCCTATAAATCATCGGAGAGTAATAAGGAAATACTTATTTTTCATTTCCCTTCCCTCCGTTGCCCATTTGCATAAGTCATTTGGCGTAAATCCGAAGATCTTTTTAGCAAGAATACTTTGAGTATATACTGTTGTTATGCCCACATACTGAGGACTTGTTTGTTAAGCGGGTGTCATTGATAAAGCAAATCCTTTTCACGTACCACCTAGGTACAATGTACCATTTTGCCTCTTTCATGTAGGTATGATCGACGGGTATATCGAAAGGGTGAGCTTCTTCCACATACCGATGGGTATATAGGAAGGGCGAGTATATCAAGAGATTTGGTTTATCGGTTGGTGGTATATAAAAAGGAGCTTGTTGGAGTAATAAGGAACCCTCCATCTCCCTAGTACAAAATGACTTCAATAAAATCAATTGTTGGCACAACTTTGACCAACAAAGATACTTGGTTAGAGTGGTCTCGACAAGTGGAGAACACACTTATCTTCAATGATCTATGGTTCGACATTTGTGACGGGGACATAAAGCCAACATTGCCTACAAATGCAAAAGAAGCCAATATTTGGAAGCAAAAGAATTTGAAAGCATTGGCCTTAAGGGCCTTAGTTGATGTAGAAGTTTTCCATCATATTCAAGGGTATGATACTCATGGGAAGCATTCAATAAGTTGAAGGACTTGTAAGATTCACACTTAGAGTTTTGCCTTAAAAATTCACACAATTAAACATGATGTAGAAGCCATTGGGTGTAGAAAGTGACATATTTACGACTACTTTCATAAAGGCCCTTCTTCCTACTTACTCAACCTACTTGGAGTCCTTGCAAGTGAGCAATTAGTTGAAGACTCTAAATTTTGATCAATTGGTTGAAAAGATGGCCAAAAGAGAAAAAGCCTTTGGGAGAAAAACCGAGTCATCGGGAAAAAGTTTTTCAATGCCAATCAAAAGGGTAATTCTTTTAAGGGTTCTTACTCCAAGGCCTCCTTTTCAAAAAATGAAGTCAGAAGAATAAAGGGAGGAATAAGGGTCAAGGAGGAAAAATTAAAAATAACAATGGGCATAAGGAAAATGAAAAACATTTGTTTTGCAAACAATATGGTAGAAAAGGGAGCCATGAGGCTCATGAATGCAAGACTTATGGGAGAAAATTAAAGCTTATTGCAAACAAAAATAAGAAAATAAGCCCACCAAAGAACTATACTTTACTCATTTCACAAATGAATATGTGTTCTCAAGTACAAATGAGGATGCAAACAATGTGTTAGTGAATTCAACATGGTTTGATGTTTGGTTTCTTGACACCCACTTAACATATGAATTTTCAAAAGGACTTCTTTGAGGAGTTTCATGAGGAACGTTGTGGCCCAATATATCTGGTAGATAGATCAAGTCTGCAACCAGAAGGAAAGGGTACAATCTGACTCAAGTGTCTGGGGCTTCCAGATTTTGTTCTTAAAAATGTCATCTACCTTCCTTTGATGAAGAGAAACCTGTTGTCTTTGGTGCTCATTTGTTAACCACAACACTTAATTTTACTAGACAATGGGGAAGTCACTATCAGAAGAAAAAGTGACAATGCAGTTGTATTGATTGGATGTGAGGAAGGAAAATTAAGAAAACTCAGGGGCGAGCCATCAATTTCATGGAATTTTGCTCATCTCGTTGAAGACGAAATGTCTCCAAGTATGTTGTGGCATGCGAGATTTGGGCACTCCAATCATGACTACATTCGTGTGTTGCAAAAGAATGGTGTAATAGGATTGCCCACCTTGCCCGACAAAATCTGAGAAGTGTGAAGCCTGCATTTTGGCTAAACACTCAAGAGGACCTTTTCAGAAGTCAGAATGGAAAGTCAATAGAAAGTTGCAATTGGTCCACTTCGACTTGTGTTCTCTTCCAATTCTGTCAGCTGGTGGTCACGGGTACTTCATATTCATCGACTAATACAATATAATGACATGGATCTATTTCCTCAAACAAAAATTAGAAGCCTTCAAAATGTTTTAAAAGTTTCAAGATATGGTGGAAAATGAAGCTTAAACCCGCATTTGGACACTTAAGACTGATAAGGACCTTTTTAGAAGTCACAATGGAAAGTCAATGAGATAGTTGCAATTGTTCCACTTCGACTTGTGTTCTCTTCCAATTCTATCAGCTGGTGGTCAGAAGTACTTCATATTCATCGACCAATACAATATAATGACATGGATCTATTTCCTCAAACAAAATTAGAGGCCTTAGAATGTTTTAAAAATTTCAAGCTATGGTGAAAAATGAAGCTCAAACCCGCATTTTGACACTTAAGACTGATAATGGTGGTGAGTACACTTCAAAGGCATTTGAATCATATCTCAAGCAAAATGGGATCAAACACCATCTCATAGTTCCTCACACTCAACAAATGGCATAGTTTAGAGGATGAACAAAGTTGTGATGAATATGGTCACGTGAATGTTATGTTTTGGGGGTAAATCTACACTTCTGGGAAAAAGCAATACAAACAACAATGTATCTCTAAAATAGATCACCATCAACAATTCTTCAATTGAAGACTCCTTATGAAATATGGTGTGGTCATCTTCCTTCAGTGCGTCATCTTAAGGTTTTGGATTCACTTGTTACATATTGATTCCTAATGCGAACATGAATAATTTGGACTAGAGGAGTCACAAATGCATTCACTTGGGATACTTTGAATCCTCTAAGGCATACAAGCTATACAATGAGAAAAACAAGAAGTTTCTTGTTGCAAGAGATGTGGTCTTTTGTGAAACTGCAAAGGACAAAGCCAACGTTAATTGGCAATTGAGTCACTTGACAAATATGCAAATTTTGATGTCTACAAGGCGAGTGATTTGGATATTCCAAACAGTGAAGGGGGCATGCTATTTTGGGAGTTTTGATTTCGTATTCTCTTATAACAGAGATTGAATCTCCTCCTGAAGAAGAAAAAGAAACTTCAGTAGAACATGCACATGTGGCACAAATACAAAGGACAAAAAGTGAAGGATCTTAAGATCACGAGATTGAGGCACTTAAACCACAGAAGAAGATGCCTAAATGGGTAACACAGACATTGAAACATGTATGTCTTGATGAAGTTGGAAAAATTGGCACATGAAGTGCACATGCAACCGCACAACCAACGAAAAATGTCCTAGAAGAAATTCAAAAAAAGATTGAAAAGCTCACCTTGAATGATTCTTCAAAAGAACACAATGTTGCGTTCGATTCAAAACCAACTTCTTTCAAACATGTTGAATAGGATGGGCCTTGGAGAAAAGTCATGAGAGATGAGTAATGAATTGGTGAAAAATGGACTTGGAAGCGATTGATCCTCTACTTGGTTGTAAACCTTGGTCACAAGTGGGTCGTTTGTGTTAGCAAATGCAAAAGAAGAAAGAAATAGAGAAGGCAAATTGCATTGTTCAAATGACACAGGCAGAGGTTTATTTATTGAGAGGAGCAAGTTACATTTAGTTACAACTATTTGTTGGTTATCAACAACTGCTTGGAACCGTACATCTTTATTCTATATAAAGTGCTATATTTTAACACCCCCTCTTAATGACTAAACCGGAAACAAGACAAAGTTTGTCCCAAAATTTTACAAATTTCCTAAAGCCCATATGTTTAGTCATTACATCTACAGACTATGCCATAAGTTGTACTTTAAAATCAGCAGTCCATGACTGTGTTGCGGTTGTCGAATGAAGAACCGCAAAACAAAAATATGGTCCCATGAACAAAAGATATGGCAAGTGGTCCACTGGTTCTTTGTTATGTGATTCATTGACCAGTGATGAATCACCAATGGCTAAGAGTGTCAGCCCCATCTCCAGAGTGCTGAAATCAGAACCTTGAAGATGTGGATTGAAAAATCTATTCCAGGCTTGTGTAGCCTGCTGGAGTCTGTACAAAGACTCAATTATCTTGCAATCGAAGTCACCTTGATCACGTCCTTGCACCACCATGTAGTGCTCATCCAACTTTTTCAAGAAGAGAAATGTGACCATCTGTGCAGTAGGAGTTAGAACCAACTCCGCAATAGTAGGAGAAATAACCATCTCCGTCTCAGCAGTGGTCTCCGTCTCAATAGTGGTAGGAGTGAGAATCAACTCCTCATCTATTTGCTCATCTATCCCCCTCTGTTGGGAAAGATCCTTCACAACACAATGAGCAAACTGGTCATGCTCTATTGTCCTTCGAGCAAGGACCTCTGAGTGAGTGGCTGGGCATGCCATCTCACCATGCATCGTCAGTGCATTTGGAATAGTGGAGTCTCCGTCCACAACAAATTGTTCTTCAGAATGAGGAAATCCATCCTCCCAAGGCATGTCCGCCTCCCGTACACCTGGTATAGTGGATACTCCCTCCACAATAGGTGCATGTAGGTTGACTGTATTCAAGTCAACAGATTTGTGAGGAATGGCTTCCTCCCAAGGCATTGCGAGCCTCTCCCGCACATCCTGAATGGTCGAGCTGTCCTCCACACATGCATTCATGTTGATCGCAGCCGGATCAACAAGTCGATACTAACCACCTTCCCCAATACCAAGGGAAATTATCCGTCTCTGTTTCACATCAGAGACAACACACTTCTTTCCACAGAAATCCATAGAAATATTGGGATTTTCAGTCAATTGACAAATAGATAGAAGATTCTTTTGTAAAGAAGGTACATATCTAACATTCTCGTACCAACAATTTATGAGCATTATTCAATACAATGCATATATCTCCTATCCCTTCTACTGCAAGTGATTCTCCATCAGCTAGTACTACTGATTCAAAACAAATATTTGCAGTAAATGAAACATACCAGTCCCTACGACATGAAAAGTGTGTAGACGCACCAGAGTCAATGATCCAACAACTAGTACCATTGTCATTCGAGCATGATGTCGTAAGACAATAAAGAGCATGCCCGTCATCCGAATCCCGTTCTTCTGCAACTGCTGCCACATGTTCCTCATCACATGGCTTTTTGTTCTGCTTGCGAAAGATCATACTTCCGCTTCCGGCAATCCTTCTTGAGGTGCCCAACCTTGTGACAATAATAGCATGTGACCTGATACCGAGTGGAAGACTCACCAGACTGACGTCTCCACTTTCCCTTTGACTGAGTGACAAGAGCACTCTCTGAATGGTCACAATTAGATTATGCTTGAAGTTGTCTCCGCTCCTTTTGCAACAGGTAGGAACTCACCTTGTCAAACGTGAGTGTTTGACTTTCAGCCATTAAATGGAGGGCCTCCACAAATGACTCATATGAAGAAGGTAAGATGTTCAAAACCAGAGCCACCATATCATCGTCGTCCACCTTTTTGTTGATGGAAGATAATTGGTCTTGGAGGTCTTTCATCCGAAGTAGGTGCTCAGACAACGATCCACCACCTTGTAACTTTATAGAAAAGAGCATATTTTTCAGGTATAAAACCCGACTCTTTTTGATGTCTGATATTTACCCTTCAGACTGGCCCACAACGTGCTTGCCACAGTGGCATTCCGCACTTCCGGTATCATATCATCCGACACCGACAACTTGAGAAGCAATAACGCTTCCTTATGACGTTTGTCATAATCCTCGAAGTTCGTCGCTGGTCGACTTTCATCACCCTTGATTATTTTATCACAATCACGAAACTCTGCGACCATTAAAATCTTATGACTCCAAACATTGAAATTAGTGCCCGTTAATTTTTGTGTCTCCGACAAAGTCAAGTGTGATATATTTGCCATGTTATTATTCCAAAAGAACGGAAATAATAAAATAATAGTTTTTCCCACACTCAATAAAATAATACTTATTCCACCAAGTATTACTTATTCCAACAAGTAATATTAAATTATGCAAATCACCCAACTATAGTTGCTTGTATTAAAATATTATTACTTATTCCTCCAAATTTGATTATTCAAAAACAAGGTACCTTTGTTGGAAAAATGAATATTAATTCATCGACTTTTCAGAAGGAAGAATAAAAATGACTCTACCTCTGTCGTCTTTGCCTGCAACAGGATTTGCGACTAGGGTTTCAATGTTCCACGATTTGCTTCTGCCTTTTGACGTCTTTTTCTTCCACGATTTTTGCCTGCCACGATTTTCAAAGCACTCACTTGTCACGTTTTGCTCTCGTTTTGCCTTCTGCGACTCACGTTTTCCTCCAAAACTGGATTTGCGACTGGGTATTGCTACAGTCACGTTTTGCTCTCTTTTTGCCTTCTGCGACTCACGTTTTTGTGTAAACCGACTGTATTGCTTCACGTTTTTCGCAAAAAACGACTGTATTCTTGACTGGTTCGATGATTCTGATTTGCAACGACTTTTCCTAATGTATTTTCTTCAAATGTATGAGTTTTATTGCCCTCCTGAGCAGACACGATTTCTTGGCCTCGAATGGAGGAATTTCTTCCTTCTTGCCCTAGCGTCTGGTATTTTTCCTCAAATACCTTCACATTTTACCAAATTCGTGCCTTGTTAGGGCTTCCTCGAATTTTTAGTTCGTACCTCTTGGAGGCTTCCTCGAACTGCAACCTTGGACGCTCTGATACCAATGTTAGCATATGCAAAGAGAAGAAAGAATACAGAAGGCAAACTGCACTGTTCAAATGACACAGGCAGAGGTTTATTTATTGAGAGGAGGAGCAGTTACATTTAGTTACAACTATTTGTTGGTTATCAACAACTGCTTGGAACCGTACATCTTTATTCTATATAAAGTGCTATATTTTAACATTTTGCAACAAACAGAAGGTTGATGGCTTACTTGACAAACATAAAGCAAGGCTTGTCGCAAAGGGTTATGCTCAAAAGAAAGGAATAGACTACAATGAGACCTTTGCACCTACAACAAAGTGGACTACTATTCAGACTTTGTTGGCTTTGGCAGCACATAACAGATGGAAAATTCATCAAATGGATGTAAAGACTACATTTCTCAACGGTGATCTAAAAGAAACAATGTACATGACTCAGCCAAAAGGGTTTGCAGTGAACGACCAAGAGCACAAAGTGTGCAAACTTGAAAAATCGTTGTATGGTTTGAAACAAGCCCCAAGTGCATGGTATGAAAAGCTTACTGAGCACCTCCTGAACATGAATTTCAAGCGATGAGTTTGAAGATGCAACTTTTGTCAAACAGTCGTCAAAACAATTGTATTTCTGGTGGTCGATGCGGATGATCTGCTCATAACAGTGAATAATAAGAAGTATACTGCAAAAATCAAAGTAGTGTTTATGAAAGAGTTTGAAATGATAGATTTGGGCTATCTTCATTACTATTTGGGTATTGAAGTGCTTTAGAAATCAAAGTACATCTTCATATCTCAACAAAAGCATATTGGTGGTATTGCTGGGGAACTTAGAATCAAACTTGAATTTCAGTATTGTAAAGTTGGTAGCAGCTTATGTATTCATGATGGCCCAGTCGTTGAAAAGCTTAGGTGGATTCCACATGAATCTTGATGAACTCTACATGAAATTTGGGGAAGGACGGCAGTTGTTGGTGCTTAGAGGAATAGAATGTCTTGATAGATGGAGTATATTGGCACACAACCTGCAAAGGGTGGACAATGTTGAGTGCATGCCAAGGTGAGTGTATGAAAGGAGAAATACAAAATTATGTGTTGTGGTTGGTTGATAAGTTTCCTTATCTGTTTAAGATCTACCCCACTGTCTTCTTGTAGACGGGAAAAGAAAATACCAAGTTCAAATTGGAGTTTAAATTAGTCATTATTCCTCTGTACAAGCATTCCAAATTATTCAATTATGAAAAGGGTAAAATTAAAATAGGTTTGAGTTATTTGATATGTGTCATATAGTGCGAAGCAAAATACCCAAGTTTATATAAAAATGAAAAAAGAGAGGTTCAAGGCACATGAAATATGTTTTGATCAACAAAATATTTTAAAAGAAAAAAAATGACATATAGAGTTCTTTCAAGGAAACTTGCCTAAAGCAAATAGAACTACATACAAAACTTGGGGGTTTAAGGTCAACTAATGGCTTATAACATTTGGTCAAAAGAAAAGAAAGTGAGGATATTGTTTTTTAATTATGGACTACAGTGCCAAAGAAGGGTCCTCTTGCTTCGCTAATGACATTAACAAGGGAAAACGATAGTTCCAGCTTTCTTCTATATGTGTAAGAAATTGAATAGGAGGACCAAGAAGACTAGATATTGTGTATTACATTGATTGATTTAAAATTTAATTTCTAGGTAAGGGTGAGGCAAGTGCTTGATTCAAGAAATCTTTCCAGGCTTTCAAGGGCCATTACAAATTCCCTTTGATGTAAAATAATTCAAAATATTCAAGCAATATTTTAGGAGATTTATTTTCGTGACATTTGACTATATTCTCATGCATTGCAAGAGTATGGAGGGACACTTTGGTATCATGTAAGAAATGCATAATAACTCTTATAATACTAGGAGAAAAGATTCAACGTGCAAATGTGGAAACAGTGGTCATGTGTACCTAGGGCATGTTGTACTAAGATTCAAGCTATTCTTGATTTATCCAGTACAAATCTCACACAGTTTATAGAATTTCATGGTCTTTACAACTTCTATAAAAGCCTCTATACTCTCTTATAATCATTTTCTAGGATGCCATGCTCTTTCTTCACACGGCAGTGGTTTTCAGACATTACACTTTTTGCAGGCTGTGTGGACCTACTAGACCGATTACATCTGCTTACTTGTCACCCATCACGTGTATTAAATATTTTGTAGCCTCAGTCAATATCAACATAAATCTTGGGAGACCCATTAGGCAGTGTACTGTTTGTACTCATTAAAGACCTATCTAGACCTCCAAATACTGTAACTGATACATGGGGACCGCTAGATCTCATTGTACTGTGTCAGGATCTCATGGACAGGCTAATATCAGCAATTTTATAACCTCCTCCAGGAGATCTTTGGCCCTGGATGTTTGTTGTGGACGGAGTAACGTGCAACCTCTTAGGATAGAGTCAAGCTTCTCTCAACCTATCCCAGTCACTTGGGGACGTTATGGTATTGTGCATTAGGTAGTATTCAGTGGTGAATGATTCAACATACTCTTCTGCATCTGCAACACTTATGAGTAGTGCCATTTGGTGAATTCACTTTTATTTTTTAAATTTCTATTTGTAGCTGCGTCTTTCCTATTATGAAGGACATGTTTAGGCACTCCTTTACTTATGGTGTCTTACCTGGTTGTGCTTTACTGTCCTATTGGCTGAATATACTTTCCTCGAGTTGAACAAAAGTGTGCCTCACAAGACCGGAAAAGTTTGTGCTGGTTTTTTAATTTGTGGCAACTACGCCTTTGTGAACTTGTGCCGACCTTTAGGTGTGATTTTTAAATTATCCTCTTTGGAGAGTTGTAGATGAAGAAGGTCATTTTCTTTTCTCGGTATCATATTACGATTCAATTTAAGGGTTTTGAAAAATTTTTAGTTGGCAATATTCTGATTTACAATCTGACATAAACTTGCATATTCCATTTCTCTCATTCTAAAATGTATTTCTTAAATTTCAACTGAAAATAAACTCTAGCATGTGATTTCATCACTAGTATTGATCAGGAATTTATTTTGCATATAATATCCACATTTTTCGAGGAATCTTAATGAGAAATTTTGTTATGGTTGGATTTTTCTCAGGCTTCTGATGGTAAAGATAACTTTATTTTCGTTACAAACTTAGCTCCTTGTGTGGGAGTCAGAATTCATCTATGGCCTGAGAAAAGCAAATTGCCTTTGAGAGAGAAGGTCCCTGCAATCAAACGGGTAGTGGAGGTAACATCCAAGATGTTAAATATTCCAGCTGGGCCGGCACCAAGGCAGGTAATGTGGGTGGTTGATTATGGCTAGCATTTATCTTTTCTTCTAATGCGTAGATGCTTGTTTACAAATAACTTGAGGAAATCATATTTCAAAGGAAAATTCCATGTTTGCTAGTTATTTTGCTTTGATAATATTCTAAGATGAGAGTTTGCACTTCTTTTATCCCTCTCACAGACACCTGCGCTTGCACATACACACACAACATCTTTATGTATGTGCATATATATCTGTAGATATTTTGTGTGTGTGTGTGTGTGTGTGTGTAGCATTTGACGGATACATATTTAGGTTAGTTAAAAATTGCTCATGATTTCAGATTGAACCTGGAAGCCAAACAGAACAGGCTCCTCCTTCGGCTGTCCTTTGTCTTGGTCCAGATGAGCTGCAAGGTTTTCGCTTCTTGACAATATCTGTTGCACCTCGTCCGGTATGGCATTTTCTCAACCCTCATAAATTGCGAATATATCCTTATGTGTGATACCAAGTGAAACATATATGTTTATGTCTACCATTTAGTTATCATCACTTTTATTTTATTATTAATATGCTTCCATCAGGGTTGGTTATACTGAAAGTGAAGAATAGATTTGATTTTCACTTGGTCTGAAATTAAAATATATATTACGCTCGAGAATTAAGTTCAATACCGATGGTCATAGCATGTTTCATTATTAATATAAATTTTTGATTGAGGTGTTTGAGGGAATTTAAGTAGTTTGAAATATCCCCTTTCCGGATTTATTTTATATTCAAGATTTCCAACCAAATTTTTCACAAATAAAAATCTGATTTTATGACGGCAGTATATAGAAAAATATGACAGCAAAGTACAGTTAAGGCAGTGTTCTCCTCTCAAAATTTCACCTCCTTTGAAAGTTAAAAATTGAAAATTTTGATTTGGCACCTTTTTTTGATGTTCTGGTAAAGGGAGAAGTTGAAAAGTTTGGAAAATTCTGCATTTTTGAGTCATTTGTGTGATTTGCGGGTCTGTCGGACATTTTTGTCCCATGTGTCCCAAGTTCATTAGGGCTCTCTGTTCGCCGATCGGCCGCTTTCTCCGAAATTTGTTAACTTGCGGGCCCGTCGGAACTTTTTGTTCCAACTATCCCAAGTTCGCGCGGTGGCATGATCGCGCACTTCGTGTACTTTGGTCCCTCATGTCCCGAAAGCATTTGTGCATTCTGTCCCCGCATCACCCGCATCGGCCACATCGCGCTTTCGCGTCCCACGTGTCCCAAATGTACCAAAGGCCATCCGGGCTAATTTTTCCCGCTCTTCCGATGCTTGCTTTTTGAGTTGGTGGATATGAATTTAATGCGCATTTATAACCCTCTCTCTCCTAAACGACTATTTAATAGACTGCCCCTCTACGCATTTTTGCACATTGCTTTCTCATTGTCATTTGCTCATACTCTTGCACTTGAAATCACCTGCTCGCGTCCCCATTTCCCCTGCATTTTTCATCGCGGATTCAAGCTGTGAATTTGCTTTTCCAAGTACTGTCAACATGAAGATTAAATTCCAAGGCCAGGAGCAGGTTTCCCACTCGAGTCTGCCGTTCCCGATATTGGGGACAGTGAAGTTCGTCACCTGGACTTTGCCAATTTTTGGACCAGGTTGATAGACGAACCCCTCTCCAATGGCACAAATGATTAATGATAGCGGCTTGGCATTTGCTATTGGTTTTCCTATCTCGGTGCAATGTGTAGACACGGTACTTGCCTGCGGGGCTCACTTCAACCCGGCTTGAGCGAATTAACAAATGTACATGGGGAGCTCATCGCCAAGCTTGACGCTGCCGCCATTATCTGCTGCCCTAAGAATCCCAAAAATGGATAATTCTGTGGTGATCTCCCAAAATCAAGCACAGGCACTCTTTGACCAAGACAGTGAAAAATACAAAGCCTAGAATTGCAAAGTCTTGGCTGAAGAACCCTAAGAAAGGGGCATCCCGACTATCCAAGGCTCTGTTTAGGTCTGATTTCAATGAGGAGCTATCAGACTTCATAATCTTGTTAGCTCGGGTCATGGGCTTGCCTTCTACTAACGAGTTCCACTTTTGGATGTGCCCACTTATCAACATAGTGTGTGAAGGTACCCAAAACATCAACTGGGCAGAGATTATCTGCATGAATTTGACAGAGCAGCTGTCCCATGTACAACAAACAAAAAAGTTCTACATGACTTCCTACCTGATGTATACCCTTGCAGCTTCTAGACAATGGTTTGGCTTCACCTACATTGATGCTCAGAAA
Source organism: Taxus wallichiana var. yunnanensis (assembly GCA_018340775.1). Taxonomy (NCBI): domain Eukaryota; kingdom Viridiplantae; phylum Streptophyta; class Pinopsida; order Cupressales; family Taxaceae; genus Taxus; species Taxus wallichiana. The sequence goes on from CM031239.1 coordinate 166,389,867, forward strand.
GATGATCCCATATATGATTACTGCCCTCAGTTCACCCTGAACACTAGCAATCATAATTTCAGGAGGGTGAATGATGCTTTCACCATGTACATTGTAAGGCTTCTAGAGAGTGACACTGCTAGGAGATTCTCAGATGAAGCCATGAGCCTGATAGCAAAGTACGGAGCCTACTTCATTCAGTTCAGAAGGTTCTCTTATATCAGGCTAGCAGGTTATGAGAGCACCCCTCTCAAGCTCCCCATGTTCTGTAATGATAAGATGGCCCTGATTGAGGTGTGCAGGCAATTGGACAAATTGCACAGAACTTGTAGAGACAAGAAAATCACTGGTCTACACTTCCCCATATCTTTGGGGAACTACACATGCAAGATGGCTCTGGATGCCCAAAACATAGAGAGAGCCCTAGCTGCCATCACTGTCCATTTCTTCAGGCCCAAAACCTGTTTCGACTTGAAGAAATTCATTGAAACAAAATCTCATAATCAATTACCATCATAGGGTAGACACTGAAGATTATTGGGCTGACTGCATAGATGATTTTGAGGCTAGAAGGAGGCATTATGGCAGGTTTCCTCTTCAGTTAGTTCAAGAGCTTAACTTGTATCAAATTCCTGAAGGACTTCAGGATGACAACACAGACCTGTTGTCATATGAGTATGAAACTGTGATCAAGCATACTCCCATAGAGGACATGGATTGGTTTAAAAAAGAAAAGGATGATTTGGCTGAAATCCTCGCCCTGTCCTGGTAAGGACCAAAGTCTGGATTGATAGAAAGGTTCGTGAGATGAGGAAGAACACGGAGAATCCTCTTCCAAAGACACCTCGACACCAAGGAAGGAGGAACAAACACCCAAGTTAGAGGCACTGCTGAGACTCCTCCTGCCTCATCAAGTAAAGGCCCTGCATCCTCCACTCCTTCCTCTACTCAAGTCTATCAAAAGAAGGTGAAGGAGGTTAAGAAGGAGCCCATTGAAGAAGATCCTCTGCCAAAGCATTCAGAGCTACCTTCTGGGCCAGAGAACATCATTGTTCTCAGTGAGAGTGAAGATAATGAAATACCAATTCCTGCAGATGCCTCAGAAACCCCAATGGATACAGAGAAAGAAATTCAAAGCACTGAGCTTCCAAGCACCATTGGCTCCTCTGTTCCAGAAGCCTCAGCTACCCCACTCACATCTCAACTGGAGGCAACAGCGGTACATACTCTGAGTGCCATGAGTTCCCTTTCTCTTGGTCCTCTTTGCCCCCCTTCTTCTTCCTCCTCTTTTACATGGGTGCAACCTTTTGTTGATAGTAGGAAGAGGAAGTCTTCTTCTCGGTTGACAGGACCCAACTTTGATGTTGTGGCGGCCTTGTTGGGCACTACTCCTTCTGCTCCTGCCAAGAAAGCTAGGACCACTTCAAGAATAGTATCTGATGCCCAAGGTCAGCAATTCCTTGAGATAGCTAAGCCCAAGGTTGATAAGCCAAAGCTAGGATTTGCAGACCTCTGATCTGGAACTTTCAAGGATCTCAATGGGAGAGTCTACTCCTGAAGGTGAAATCCACAACCTTCAAGAAACAGTCACCAGGGTCATTGGGAGGGTAGAAAAAGGGCAACAGACTATAGAGCAGTTGGAGGAGCAGGCTCAAGTACTTTCTAGTTTCATCAAGTCACTGCTATCTAAAGATAAGGTTCTAGACCCTACCCCACTGACTGCACTTCCACCACCTGTGATCCTCAGTCAAGATGAAGTCCAGAGCATCAAGGATATACATAGGTACTCCATCTATGGGAGGGCTATGGAGGCCATGGTGGATGACATGCTTGTTGCGTAGGTTGAATTTCATTGGTGAAGCCTTCAAGCTCAACGAGAAGGTAAATAATCTGCAACAGAAGCTCTCCTCCACAATTGGAAATATGGATAAAGAGCTCAAACTTTGGAGCAGCTGCATAGTAGACCTTCGCCTCATGGGGCAGACTGATGAAAATCTTTTGATGGCAAGCAAGGTCTTTGATGATGTGAAAGATAATTTGTCAAAGTCATGGGTATTCAGCGTGGAGTGGAAAATCAAAGTGCTGGAGGAGGCTTTGGGAGAATTAAGGAATAGCTGGTAGAAGGGAGAAGCTTTCAAGACTTTGGTGATAGCTGCTTTCAAGGATATTCACTGCCACCTCCACGATGAGACCTCAGGTGTACCTTTCTCCCTGCAGGAAATTAAAGCTCAATTCAGAGCTTTTGTCAAAGAAAATTTGTTCAAAGAGGACTCCATCACTAAAGATAAGATAAAGGAAATCTGCTCCCTCCAATCTGCCATTGAAGAAGCAAATAAGGAGTATCATATGCACATCGAGTTCGACAAGGAGATGGAGAAATGTCTGGGATCTTGGACCCAGGCTACTGCCAACACATCGGTTCCACATGGCAGAGACATAGCAGAGGCTTTGAAAAGGTTTAGACAGCGGATCCTCAAGTCAGTGGGCCCTTCCCAATCATGAGCACTTGTCTTCCCCTCCTGGCTTCTCCTTCCTTCCTTTTTCTCAATTCGAGCTTGTTGTAATTAGTTGGGGTTTTGCGTTAAGCATCCCTTTAACTAAACATTTTAGTTAAAAGAAGTAGTTACCAAGTGTAACTGATTTGTAAAATTATATAATGGTCTCTCTCCGCCATTTTGTGGGGGCTGGAACTTGGTTTATTTTTGAAAGTGTAAAGAGTAGCAAAGCAATCAATACAAAAGGATTTTCTTTCTTTGTCCATCTGATCTGTTATTCTTTGCTATCCGTTGAATACTGTTGAATCATTTGTCTGCATTATGTCAAGAAGCTTTGTATTCTTGTGGATGTTATTTCTGGAACTTTGTGTCTTTGCAATAGCATCGTATTGATTCAAATACAAATGGTTCTATTCCAAACAATCTTATTCTGGCATGCATAAGGAATTATTTTGTTATCTATAGTTCTGGAGAATGCCTTTCTGCTCATTTCCACTACTTCATTCCTCTGTACTTTTGTATTGATGATCCATTTTATTTTAAAACACTTTCATGGTATCCAAGTTCCACATTGAAACTATGCATTGTATATATGTAAATAGGTTTTGCTTTTGAATAAGGGAACCTCTCCCATTAAAGAGGAGGGACTTCTTGTCCCCTGACTGTTGCTCTCAACAAAGTCCTTTTGACGGCTAACAAGCAGCAAGGTATAAAATCAGAAAATAACCAATATCTTCACTTTTATTGCAATTAAACTAACATGCAGCAATATGCAAGTAACATGCACATCAACATGCAATGACAAGAAGTTCCACTGATAAAATAAATGATCTCTCTTACTGAATATGGTTGTCTTCTCTTTCTGGACTTGAAACTGGATCAACAAGCCTCTGAAACTCTGAATCTGACAACCCGATCTGAATAAACTCCACAATAGCAAATCAGATCTGAAAACCCTTGATTTTTCTCCACAAAAGCCCCAAAAATCTTCCAAAACCCTTCACTGAAACCCTCCGAAAATATCTCTGAAGAACAGCCCTGATTTCAGCTCCGAAAATGACAAACTAGGGTGGATCTTTCACCACCGAAGAGTGCCCTACTAGCTAGGGATGGATCTCTCACCACCGAAGCTAGGGTTCTGTGGGATCTTACTCCACAAGCTGGATATTTGCAAACAACAGTTGCACATGAAAGAAAATATAAGTGTATGCATGAATGATCTTCCTTTCACCCCTCTTCTCCTTTTATAACTTTTCCCATGCCAAGGAACCCTAAAAAGCCCAAGTCGCATTTTCCCTTAGGGAAGACCAAAATAATAAAGTAACTTAAAGTTACTTTTTTCCTTTTCAAGTCGCCATGGTCCAAAAAGGTGACCCCAACGCAAAATTAGAACATTAGGAGTTAAGTGGCCCCTTCCAACGATAAAACATAACATCTAGTCCCTTCGAAAGCACTTTATAACCTTGTCAATGGAAAATTATAACTGGACTAGATATTCATACCCAATAGCTCATAGCATCCGTAACCCCTTGGGCATGACTAGGGTTAGGACCCGTACTGGCCCTCAGGCCTGTGGCGAGGGAAAGGGGACATTACAGTCCTCCCTTCCCAAAATTTGCTTGTCCCCAAGCAAATGCAAACTAGGATGCTGTAGAATCTGCTCTCCTTCCCAAGTAGCATCCTCAAGAGGCAAACCCTTCCATCGTACCAAGTATTCTGTAATATCTCTGCTCCTGAGCTTCCTCTGTCTGACCTCAATAATAGAGTCTGGTTCTAAAACCAGCTTCCCCTCCTCGTCCAATGGTGGCAACTCTGTAGAAGGTACAATATGTTGTCCTAGTGCCTTCTTAAGGCATGACACATGGAAGACATTATGTATCTTACTGTGCTCTGGAAGATCCAACTCATATGCAACTGCACCCACTCGCCGAACTACCCTGTATGGACCATAAAACCGTGGTTTTAGCTTTTCTGCCCCCTTCTGCTTGAGTGACGACTGCCTGTATGGCTGCAGACGTAGGAACACCAAATCTCCTACCTCGAAGGACCTCTCTATCCTGTGCCGATCCGCATAAACCTTCTGCTGATTCTGCGCCTTTTGGAGGTTCTCCTTAAGAGCTCGCAGGATATCCTGGTTCTCCTGTAACCAATCCGAGCTTTGGGAGCCCGACTATCTGTTAATACCAAATCAGCAAATGACATGGCATCGTATCCATACAAAGCTCTGAAAGGAGTCATGCCGATGCTCATCTGATATGTGGTATTGTAGCAATACTCACCCATATGCAACCATCTGATCCATGCCTGCTGATGTCCGGTCACATAACTCCGCAAATAGCCCTCTATCCATTTGTTAACAATCTCCGTTTGCCGTCAGTCTGAGGGTGGTAGCTCGTGCTGGGAGTCAACTCAGTACCGGCAAGTCTGAATATCTCCTGCCAAAAGGTGCTCATGAAGATCTTATCCCTGTCACTGATAATATTTTTAGGCAAACCATGAAGCCTAAAAACCCCTGTATAAAATACCTGAGCCACGTCAGCTGCCTCATGCTTCTTAGGTAGAGAAAAGAAATGCGCATACTTGGTCAATCGATCAACTACCACATAAATGCAATTGTGCCCATGCACCATAGGGAGTCCTGTGATGAAATCCATCGATATGCTCTCCCACTTCTGCTCGGGGATGGGAAGAGGCTGGAGTAACCCTGCAGGAAAAGAATGCTCCGATTTGGTTTGCTGGCAAACCATACACTCTTTGACGTGATTAAGGACATCATCCTTCATCCCCTTCCAAGTGAATCTCTCTCTGATGTACCTGTATGTTTTGAAATATCCGGGATGTCTAGCTAATGGCGTATCATGTACTGCACGAAGGATCTTGTCCTTCATCTTAGACCCCGGTACAAGGAAAATCCGATCCTTGTAGAAAATGAGATCATCTACCACCCTGTATCGGTCATCCTTGATAATACCATCCATGATCTCGCATGCAAACTGATTCTTGGAGTACTCAACAAGTATGTGAGCCTTCCAATCTGCTGAAATCTCAGACATAGAACTCAGCATAGTAGTAAGGTAAGGCCTCCTAGATAAAGCATCAACAACAACATTATTCTTACCTCTAGTGTATTCTATGTCAAAGTCATACGTTTGTACCTTGTTCACCCATCTCTGTTGGCGGTCGTTGAGATCCTTCTGCCCCAAAAAGAACCTCAAACTATTGTGATCTGTACGTACCACGAATCTGCTGCCCACAAGGTACTGTCTGAATTTGGCCAAGGCATGCATGATGGCCAACATCTCCTTGTCGTAAATTGAATACCCTCTCTCCACTGGGCTCAATTTTCGACTCTCATAAGCAATGGGATGCCTATCCTGCATAAGCACCGATCCAACCCCCTCACCTGATGCATCACACTCTAGAACAAATGGCTGAGAAAAATCTGGTAATGCGAGGACGGGACATGAACTCATCACCTCCTTAAGATGATAAAAATCTTGTTGTGTTGCTTCTGACCAAGCGAAAGCTCCCTTCTTTGTCAAATCTATCAATGGGGCAGTCAACCGTGAGAAGTTCTTCACGAACCTCCTGTAATAGGTGCACAGTCCCAAGAATCCCCTCAGATGTGTCAATGTCCTGGGTGGCGGCCAATCCAAAATTGCCTGTATTTTCTCTCTGTCCACCTTTACTCCCCCTCCACCAATCACATATCCCAAATATAACAACTCTGTCATGCCAAACTCACATTTAGAAGCTTTTGCATATAGCAAATTAGCTTCTAATATTCCCAATATCTCATCAAGGTGGCGGATATGGCCCTCCCAAGTCCTGCTGTAGACCAATATATCATCAAAGAAAACCAATACAAACTTCCGCAAATGGCGGTTGAACACGTGGTTCATGCAAGACTGGAATGTAGCTGGTGCATTAGACAGTCCGAATGGCATCACTAGAAACTCAAAATGTCCATAATGGCATCTGAAAGCGGTCTTATGCACATCCTGCTCCCTAACCTTGATCTGGTGATATCCAGATCGCAAATCTATTTTAGAAAAATAGATTGCCCTCGTAGCTCATCTAACAACTCATCAATACGTGGCACTGGATATTTGTTCTTGATTGTCTTCTTGTTCAATGCCCGGTAGTCGATGCACATCCGCATGGTCCCATCCTTCTTCTTCACCAATACCACCGAAGAAGCAAAAGGACTGGAACTCGGCCTAATGTGTCCCATGTCAATAAGCTCATGGATAGTCCTCTCAATCTCATCCTTAAACCGTTTGGGGTGACGGTAAGGAGTAGTAACTACTGGTCTAGTGTCCTCAAGCTCAATCACATGCTCAAATCCCCTATTTGGAGGTACACTAGGTGGTATGTCACTAAAAACTGCACTGTGCTATCCAATAGCCCCTGTATATCCACATGATACTCTGGCTGTCCATCCTTTGATTTCTTGGTAGAAACCAAGCACTGTACTGCCCAATCAACCCCATTGTGCCTGTGAATCCTCTCAATCCTCTTTGCTGAAACAACCCTGGGTGCATCTGAAGATAAACCCCTCAAGGTTACATTCTTCCCCTCGGACTTGAACTTGAGTTCCATCGTCTGAAAGTTAGTCCGAAATTCTCCAAGAGAATGGAGCCATTGTACACCGAGCACAAGGTTGGTCTCTCCAATACCAACCACATAGAAGTCATCAGTAACTGTATGGTTACCCATGGTGATACTCAACTGCGGAACTCACTGCATGCATCTCATGGACTCACCATTGGCTACCACTACATTGAAACCCTCAAAATCTTCAGCCTGTAATCCCCGCTTCTCTACCAAAGATGCATCAATGAAGTTGTGGGTTGCCCCACTATCAATGAGTACTACTACTCTCTGACCCTGTAATACTCCCCTGACCCTGAATGCCTTGTACCTCGGGGTACTCGACAAGGTAGCAATAGTCTCATGGGGAAAAGTCTCCTCCTCCTGTTCAACCCCTGCACTATCCAATGTCTCTCCATCTTCATCCTCCAACTCCTGAGCGTCCGCTCCTCCTCGCTCTCACTCTCCTCGAAGACCTCTATGAATTGGGCCTTCCCTTTTCCTCTACAATCATGTCCTGGAACCCATGGTGTGTGGCAATCGAAACATAGTTTCTTTCGCCTCAACTCCTCTCTGTCCTCTCTCGATACAAATGGTCTCCTTGCGTTGTATCCTGCCTAGGTGGGGGCCCCTTCGGCTGTGAACCATCAGCTCTCGAAGGAAATACCTTAGGCTGAATTCGAGGGGGAAACCTCGATTTTGGAGTGGACAACTCCAAATCACGTGCTCTCCTAATAGCCTCATGTAAGGAGGAAGGCTCAAATGCCTTCACAAATCCTGCTAAAGCGTCAGTCAACCCTGCCATGAAGAGTGAAGTCAACCTCATCTCTGAAACATCAGATACCATAACTGATAACCTCTGAAAATCTGCAATGTACTGATCTAGAGAACCTGTCTGCCTCAAGTGAGTCAACTCTCTGAAGTGCCTATCTGGGTCCCTCCTGTCGAATCTGCTCATCAACCTCTGTGTAAAATCTGCATAAGTAGTGATATGCATGTGCCCCTGTGTGATCAATCCATGATGCCACCAGTCATGAGCATCTCCCTCGAGGTGTAGGATAGCAAACTTAATTGCATCCTCTTCACGCATGGGATTCAAGTCGAAGTAAGTCTTCAACTTCTGAATCCAAGACTGCGGCAGTACACTTCTTAGAGCCATCGAAGTGTGGAATAGAGATTTGTCCCAATCTCCTCTGAAACTCAGGTACCTGTGTCTGGTAATCTCTCTTGGGCCTGCTACCAATCTTCATTTTACAATACTCCTGAAATGGCATGTTGTCCCGGAAACCCTCACTCAATGTCCGGTACTTCTCCCAACAAGATTCCTCATCCACAATGTCTGCGGGCTGTCGTGTCTGCGAAACTTCGGATCCTTCAAAAAGAAGGCTCGTGGAGTCCCAAGGGCCTGGTAGAAGCATGAGGGGACCCTTGTCCTGAATGTCCACTCTCACCTCTATTACCATGCTGTCCCATATTGCTAGCTTCTCCTTTCTCCGTATGAGCCTCAATCCTGCCCTGTGCTAACCTCTCAGTGAGCTGGCTCAAATAGAGATTGGTAGTCTCCTGTTGCTTCACCATATTGGTGAACAATTGTTTCATCAGATCTACTCCCATCTCTTCACTGTCTCTGTCTCTGTCTCCCATCTTTCAACCCCAACAGGCTGGAGAAACAACAGCTCTGATACCACTGAAATATCCCCTTTCCGGATTTATTTTATATTCAAGATTTCCAACCAAATTTTTCACAAATAAAAATCTGATTTTTTGACAATAGTATATAGAAAAATATGACAGCAAAGTGCAGTTAAGGCAGCAAGGTATAAAATCAGAAAATAACCAATATCTTCACTTTTATTGCAATTAAAAACTAACATGCAATGACATGCATGCATGCATAACATGCATTAACATGCATCAACATGCAATGACAAGAAGTTCCATTGATAAAATAAATGATCTCTCTTACTGAATATGGCTGTCTTCTCTTTCTGGACTTGAAACTGGATCAACAAGCCTCTGAAACTCTGAATCTGACAACCCGATCTGAATAAACTCCACAATAGCAAATCAGATCTGAAAACCCTTGATTTTTCTCCACAAAAGCCCAAAAATCTTCCAAAACCCTTCACTGAAACCCTCCGAAAATATCTCTGAAGAACAGCCCTGATTTCAGCTCCAAAAATGACAAACTAGGGTGGATCTTTCACCACCGAAGAGTGCCCTACTAGCTAGGGATGGATCTCTCACCACCGAAGCTAGGGTTCCCGTGGGATCTTACTCCACAAGCTGGATATTTGCAAACAGCAGTTGCACATGAAAGAAAATATAAGTGTATGCATGAATGATCTTCCTTTCACCCCTCTTCTCCTTTTATAACTTTTCCCATGCCAAGGAACCCTAAAAAGCCCAAGTCGCATTTTCCCCTAGGGAAGACCAAAATAATAAAGTAACTTAAAGTTACTTTTTCCTTTTCAAGTCGCCATGGTCCAAAAAGGTGACCCCAATGCAAAATTAGAACATTAGGAGTTAAGTGGCCCCTTCCAACGATAAAACATAACATCTAGTCCCTTCGAAAGCACTTTATAACCCTGTCAATGGAAAATTATAACTGGACTAGATATTCATACCCAATAGCTCATAGCGTCCGTAACCCCTTGGGCATGACTAGGGTTAGGACCCGTATTGGCCCTCAGGCCTGTGGCGAGGGAAAGGGGACATTACATAGTTACTCGAAGATTCAAGATATGGCCTTTGAACCTATTTGTGGTATGGTAGATGTGTGAGTGAAAAGCTTGCAGTGCATTTTTGGACAATTAGAACATAATGCATCAACCCCCTGAAGGAAATATTAAGCAATGGCTACGGTAGTTTAGATAATATCTGATGTAGTTCATTTGTGGAAGTTGGTAATGTCAGTTAGCAAATAGGAATGAAGGGATGTAAAGTGAGACATTTAAGACTTTATTATAAGGATCTACATATTGTTATTATAATGATCTACATAGTGACAAATAGATCAAGAGAGATGCCATAATCAACTAGTGCAAATAGCACCTGGGGATTGGAAATGTGCTTTCAAAGAGAGCATTTAAATAGGTATTAGAAAGTGAAGGTTTGAGGTGTCTTATGTATGTTTAGGGAGAAACATACCTTTTGCATGTTAAGTGTTGAGAAATTCAGGCCTATTGTCTTCTGTAGTATGGTTTATAAAATTCTTTCTAAAGTCATAGTGGGAAGAATAAAGCCTCTTGTCCTTATGATATCTGAATCTCAATCAGCTTTTGTCCTCTACAGGGAAATAAATGAAAATATCTTAATGCCCTGCTTAGAAAATATAAGGCAGCATTGGAATGGCCAATAAGCAAATGCAAATTCTTGTTTTTCAATATCCCTACCCCAAAAAAAAGTGAGAGATCCTTCACATATTACTGTGGAAAGTGTACAGTACTCTTAGTGTACAGTCTTCAACACTTTCTCACATGAAAACAGGCTCCACAACCTAACAAGTATTCTTGATATCCTCCCAGGTCATCCATCACTCGTCCCTATATAAATCATTGAATGTCTTCAAGCTATTAGAAAACCATTTTTAGGCTGAACAACTTCTAGTAAAAGCCAGGGGTTGCCGTTATACCTAAGATTCCACCACAAAGATCTAAATCCTTGGCATCTAGTGTCAAACCTTGAAAAAATGGGCTGTGTTACAGTCAGAGTTTTGACCTGTTCCCAAGCTTTCCAAATTGATGAAAACATAGTAGAGCCCATTAGTTTTACAGAGAAGGGTCCAAACATTAAGTCAATCATGTGCAAACCTTTCCATTTTTGTACTCTTTAGGGTACCCATTGCTGATATTACACCTTACTAGCACTTTCCAAGGCTCATCTTCAGTCAGAGCCCTAAGAACCTATTTTGAGGCTAAAGCTACACCCTGTTTTTTGAGATCTTTATGTCCAAGTCCTCCCAAAACCTTAGGCTTACAACATATATCCCACTTTTCCACATGCCTCTTTTGACAACCTTTACCATTCGACCATAAGAAGTCCCTTATCAATATATGAAGCTTTTCAAATTGTGAATTATGAAATAACCAGCATGAGGAGTAATATATAGACGAGGAGTAAGTATTTTTGGCACACCTGCACCCTACCAGGCAGGGACAGTGCATGCCTTTGCAATTTACTAAACTTTTTGGAGATCTTACCAAATATCCACTACCACATGTTGTTCAGTGAAGGATCAATAGCAAATGGAATCCCTAGAAACCTAACCTATCTATGAGGGCTACTCCATACCCAACCAAACCTAGTAATCCAATCCTGGGGAAATTCATCCCATCCAAGGAGCTGTGATTTAGAGACAAAATGTTTGGATCCCGAAGCAGAACACTATATTTCGATCCTCTCTTCAAGCACACAAATTTTCTTTATCCACCTTCAAAAAAAGAGAAGTGTCATCTACAAATTGAACGTCGATCAGTTCCTGTCTGTTGGGAAGTATAATCGCTTTCACTAGGGGACCCGGGGCGGAGTATCTTAACAAATAGTGGAAGGCTTCAGCAGCCACTAGTTTTATTAAGTCTTGCTACATGTTTCCCAAGATATACTTCTGCCCACCCATCATGCCATAGATAGAGATTAAAGTTTTCTTCTTGTCCCAGTTTTAGAGGTCAGCATTCTTGCTATTGTTTTCTATAACCTTAATAGGCATCCTGACCTACATAAATTTTACGCAATTGAAGGGCATGTAGAATGAGTTATAGTTGAGAATGGTAGTGTTTAATGCTTATGACTAAATGATACTTTCTATAGTAGCAAAAACCTCCAAATGAAAAACAATCCATGTATTTTTGATTTTTGTTTGTACAAATAAAACCTTCCTTTTTGGAAAGAGCGGGTCAACATTAATCCACTCTCTCTAACCTTAGTTGACATAAAGTATCAATTGTTATTGCTCTAAAAAATCAAAATGACTTTCTACATGCTTTAGGATAATTCATAAAAAAATTCTATAAGTGGCTTTTATTGCGCTTTCCCCAAATATGTTTAATCGAACGTAGTTCAATTTTTTTCTTGAACATCTTTGAATTGGTTTAATACTATGATGCATGGATTCATCACCCCCTCCCATACCCCTTGGATACGTACCCAATACAGATACGTCCTGGGTATGGTATTGATACGTCCCAAGTACGTTTTGACGCATCCGGACATGCTCGAGACATACCCGTAGGGTTTGGTAGTGGGGGCTCTAAAAATGTTTTAATTTTGTCTCAAACAAACTTCAATTTTATTGAGGACTTGCCTAGGAGGGCATGGCAACCACAAGGAAACCTGAAGATTGTTTAAAATCCCTCTAGTTTATTGAAGATAAAATATTCAAAGGATATCAAGAATGTTTGAGGTAATTATTTGGGATCATCACAATTGGCCAAGGAAAGAAGCTATTCATAGAAATTTGGACATATATCCCTGAGCCTTCGTACAAATTATTTATGAGATCAAATCTTAGGTGATCTTCAATACTAATAGAAAAATTTGGAACCGTAAATTGCATAGCTTAAAGTTTCAAAGAGCATCCTTTCCCAGAAACTATCAAGGCACAACATTGACTCCTTCCCACATCCTTAAGGAGGATTAGATTAGATATGATAAGATAAGATAAGATAATTATATTAAATGTCCAACAAGTGACCACAAAAATAGGTCAATGGGACTGCACCATACAAAGCAAAGCAGAAGCAGCGGTGGGAAACCCAAAAAGGTCTCCGAGAACAACAAAAGAAGAAGAATGAGAGTACAAAGAAGGAGAGGAGGTGGAGGGAAAAGCCTCGACACCAACCCTCACGACTGTCGCCCAAGGCTAGTCGAAAGAATCTGGTGATGTGTTGATGTCTGGTGTCAGGAACTGGAAGATGTCTGAGACGCCTATGATCCGTGGAAAGTCGAGCTCTTTGGGTGAACTTGGTGGTCTGCCGCCTATGAGAGGGGGCCCTTGGCCGTGTTTGAGTCCGGATACCTTTGGTCTGGGAAGAAGCTCCTCTAGTCCTGACAGATCTAATATGAGGATCTCCACTAGGATCAGGTCCCCGCTTGGTGCCCCTCTCACCCAGAGCACAACAAAGAAATATGTTATCTGCCGAGTAGTAGTCTCCCTAGAAGGGGGATGGAGGACCCCATCATGGAGCTTAAGAGCTTCCTGTAAATAGAGAGCGAGACACCTCTGATCATAATACTTGAAGAAGGTCGTGAACGTTGGACGTTCATGGAATAGACAGTGAAACCTCCCTCTGATCTCATAGTAGATGGGGCACCGGAAAATGAAGTGTTCCTCTGTCTCAATCTCCTGGAGGGAGCAAAGCTGGCAGATCCTCTCGGACCGGTCCAACTGGTGATCGCTCTCGACCCGAAGCCTGTGGGAGCCAACTCTGAACTGGCCCAGGGATATGCGAAGAAGGTGATTTTGAATAATATGATTGCAAGAACCAACCATTGGACCGACCTCTTTAGTTATCATTGGCGGAGTTAGAGTCAATTTCATTAAATAGGTCCTTCAGAGCTCCCTCTATACATTTTTATGGCCACCATTGTAACACAAAAATCAATCTCAAAGGAAATGGACGGAACACAAAGGAATACAATATTTGTATATCATAGAAAATGTAAATAAGTATACTTTGAATGTTTTGATTATTGATCCTACCATATTTTTCATGTTTTGTATATCTTATGGACTAAAAATGAGTAAAATGAGTATTTATACATACATACATACATACATACATACATACATACATACATACATACATACATACATACATACATATATATATATATATATATATATATATATATATATATATATATTTTTAATATTTATGTACGGATGTATCTAAGACGTATCGTACCCAAGGGTTTTTAAAATCGACATATCTGCCTATCGTACTTGTATCCACGGCAACATAGGTTTAATACAAATGTGGTGCATATGGTACTTTCTACTATAAAATAATATTTGATGTATTGGAAGTGTCCAATATAAACGTCAACGTGCTTTTTTCTATCTTGATGAAAGATTATAATAATGTCCATGAGACCAAGCAGTCTATGGGACCAAAAATAGTAATTGAAACATGCCATATGAGAACAGCCACTTGAAACATGGGCTGTCCCATTAAGCTTGCAAAATATCCATTCATTTTTGAAGTTGGATCTTCTACTATGAATCTTGATCAGAAAATTTGTTTTTTTTTCAAGCCTAGTCTCTTCAAACAAGGGGACGATTAAGATTGTCCACTTTGAAGTTGTCGTCGTATTTGATTCAGAATCACTATAAGTTGGGCACTCTATGATGTAGTGCCATCATGTCTCTACCACCACCAATGTACAAAATTAACTATCTTGTGATGTTGATGTTATAACTTAGTGTATTCACAATATAGAGTACAATAAGGACATTAAAATGTTCCAGTGTTTTGCAGACAATTTCTGGACGACCACCTCCGGCAGCTTCAATGGCTGTTGGTCAGTTCTTTAGTCCAAGACAAGGGAGAGTCAAATTTTCTCCACAGTCACTGCTGCTGTCAAGTTACAAGGAACAGGTATGACCCCTAGCCACTTTTTACAGAGAGGGAACACCAATCCCTTGCATAACGTTTTACATTAGCATATTTTTGGATTGTTTAAAGTTGTGCTACATGGGATTTTTTTGTACTCAGAAAAACATTATTGTGCAATCTAATATGATTCGCATGCAATGTATTCTGTAGTGATTCTATATCAGGCTTCATGAAATGCAAATACTCATGGTATTTCTATCAACTACAATTCTAAAATTTGATTCCTTTGATATGCAGGACTTCACAGTGCAGGAGAATCACCCCCTGGTTCTGAATTTATCATTCTCAATAAGCATGGGTATTTTGCCTGTTAGTCTTACACTGAAAACAATAGGCTGTGGGATAAAAGATTCTGTACTTCCAAATGAACAAGCAGGCGATGAAGAACACAGCAGTAAGATTTCTGATTTTACTTGTGTTGAGTATATCCTCATGTGTTTATTGTCCCTATGGCACTGTATATTCCTTTATCTTGTTGATCAATGATAGGCACTACATGAAACATTTAAGAATTCCGGGAGTTTAGTGAACATAATTTTTTTATTTACCTTCACACTTCATCAGTTGTTAAATATTGTTGATGGTAATTTTATATGCTATTGGCTATCTGGAAACTCAAACTGCATATGCGCGAATTGCATCAAGATACAATGTATTTTGGAGCCACACAAATGCACTCTTATGTTCAGCATAAATCTTTTCTAATACCGAATAGATTCTAGTTGGTATAAACTTTCCTACTCCAGTTAGCTACATTACTAGGGTGTATCTTTGTTGGTTTGATGATCGGTGTCATGACACAGGTCTTTGCAAGTTGAGATGTTTCCCTCCAGTTGCACTTGTTTGGGATACAGAATCTGGCCTTTACACTATTCCAAATCTATATTCTGAGACAATTGCCATGGATTCTTCCCCTGCATTGTGGGGTTCAAGACACGACTCTGAAAAAACCACTTTATTGCTCATGGTATGCTATTCTAGGGTATTTAGCTAAGTTTGGAAGAACAGGAAGACAATATTGTTTTTCATGAACTTTTTCCATAGGAAATTCATCTTATACTCCTGTATTTTTGTGCTATATTTTGAAGCTTCATGCTGCTTATTGCATGTCCATCCTGCAGGTAGATCCACATTGTTCCTACAAAATAAGTTCATCAATTTCTCTAAGTACTGCCGCCGGAAGATTTGTTCTTTTACATGGGTCACAGGTAAAAATGGTTCATCCTGATTGTACTAATTTTTCGAGAATATAGATTACTAGGAAATTTGATCTCATAAATATTTTCTTTGCTTGATCCCTGCTGTCTTCATTATAGTTATGTCTATTCAAAGTTTCTCCCCTTGTAGACTGTGTTAAAAATACTACAATAGATGCTACATCTGAGGCACTTAGTAGTACGGTGTAATTTATAAGCAATGAAAGTTAGATAGCAATGCTATTATAGAAATAGACGTTTGAAGATTTCTTAATCTGTATACGTAGTAGCTGCTTAGTTACTTGATTTTCAAAACTTAACAAAATGAATATCATATCAACTATTTAAAGCCAGATTGAGTGTTGATAGAATTGTTCATGGGTATCTGAGGCTTCTCCAGCACAACACACAACTGGTATTGAATTTCGCCCATTATGTCACTCTGCAAATGGATGGTTAAGATGTGAGAGATTTAGGGATTTCTTGAATAATCATTCGAAGAAAATGCACCCTCTGACCTGCATTTGCGGTCTTCATTCTCCTATGTTGGGCATTATTTTCTAATTATATTACTTGATTTTCCCATAGTTTTTCTCCTGTAACATAATTTCACTCGTGTAGCACTGGCCTGTCAAACATTTCCATGCTGCAATACCCCTTACGACAACTGAAACAAATTCCATATTCTAATAACCATCAGTTTTTCCACGAAGCACTCCCACTAAAGTCCATCTCTCATTGCTAATTTTTATAAAAATAAACCTGTGGAGGTTGAAATCGACTATTATTGTGCGTGTGTTTTGAATCCAATAGGTATCACAACAACTAATCTTTTGGATTAAAACCACTTTTTTTTTTTACTGCAAATCTTCACAAGGTTTGCCTATTGTTAATTAGAGACTTAAGTCTTTAAAGAATTCAGATCTGTCCTCCCTAAGGTTAGATCGTAGTATGAATAAAAGAGGACCAAACCAAGCAGAAAAGGTTAATGCTGAGCGTGCAGTTCAAATTTAAGATTACTACAATAAGAAACTGCTTAAGTAACACAGATTTCAGTCTTCTGTTTCGTTATACTGATACATACTTGATGACTTAGATTATCCATATTTCTTAAATTTGACTTGACATTTGAAATGGAGCACAGCATACAAACTTCAAACCCACTGAAGCTGTATGGTAGAGGACAATGGCTAGGAGATAGAATAACTTGGATGATGGTGTTGCAATTATTCCATCATACATTAAGTGATAATAAATGACAGATTACATATATTTTGTTAATTTGAATGACATTTAAATTGGAGCACGTAGACCAAATCCAGTGAAGGTGTATGGTAGAGGACAATGGCTAGAAGATATAAAATAATTTGGAGGATGGTGTTGCAATAATTCCATGATTACAATGGCAATTATTCAATAGTCAAATAAAGTGAACTATGGGGTTGCCTACATTTAGAAGAGCACAAGTGAGGCTATCCTACTGCATTACATTTTTTTAATGGCAGCTCATATTAGCAGTGTTATGCGGGGAGACACACCCCTCATCTCGGGGACACACATCCCTCATCTCCAAGTTGTCCCGGACATCCAAGATGTTCTGAGACTTGGGGATGGGGACGGAACGCCCTCATATGCACCCCTATTTGTAGAAATTAAAGGGGATCCTAGAGACATTCCAATCAGTGTTACGCAGGGACGCGTCTCCTAGATTTTGGTGATGTCCTGGACGTCCCGAATGTTTTGGGGACTTGGAGGGAACGTTCCCAATTTTTTTTAAATCTTTAAAAAGTTTTATGATGTTTTTGCTTTTAAAAGCTGTTATTTTTACCAAGAACATCAAATTATAATCTTGAAACTTGAAAGTACCTAAAATACATTAAATACAGTGTAAATCCCTAAATGTCATTGAGAAAAGTTAAAATATTGAAATATTAATGTTTATGTATTATTTTAAAAGCCGTCTCCCTGCCGTCCCCAAGGTTTAGGAATTTTTTTGCCGTCTCGGAAACCCCGTCCCTCCGTACCTCTGCCCCACATCCTCGAGACTTAGGTAACTATGGTTCCAAGTATTCAATGATTGTGGACTTGGGGACGGAAAGCTCTCCCCACATACCCCTGTTGCAAAAATTAAATGGGGTATCCCGAATGCTCACGGAAATCCAGGAATTTTCCTGGGATGTTGCAGAAACTTTGAATAGTTGGGAATGCCATAGGGGACACCGTCCATAGACGTCACCTAGATGTCCGTGGACGATGTCCCGTGGCGATTAAAGCTGCAGCTTTAAAAAAAGAAAAAAGAAAATCTAAGTTCTGACAAAATAAATTACAAGATAATGAACATAAGAAATTTAATCCAAAAGGAGGAATATTCCTCTTACACAACTGTCCAATTCTCTCAATTCTTTGACATAAGAGTAGTCTGTGCAAAAATCAATCAAGAGGTCTGTATCAGTCACAAATATTAGGGACAGCTGGGATATAAGATTTTGAAGCAAGAAAGAGAAGGCCATAAACTGATAATCTGATGAGGCAAAAATGTGCAAGTATGCTCTCAAGCTTGGTGATAAACTTCTGTCTATCATCTGTCTATCATCTGCAAGAAATAAGTTTCACTTTGTATGCCAGTAAAAGCATGTTAGAAATTAAATTATATTGTAAGGCAGCTGGTAGGAAATGAACGAGAACAATTGGTTTAAGATAAGTTTCATCTGGACCACAGCAAATATTTCTGTGCTAGGGCTATAGTTCTCAGCATGGCAGGCAAATGCATTCAGCTCAGTAGTTCTCTGAATCCTAAAAAGTCAGCCACATCACCAAACAAATAAAACAAATTGACAATAAAAGCAACAACGTGTGCCCATGCCTTAATGCTGACAAATTATATATTTAAATATCAGCAGCTTCTTTTCGTTTAAGTTACATTTGTTATATGTATGAATTTTATATATTATTTTAATAGCCATTCCCAGCCATCCCCAAAATCTGGATTTTTTTGGTGTCTTGGGAACCCCATCTTGCCATCCCTTCATCCCTTTGTCTTGGGTAACTATGGATATTAGTAAAATATGTATTTACAAAATACATATTGAGTGGCATGTCCTGATAGATATACAATTTAATCCATATTTCTAGAAGATTACTAATGTGGGAAGTACAATAAATTTGATATTGAAACGTGTGGCGTAGTTGGAATTGTTTGAGTGTATAAACCAAGAAATTGTAATGCCTAAGAAAACTAAACCCAAAAGGAACAACTTTTTTCATTTAAAGTTATACGATCATACACACAGAGTAAAACATAAGGTATGAAATCAATGTCTCAATTCAGTTGTAATCTCTTTGAAGAGTAGCCATCATGATAAAAATCGTTCTGTTTGAGGAAAGTTATTTTCAATAGAATCTCTCTAGGTTTCCGTGTCCATAAACTTAGAGTTTCAACACAAAGTTCGGAAGGAGGACCCCTACCTAGATCTAGGCCTTTTTGACTTACCATGAGCTCACTTGTTCCTAAGCACAACTCTCCACATAGGTTCCCCGGGATCTCTACGTAGGTTACGCCAAATACCGAGTTATCTTAGAGTTCAAAAGTTTGGCACGATAATTTGTTAGGGTCTCGCTCGACCTGCCCATTTGGATTTACAAGCCTTGCCTAGAAACCGTCACCATGCTTCCCAACTAATGCTCATGCTTCCCATCAAAATAATGAAAAGAAATTAGCCACCCCCATATCTCTTCTATTCAAATAACTAAAGTTAAATGGGTTTTAATACTATCCGACATTATATTATTGCTCATTAATGTTTGAAATAATTAGGATAGTAAATTTCAAATGTTTCTAAATTCTACCAATAAATAAAATAAATCCTTGTGAAATAATGAATTATTATTTTTAGATAGTTAAATGCTTTTGACCGGAGCTATGAACTAGGGGGTTCTTGGGTCCCCTCCCTTAACAATGCAAATGTCCTCAGACAAGATATTACAATTAATCATCACAATCACAAACCGCGATCATCGAGCCCGCATCGACGATGCAATTTTTCCGCCCCACTATTTTTAGAGCCACTAGCCGCCGCCAACACCAATGCCGACGATGCAAAGTCCGCCACCACCGATAAGAACCACCAGCTGCAACCACCGGTGATGCAACACCCACCACCACCGATAAACCTCCCGAAGGGATCATGCCCAGCGGGATTTGAACTTAGGTGGATCTGGACATAACCGTCTGTCTTAACCGATCCACCCAAACCCCATTAGCAAGGTTGGTGAAATAATGAATATTTACAAAATATGAAAAATGTAATAGGAGAACCCTTACTCATGGCTTGTTTGTTATCGGGAGGACCCAAAGGTTATTTTTGGAAGTTGCTCAACGAAACTTAAGTGGGCTTCCAAGCCAACAAGCTTATCCTCCAACCTTTCATTTCTATCCAAGATGACCTCCCGGGCCCTTTGTTGAGCTTTTCGGACTCTCTATCCAACAATGCCTTAACACAAGACCTTGCAAGCTCCTTGATCAGCTCAGCCCTCAATTTTTACTCCTGATCTCCTTGGCTTGAGGATTCCAGGAAATGCACACAACAATAATGTTTAATACAAGCAATATAGTTCAATCAAAATTTCAAGTTTGATGTTATGCAATAGCTTTAATGCTTCCCATGTGAAGAATTAGGTTCAGTTTCTCTTTAATAAGCCTTTAGTCCAATTGAAGACTGTCATTTATTTTTTTAGTTTTGTAATGCCTGATTTTATGTATAATTTCACTTCAAGTGTTACATGCCCATTAAGTGTTCACTAAAAATACGAATCATAGATATAATGTTGAATTGTACATAGTTTATCGTTAAGGCTAATTAGTGTTGAGAGGGGCCATTTGCACAGAAAGTGTGCTCCCTTTCCAAATCACCTAAGAGACCACTTAACAACATGACCTCACAAGGCAAAAGTTAAGCACAATCGCCTAGAGACTCATCAAGTCACCCATTGCACCTATTTATAAAACCCGTGAAATTTAAATCTCATCCTTAACCTAGGAGTGTAGGGAACAATCACTAACCGTGGATCAATCTAATCTCACACATTAGATTGACCCATCCTATACCACATGATTCAACCAAACTTGTTACTTAGCCCATTAAATTTCTCAATTTTCCCAAGGCCTTTCAGGCACTCTACTAGACTCCAAACACACTTTTATGAAGGTTTAATATAGATTTGAATAATTTGAAACCAACCTGCAAGTGGTTTTTGATCTAATTGATCAAATTCCAAAATCTTGCCAAGATAACTCAAGAATTGATTAAGTGTAGAAAAACTGCTCAAAATGGCTGATTGCCCAATTTCCAAGCTTCTAACAAAAAAATTACATAATAAAAACTTCTGCAATTTTACATTCCTGATCTATATACCAAAGGCCACAAACTCATTATAATTAATTGTAAAAAATGTTAATTGAAGTTGGAAAGTTGTTCCAAATCTTTGTCTTGAGCAAATTGTGCACCAGGAAAGCTGTTCCAAATGGCTGTTACTCCAATTCCATTTTTGTAACTAACAAAGTACTAGTCAAAACTTCTAGAAATGTACATCTATATTCTCAATACTACAGGCCATAAACTCAATTAAATTTAGAGTTCAAACATTTGAAATGAAGGTGAAAATGTCATTCTAAATGTTGTCTTGAGCAAATTTTGCGTTAGGACAGAATTGTAAATTAACAAAGGTAATACCTTAATATGAACTCCTAGAGCTTTGCACAAAGAAGTAACAATGTTTATTTTTATAAAATATTACTTCCTACAAATTTTGAGACCCCAACTCAAAATAGCTTTCTCCCAATTTTAATTATACCAAACTACCCCTATGTACATGACAATTCAAGATTATGTCTTCACCATTTTGGAAAGTTGACTTCAAATGCACATAACTTTTGATTGGTAAATCAGATTGAGATGATATGAAAATGAAAATTATAAAGAAAAGTACAAGGAACATTGTGAAATAATCAAAATTGATTTTGAAAAGGTTGTGGGTCTGTTTTATGGTCTACAAGTATTGATACACTCTTTTGTCCACGGGTAATAGCAAGTAAGCATCCCACATAAAATTTTATGCAAATTTAGTCAAATAAATGGCCGAGTTTTCTAATTAAATTGCAATTACAACCCAACAATGATAAAAATGCTTAGATCTACATCTTTTCATTACTTATCCCAACATATATGTCTCATTATTTGTCTTTTTTGTTTACATACAATATTTAAATGCAACAACATAATCTCTACGATTCTTTCAATATCATTAATTACAACTTCGGCTTCAAGAGCACTCAAATCTATTGAATCTAACAACATAAAAGAGTTAAAAGTCTTGAGGGTCTTCAAAGGAATATCAATTTTCTCCTAGTTTTTGCGAATCGCCTTCGTCTTTGTCTCACCCATGGTGAACCAACCAAGGGATGGGAGATTCACCTCCCAACTGTTTTGGTTGGAGAGATCCTCCAATCAACCCATTTGCACAAGGGTTCAAGCACACTTTGGTCTATTATGCATGTTTATGGTTTTAGTCTAATCAACTCATAATGGGTATATAAGGAATCCGTAATTTTAGGGGAAAAAAATCTTGCTTGGAAAATGTTCTATTCAATGGCCAAATCAACAAATAACAAGAAAAACCTCCAAACAATGGTGTCACACAAGATGTCTCCAAGCCATCACAAGAGGGTTGAGAGGGTAGTTTTCCATTCCCATGGTTCCATAGATGTCGCTCCAAGTGTTCGATGAAAGGTAAGTTTTCTACATCCAAGGTAGGAATGTAGGAATCCTCCACTTCTAAAGTAGGGATGTTAGCAATGCGTCCACTTTCAAAATGGGATGGATTTAATAATGTCTCCACTTCCAAAGTGGATTTTTAAATCAATATCACCTCCACTTCCAAAGTGGGTTCGAATTACCATTGTGTCTTGTCCGAAGGTAGGTGATGGGGCTGTAACACTCTCATCTTCTGTAAAAATTGTAACAAAATTTTGGCAGCGTAATGGCTTGAAAACTCATTTTCTAAAAAATCAGAATGTTTAGAATTCATTAAATACAAAGGGCATCAAGTCGTAACCTACGTTGCCGGGATACGGTATGAGTATTGGTATGGGTACGAGTACGATACGCGGATACTTAAATTTAAAAAACCCTTGGGTACGATACGTCCTATATATAGTAAAAATTATATATATATATATATATATATATATATATATATATATATATATATATTACGTACATCTACTCATTTTACTCATTTTTTAGTCCATAAAAAACTGAAATAGTAATACAAAACTTGAATCAATGTTCAAAACATTCAATATACTTAAGACTTTGCATTTTTATTGATCATGTGGCTGCCATACATATGATATACGAATATCATGTCAACATGAATACGAACAAAACTTGAAATTTGAAAAATATACTAGGATCCATGTTCAAATTTTCAAAACATACAATATACTTAAGATTTTACATTTCATTGTTCATGTGGTGATTAGGGTGTTTTATTTTATTCATTTTATTTTTAGGGTTCGGTTTTAGTGATTAGAAAAGTCAAAAAATAAAAAAATGAATTAAAACCTTTAAAAGACGTATTTAGGAAGGGATACGCCACGGATACGTGTGGGTACCTCCCGGATACGTCACGAGATACATCATCACGTATCCGTGACGTACCCACACGTATATGTATCGTATTGGATACGTATCGAGACAAAATTTGTGGGGGTTCGGGCGTATCCTCAAAGAACGTATATCGTAACTCAAATGTGAAAACCCTCTTAAAGGAAACCTCTCAAAATTTATTTACAAACTATAGAGAGTAAATAAATAAGCCCAAATCGACTTGATTCCAACAATGCAACTCTTTCAAGGTTTTTTTATCGAAAATTCGCAACGTAACGGCTTGGAATGTCACATTTTCTCAAAAATAACAATGCTCAGAATTCATAAAAATACAAAGGGCATCAAACCACAACTCAAATCTAATAACCCTCTTAAAAGGAAAACTCTCAAAATTTAATTCCCATCTAAAGAGAGTAAATAAAAATGCCCAAATTGGTTTAATTCCAATAATGCAACTCTTTCAAGTTTTCTTTCTAAAAAAACACGAGCTTAAGCCAAGAAATTTCAAGAGAAAGAACCAAATTAAATAAATTAATTTTCAACAATAAATTAAAACATGAAGGAAGCCATGGATGTAAACTTACATGTTTCTTTGCCTATAAATCTCTCCTTCTCTAACCCTTTTTACTAGGTTCTCCTAAAGATCCTAAGTTCTTTCTCCTTTTTCTTGGAGTGCAAAAAGATAATCTTCCTCTAAAAGCAAGGGTTTTATAAGAGTGCTTCTAAGTTTTTAGCAAATTTAAGGTTGACACGTGTCTCTTGGTTCTCTCTTTTCTTGGTTTCGCTCCACTATTCCATTTCTAGCCCCCTCTAGAGTTTTCTATGCCTCCAAATGGTTTTCTTTGTGATTTCAAAGTAAGCCCCCATGTTTACTTATGGATCCCACAAAGTTTTACCTCATTATAAAATGTTTTCTTGCTCTTCAAGGCACTTTAATTCTTACTTTAAGCTCAAATCCGCCTCCAAACTTCTTGGAGACTAAATGGATAAGATCAAACACTTTTTGCATCTTCTTATCACCTTTATTTGTCTTCTAATGGAAGGGTAGCATGTTGAGAAGGGAAGGGTTAGTTTAATTAAGAACAACACACTTAAATTTTAGGGTAAGAGATTTATTTAACATACTCTTTTAATTTATTTTAGGAGGGGTACATATTCATAGAAGATTTACTTCACCCGTAAGGATTACTAACTAGTGGATTTAATCAACCTGGGGAATATATTTGATTTTTTAATGGTGACACTAATTCATTAGGATTAGAGTATTATTTTGGTCAACTTTATTGATTTATATATGAAACATGTTTGACGCTGCACCACGGGTTTGGGCCAACTATGCAAAACTAAAAGGTGTGTGCAAACCTTTGCTCTTCGATCTCTTGGTTAGACTTGTTCCATGCATGCTTATTGCACCCATCAATACATTCAATAAAATTTTGTATTTATTAAATCAATAATATAATCACATAAAGTAGATAATAGATCACACTCGTCTCTCTTAGGGACGTTCACGGGCCACGAGACTCCATACATTACATCCAAATATAACATATCTATACATCTCATACAATCACAAAATCAATGCCAAATCACACAACCTTCAATTTTTCATTCATTTCTATATCCATGAGTGTTACACACAACAAATCATTTCATAATGTGAAATATAACAATACTACATGCATTCGGATCTCACCATTTATTATGCTAACAATTCATTACTTTTCTAGCACTACTACTTAACAAGAATTGTTTCAACCATAGTTCACATATTCGTACTCGGCTAGGACTCGTGAGAGACCCAAAAACATTGACGGGAAAAAACTTAAGAACACTCGACACAGCTTAAAAAATAAGCAAATCTGTTTAAAAACCTAAATTTTATGCAAATTATAGTTACAAAATGCATCAAACGAGTATGTAAAACATTGGGGAAGTGTTTTCTATTAGATTTGAATAAAAATAGAGTACAAAATTGCATCATCATGCGTCTGCAGCAAACGAATGATAAGTCTTATGAATTTATGATGATTGTCAATAAAAATTATCATTATAAAGTGCATGATTGTGGCTCCACCCCACGGTAGGAGATGGCATTGGCTCCTCTGCTGCATGTTTGACATCATCTACAAGCATGTCATCCAATCCAATATCTCTTGCTTATGCTTCTCCCTCCTTAGACTCCCTCTCGAAAGTAACAATCTCGCCCTCTCGTGAATGTGGGGATTTCCTCTTCTTGTGTAGTCTAGTCGTTGTATGGATCAATCTCATCCAAATCAATAGGCTCTTGCGATGTGGCCTCCACCTTTCTTGTGCAAAGTTGGAGATTGTATTGCACAAAACCAAGTCTTTGAGGCATTTTTGAGTTAATTTGTTACGTCTCTTCATGTGAATGGCCTCAAACAAACTCCAATTGCGCTCACATCCAAAAGCGCTACAAGGTTGAGATAAAATTCGAGGGCTAGCTTTTGAAGATGGGGGTATTTACTCCCAATCTTCCTCCAAGAACTTGCAAAGAAGATAATCAAAAGTTTATAAGCAATTAATACTTTTGAATTTGTAACTTGTAACAAATAAGTAAATACTTTTAATTATTGTTACTTGTAACATATAAGTAAATATTGTTCGGATAACAAATGCTGAAGAAAAGAGCCTCCCTCTAGCATGCTTGTAATTCTGCAACTCTAAAATAGGTCCTTGACCTCAAGTTTTGGAGTCATCCTTTCAATGCATGTTGAGAGGCCCTCCACAACTTACCCATTAACATTTCCGAAGCCATTGGAGAAGAAAAACTTGGGGTTGAGGTAGTACCCCATTGCATGAATGGGTTGGTGGAGTTGATTGTTCAACTTCTTATCAATTATTTCTCGAAAGGGACCAAATCGCGATATCTGCTTGTAATAGTTTTGGATGGCTTTTTGGCCCTATCCATGGCCTCATAAATGTATCCCATTGGGTTTTGCTCCCCATCAACCAAACGTGAAACCCTCACAAATGAATTTGACACCTACAAACAAATTAAACTTTAAAGTTACAAACTTACAAATAAAGTAAATAACAATACATTTAAAAAATGAAAATAAAGGAATCAACTTGAAATTTAAATTGAAGTTTGAAGTTACTTTGATGATCTTTGCAGCTTGCTTCGCAAAGACATCAACAAAAACATTCTTGGCGGTTCTCTCCCCATCGATTTTCTTTGACTATTGTGAGTCTAGCCATGCTCGACTCACAAACATTTTCTTCAACATTATTAACGAATTAGAAATACTTTGTACCGTTAGGAAGTTAGTTGCAAAATTTGTAACACCCACTTCGCACCAGCTTCTTTCCCTCGGTGTGTTCTCTCATCAAGTTGAGAACCTAAGGGTGATTACATATGTGTTTGGTTATATTTTTGCATCTTCTACAACTTGTCTCACCCATTCAATTTTGCATGTCTTGCAAAAAAGTCAAGGCAATGGGCTGCACAAGGGGTCTAAAAGAGTGATGAATGCCTCTCTTGTAGTAGTCTCTCAACTGTCACAAATGTTGTTGCATTGTCAGTGACAACTTGCACAACATTTTGGATACCCACCTCTAAGACCTCTTCTAATATAAGGCTTAAATTTTCTGCATTCTTTACTATGTTAGAAGTATCAATTGACTTCAAAAACCATATCACCATTTGATACGGCTAAAAAAATGATGAGGGTGCGGTTCCTTCCATACGTCCACCATTTGAAAGAGTGGTGCATCCCTATTTTTGCAAAATTACTACGGTAATGAGTGGGAGCTTGTGAACCTTAACCATTGCCCACGAGTAAATCATAATGCGAATAATCGAATTATGCGACGAAGAGC
This sequence comes from Taxus wallichiana var. yunnanensis, assembly GCA_018340775.1. Taxonomy (NCBI): domain Eukaryota; kingdom Viridiplantae; phylum Streptophyta; class Pinopsida; order Cupressales; family Taxaceae; genus Taxus; species Taxus wallichiana. Next base: position 166,417,256 of record CM031239.1, read on the forward strand.
AAAAACAAAGAGCTGAAGGAAAGGAGAGACAAGTTCTATTTTTGAAGCCGGGCAGCAATTGGAGAATTTGGTCAATGTCAAGTTGAAAAGTCTCCTCGATTATCTTCTTCCTCTCGACTTTAAATTGACTAAAAACTCCTCCATTTCTGGATCTTTATATGGTAATAGGTTTAAAGCTCTAATTTGAACACTAACAGATCCTTCATACCGGATACTTGATCTAGTACACTAACCAAGACCAAGATTTGCCCCAGGAAACCCTAGGGTTTAGGCAAAATGCAGAGTTTTATGAAAATTTCGGGGCACTCTTGCGTTTCTGTGTATCTGATAATTTTGGTGATCTTGATCGGAGTTTGCGGTGTAGCCGAGTCAAAGCATCAACAGCCAAAGAATGTTCAAGTGTCTCTGTCAGGCGAAATGGCAAGGCACTCCGCTACTTTTGGAGGCCGGGTATGCATAGTTGCTTTTATATTTACAATGTGATCAAATGATTCTAAGCATATGCTGAAGTGCATCGGTAGTTTTTGAGTTGATTCCGTGACCCGAGAGAATGAATTAAATAGCAATGATCTACTTGACACATAATTATGTTGAGAGGCTTTAAGCTTTGGCAACATGTTTTTTTGGTTTGTTTTGCCAATTGACTATGTTTTCAGGAAATAAACTCGCCAATTAACAAAATTTTAAAAAACTAATTGCCAAGTTTTCCTATAAAATATACTACATAGAGTTGTTGAATTTAGCAAAATGAAAACCCTCTCTAAAAGTAAATTCCACGTCTGTCCTCCAACCTCTCCTGCAGCACAAATATTTCTTGTCATCTAAACTAAAAAGATTTACCTTTACTTATCAAAAATTCCATTACTTACATTCTCCCCAAATGTAATAATTTTTTTTCTATATGTAAATTGAGGGTTTCTATTGGGGCCCTCACCCTCTTTTATCTTTTGATTTCAATAGTGAATCCAGCATATAGTAGTGGGAGATAGAGGATGAAGGGAAGGTAAGAGTTAGATGGCGTGTGAAATAGAAGAATTGATACAGACATAACAACTCAAAAACTTTCAACTAATACTGCAGCCTAAAAACCATAACCAGCCGAGAAGCACCACAGCCACCACCTTAACTAGACAAAGCCAACATTCTTCAAAAGTTTTGCATCTCCAATGGAGTGTACTTGTTCACCAGTTGCTCTTTGTGAGCAACAAATTCCTTTGGAGTTTGCAAGGCAGTGAAAATATTGATGGCCTAGCTAAAAACTAGCTTGCACCATCTTAGATGTGAGACCGGAAGGTGGATAATACCTGAAGAGGAGTGGGAAATGAGAACATGCCTATTTTGTAACAAAGGGGTGGTGGAGACAAAATGACACTACATCCTGGAGTATCCGGGCTGTAGAGCCATCAGTAATAAGTACGAAGACAACCTAACCGCCCTGTTTGAGAAGGCGAGACTAGACAAAAAAACAAGCTTAATACAAGATCCGACATTAAAAAGGGGTTGAAAATTTCATAAGAACAGCAGGGCAGCTCTTGGGACAAGTGGATGTGCTACTGCAGAATTCTTTTAATTCAGCCCTTGGTCCCATAGATTGATTGGTCTCATGAACATTATTAAATTATTTTATTCATTCATACTCTAAAATCCTCATTCATGTTACACGATAAATTTGCATTTGTTAAATGGCCAATGTCATTCCTTAGCTCTCATTGGTAGTGCATGGTTTGTAATAATTGATAGTCGCCTGCAAAAGCCAAATGATAATTATTGGGCTGGCTAATTGTTCATATGATGGCACTTGTTGGTGACATATTATTCAAACTCGGCCTCTCCATAGGAAAAAGCCTATTTTGCTTTGTTCTTGAAACTGTTCATCTTTTTGGCACTGGCCTTCCTCTTCTCAGCTGTGGTCTGCTCTTCTCTCCTCATTTCTTGATCTATTTCCCACCAATTTCAACAAAAAACAGCCCTCCTTGATCTTCTTCCCCCTTCCCTCTCAATCATTGATCGGCTGGTCATACTCTTCTAAATTTGGAAAAATTGATGCAAACAATTGTATGCTAGAAATGGTTCTACTTTAGTCATGTAACAAGCTCAACTTTAGTCATGTAACAAGCTCATATCTGCTCTTGCTTTTCTCTATGATTGGAGCAAATCAAGATGCCGAGCTAAGACACAATTGTGGTTATTGATAAGATCAAGGATTGCCTCAAACAATTGAACCACAAGCTACATGGATCACCTCCCATTACTGTAATGTTTTGCTTGTAACATTCAAACTACAGTTGTTAAATAGTCGTTCCTAATGACTTGTTACCCGTATGGGGGCCCTCACAATTCTTTGACTTTTGTACTTTGATTTTTTAATTTTTAATAAAAGCAACATCTTCAAATGTTTTAAAAAAGTTCCGACTCCATTAGTGAGTGTCAGGTTGTTAATCTTAACCATTGCCCGAAACAAAACAAGCCAAGTAAATCACAGAGGAAAGAAAAGACCTGTATTTTTTGAAGTAGGGCAATTGGAGAATTTGGTCAAAGTCAAGTTGAAGAGTCTCTTGGAGGTTCTTCTCAACCTTGATTTTGAATCGACTAAAACCTCAATCTTTGGATCTTTATATTTTAGTAGGCTTAAAGCTGTAATTCTAACATCCACAAATCCTTTGGTGATGGAATACCTGATCTAATACATTAATCAAGACCAACATTAGCCCCAAGAAACCCTATGGTTTAGGTAAAATGTAGGGTTTCATGAAAATTTGGGGTACTGTAGGGTTTTTGCTTATCTTATTATTTTGTCGATCTTGATCGGGGTTTGTGGTGTAGTGGATTGTAACCATCAACAAATGAATAATGTTCAAGTGTCTCTGTGGGCAAATTGGCTAGGAACTCCACTACTTTTGGAGGTTGGGTATGCATCATTTCCTTTATATTTACATGCGATTAAATTAACCCTAAGCATAGAGTCAAGTGCAGCGATAGTTTTTGAGTTTGATTATATGATTTGAGAAAATGAATTAAATAACAATGATTTAGTTGACACATAATAATGTTAAGAGGCTTTAAGATTTCACAACAGTTTTTTTTTTTGCCAATTGGCTATCTTTTTGCAAAATAGACTAGCAAAATTTTAAAAATCATTTACTAAGTTTTCTATAAAATATACACAAAGTTGCTAGATTTGGCAAAATGAACACCTTTTTTAGCCAATTCCATGTTTGTTGTCCAAACTCTCCTATAGCACAATTTTTCTTATTATCGAAACTACGAAGATTTACCTATACTTATCAAAGATTCCATTTCTTAATTTTTTCCTGTTTGAGAATACCTAATATATTAATTTTTGATAGGTAAATTGAGGGTTTCTATAAGTGTTACCTAAGATTCGGGATGGCAATTTTTTTCTAAATTTCGGTGACATCGAGGGACGCTAATTAATTAAAATAAATAAATATATATATATATATATATATATATATTTAAAATATAAAAAATTGTGATTAAACTATATAAATAAGTTGAAATAAAACCTAAAATATAAAAATTGTGATTAAACTATATAAATAAGTTGAAATAAAACCATTTGGGACTTAAATAAGATGAAATAAAACCATCCGAGATTTAATTAAGCTGAAATCATAAATATCAAGTACATTTAAATTATTGATTAATAATTATGTCTAATTTAATAAAACCATTTCAATTTGAGACTTAAAATTAAATAAGTTGAACTAAATTATAAAACTAGTGTGATTGATCAAGTGATAATAGTTGATACTCATATCATTAATCTCAAATTCAAATACACCAACAATTGTTAATATTACCAAAAAAAGAGGACAAGTTTCGGTGTAAAAATCAGAATCAACATCTCGAAGCAACATACATGAACTTCTCGCTGGAGTTATCATCCTCGTTCTCAAAGGAGAGCCCAATCAACCCCCGTTGCATAGTATATTGTCCTCTTACCTACCTCGGCTCCTCGAGATCTACGAGCCTACGAAATCTGGGGTTTGCTTGTACTCAATTGTCTTGCAATCCATAAGATGCAAAGCATTGTGTACAACTACAAGCTTCTCCGCTCTTGCAGAGGTAAGCTTATTCCTCTGAACAGAGTGGATCCAACCATATGTAGACCAATTCCTCTTAGAGGTAGAGGAGCTAGAAACTTGGGAAATGAGGTAAATCTTTTGCGAGCGTGGATTCATGTTTGCTCTTCATGAGCTCTTTCCACTATGACTATGAATGCCGCTTCAGTCTTGTTCCACCCTTGATCACTCACCTACCATGGGTTCAAACTTAACATCATCTTATTGTTCCGGGCCTCGCAAGACTTTTGCATACAAGCTTGGCCTCGGCTCGGTTCATGGCTTCTTCCGTCGCACACATACTACATTGGCGGCCTTTTAATTCTTGATCACGTGCTCTGTCCGAAGCTTTGGATCTTGATCGCCATATTACCGACTCCCCTCTATCAGAGGTCCGGGTTCTCTCTTTGTGCTCATGTATTGGGTCTCTGTAGTGTTCGCCATCACCTTAGTGTCTTTGTTGTATTGTGCCTATGAGCTTTCAAGTACCCAAATATTCAACTATTTCAATTCATTTGTCTTGGCTTGTACACGGAAGTAGGTGAACAATAGGTGCCATTTGTTGCATTGAATGAGAAAGCCACGAGCCGTTATTGAAGCCTTACGAGCTGTTTGCAAAGGACTCACTACCTCGAGCTTGTCTAGCTAACTCAATCAAGTTGCTTGTTTGTGTGAATGTTCGCCAAGTAACTATATTCAATTCACGATTTATCATCTTCTTACCATCTCATTAGCTTGACTTATTGATCTCATCGAGCTCTAGCTATCACTCTTCACCTTGTCGACTCATCACCATATATATTCACTCACATCAACATTATGAGTTTCACCTACTCCATAACATTTATACGGTCCATTAAATGCCTCATAGCTCGTCTTTGAAACCACAAGCTCACCATTTGAGCCCCCTCAATCTACACCACTCTTTGACTCGCTTGCCTATCAATCACCTTTCTTCGTTGCTTAATGATTGTCTCGACCTTTACAACCTTGGCTATCACTTTGTAACGTCTCTACATTCAAAGCTTGTCCCCTCTTTGCCTATATGGAGAGTCCTCTTTGTATCTCGCTTTCTTGTGCTTTGGTTTGATGATTTAGTTCTACACACGAGCTTGTCACTATTTTTGGTTCACACGAGCATGAGGTTATTATCACTTCAATCACAAACTTATTTCCCAGCTATTGTCATAACTTTCATCAACGGGTTTGGTTTGAATGCTTCGTGGGCTCATCACTATTCATCTCAGGCTCCATTGCATTGACTTTGGGTTTGTTAGCTCATCATTATGGGCTTCGCTTTCGACTTCATTCTTTCTCTGGTTCATCGAGATTATCTTCTATCTTTTGCTACACTTGTAGGCTTCAGATACAAATCTTCTTTACATTCCTTCACTCAAAGACCGATCACCACCCAAGTTTCTTTGATGGTGTGGACACTTTTATTGCAAAATCGGCTCGCTTATGCAGGTTTGGCCTCGAGCTCTCGTTTTGGATTTCGAACTTGGCTTCACTTGCCATCTTCATTACCATCTTTGTGCATCTGTCATATATGTTCTGGAAGGATCTCCTCTCGATTTCCAACTAAAGTACATTAGCTCCACTCGGGCTCATCTTTCATTCCCTACACGTGTATAGGTCTCTACTCCATGTGGGTTGACTTCTTTGAATTTGATTTTTTGAAATTTTGTCACCAAGTTACGGCTTCAACAACTTTCAACTCGGTTCTATTTCTGTGTGTAGAATTGGTCTTGTATGGCTTGGGCCATAGGTTTGGTTTCCCAACTCCCGAGCTCTCTTGCTCCACTATTGGCAATTGTCACCACTTTACCATCACTGCTACTATCACCACTTCATTATTGCTTGTACTTCTCAAGTTCCACACTTGATTGTATGTTTCTCAGGTCAAGTTTGAGTATGTCTCTTTCGCTGTGTGATTACATGGTTCTTTTTCGTTAAGATTGGCTTGGACCTCGCTCTTGCTTCTATTGCTTCGAGTTTCTTTTCTAGCATCACCTCCTTTGTTCCAAATTATGAGGTGGCGGGTTTGTGTTGAGTTTCGTGTTTCGGCCTTGATCATTCAAATCTGTCACTATACATATTCGACATTCAGGTTTGGAACCTCCAAAAGGCTCTCTCCCTCGTCTATCTACAAACTCATCTCAACTCATTAGCATCCCCCTTGAAATGATCTTCGTATTGGATTTGAATATTTGATAAGTGTTTCATTAAATGATAACTCTTCTTTTTAGGGACGTGTGCAACGTGCTTCAATTGCATCCTTCGAGCTCCACATGGCTTAACACGTGCTTATCAGGCCCCTCTTTTCTCGTCAGAAGTTTTCTTTAACCTTTGATAATTTTATGATTTGCTTTATCATAAATAAAATTCCGACTATCATTTTCCATTTTGGGACTTCCTTAGTGTGTGGGTTGCTTATATCATAGGTAATTTTGCTCTTTTTTAAAGTTTGATGATTGGGCAAGCTCGCCAATATCCCGATCTATTGTTTGAATATCAAGGTTTCTTGGTAAGCGGGATTATTTGAACAATGTGGCAATTCACGTAAAATTTTATGTTTGTACTTGTCATGTGGGGACTTTCTACTTAAATATGTGACAAGTCGGGCGACCTTATGACTAGATCAAATAGGTCTTGGGGTTGTGAGAAGAGAAAATTATAGGGCCAAAGTTAAAACTCATTTGCGGGGTGTAGTTGACTTGTTGGGGCAAAATTGGGACATATAAGAGAAGTTTTGAAAATGTTGATTCCGAGACAACACGGTCCAATGATCTACTTGCAGAAAGTGACAAAGATGGTTACCTTGTTTCTATTATAGCAAGAGAAATTTTAAGACTCATCCTACACTAGGTTTCTCAAGGGTATTCTTATTATCTCGCTTTGACTCAAGCTTGGAAGAAACCACATCCTCTCGCTATAAAAATCTTTTTGGGTTATATACAATAGTGGGTGTACGGGTAGACTTGCGATTAGGGTTTTTAAGTAGTGAAGACTCAAACTTTACATTGTCTTTGATTTTCTTATCTCTAGTACTAGATCTACAAGCATCATACTCCAAGCATCATATCTCTAGTACCCTTTCCTTCGAACTGTCAATGTCATCACCAAATACTCCAAGTCACACTGAAGGGTAAGTTGTAGTACCAAAAATTTACACGTCTTATCTACTTCCTCGTGCACTTGCTTATTCCAGCTTGTATCTTGTAGCGAAGGTTGTGTCCCAAGTATGTTTCTAGGTACAAGAAAACTATGTTCTCTTTGCTTGAACTTGATGAATTGGATGTCTCGTTTCGTATTTGTGGGTTGTGACTAGAGCTAACAAATCGTTGCTACATGACCTCTAATTCTCTTCCATTTCAGGTCTAATGGTTGTTGCCATCTCTGTGCACCTTGCCTCCTCTAGTTTATTCTCGCCCAGCTCTACTTTCATCTCTTGTTGTGCCTCTTCCGTAACATTGGGACATACCATGACGTCGCGACAAATAATATATTCAAGTTTGACACACAGGATTGTAAGACATGCTACAATACCTCACGATGGAATAGACTCGCACTACACACAAACCTCTATTAATTGAAAAAAACCCTTAATGACATGTACAATAACCTTCCCTCTAATGGGGCTGTTGTAGAGTTTATTCTGATGTAGACAAAAACAAAATTGGTAGACTTTAAAAGCCTTATAGAAACCATTTGGAGATGATTAGGAAGGAAATTAGTAGACTATAAAGGCTTTAAGAGGGGGATTTAACCAATAATAAGGTTTATTGATTAAATAGACTTAATTAACTAATAATAGTTAAATAATTGACTAGAAGAGAATTATAACTAACGAAGTATCGTTAATTGGCATCCAGGATGGGGGAAGGCTAGTTACTTAACAAAGTGTCGTTAATTGATCAAATGAAGGGGAATGTTAGCTAATTAGCGGAAATCACTAATTATAACGAAATGATGGGAAAGAGGATAAACAATGCAATTTTAGTGTTAAAACAACATGGTTGGATTTAGGTGTCTACATTTGCCCCTATTTGGTGTGGGGTAGCGCAAGTGATGCCACTTCAAAGATAGTAGACAATTACGTGATAATTAAAGTTTGAGGGAGTAGAAGAAAAATTAGTAGATGGATGATGCCCCCTCGAGTGTTGATGAGGTGATAGAAGAGGTTGATCGGCGATCAAAAAAAGGAAAGATCATAACATAAGAATAAGATACCGTAACGACCAAGGTTCAAATTGATTGATTGGTAAAGAAGTCCCGTGTTTCAACGGATGGAAGATACCAAGGGAGGGAGAGGGGATATATATGATCCCTATTGCCCCAGATGTTGTAGAAGACAATGTTCATAGCAATGAAAAAGGGATTCAAACATGGCCTGGTTGGCCATTGTTAAAATTGATAAGAGGAGCATCCCATGCCTACCGCTGAGTTGATCAGTTGTGTGGATTCAAATAGTCCTTGTGTGGATAAGATCTATGAGAGTATTGATCATGTGTGTGAGAAGATCAATTCAATAACAATGACACATAAGAGGGATGTTGAAATATGTACTTTAATAGAAAACAAGATGCATGGGAGGTGGAATCAACTTAATAGTGTGCGTCACACATCTGCTTATGCATTGATTCCTAAATGGTTTGAGATAGGAACATACAAAAAGATGGCTCCAATTGAAGACGAAGAGGTGAATTTGTTTGCCTTAATTGACATGACAAGAATCAAAGATCCCACAAGTTGGTGGACATTGCATGGCAGGTTCTTCCTCTTGTGAGAGGAATCAAGGTACTTATGGTTTCATTTATTCACTGGAGAGAAATCATTTAGGTTGAAAAAATACAGATATCTTGGTGTATATCAACAATTGCCTTCGTATTTTGTCTTGTGTAGACACGAGATATAGAGATTGATCATCCAAGAAATGGGAGCAATGTAGGCCATCATGTTAGTTTTGTCATTGTCATCAACATATAATAAAATAAATGGTTGGCAACCGACTTGGTATATTGTTGACTCTTGTATTATCGACTTTGTATACTGTATTAACGAGTCTTTAATTACGAGCAGTTGGATCAACGGTTGGGTTTTAATCAACCACCGCTGGTTTACTTGCCTTATTATGCCGGGAGGTGTAACTACATTGATTGACGAGGGGGTGGGAGGAGCATGCGTAATGGTGTGAGATGTCAATAAAAGTGCTGACTTTAAATTTGATGTACATTTGTTCATCACGGGGAAATTGAACCTAAAATTGACTATCATATGAGATGTTTTTTTCGTTCTCGAGAGAAGGTGATAAAAAAATCCTGATATCTTTGGTGTGCGGTGGAGTTTAGAGCCCTTCTCTTTTTCCTTGAAAAGTTTTTGAGCCGACACAAAGGTGCAGCTAGATTGAGGTTATCCTTGACCAATCCATGACCAATTAGAGGGAAATTTGCGAAGAAGATAATGTAATCAGTAATCAATGTGGTATGTGACAAATTCAAGATAGGCACCACAAAATTGATATCTTTAAGCATTTTGTGGATAAAATTTAAATATATTTAATATATATTTTTAGTAAATAGTAGGTTGAATGTCGGGGTAAGGGTACTGACAGTCATAGGTCCTCCTTGAACTAAGCAATTGTACAATACACCACTTTATGCAATAAAGTCGTTGATTCTCACATATTCTTCTATGTTATGTTCATAGTATTTATTTATAATTCTGTATTTGGCATTGCTTTGGTAGTATAGCTTTTATAACAAACATTTTTGGTGTAGTTTTCTTAGCAAATTTGTGTTGAAGAAAAATTTAGATGAATATAACAATTTTGACGGTGAGGCCCACTACATTATATTAGCTCTTTGCGATGAACATAATCGTGAAGCACAATGAGAAAAGATTTTACAACATTACAAAGAGAGGTTCTGTCAAGAAGAGGAAAAAAAGATACAAAGGCCGACGCCATATGAGAAAGAATTAATGTCAGTGAGCCCTAACAAAGGTGATAGAAGCAGATATCAAGGTTAGGGAGTGGACCAAGAAATTAGATGGTCTAATCGATTGGTGGAACAACAAGAAAGAAGACAAAGGCTGCAAAAGGCGACAGATTCTAAAATTCTAGCAACATAAGTGTAGAGCAGAAGTAGAAGCGAGAAGTGCAGACTTTGTCAACCACATGTTGGGTTAGAGGGTGCTGCAGAAGAATCACGTGAAGGTTCCACAGAGCCCCTTTTGTTTAGAGGGAAGTATTTATCCATAAATGGTGTTTGATTACTTCTCGGTAGAATAGAGAGGCCTGGAAAACAAATCTCCACCGCATTAAGCATTTTTTGATTGATGAGGGAAATCCAAGAACCCTAGGACAACCAATAAGACAAATTGGAGGGAGAAGTGGAAGAGAGGCATTTGATGGAGAGAAAAGCAGTGTATGGATCTCTTAGGTTGAAGGAAGTGTTGAGAATAGTGACGTGCTTGACAATACCGAGGAACATATAGGGCAGATCTTCTCAAGGAGGCTTGTAGTATAATAGTTTCTTCAAAGCCAAAATCAAAGTCGGATGAGGTCAACAATCATGGTCACCGACATTTGATTGGTGATGGATCAGAAGACCTCGTGCAACATTGCAGATCTTGTATTGCCATCTAGATTGCCAATAGATAATCAAGTGAACGTCATTGGCTGCAGTCTTTCCCAACCATGCTCGGGGGTGGCTATTGATTAGTACATGGACACATAAACAACTTGACAAGTCCCATGAGATGAATCGTGGAAGGCATTTGAGAAAGAATTCAAGCTCCTCAAAGATGAAAATACAACTTTTGTAGAGATATACAACACCCGACAAGGGGGACATGATATGGTATGAGCCTACAATGGAAGAATCAAAAACTTTTGGTAAAACTCAAGAAGGAACCAGCCCAAAGACGATGGATCAAAGAAACACAACCGACGGTCTTAAGAAATGATGGTTCATTGAGAGACTTGTACACTTGTTTATTAAAGTTTCAGGAGGATCTCTTATGAAAACGAATGCACGAACAATTGCAGAAATCGAAATAACTAACAATAAGATGCAATATGATCAAGAACTCACAAGGTAAGAATGACTCCAAATCAACTCAATGCTCCATATGCTCCATGAGATAGAATGATGCAAGTGATGTACATATAGGAGGTGAATGTGCAACCTCCTCCTAGATCAGTGGGAATAAATCTCACTAATTGATACGAGAAGTAGAGTTGACTCCACACAACTAGTAGGCTAACTCAACAGAACTGGTAAGCTAACTCAACCCAACTGTTACAACTAAGCAAGCATATCCCATGAGTTTAGGAAAGCTCCAAGTAAATAAACAAATACAAGGAAAATGAATATCGCACACTAATACCCCCATAAGCACAACTTAGGTGGGAAGTGAAAAGGAAAGTGGGTCTCGACAACAAGGCTTGATGAGGTACTCACGTACAATGCAATCTCTCATAAGATAGAGTAAAAGGAGAAAACCCGGTGGGAAAAAACTCCCCCAAAAGAGAGACAACTCACTCAAGAAAACTGGAGTAGTAGTGGTGGGTCCTGGTAACTTGGCTTGATGAGGTACCCACATACAATGATCATCCCATAGAGTAGAGAGAGAAATAAGTGAGGACAAGAAGGTCCCCTAAGAAGAGTGTCGATGATGTGGTCCTTGCGTAAAGACTGAAGAGAATCCTCCTGCACCGAACAATGTTCCTGCCCTTGGGAAGGACAAAAAAGGAGCACTGAAAGTCAACCCACTCCACAAAGGAAGAAGAAGCCTGCAGTACTCTGATCTCTACATCTAATCTACAATTGAAAGGTGGCATAGGTCTGACAAAAGTGTGCACAAAAGACAATGGTAATGCCACTGCAATATATGTGTCAGAGAGAGAAGATGGTGGGGGCCCAATAACCCTCACAAAGGGATCCACAAGAAGAGGTGGATCATGAAACATCTCGAAATAATGGAAGTGACAAATGTCCCAAGGCGGGAACTCCCAACGAGAGAGATGAATGGGTCCTCCAGAATGTGTGATGGCTCAATTGGAGCATATTCTTGTAATAAAACACAAGTGGAATATGCAAATAGACAACTCAGTTGAGCAAATACTCGTTCCAATGGGGTTGCTCAATGGGAGCAATACTTGATAAGAATGTATTAACATCACAACATGAAGTAGGAGGAGAAGACTGCTATGAAGAGTCTGTTGGAAGTCCAAGATGAAGCAACGCTGCACTCAAAGGTAGCAACCGGTGTATGTGGAGTGTCGTCAACTGAGCAATCAAGATGCAATGGAGCACGAGAGGCAATGGTCACATCTGTCTCAGAGGAAAGTTCTCCAATAGAACACTGTTGCTGAGGAAAGTGAATGGAAGCATGAACATGGACAACAATGAGCTTTGTGGAGGCAACAATAGGGAGAGTGTGCTTAATAGCAAGATCCTGTGGCGAATGGTCAACATGGGACTCATGAGTAGAAACCAAAAGAAGAACACTCAACAATGAAGGGATGTGAGAAGGGGAGAATCTATGGAGGCACTAGAGTGGTCTAGGGAAGTGTTGCTCTCAGATGGTGAAGCAAGGTCACCATGCAGACTGTTGGATAATGGTCCAGGTAGTGAAAGGGCATTGTGTGCTCGAACAAACGCAATGTATCCCCTATAAACAGTAAGACCGAGAAGGCCATAGACCTCATCATTGTGGTTAAACCACTCATTCTTCTGTAGAGGCTCATCAGGCTCAGGAATGAGACCATGGAGGTAGGGCAACAAACGGTGCATAATGCAATGATTGATAATGTCTGCCTTCCAAGACATAAAGTTATCAGAGTTGAGCATAACAACAGTAACGGTGAAACTTCATAATGCAGATAAACCCCAAAATTATCCCAGATGGCACTTTATAACTTAGTGTGAAAAGTACAAGTCCTTAGTGAGTTTTGCAAGAACCCCCAAAAATGCAGCACTTTATAAAGTAGTGCATTTACAAAAATAAATGAATCCATCATGTAGAGCACGAGAAAACATGCACTTTTGACCAAAACAATGCTCAAATCTGAGCTACCGATCAAAAGTTATAGCAAATACAATTTCCCATAAATAATGGCTTATTTAATTAAAATTTTGCAAATTGATTAAAAAATGCCGGAAATGAGAGGAAAGGGGGTCGTGCGTATACTCGTTGGAACCGGGACGGAATGAAGAACACAATGGTTTAATTTGTGAGGGGGAATTGGCCTCCTGCCAACCCGGCCTCACCCTTCGTCTTCGTCAGGCGAAGATACAAGTTTTAAAAACAATTAATTCTCCCTTAATACACTTTAAATCAGATCGACTTATATTTCAAAATCATAAAATGCTAATATTAGAAATAAGGAAAAGTCAAAATGAGAATAGTAATGCAATTTAGTCCTTGAGAGTGGAGTCCACGTGGAGAGAGGAACAAAGAGCTGTTTTAGGTTTGCGAAAAACTAAAAATTATTATAGTTTGCAACTTTACTGTCTGTAGGAAAAGTCAAAATGAGAATACTAATCTTTCATTAAAATCAAAATGAGAATACTAGTCTTGGTCCCTTTGACTCCTCAGTCACGTGGACGTCATTAAAATCTTTCATTTCATTTCAATGCAATTTACTCCTTGAGAGTGGAGTCCACGTGGAGAGAGGAACAAAGAGCTATTTTAGGTTTGAGAAAACCTAAAAATTATTATAGTTTACTGTTTGCTTGCTGTCGCCATAGAGTCACCACAGCTGTGTGAGGAGGGCGTTCTGAGTTGAGAGAGGTTTTGCAGGTGCTTGGGCTCTGTTTCAAAGACATTTTGAAGCTGGAAACCCAAGTTTCAGTTGTCCTCCTTCAGTTGAGCGCCGCCATAGACAAAAGGAGAGTTACAGGGACGTTTTTGAAGAAATTTCTGATTTGCCTTGTGCTGGACTGATATGGCGCCTCCTTTGACTGTAAATCACTATAATGGAGGACGTTTTTACCTTGTTTGATGCAACAGGTCTTCAAGGGGGCGAATACAAGTCTGAACACGTTGGAAAAAGGTTGTAGAAACCGCCCAGGCTGAGCAAAGATGTCAGAAACTCCAAATGCCCCGCCCAACCAAAACCAGATTGAAACACAGAAATTTTCCTCTCTTGTTGGAGACACATACAGCCTTGCTCAGAGTTATGAAGAACTGCTGGTACAAAAATAACGCCTTGGTACAGCCTGTGTGATGAGATCAAACACTTAGGGTTCGTGTAGTTAAAAAAATGCCCTTTAATAAGCAAAAACATCTTTTGCAAGTCTGCAACATGTGTATGGTCTAGTGTAGCCAACGGAGGTTTTTAGAAGTTTGGATCTGCACCAAACTTCTTCCAATGTTTAAAAAAACTCTCAGAGCTGCTACATGCTTTGTAGAAGACTGCAAAGGGACTGAGGTCTCCTTAGGAACCAGTGATGCGCTGCAGGGATTTATTAGACCTCCAAGGATCAGCAAATGTCCTGTATACACCGTGTAACCATTACAAAGGGCCTGCAAATGACTATAATACCAAAACCAAACAACAGGCCAACAACTACAACCAGAACTGCAAACAAAAATCACAACTGTAAAGAACCAAGACGGAGTCAGATCTATTTGCACATGAATTGTTAGTTTCAAAAATGAAGTATTTGAAAACTATAAATAACTCAGTAATGGCAAACGTATCACCAAAATTGCTCTGATACCATATTAGAGTTTCCGGGAGGATCTCTGATGAAAAACGAATGCACGAGCAATTGCAGAAATCGAAATAACTAACAATAAGATGCAATATGATCAAGAACTCACAAGGAAAGAATGACTCCAAATCAACTCAATGCTCCATATGCTCCATGAGATAGAATGATGCAAGTGATGTACATATAAGAGGTGAATGTGCAACCTCCTCCTAGATTAGTGGGGAATAACTCTCACTAACTGATACTAGAAGTAGAGTTGACTCCACACAACTAGTAGGCTAACTCAACAAAACTAGTAAGCTAACTCAACACAACTGCTACAACTAAGCAAGCATATCCCATGAGTGTAGGAAAGCTCCAAGTAAATAAACAAATACAAGGAAAATGAATATCCTACACTAGCATTGTTGCGGAAGAAGATGAAGGTGGTTCCGCCTTTGTCCTATAATGATGCATATAACAGAGCGATGGACGTTGAAAGTGAAAATAAGACATCCTCATGCCAAAAAGGAGGGAAGATGATGAATCAGATTCCAACGTTGCCTGTGAATCAAAATTTTGATGACACTACCTTAGATGAGAGTGATTGAATTGCAGATTTGTCTTCATTTGTGGGCCCTTGACGTCAGACAAAGCTTGAGATTGATGATTATATTGATAGTAATTTGTATGAAGGTTCATATGATATTGATGACAAGATGTTTGCTAGTACCTTTGATCTTGCATCTGAATTATTTCTATCAGTCATGAGCTATATAACTAATAAAACTCTGAACTACATGTTTGCTGTTTTGATTTCATCCAGATTCAGTTTTATTGATGAATTTGAGCTTTTATTTGACATTATGACGAATCTTTGCATGCTATCATTTATACTGAGAATGCGTCTATCAATCTTCATCTGTTATGCTGATAAAGATTCGTTTCTTCATGTTTTATATTTCATATTGAATTCTCTCTCTCTCTCTCTCTCTGACACACACACACACGCACACGCACACAGCAATGCGTGCACAGACATAAACACAGACATATGCACACATGGAGACACACACACACTGTCACACATGCTGATTTCAAAAGCACTGCACCTGATACATGCACCTGCACCCACACCCTTGAACCCTGGTAGTTTTGGTTGTATCTGTATTGCAGCTTCTGCTTTTTCACTCGTATTTTCCTATGTACAATTATTTCTAATTCAGTACTTGATTTCTTTATTTCTTACAAAATCATGGCATTGTTTTTCCCAGTTCATAGCTTATTTTATTTCGTTTATGCATATTAAAGTAAATGTAATTAACTCATCCCATTTACAAGTTATTTTACTTTCTGGGATTTTCTTAAGAGTACATAATGAGTTATTTTCATTAGTGATAAGTTTCAGAGATATGCTATATTTCCTCTTTATCTTTTTTATAATGGGAGTTTCTTATTCTGTTTTGATGTAGATCATCGGTTTTGTGATGGCAATACTCCTTTTCACATTGATGAGACAAACACGTGCTTGGGAGCTTGATTTGCCAGTTCCATCTGTATTGTCCGCGATAGAGTCCAATTTGAGATTGCCTTTATCATTCAGCTTTTTAGCATTAGGCCCACTGGCTGTTTATATGGTTCTTACCGTGTTTGCAAAAGAACCTACACCTCCATTTGCTAGTTTTGTAATAGTGTCTCTAATTTGTTACACATTTGCAAATGGAGTTGTGGTTATTCTTGCTCTGATTACACAACTTTTTTCTACTCGGGAGCATCAATGCAAGTCTTCTTCAAACGAAGGTTTGTAATAGAATTCCTTAGCATTTAAGGAGATGATGCTTTGAATTCAGCATATGCTTTTGTACCTTCTCATTAGATTACTTCTAATTTCTTGTATTTCATATTTCTTTTAGGTGGCAAGCTTGGGAACAAAGACTTCACATGGATTTTCTCCGTCGATTCTTGGATCGTTTCTCTGTCCTGTCAAGTTTCCAGGTCACATTCATTTTCCTGATGGAAATCATCATTATTTTCCATACCTGTATGAAATTACATGTTAGAGATTTTTGGTGTATGAGCTTTCAACAATTTGGGTGTAAAGTCACTTTGTAACACTATCCTAATTTCCACGTTTGGATTATAGCTTGTAGCTGTTGTGTCCCATCTCTAATATATTAAAAAAATGTAGAGTTTTAAGAACCTCAGCAGTATATGCTTTTTCCAATCACCTAGAATGCCAGCACCAACAAGATTAAGAGAGTCATATTCAAGTGAAGTTGCAGACACCTATACAAGGCATATTAATCAATGCCTATTCTAATAGCCTATTAAGGTCAGTCTCAAATAGATGTACTCCTTTGACATTAAATGTAGGAATAAATGAATAAGACTTCCCCTTTTATAATTGTTTTGTATGGTTATGCGGTTGTAACCGCTAACTAATTTTGTAACCGTCTTTGCATAATAAATACCCGGACACACAACCCATTTGTACAGTGTGTATTCCGGTTTTCTCTTCAATCATTCTTTACACATTTATTCGGTTTATTCTCTCTCTCCGCAAATTCTAACATTAAACAGTATACTTGTGACGCTTGACATGTCAACAAATTGCCAAAGTACTGGTAGCAATCTTAGTCCTATCATTACAATGCCCATGAACTTGCTATTTTCTGTGGAAAGAAATACATCTTGTATTACAACAGAAAGCATAAGAATTGCATGAACTGAGCATGCAATTTACAGGAAAAACCTCACCCTATAAATGGCCCAATTCATGGGGTAAAGGTTCACAAGTCCACCATTATTGGAAGCTTTATTCAATATGGTTTTTGAGAACCACAAAACTAAAACCTTAAACCTTAAATGAGAATGTAGTTACATAAATTCTGATAGACTTATTGATTTGGCAAGAGGTTCAAAAACATAATCCTATTGGAGAATGATGAAGCCTAACTTGTGTCGGTGTCACCGTGCAAAGTCACCAACTGCCTCTAACCATACTCTAACATATTATGCCATGAGAATGCTCACTGCCCATGCGAAAATTGAGCTTCATTGCATCACCAACACTCGGCAAGATGAGGACATCAGAAAAGCTCACACAAAATGGTGCGAGAACCTTGTGCTAGTGACCAACGTCACTACCTTCGCAGTGCCTCATAAGTGACCTTGATTCAACTTTTTTGATGGTTTATTAATTTATTGATCATGTATAATCACATAATTCTACTTTGTTACATCGTTATTTCTCTTGGTTCCTGCTACATCGCTCTCGCTTATAGAGCGCACTTGCATCCTCTTTATAGGATTCTGATAAGACGCAACATTCCGCAGGTGAGTTGCCATACAATGTCATTTCATGCATCAGTTCTTCTCGATCACATTTAGAGCTCCGTTGCATTTTGATACAACATTTCATATTCGCAATGAGTAATTGAATTGTCCTTTTCAGATCAAAGGCATATTGGTCATTTGTTTCTCAGTTGAGTACATATGTACTTTGTTGAAAATATAGATTGGCACCTTATTTCCATAAATTCCATATTTGTAGATTATCACAGCTGAAACAAAATTGGTCTTCACTACTCGTTCAACTCCCCGAGCACAATAAGTTGTTATCAGAACAGGGAAATTGATATCAGAACAAAAAAGTTGACGTTAGCCAAACTGTTGCTGTCAACACACTTCATAGCTGAGGTACTAGAAATCCAAAACATGCAAGAAAAATGAAACTTAAAATGACACAAAAGTGGGAGTATTGGAAGGTTGCACACAAGAAACAGTTGTATCCGTAATATATATAAAGAAATATCAATAAAAAATATCTGATATTTTTCATAAGGCATTAAACATGAACATAATATTGTAAAATTCTGATTAGTGACACAAAATGATTTCACATCCATAAATATGTAGCACACTCTATTAAAGAAAACAGTTTACACCATAGAACTTTTTATTGATCCAGAGTCATGTTCAACATCTGCATTGGCATTGACGGTCCAAAACAGTGCAAATATGAGAATGCCATGACAGCATATGAAATATAGTAGTAGTTAGTAACTATATAATCTGTCATTTGGCAAAAATAGTGGAACTATATAATCTGTAGTCATATTGGTCTTATCCTTTTTGGCCGTCTAACTAGCACAAGACTATGTATCTTAATACATTACCCATCCATACGAGTAAACAATACAAATGTCTTATACAACCAGCATATAGTCCAACATGCTCATAGTACATCAATCATGAAAGTAAAGTTGTTGTAAAGGAAGGACATCAACGCTTTAAATATAACATCGTCGTAATGCCGAATATGAAAGTAAAGTTGTCATAGTGCTGAATGTGTTTAACATGTTGGTTATCCTGACCCATTGGCATGCTGACATTGCGCCTTGTCAGTAATCTGGCAGCTACCTTGCTAAAGCTAAACACTGCCCATAAAGAAAACATTTCTATAAATACCACTTAGCAAGATTCTTCATGATAACTGTCACAACTAGGAATCCAATATGCATATCAGTTGTTTGCGTTATGCGGTCTATTATCTCGATGTACGGCTTAGACAGAGGAGGTAAAAAAATGTTTTTGAGTTCAATAAACAAACCCCTTGCCTTTGTTTTTTAATTTCTACTCTTTTTGATGTGATTGCGTTATAGATAAGATTCATTGAATCATGCCAAGTACCTTATAAGTAACTAAGCTTGAATTTTTACAAACATACGGGTCATCCCTAGAAACATTGCATAGTATGCCGATATTGAATGATTGTGAATCGCGCGTAACTCGTAGGGTATCATAGTCAACCGGATGCATGAACAATACTAGAGGGAGTATTATACATTTCATTGAACAATTTCACGGCGATCTCTGACACAAACAGGAAAATCAGACTTCACAAACCAGATTACGTCAAACTATAATCAATTGTTCGATTCAAATATTGCTCAATCATAATGGAAGTTTTAGTCTCAATAGGATAATGGGATAGGATTGTTTATAATTACAACCTATTTTCATTCATCTAATAATAGTTTTCTTAATTCTATTGCGAATTCTGCCTCCATACTGCAGTCATAATAATGTCCATAATGTTTCTAGATCAACATTCATAGTTTAGGAGTTAAAATATTTCTAACCAAACGAGATTTCTTATTTGTTTATAAAAGATAGCTCCCACATCCAGAATTCAGTTTCAACAAGTCTTGAAACTCTATAGAATATTCATCCTGACAAAATCACATCAACTTATTCTAATCAAGTAGTAAGAATCTATTGGGTGCTGTAAGTTCAACAACATATTTAACTCATATATGCAGATGAGCTCACAAGCACAACACCATGATAATATTACATAAACTGCTCATGAACATTTATCACACCTTTTGTTTTGTGAATCCTAAGTTGACAGCAAAGGGAAACAAAATTGGGTCCAATATGTGGAAACACTGATTTTCCAAAACCCTTGGAAATGAAACAACACAGAAACGTCTGTATGATGAACTATACACACACACACATATACCTACATACATACATAATACTCATTTTTAGTCCATTTGAAAAGTATAGTATTCGAGAGTTCAAAATAGTCAACATGCTTAAAATTTCACATGTTCATGTGACATCATATTTTATAAGTTCAAACTTCAAAATGTAAATGCAAATCTCAAATTAGTTCACTATGATTATAATCTAGAAAAAAATCATCTAGATTCTCCTCAAAATCATTATCATCAGCCACACCATGAATGCCACCTCTGCAAGCCCCACTCTCAATTCCTTGTGTAGAACTCTCTTGATTGTTAACATCAACACCAAGTAATAAAAATTTGATGAGAGTAATTTTGGAAACATCTAAGTCGGTAGTGTTTGGATGAATATCCTAAAGTTCTAGGGAAAATTGCTTTAGGAGAAAATTGTGTAAGATCAAACAAAATATCTTTCACAGTTTTCTCCAGGAGCATTTTTTTCTAATTCTTATGTACTGTGGAAATACCCTCCTGCATTTTGTTAGGCTCTCTATTATAGTCCCTAGTCTTGTGTGACATGAGGTAGAAATTGGAATGCACATAACTAAATCCACCACCTTCTTAGATACCAACTTGTTTCCTTTAGTTGAGTGGATAAAGGAGTATGTACTTCGATTCCACTCTGCTGAATAGTTACTAGCCACCTGTTACATAAAAGGTTGCTGGAAATTTGTAACAATTTACGAAATTATACATTAACTTAATAGAGAATTTGAAATTAATTCCGTACTCGTGATATAATTCTGATGGCAATAAATCATAGGTACTTGGCATAATGGCCATGGACATATGACCACTTGATTGGAGTCCTGCTATACGCCTCAAAAAGAGTCTCAATTTCTCCTATGCTATCTTTTGAAGCTACAAACATTCCCATTTTACTACGTATAACACTTACTATAGATGAATCATGAAAAACTCTTCTGAATGCTGCCCTAGTTCCATTTGTCTGGTTGTCTAACAGGCTACCAAAGTATTTCATTGCTATAATATTATGGGGTTAGAGCATATGCAATAGATCCACCTCCTCTTGACCACACTCTTAACTTCATTGTAGACATTTTCTTTAGGTTCAAGGCAATCATGTGAGGGGCAAATCTCGTCTCAATGACCTATAATTTTTTTATATTAAATTTAAATGATTTAAAATAGACTACATTCTAAAATTTAAAATTAAGACTTAAATTTTTATTAAAGATTTTTTTAAAAAGAAATTCAAATTGTAAAAGCTTGAATATGCTCCCTTACCTTTAATAATTCTAGCTGAAGAATGTCCTAAAGATGGCTTGGGACGTGTAATTCATTTTTATAAACATTTGGAAGTCATTTGCCTCTCGCATAAAATTGCTACATCCATGAGTTTTTTTCAATCTTTGCAACAATGAATTGAGTGTGTGGAATGTAATAGACATCCAAACTGTGCTCATTTCTCGGCTCCATAAGCAATCCTATTGC
This sequence comes from Taxus wallichiana var. yunnanensis, assembly GCA_018340775.1. Lineage (NCBI taxonomy): Eukaryota > Viridiplantae > Streptophyta > Pinopsida > Cupressales > Taxaceae > Taxus > Taxus wallichiana. Next base: position 166,439,039 of record CM031239.1, read on the forward strand.
TTTACAATTTTTTGCATTGTCCGTGATGACTTGGACAACATTTTGGGGCTCACCGACTTAATAGCCCTAGTCAAAATGTCAATAATAAAATATTTATGTTTTACTTGGTTCTCACAATCAACAACCTTTAGGAATATACCTCCTTTAGGGCATATTGCAACAACATTGATCAAGGGTCTATTTTGAGTATCTTTCCTTCCATATGGAATAATGAAAACACCCAAATCCTTCTATGAGTCTTTAATTAGCTGCATAGAACTTTGTATATGCTCCACTTTCTTGTCTAAGAGTGTGGTTTGAACCTTTTCATAATTAGGTTTGTTGTGCCCTTGTGGGGCTTCATTGATGCCTTTCACCATTTCTTGCCATTATGGTTGACCTCAATATGTTGAAAGGAAACCCACAAACATAAATTCATCGGGCGACCAATTCATTAGGTATATCCCTCTTCTAAATGTTGAATGTCCTTTCCAATGCGCCTTTGGTCTTTTTCATGAGGTGGCCTCTTCATCTAAAACAATTTTAAGTGGTTGAATTTGAATGAGTCGATGTGTTGAAACTAAAGGTGTGGGTGGTCATCTTGAAGGTCTCCTTTGCAAAGGATGTGATCTAGACTGAGCTCTTGCAACTTGTGTATCAGTCTCTTCTTGCTTTTCCATGTAATATTTTTCTCCTTTCCAACTTTTTCAGATTTTCTTTTCTCTATTTCTCCAACCCTAGTTATATGGGCTTTGAGTTGAGTATATAAGGCCTTGAATAGCACATTGCAATGATTGCATATCCAAGCATGGGAGTCACCACAAAAATACTTTTGTCACTATCACGTCTCCAAAGAGGACAAGCGGGATCATGTTTCATGGGAATGCTCTGATGTGGGTCTTCTTCCATGTTTGCTTCACCTTGCCCTCTACTTGAATGTGAACTTGATTCCATTTATACCTCAAGCCTGCAATGAGAACAACAATCATAAAGAAAACAATTAAAAAACAACCAAAAAAATTAAGAAAAGTTCCAAAAATAAATATGCTACATTCTAAATAAGAAAATATAAAAAAACAACAAACAAATCCTGAAAGAATAAATTTTTAAAATAATTATCGAGTTTGGACTGTTATCATTTTACAAAAAGGAGGAGAAAACTTTATTAACACAATATCATGATTATGTTATTGTGTGTGCATTCTTTGAATGGAAATTTATTTCTTCCAAATTTCATTCAAGAATGCACACATGATCACATCAAAAGAAAATTCAAGAAAATGGATAAAAAGGTGAATGGAAAACATGTTTTGTTTTCCCTTGAACCTTGTAATCATTGTTGCTGCTGCTAAATTCCTTCTTCTTGCTCATGAATTTGTTGTTCTTACTCCCTTAAACCTGCAACGGCTACCACTAAGAGGCTGAAATGAAAAATAACAAACTGTTGTAGTGTGTTAAAAGACATTGCAATGTTAAAATGTTTTTGCTTTGACAAGGTTTTAACTTTTTGTTTTGTGTTTAACTATGGTTAAAGGGTGGGTAAGGTTATCATTATTTTTTCGAAAAAGAATGTAAATGTTTTTTTTGAGTTTTTTTAAGAAGTGCTGCCGGAAACAGCGGGACATGTGCTGGAAATGGCAATGCTTTTTCTGGTATGTGCCTGGCATTTCCGAGATGTTTCCAAGGCATTTCGAACCAGCATTTTGTGTATGAAACACTTCTTCTGGGAAATGGTCCCCCTTGTAGCTGTTTCATGCATCTCAGCATAAATCTTTTGACCACATACTTCCTTATCAATTGGATCTGTAAGTCCAAGACTCAGGATTTATGATTAATAGTTTTCCGTTGTTTTGAAATATTTTTCAAGCAAGCCCACTTCTTCAATATGACAGTAATGCTGCCTATGAAAAACACATCTCACTGATTTCTATCCGTTCACTTAACGACTATAATTTAAAAGTTCCCATGTTTCAAAGTCTATTGTCAGCATAATATCATTTATGAACTTTGCCCTCAAGTTGTATCCAAAGTCTTCTAATTTCCAATAATAGTATATATAACTGATTATAACACGACAGTGATTGACTATCAAGTAGTTAACATACGAATCTTGTAATCAAAAATTTCTTACTTCAAATTACAATAGATAAGAATGCTGTAAAGCCAACAATGATTGGCTATATATATATAATAGCCAATCATTGTTGTGTTACAGCATTCTTATCTATTGTAATTTGAAGTAAGAAATTTTGATTACAAGATTTGTATGAAGGTGACAACGACAAAACTGAAAAAGCTTCTGTGTATTGTTTTCAGTCACCATCTTGCTTTGTAAAACAACATTACAGCTTGGAGACAATTTCAAGCTTGTTTTCCTCAACAAACCACCTAAGATATATACTGCCAGTCTAAAATCTGAAATTGAGTTTCATTATATGACTTCACAATTCTCATAAGGGTACAAAAAAATAGTGAAGTTTGAGATAGATTCAAAAGCTCCAGCTTTACTCAAAGCTTCATGCTTATCTACTTCAAAAACAATTTCTTCTTAGTATAACCTAACAATTTTGCTTTCAAGGAATAATTAATAAGACATGAGCCGGTTTTGAATTTAAGACAGCCATTCAAGATTCTTTGCAGTCTAGAAATATCTTACACATTACATACTGTTCTTTCCAGCTTTAACATCATTCAAATCAAGAAGAATTCACAAGAGAATAACAAAGATAAAGAACCCCTTCACTAAAATAGAAGTTACTGCAACTTGCAGAGGCAAAAGATATATTTGCTATCTTCTTATTTTCCTAATTTCTTCTCAATAAACTTGTGAAATATATTTTATTGACCTACTGTAGGTTCTATAAATTCTAAGACAACCTCCCATAACAAATCCTAAACCTAGTAATTTCCATGGACAGCTATGCTATCAGGCATCTATATCAATATAGGGCACACTCCTATTATTTCATCAAAGAAAACAGCAATGTCTCTGTTCGAAAGTAGCCACTGTTTCTGTAATGACAACTGGTTCATGCCACAAGAAATACACTTTCTTCTTTTTAAAACAAAACTGTAATTCCATTTCCCTTTTTGACAATCCTTCACAACTTTCCAATAAGCACGCAGCCAATTCAACATTCAAGAAGCAAACAATAATGCAAGTGAAATCTTTTTTAATCTTTTATCCAGAGAATAGATAAAGGAAACAATATAAAATCCCGGAGAGTGATAATCAAAACCCCAAAAATAGAATTCTTGTCCCTTCTCTCTTTTTCTTCTTCATGTCTGCCACTACCAGCTTCTTCTGCCTCCGTGTTCGAAATGTAGTTTCTTCCATTGTATTTAACACCAAAATTCCACCACCACGTTCTAAAAACTATCTTTAGGCTTTTTTAAAACATAAAAGCACCACTGCCAGTCCTCAAATAGCTGGGTGACTCAAGTTTACAATTCTATCCTCATAAAATCCATTTCCATTACAAATCTCTCTCTGCCACAGCTGCATGTAGCATGCAGTCTCCTGTCAGTCTCTAAGATTTTTCCAAAAGATGCCAAATCGAAATAAATAACATTTGATGGCTTAAGTTTGACAAAGCAGTGGATTATGAGAAATTCTTGCATGGTCAACTAAAGTGACCACATTACTTTTAGGATAAGATTTTGGCTAGGTCCTTAGGATGGTATGTAGGATATAGTTTAAGTTTATAGTTAGTAGATATAATTTACTATATCGATATATAATATGATTTCTATATAATGGAAGACAAATAATCTTAGTACAATAGCACAAAAGCTATATAATCCTCTTCGCACAATATGCCATAAATATGCATTTAGTATGAATAATGCTGTTACACTGCCAAAGGAGTGATAACAACACAAGCTAATCACGACAGAACTGAAACAAGATAATGATGAGCTATATGAAACACAACCCAAAATCGTAATACATATGCAATGGGCACGTGTAGTGGCAATTGGCGACATCTTTTCACTGAACATGCTAACCAAACCACCCATTGCTGCATTTAGCTTTCTCTCGTCCCCTCACTTAACTGAGAAGAAGCCTAAAACCTCGCAAAATAACAAAACAAAAAAATAATAACCATCATAATTATGTAACCAAATCATTATGAAAAAGGTAAAAATAAAATGTCTACAACACCATCTCAATCCAAAACATAATATTTCTTAAATCAAGTAACTTTCATGCATATGTTTCGCAACTGAAGCAAATAGCAACAATGTCTGTTCTGTATAATCGAACGTATGTAGGAAACATCTCATAATAACATATCCTGAGTCAAAATTACACAAGGACCCATTCTCAAAATATATAACTGAAAAGAAAACTCATTGAGAATATGACAACTTTCAACAGCTCTGCTGCTATGTATGCCCATATAAGTTAATAATCACAAAACATACTAATAATTCAATGCCAAATGTCATGATATTCATTGGTTGAACTTAGAACAAGTATGTTGTGCAAATGTTACAATGTATACACAAAAATCAAGATAAATCAGCATATTCATTGTATTCATAATCATATTGCTGCAATTGAAAGCATCAAGATTCAACACTATAATGTGGTTCATTAAAATCCTCTTTGTTGTATGCTCATTAAATTCCTTAGGCGTAGGATTAGGAAAAGGATGGAATTTCAGCCCTAAGCAATTGAAAATATGAAGGTGAGGGGCAAATGTGCAATGAGAGGTAAGTATGCAATGTGAGGTAAATGTGTTGTTGTTCAAAAAGAGTTTAGAAGTGTCTTTTAGGGTTTAAAATACTTTTTAATATATTTTGGAGTCCTTTTAAGTTTTTAGACAAAAAAGAAAAAATATTTTTTAGGCTAGGTACACTTAAGGTATGTGTTGGGACAAAACTGGATGTATCGGACTCCATTCTGACATACCTCATGTGTACCCACGGGTGAACCAGACCGGACCTGTACGGATCGAGACCCCCCTGCAGTTATGTACTTGGTAATGTAGCTTTAAATTCTGTAATGGTGTCGGCAAAATGCAAATAAGACATGCATGAGCAATTTCATAACAATCTTGGCCTAGTTTTGTAAGATAAGTATAATACTAGTGAGAGAGTTTGGCTCCATTTGCAGGAAGAACATTTTGTAAATCCTCCGAGGAAGATCAAAACCTTTGTACCATGCAATGACAAGAAGTGGCAATGCTTTTGTACTCAACATATCCCCACATGGTAACATGCACCCAATTTTTGATGATGAAGTTCTCAACATATATTTTCCACCACCAGCTCAAATTGATGCCTTAGATCCCAAGTGCTCGATCATATGCTTAATATATCATATTGTTTGTATTTAATAAAGGGAACAGGGTTACACTAAGATGCCAATCTACTAGATTGTGAAGAAAGGAGATTCTCACACTAGTCTAAGTCGTACACAGTGTTTAAATCACAACACACTTCTTGGCTTAGTAGGTGAAATTAAAGAAGCAATGGAAGCCCATTTCTTACTGAAAGGAGCTGAATGATCCAAGCCTATTCAGCACTACTGCAACCCCACCAACCACAATACCATCATTTCATGCTATGATAGTACTTGTCCTATGCCACCCCTGTGCCTCGAGTCCAATAGTGCTAGGACCTTATGACACTAGCAAATGTACCTCACTACAGAGCAATGTATTTCGACTCAATTGTTGCAACTTCCTTGGTGGTTCAGTAAATGATTTATCAGGTATAATGCAATGACGTAAGTTGTTCCTATAGTTATGCGAGGATGCATCTACCTCAATTGTTTCAACTTCCTTGGTGGTTCAGTAAATGATTAATCAGGTATAATGCGATGACGTACATTGTTCCTATAGTTATGTGAGGATGCCTCTACCCCATTTCACAGCTGTCGCAGACATTTTGGGAACGAGGACGGAACATCCCCCATGCACCCAAAGAAAGGGGGATGTACCTAGAAATTCAGGGATGTTCCCGAGTCTGCTGCAAGTCGGGAAGGTAATGGGGATGCTGTGACATCCCCAGGATAGTTGAGGGACGTTTGGGGATGACTCGGAGTCCCATTTGCCTGCTGCAAAAAAACAGGCTGATTTTAAAAAAAAATACCGCTTCCTTAATTTTTCGATGTGACATCCTCTTCTTATTGATACATTCCCTTTTCTTAAGCCTTCTTCCATTACTTTGTGCCTTTGTACCCCTCAACATCTTCTCTGTGAACCCACACCACCATGCTCTCAGCTCACACAATCCCTGCAACACCAACCATGTTGAAAGTTTATTCTAATGAACTGTACAAGAGGAGTATCAAAAAACATCAACAACATCATCACAGCCTGGTTAGAAGCATGGGTATCCGGAAAAGATACAGTGAAAAGACTCAAGCGACCAAGCAGGAGTGCAATCAGTCAATTGCCATTAATTCTTCAGTGCCCACAACTACTGGTTTTAACGCCTTTTTCACTTCTATGAATGCAGTCAATAGATTGGCTTTAGGAAGTGTGAAACAGTGCACAAAAGGCATCATAAACAGAAAGTCTTAAGGCTAAAATCCTAGTGGTTAACAGTTGCAGAGTAGCATTGGCTTCTCCTGCTCATATTCCTGCTCTACATGACTAAAACGGTATTCATCCCTTCTCAAATCTGCTGTGCATTTCCACCATAACTGACATCATGGCATCTGATTTTAACATTAATGGTATATTAGAGCAGCTGAAGAATCAAAATGCCGGTTATAGCCATTCGACCAATCATTCAAACAATAGTTTCAAAAATTGCGATTTATCGGAGATAAATCGTTTGCCTTAATCAAAACGATTAAACTTCTGGAAAATCGCGATTTTTGTTATCCCGATAAGTTGCCGATTAATTGTGATAAAATACCCTGCAAAATCATTGAAAATCGTGGGGAAAAACGTGGCCTAGGGTTAAATACGAAAATAGACCAAATCGATTTGTTTTTAATCCTGTTTTCTCTTTCCACGAACTCGTTTTTGCTACTGCGACTTGCATTTACTCAATCCGTGTTCATTCGACGTCGGTAGGAGGGCATTCGACGTGGGTAGGACTCAGGAGGGCACGCAAGTTCAGTTCGCGGCAGGTTCGTGGCAGGTTTGTGGCCATTTCGTGCCCATTTTCCAACAGTTCGTGGCAATTCCGTGCCCATTTCGTGCTCATTTCCAACAGTTCGTGGCATCGTGCCCTAGCAGGTATTAATAGTAAATACTAAATACAGTAATAGTAAAACTAAAAATACAGTAATATTAAATTATTACAGTAAAAATAAAAATACTGTATATTAAGTATTAATATTAATACTGTATAATAGTATATTAATACTGTATATTAATATTAATACTGTATAATATATATTAACATTGTTTTTACATTTAATTTAAGTATATTTTATGAATTTAAATGTTTTTAAAAGTAGCGATAAAGTTGCCAATTAATGCCGATTTTTTGCCGATTCCCGATTTTCGATTCAAAATTTGGCCTGCCAATTAATCCCGATTTACGATTTTTTTGAAATATGATTCAAACGATCCTCAACAATCTGCTACAGCAAGGTATCAATCCCATCACCAGTAACTTAAATTTCAGCTTATTTTAGTTTGTTTAAGTTTTTTTCAATTTTTGTTATATTTTTAATATTTACATATTATTTTATTAGCCATCCCCTTGCCTTCCTCAAAATCTCGGAAATTGTTTCTGTCCAGGAAACTCCACTCTCCCGTCTCCATGTCCCCTCCCTCTGGACTCTTAGGTAACTATGGTTGTTCTCCTAGGATCCTACCATTTTTTTTTTATATGAGGGAAATTGGTAAGCGAGTCCGCCTTTGAAGCCTCTTCATTGGAGGTCACGGGTTCAAATTGGCCTGCTATATGGCGTCAGCACTAGTGTAGATGTCCCACTCTCCCAGTACATTTAAATCAGGGACTCAAACCTGAGATTTCTTAGTCGGGGCACTTTAATGCAACCTCTCACGATCAATCGGTCCAACCCCCGGGCGGGGCCTAGGATAGCTCTCACGTACATTGTGCATCTGCATTGTCTTGCGCCTTGATTCAAAGGACAAGAGCCTAAAAATGGCTAGTCACCAGACTTTTTATTTCATACATCTGTTTTCACAGATCTCATTTCCAATTATATTCTGATCTAGCATATCATATTCATGAATGACATACAAAAGTGTTATGATTATAATTTTTCTTTTGTTCCTTTGATGAATACATATGCAGTCATAACTTGAAGTTGATATTGCAGATATCTACTAACAAAATCAGTGCCTTAGTGCCATAAATTATATCGATAATTATCACAACTGAACCAAAACTGGTCTTCGCTATGCATACATCATTCACGGCATAGACCAAGGAAGCTTGCAATGAAGAGCAGACGTGACTAAGGAAAAGGATTACTATGGATTCTGATATTGTGTTGTAGATCATTGAGCTGCTGAGAGTTTGATTGTTTAAACTTTAGGTTGGAAATGTCATATATATAGAAGTTGAAAATTTCTCTAGTTGTATAAATGATGTCAAGGTAATAATAATCATGTAATTTGGAAATTTTGGTTATTCCTTTTCTTGCTTAGAATGCAAAGCTTAAAAATTATTCCTTCATTACATTAAATATATTAATTTTTAAGCTTCGATCTGGGTATATGTCATTCTGGCATCTTTAATGGTGCAAGAAGGGGAAGTTTGTGCTTTTAGTTAATTTTCAGAATTGTTATAAAGACTTGTATTGACCAGGTTGGGCTTGACAATCAAGTCAGCTTCTTCACAAGTTTAATACTAACTGCTGCCTGGTCAATTTCTGGTCAGCTGGCGGAGGTGGGCTCACATAGAATATTGTTTGTCCATCCAAATTATCCTCATACAGTCTAGCGTATTTTTCAGTAGGTAATGTATAACATATAATGTTAATTAAGATCTATGAAATAGTCTTTACTACTAGTTTGTGTTGATATACAACTATATTGGTTAACATAGTTATGCCTTTTGATGCTTGTTAATTTGGATCAGCAAATACACTGCAATTTAGACTGAGGGCAATAAAAACCATAAGTAGGATCTTTTACACTCTCTATAGTATAGCCACCTCCATAGTCTCATTCAGGCCTATCTATCGGTTGAGTCCCTCGACCCCCCAGATAGAGGGCATCTATAGAGATCTGATCTGGGCGGTCCCCCTCTCGGTTCGCTTAGATCATCGCTCACCCCGACTAGACTCTAGAGAGTCGCCCTCGACCCAACCCCCCTCCCCCGATGGAGATGGGGCCCTGGGAATTATTTTAGTTTCCTGCTGGTCCCTGGAGCTTGAAGAGCTGTAAGAAAGATGGTTTGTCACCATTTCCTTGTTTGAGTTCTGTACTACAAAAATTGAATATACGAGAGAACTCAAGAAAGCTGCATTTATTAAAGAATTCAAGTACCAATGAATTTTAAATTGACCACTTTTTGATTTAAGACCTTTTCTGAGGGCCTCCAACATTGTAAGCTAGAATCATTGCACAAGGGAACTTTATGTTAGTAGGATTTACCAATTTATCATGATCAACACAGTTGCTGGGTTATTTGACAAGAATATGGAAGAAAACTGACATGCTTCTATGTGGCTCTGTAGATTACCTTAGGAATGCCATGGTAAACACTGGACTATCCAACACTCTGAGTGGTAAGACACGAAATTGGACAGGCTTCTGAGAAATTCAATAATTGCAATCCAGGTGACAAACACCAGTGTGCTCCAGTATAACTCTCACAGCAATTACACGGTGAAGAAATATCAAGTATGAACTAAAATAACTAATTAGTAGTAGTCAAGGGTTATGTCTAATAGACAAGAGTCACAAGACTTTGAGCAGTAAGGTGAGGATAGAGACACCGTGTGTCTTTGAGTGTGAACCATTAATCAACATTCAAGAGTGAAAGGAATTGACCATATTAAGTTCATTTTAGATTAGTCTACTGTCTACCTAGTTAACACGATACACATATTTTCCTAAATAGATTTCTTATTATGCGATTGGGCTGACCAGGATTTTGTGTGGGAAGTGAAAGCTGGTTGAGAGGTCAGTACACCTGTCAAAATCCTAGCCTTCCCTACAATGAGGGTGGTTTGCTTTCGATGTCATTACTTGTTATGGCTGGGAAACATTTTATTTTCCATTGGGTTGTTTTTTCAAATGATTGAAATTACAATCAATTTCTGGCAGCATGGTTCCCTTGTTGACCACCTTATCCATGTTTTGTACACGTCATTTGCTGATTTCAAACCTTGGGTCGTTATTCATTCTGTCTGATTGGCCTGTTAGCCCTTTGGGAAGTCAGAGTTGTGATTGACTTGAAGTATCGAATACTTTCCGAGATGCTGTTTCACTTGATTCAAGGCATAGCTCTCCTTCAATTTGCCATAATTATAGAAGAGACAACCCATTTTGACTGGTCTGTCATTGATTGAGAACAATTACATGTTGAATTACCTGGAGCTTGCTGGCCTTTATGGTTGATACTTGATGGCTGTTGATCAAAGAACGACAAATGTTGCAGTGACTGCTTTATATGCCTGTTGAGAGATTGTTCCAATGAAGGTGACTTGTGAATACATGTGTGGCCAAGTACTGGGTAACTAAGTTATCCTATGTAATTATTGAATGCTGCATAACTCTCTTGTTTGACAAATGAAATGTATTCTTGAAAATGAGGGCCACAGATGAGTGGGGATAACAAATATGCCAAGGAGCATTTGGAATTCTCTAGCTGCTTCTGATTTCTTGGCAAGTTAAGCAATGGAATATGATATTCCCTATTGACCAAAATCGTTTTTAACTTCAGAAATGCAGTGTACTGATCCCTAGCTGAAGTTGAAAATAATGCTATTCTGAGCAATAATGAGGAAATTACATTACAAGACGGTAGACCAAAGTGGTGGGTTCAATCCATACAATTTTGTGATCTGAACTTAATAATTTGGAAGTGGGAACATTTAGGGGTATTTTCATTTGCCATAGTATCTTTTTGCCTAGGAGATTTTATTCTGGCATAGAGCAACTGAATGCTGGTTGGCATGCTTGTAGTAGTGTTCATGCTAATGTGGGGATAGCAACATGTTTCACTTATAAACTATCAAGTTTTACTTGTTAAATCTTAAGCAAAATAACGTCTCTAGAACTAAATGAAGATGTTCAATGATACGTCTTAATTCAATAATTACAGGAAAGAGTGTAGGATTTGAATTGTGCCCTTTGGGCATCAACCAGATCCAAGGCCTTTCTGATGGGTCTCTAACATTGCAAACTAGCATCATTGCACAAGGGGATCTTATGGTATTAGGACTTACATTCTTATCATGGTCAACACAGTTGCATGGTGTTTTGATAAGAAAATGGAAAAACATTGACATGCTTGTACTGTACTCAGACTATAGGGGGTGCCATGGTAAACTTTGGACTATCTATAACACATTGCATGGTAAGACATGAAGGGGATGGGCTTCTGGGATACAGTCTTTGTGAACCAGGTGACTAATCTAGTGCCCTTTGGTATACCACTTAAATGAAATAACACAGAAAAAAAAAGGATTAAATATGATAAAAAATTAGTCATCAGTTTTATGACTTGTAATAAGTGTTATCTCTAATAGGAAACCACCACAAGTTTTGAGCCATAGAATGAAGATATAGAGGCTGTGATTGGCTTCTATTAGTGTGAGCCATATATCAACTTTCAAGAGTGAAAGGACTTTTGAGTTATTAAAAACTCCTGTGCATTATTCTACCTAGCTAACACAATACTATGTGTGGGAAGTGAAAGCCAATTGTGAATTCAGTAAGCCTGTCAAATTCCAATCGATTTCCCTAGATTTTGGGGGATTGTTCTTGATGTACAAAAACTTGTTATAGTTAGGTTGCATTTTATTCTCCTTTGGTTTGCTTTTGCAAATTATTTACATTACGACCAGAATCTTTTTCTGAAGCCTATACTGGTAGCACAAATTATTATTTTGATTTGTAAGCTTCACTGGGCCTAGGATCATTGGGGACACAAATGTGTGTTCTTTTCTGGCACGCTTTTTCATGGCTATGTAATCACAGGGAGCTTCCCGATGGTTCCTAGGTGGAATTTGAAACTGGGTCTTCATTGTCGTAATTTCTCCGCTTTACCATTCAATCACAACTGATGAGCTGGTAGCACAAGTTCTTTATCTAAACTGCTGGAAGGGTTTAATTTAGAAATTTTGGGATCTGAACTTTTAGCAATCTGGAAAAAGGGAAATTAAGGGGTCATTGTTCAATTGCCATACTATTATTTTTGTGCAGGGAATTTTGTTCTGGCTTAGAAGCAAGTCAATGTTGGTTGCCATTTGTGTAGGATCATTCATGCTATGTGAGTATAATAACAGCTTGAGGAACAGAATAGTAGACTGTAAGACATTTTTCTGGAATATAAGTGCCAGAAAAGTGCCGATTTCTGACTGTAATTTTTGACATTGGCCGGATAAATGCCTGAAAACTACCCTTAAAAATCTTTTTAATTTGGACAAATGGTGGAAAATAGATGTTTTAATTGCTATTTAAAGAGAAGTTCAAGTAACCTTTATATTTTGCTTACCGGAAATTTGATCTAATTTCCATATCAGGGTTTTATTTTAAAATCTACTGAAGAATGACTTTTCTGAAACTTAATGTAAATGCTCTCCATTAAATTCTTGAAAACATACAATGTGAACACAGCAAGAGACGAAAGAAATAGGAAATGGACTCTCTTTGCAATTTTCTATGTAGCACAGGTAGTTGTATTTACATGTTTTGTATTTTGCATGAATTTCTATTTACAATTTCACTTCGTCAATAACAATTGCAATTAACATATGAATCAGGTGGTCAGGATGTTGAGGGGGAGGCCACCATTAACAGTAGGCGTGATTGCAGCTGTGCTCATCTCTTTTCTTCATCCAGCCCTGGGAATGATTGTCTTGTTATTGTCTCATGTATGGCACTGCCATACTGCTCTCTGCAGGTAGGCGATAAGGAAGCAAAAATTGGCTTGATTTTACAAAGGCTTTGAACATGTTTTACCGACAAAAGTTTTATCTTGGCTCTCGAAAGATGTTACTTAGAATAAATAAATGGTTTAGCAACTAACTGTTAAGTTAGTGTTTCTCTAAAAATATTCCGTTTGTGTAACAGTTTTTGGCGGCTTCATTTCGCAGCCATCCACATACAAAGGGCGACTGGCAAAATTCTAAATTAAAAGCCAATATGTTTCCACAACAAGCTGATCGTGTAATGATGGATGGCTTTGAGATGGAGGGAAATCATTCTCCAAATTCTGCCATTAGCTTTGGCGACACACAGTTGGAAGCTTTTAATTACCAGCAAGGCATGCTTTTGTTACATTTGGCTGCAACAACCATGCTGGTTCCATCCCTTGTGGCCTGGGGACAGGTTGTAATACAATCAGTTCATTGTGTCTTCATAAATTTGTAGCTTATGGATTCAATGTATTGTTCATTGAATAATTCACTGATGTGTACATTATTATTTTGCAGCGGCTTGGCATGGACCAGAGTATTCCATGGTTTCTTGACTCGGCTCTTTCAATTGGCATTGTTCTTCATGCTCTTTGTGCTTCTAAAGCAAGCTACAATGTTTTGTTATTTCCATTCCCACACTTTTGGGTTACTCGTGTAAGGGAGGGTGGCTTGAGCCTAGTCTATTGTTTGGCAGGGTTTTACTGTTACTTTTCAGGTTTAGCCTTGGCCCCATACCGATCTTTCTATGCTCTAGCAGCAGTTGGTGTCCTTTCGGTATGCTTTAGATTAGTTGAGAAAAGGTACAGAGAAAAGGGAGGTTTTCACTTGAATAGAAGGCACTCTCACCGGCATTGATAACAATGTTTTTTACAATTTTCTACCAGACGGTGCATTTAAATTAGCGCCACTGGGTTCATTCTTTTTACCATTTAATGGTTTGTGGCCAAAGATCTAGATACACTATAGCAATGATTGCCTTCTGTAAAAGGAGAATGAAGAGGCCCATTATTGTGAGTGATGATGTCATGATTCTCAAAAGTGTCATTAAGCATAGTTTCATCTAGCACCCTTTTGATTTTTACCATTTTTGATCGAATGAAACACTCACAAAATTATTATATAATATCATATGCAGCATTTATTATTTGCTTTTTTTTCAATATGAACTCCAAGCATATGAATGTTGCCATGTTCTACGCAATCATCTTTGTGGAGATTATTGAGATGCTTTCAAATTTCTTTAGGCTTTCTAACCTTTCTTTTCATAAAGCATACCTCCTAATCTAGAAATTTTCGCTTTACTATATAAGTATTGTGGGAAGAAGTATGGCCATGCTGTCCAAGTACAAAAGACTTTATACGGTCATGGTTTATATTAGAGCCATGTTCCTATCATTTTTGAAATTATCTACCCATTACTTTGATGTAGGGTCTACTACATATTTTGTGATAGATACCACAACATCGTTTGGGCTCAATAGGATCCTTGATGGATTCTATTATATTGCTAATCTTGTTTTGTGGTGTGAAAATTGTTTTTACATTAAGCCTCTGTAGGATCCTATCAATTTTGAAGATGCCTTTATTAAATAAAAGAAATGCTTCCTTAGGAAACCCCCTTGTCTCATACTTGTGTTGGATATGTGATGCAATCTTATTTTCCACCTAGTTGAAGATCCCTAATATTTGCCTTGTTCCATAACGCATTCATTGCAAAGAACCTTGTAAAATGGCGCTTTCATCTTCAATGTGTTTGTCATTTGAGATCCCAAAGGCTCTATTAGTTTATAAAGCATATCAATCTTTTGAGAGGGTGATAGAGCGATGAGCACAAAGATATTAATCAATGTGAGTTTTCTATATACTTATTGAGATAACGAACCCATCACCTTTGATTTGAGAATGTCTAAGAAATGAAGAGAACCCATATCTTCAATATCCCTATGAAATTGCATGTTGAGGTATATGCTATTGAGATAAATGTTTCAAACATGTTTTTTTAACTTTGTGGCTAGCAATTGTTGGTAACCTGCATAAATTTGTTCTATGATTTTGGTAGATGGAAATAAGCCATTGCTTTTCATCTTCGATGCGTTCGGGGTATGAGATCTTGCAGCTATTCTTGAGGGTGTCGAGCACACCAATATTTTGGGATGGAAGATGGTGTGATGAACATGGAGATACAAATCAATGTTGGGTTTGTTTATATACTTGCCAAAATAACCCTTGATCATCCTTCTCGATATGAGAATGTCTAACAAATGGAGGGAACTAACAAATGGAGGGAACTCATATCTTCAATCTTCTTACTGAATTGTATACTAGGGCATATTCTATTCAAATGAGTGGAATATTACAAACACGCTTTTTCCGTGTGGTTGACAATCATTGGTATTGTCCACATGGTATCAACCAGTTTGGTTGTAGATAGAGAGAAGCAAATGCCTTTTCTTTTAACTTCTCTACAAAAATCGTAGCAACCGCTAGTGACAAGGGAGTCCCCAATACCCCATGTTCAAACATACACCCTTGAAAGTAGCCCAAAGACAAATCAACAAATCTTGGTAGTTTCCTCTTTTGTGATACTCCCAAATTTTGATGGTCTCAACTAAAGGAGTTTTAGTAAACAAAAAGTTGAAGATAACTAGAATATCATGTTCATCGATAATCTTATATATTACAAATTTTGAAAAGCATTATGAATTTTTAATGTAAGAAAATGAGTTATTCATAATGGTTGAAGCCTCTCCCTCACATTTGTAGAAAGGGAGTAGGAGAATATCATGTCTACAATAAGTGTAAGAGGGGCTTCAAGTTTATGACTTTTTGGTTGGCCATATAGTTTGAGTTATTTCCTTGTTTGACAGCCAAGAAGACTTCATGTCTTATACTCAAAGAGGAGCCCGTGATAGCCTCTTTGACATCGTTAATGATATGATACCATGATAGCATTTTTGACAACACTTGTGATTTGCTTGATTGGATTCTTGTTGAGTTCTCTACAACTTCCACGGTTAATGAGGTGGATTTCTTTTTTGGACGAATAATCTTCTTTATTAATGATAACACTACCTTAAATCCGATTTAGTGGTAACTAGTTTTGGATTCTCACACTAGCATGAGAGCTCTAAGTTCCTCATTGTCGCATTTCTTCATGAGGGTCATACTTGTGTAATATCACACGTCGACTCTTACCTTATCAATTCTACAACATATTTTGGAAGATATTTGTGGACACTCAATACCTTACAAAATCTTTTCACCAAGGATGTGTCTTGTAGTGACTGAAAGCCCCAAACCTTTTGTTAAAGCCTTGATTGCATTTGGTCCAACAAATGTAAAGAAAGATTGACAATGAGCTTCCTAATGTCAAATTGTAAATGCAATTGCTCCTCTTTGGCCAAACTCATTTTTGCAAAGCAAGATATGAAGAATATAGGTGAGGATGGGTCTTTAGAAGATTCATGTAGAAGGATAGAGTGTGGGGCAGAGATTTGATGGAGGTATGGGAAGAGAAATGGCATGTGCACCGAACTGGACAAAAATCTATGAATGAGGAATGAGTGCAAGCAAGGATGTGATTTTGAATGGGAGAATTGGTTACATGATGGTGTGGGTGATAATGTAGATGTAAGGAAATGTGGCCTAGCATTGGCGCTTGCCATGTTGCTTCCAAGGGTCAACAAGTCCCAAAGTCCTCTAAAACATAGGATGCATTTGACAATCTTGAGATGTAGACCATGCATATGGGTTGTGATGTTTAGAAGTTATGATGTGAGAATTTGTGCCCTTGAGGGAGAGGGCTAGGTCTTTGGAAAAATTGAGGGTGTAGAAGAAGATAAAGCGAGGAAGCATTGATGGTAGAAAACAAATGGATGAACATAGTAGGATGTTCTCACATCTACATTTCTATTTAATAAAACAAGAGATTCAATTTTTCCGAGTTGTAAATACGAGCAATTCATTTGATGGTTTGTAGCATTAGTATGCTATAATATGTCTAAAAGCAACCAAATGTCAAACTTGAGGGAGGAAGGTAATTTTAAGTGTAGCACATAGGGTTCACAATCAAGAAACTTGATTTTGTGTCCCCGCTTATAAGAAACTAGTTTGCAAGCTTCTTTGATAATTTGATCCCAAGCTTCTTGAGAAGCCTAGTTTTGAAGACGACGACACTTACGTGTCGAGGGTGGTAATTGAAGATTTCAAGTGTCCTTAATCCATAATGATGAAGGAACAAATTTATGGAAATCTTGCAATGAGGAATTTTTGGATTTAAAGTTTTGGACCACACTTTGATCCCTTGTACAAGGAAAACTACGTGTTCAAAATGCATTACTCTACTTCCCAAGTTAGAGGGAGAGACAAGTAAAGAAAGAGGAGGTTTCATGGATCTTGTTGATGAGGGAACAACTTGAAGTCACCCTTGCCAAAACAAGAGATTTCTTTGAGTTTGGGCCCTTTCCTACGAACATTCCTCAACAATTTTGTAATGAGCATCAAAAGCATACAATCGAGAAATAATGAAATTAGGTTGGTATGATGAAGATATTATGATCAAATAACACCTCTTAATCAATGTTACATTCCTTGAATGGAGCAAAGTTAGGTTGAATACCTTGAGAGATTCTCCTTGCTTTAAGAGGCAAGTCTTGCCTTGATAGTGTCATCCAATAATGAGACAAATCAACTAAAGATAAAGTTGAGAACCATGGATTTGAGCCTCAAGGATTGGGTTAGTTCACTTGTTGATGGGCTTGCCATGTTGATTTAGTGGCATATGCCTTAAGTTGACGATTGAGGGTGTTAAGTAGAAGGACAATCCAATGGGGATTATGGGAAGTCCTTTAGACTAACTAGCAAAACTCTTGATCGATGATACTTGTGGATAGAGGTTATAGAATCAAATATCATAACATGGAGGATGTTTTTGATTTTATGGAGCTGAACTTACCCCAAAAGCGAAATGAAAACAACTAAGGCCAATAAACAACTCAAAGGACAAACTAAGAGGATTTGGCCAAAGAATATGGAAAACAATGAACCAAAAGAAAAAATAGCTTTGATGCCCCACAAATATATTCTAACAAACTCACATAATTGAAAATCAACCAATAAAATTAATAATTTAGTTGTTATTCTATAGTTTAATTCATTTGAAGCCTCAATAAGGCACATTGGATCTTGTGCTCAATAGATGCCATAGTAGACATGTTGTGCATGTACTTGTTTGTTGACTCATTTAGTGTCATGTTGTGCAGAATTAAGGAACTATACTTGCAAATCTCGTCATTCTATTTTAGGTAAATTTTGACACTTTTTGTAATGTTGTTTTAGTGTTGTAAACACTTTGTAACTATGTCGTTCAATATCTATAAATGTTGCATCATATGTTTGATTAACATAATGATTAGATTTGTGTTATTGTAGCTTTGTGTATCTTGTGTTTATTTGCATTCGCTACATTGACTACCTTGCCCGTGCTAAGGCACTTGAAACAAAAACTAGGCCAGAGTTCGACTCCCACCACCCCGACCGCCCTTTTTTAAAATAAATGTTGCTTTTCCTATTCTTAAAAGTCATATAACTTATTATAGGCTTTGAAAGTAAGGCTGCCCAAATGGGTGTGACAGAGTTAATCACTTGGTGAGGGAAAGTTAGGGGTTCAAAGCTGTAACCCCTCTCAATTAATTATTTTATTACTTTTTTTTAAACAAGGGGCATTTAGAAAAATAAATAAAAGGGGGCCATTTTTGAATACAAATAATAATTTTTTCCGAATATTATTAAACCAAGGGATCTTATTTAAGAAAAATTAGACAAATTTTTCAAAACAAGGATTTTTTTGTTGCAAAAAATAAATAAATCAACTAAGGGGATTTTTTTCTAAAAAGCGACCTTCACTCAAAAAATCACATCGTCCTTTCTACATCTCCAATTTTTTAAATTTTTCTTCCTCTTGAAATTAGATTCCAAATTCTATTAGTTTTTTTATAGAAAATTTAGGTGCATATTTTTTTCGTAAAAATTTCTCGAAGTCTAAAAAAGGGCTAAAATTGTGTTTTTTTATTGTTTTCAAATGGGGAAGCAATTGCTTTTCTAGAATTTCAATTTATATTGTGTATATTGCAATAGTTTTTCATTTTGTATAGTATAATATGCAAACAACCTTAGTTTTTTTAAACAAACACAAACTCAAGATCTTTTGATCTCAAAAACATTTCGTATTAGTGGTGCCTCTTGACCACACTTACGAGATAAAGTCGTCGTGCTTTGGTCTCTGCATCCAATACCTAATATAGTTGCAACAACGACGTATGTGTCATTGTCCTTATAAATCGTCGAGGAGAAATACGTTTACCTTTTTGCTCACTAAACTACCGCTACATTACCCATTCACCACAATCTTTAGGCACAAATCCTAAAATTTGAAAAATATGAGTATATCGAGGCTTGTTGCCCACATACAAATATATCCCTTTAGGAAGGTGCCATTGATCGAGACAAATCCTTCTCATGTAGTGTCTACATACCACATAAGACTATGCTCTCATGTGAGCTAATGTCTCTTTTACACACTTTGTCATGTATATTGGAAGGACAAAATTCTTCCATGAACCGATGGGTATATTAGAATGGTTGTATATAAAGTTATATATATTGAATTGATGATATATAAAGGGCAACATTTTTGGAGTGATAAGGAATCGATCCATCACCTTGCTACATTTTGTGCACAAAAACAATAAAAAATAGTTTTAAATTCTTTATGCCAAGTTCACAACTCCTACATGAAGACAACAATGTTCCACGGAAAACCAAGATCAAGACTTGTTTGGAATTTGAGAAAATCTGGAATGTTGTGGATGGATTTTTCACTAGGCCTCCAATAGACGTTGAACAACACAAATTTTATAGAGCTAACCAACAAAGCTTATAATTATGTTTGGCGTAATATATGTTGTTCAACCTCACATAAGAGATACATAAACAACCAAATCCTCTCGGGACAAACTGAAAACAATGTATGAATTACAAAATCAAAATACAATCCTTTATATCCAAAGGTAACTACACAATCTAAAACTCAAGTTAGATGAGTGAAGCTTTTAAAAAATGTGTTACAACATTAAGGGCCTCACTTCTAGCATTGGGAGAATGCATGGAAGATAAAACACTTGCACCCATAATATTGAGAGGATTTTCACAATCCTATAAAGTGTTTGTCACCACATTGAATCTTTTATAGAAGAAACCACCATTTGAATAGTTGGTAAACATGCTATAGGAAGAAGAATCCATGCACAATGAGGCGGTTAATGAAGAGCATGCACTTGCGTCTAGCTTCAAGGGAAAGAACACACATAAATTCTCAAAGAAGTAAGGAAACAAACATCATATTCCTATTTGTTTGAGGTCCTCCATGATAATGTCTTGAGATTATTGAAATTTATTTTATATATTTCATTCATGCCCCTTCTTATCCCTTAGAGGATCTCCTTATATTCTCTTCCTACCTATGAGAGGAAGCTACTTGACTTTCTTTGAATGATTTAGAAACTATTTTTCACCGACTCTTATGTGGCATGCCATGCAAACGAAATAATGCCAATGTGTCTATTTACTTGAGAAAACATCCTTTGGTCTATTAAAAGGTGTAACTCCCTCAAAATTAGAACCTTAAAATTTCCCTAAGTTTCTCCCAAAGTTCAATAGTTTTTTTAATTTAACATCTCGAGTGTGTATGGAGCTTGAGTAACTCATTTATTTATTTCAATATCTAAGTTAAGGTGCATTTTTAAAGGGGGAAAGAATATAAGGAAATCCTATCAATGTTTAATTATGTACACAATCAAAATAAAAGCCTCCATATCCAATGTAAACTACACAGTCTCAAACTCAAGTCAAATGAGACAATTGAAGTTATTTTGGATGTGTTGCGCAACATTAAGGGCCTCAATTTTTGTATTGGAGAACCAATGGAAGATAAAACACTTGCACCCATATTGTTGAGAGGATTTGTCCGTGATACTATAAAGTGTTTTTCATCACATTGAATCTCTTGGCGAATAAACCACCCTTTGAATGGTTGTTAAACACATTATAACAAGAGGAATTCATGCACAATGAGGTGGCTAATGAAGACCATGCACTCGTTTCCAACTTCAAGGGAAAGAATAAACATACATTCTCAAAGAACAAAGGCAACCGACAACAAAATATGCATAAATCGCAAGGGTCATCCAATAAGATGTGTCCTATTTGTGGAAAAGGGCATGATGTAAAGGGTTGTTGGTATAATATTTTGACTCCAGTATCTTCAAGTAAGAAGCCTAATTAACAAAAATTATCTCAAAAATAACCAAATTCCCATGGATAAAAAACGAGAGATTAGAAGAATAATCAACATCACCAAGGGAATATAGCTGATTAGGCAGAAGAAAAATAAGATAAGGGTGTCCTATATTGTGCCCAATCAAGTGAAGAATCAACCTCATCTACCCGTATCGGTATATTGACCAGGAGCTACTCAAAGCATATGATTTGAAGAAAGGATTGGTTCATAAGCTTGGATTCGTCATCCACCAAGAATTATGTTTCTTTGGGTGATGAAACTTCTACCAAGTCCAAGGAACTGGTAATATCTAGTTGCCTCTTGACAAACATGGTTATACTATCATAGGGGTCCTATATGTTCCCAAAATAAGAAATAAACTTCTATCTCTCAATCGGTTGCTAGTTCATGATTTGAAGGTTGAATTTAATTATTTAAGTGGCAATAAAGTGTGTCTTGCAAGAGGAAAGAAGAGGAAATATCAAATTGTTACTTATGCATCAAGAGTTGTTAAGATGTTTCAACTTGACTTTGTTCCATGTAACAATTATGCACTCATTGCAAAGGATCAAAACTATAGAATATGGTGGCATCACAAATACAAACATTTGAGTTTTGGATACCTAGTTTCACTTAACCAACATAAATTATTAGAGTATTTCCCGGTCAAAGAAAAATAGAACTTTGCTCTAGTTGTGCAACACGAACATAACATCGGGCATCTTTCCCAATGAATCCAAATATAGCTACAAGTCTATTAGATCTAGTTCATACCAATATTTGTAGAAAATTGATTGAAACCTCAAATAGATATCAATATTTTCATCTCTTTGTTGACATCTATTCACATAAGAGTTAGATATACTTGCTAAGAACAAAGGATTTATCCTTTCATACATTCAAATAATTTAAGGCACTTATTCAAAATCAAAATGGCTAGAAAATAAAAGTAATCCCCATTGATTGAGGGGAAAAAATCACCAATATTGCATTCTAAGCTTATTTAAAGGATAATGACATACATTGATGAATGACTGCACCCTACATTTAACAAAAATATGGTGTTGCAGAAAGATGGAACCGTAATATCATAGAAATGGTGCTTGGTATGATTGAGGATGTAGGTTTAGTAATAACATATTGGAAAAAGAAGAAAAGATCATAATATACCTACTAAATATGTGACCAATGTTTCCACTTGATAACATGAATCCACATGAAGCATGGTCAGAGAAGAAACCATTAGTAAAACATCTACAATTTTTGGAAGCAAACCACACGTGCTGCCCCCAAACAAAAAAGAACAAAGACGGACAAAAAAATTCACTCCTTGCATATTTCTTGGGCACGATGAAGATTCAATGGGATACACATGGATCCAAAAACAAGAAAAATATACATAAACATGTATGTTGAGTTTGATGAGAGAAGTAAGTCAAGTTCATTCTCCATGAACTCAAATTTAGAAAGAATAAAAACAAACATGTGATTAGTTTTGATTATACAGAACATGGTGACAATAATAATGGGATTGATGATTATACAAAACATCTCAATGTATACCGAGGTGGCATTTAAACTTTCTTAAAGATGCAAATATAGATGGAGTCCCAGAAAAATCTTCTTATGGACTAACAAGTTGTCGAAAAACTCAAGAAGAGGCTAACATGAATTTAATGAGTAAATTAGAGTCTTCTATAGTTCCAAAATCACACGAAACAAGGATACCACGATCGAAAAGTAAAGGGAAAGGCTCAAACATACCTCTAAGGTCTGAAAATGAAAATATAAGAACATCATACGAAAAATGGATCTGTACCTCAAATAACAAAAGGGGAAGGTGGTAATGAATGTAGTAGAAGTTTCTACTGCAAAATGATATGTCAAAACAAGATCAGGTCACATTCACGAAGGACTGCGTATTTCAGGGAACGGGCCGATCATAAACACAACTTGCATCTCCAACTTTCTTCGACAATTAAACTACATACACAAATTTCACTGCAGGCACTTGTGTGTAAACCAATTCAACAACTTCCTCTCTATTCACCGTAATCAACGCAAAATGGAGGGGGAGAATGATACTTTTAAAGGTCCTCACACTTGATCACTTTAGATAATGCTTAACTAAGCGGGGGAATGATAGAATTAATAATTAAGTTGTTATTCTATAGTTTAAATCATCCCAAGTCTCAATAAGGAACATGTGTATAATGTGCTCAATAGGTGGCATAGTATTAGTGTTGCACTTTCAATAATTTATCGACTCTTCAAGCGAGTCATGTTGTTGTGAATCATTAGGGAAATGTACTTGCAAATCCCAACATTTTATTTTGGGTAATTTTTGAGACTTGTCTTAATATTGTTTTAGTTTGGTAAGCAACTTGTAACTTTGTTGTCCAATATCTATAAATATTTTAACACATTTTTGATTAATGTAATGATAATATTTATGTTATTGCAACTTTGTGTATCTTGTGTTTATTTCATGCAAGGTGAGATTTCTTTAATTGAAACACGTTACATTTAACCTTTAACCAATATCAACAATGACGTTAACGGTTATCTTACTTATAATAAAAATATGTTAAGAACCATTTTTTATTTATTCTAAGGTCTAATGATACCTATATAATTGAAAGATTCAATTATCTACCAATAATGATTGATGAAAGCACAACATACCTGCAAATGATTGAGCAAAGGATACAAATAGAAACATACAAAGAGGTAGACTCAAGAAACAATACAAGCAATAGTCAACAATAAGAGATGGTCAAATACACTAATAGATCTTGAAAAAATGAAGAGTATACCTAAAAATAATTTAATGATTTCTAACAACTTAGAGGGGAGATAAAAACAAGTTGAGGGAAAGTGAAAGTAATGTACTTGCAATATGATCATCGGAGGAGAAAAAGGGTGAAGGCAACAAACCAAAAAAATATTGAGATGTATGGTTGTAATGGAGATTGAAACTATAAAAGTGTAATGTGAACCTTATGTAGCTTAGGATAGGACAAGGAAAATAGGATAAGGTGCTTGAGAATCTTCAAGGCAAAAATACACAAAAAGTATAACATTGACTGGAAATGTAAGGATTGTGAATGAGTACGAGGTAGAGACTATGGAATAGTCTCACTTAAACTTCACATGATTAAATTAAGTAGAAAGTGGTTAGTAGAACTAAGTGTTGAGATGAAACAATTAAAAACACACACACATGAAAGAAAAAAAGGATAATCAAGAACCTATGACTTAATCTTGTTTAAATAATACATTAATATAATATAAGTTAGAAAAAAGATAATCAAGAATCTATGACTCGTTAACCATTGTATGATAGACCAAGATTAGAAGAAAGAGGTGACATGTCCATAGGATACAACCTTCTAATAAAATATTTCACACATATATCTTATGGGAAACTTGTTATGTCAAGAGGGACAATAATAGTAATTGAAGGAAGTAATATAAATGGCAAAAAAAAAAATTGAATTGAGGGGCAATGATTGCTACATGGTGGATGAAGTGCTATGATACATAATTTTTGGATTATATGGATGAAAACAAATGTCAATTTACATGAAGAATATGACAAAGAGGCCTACTAGGAAGATATAAAAGAATGAAAGAGTGGGTGAAGTAACAAAAGGATGTGTAACATTTTCCCTTCAAACTTGAACCTTAATGTACCTACATGAATTCCCATTACAAAATCATCTATAAAAACAAATTTGAGGTTTTGAAATTAGTGCAACAAAAATTTCACAATGTTGGAAGCAAAGTGAAAGAAAAACATTATATGAGATGTGAATATGAACAAGCCACATGGTGAAGGAAAATGAAATACATATGTAACTAGGTATGTGGAAAGGTGAGCTGAAGGAGACATTAAATTTCTCCAATATGGAGCTCTTACATTCATCATTGCACCGAGAATGTTGCATGACTTGCAAAAAAAGGGTGGTTACATACCGCCTCCTTGGGGGTAGGTGCCATTCCATGAGTTAACGAGGTGATTTTTCTTGAAATAGGTGTGGCCCATTAAGTGGAGGGTTGTAGGATATACCTTTTGTTACATGTGTGATGTTAGGAGCGAAATCGACAAGACCTATCTCCACTTGCGACTAAAAATAAGAATCAAGTGCAATTTAGAGCAATTTGGGCTAAATATTTATGAAATATTATGGACAAGAGGTCATACCGGTTGTGTGGCAACATGAAAATTTGACCGCTAAAATTGCAAAAGTTGGGGATGACAGGAGTACCTTTCAAAAAGAAATGCACTAACTTGCAATGAGATTCAAATGCAAGAGTATAGAAATTCTTAGCAATATTTCACAAAAATCGGGGCAAGAGGACTCACTATTGATGCGGGAAATAATACTAGTTCATTTTCTCCATGTTACAAAAAAAAAAAAAAACACACATGAGTCAAAATGGAAAACAATTTAAAAGGAGGTTTTTACAACAATAAAAAGTGAACGAATGAAGATGGGTGAGAAATTATTATTATAAGAGAACCTTTTCACAATAAACAAATTCATTTTAACTTTTATCCATGGTTTAAAATCGAGATTTGGATCGAGATTTGGATCACAAGTGACCAAATCTCGAGTCAAAATAGGTGATGATAAGATGGAAACAATACCACTAGAAGCACACAAGGCCCACATATAGGCAAGATATGATATTTTCGTCTAAAAAACTTAAGGTTTATTTGATTTTATTGAAAATTTCGATAGGGTTAACAAAAAGGGGAAAATGATTAGGATGAGGAATATGTTAGAAAAATATAATTTATTTTGTGTTTGATTTTAAATGTTCATATATTTTTGAGTAGTTTGGGAATGCAACGAAAGAGATGTTAGTATGTGGATGAAGTTGCCAATGTAGTTACAAAATAGGTGGTCTATGTAGAATGGTGATTATTTGGGAATGCAACGAAAGAGATGTTAGTTTTGGATGAAGTTTCCGATGTAGTTACAAAATAGGTGGTCTACGTAGAATGGTGATTATGTTATAGCTGCAATGGTTATGAAAGAATGTGAAAATTTTGCAACCATAAATTAATATATGTGGTGATTACAATTTTTGTGTGTAATAAGTGGTGGTTTTTCTAGTAAGGGATGGAAAAATGAGGTGAAAAGATAGGAATACAAAATTCCACTTTGTAGTTGTAGGTAGACTATATATAGTGGATCCAAGAAAGAGATTAGTACTAGTTGTCACTAGTCATGGTGTTATTGGCCTCAATAGAGACACATTAGCTCAAATTAGTTGGGATTTAAAGATTAACGCTAGTGCAATTGGTTGCACATATGAGTCACCTTTTAAGCAATATTTTGAGCTAGTAGGATGTGAATAAAAATTTGTAGTTCCCACATGCACAAGGTGAGTGGACCATCACCATTCATGACGTCTATAAGATGAACTATGGATGCTAGTGGTTAGGAATAAATCGGGCATAGTTGATGCTAATGAAATAGTACACGCCCATAAGTCAATTGACTATTTTGAAGTTACAAAAAAAACATGGAATTCAATTTGTAGGGGTTAAGGGGTCTCCTATAGTTGCCATTTGCAAGGTATTTATTATGTTTTTGACCTTATGGTTGGTTAGGGAAAACATGAAAATGAGTTACCGTATTTATATGATTATGTTGTGTGAGTGGTCAAGGAGAAAGGGAGGCCATACTAATAGGATCAAGACATCCTAACATGGACCTACCATTAATTTTACACAGTAGATACACTTGGGAAAATTTCACTTAGTTACCCCTCACTTGTTTTTAGCTAGGTCTATGTGAGAATACTTCATTATAAAATGGGATGTAGTATCCATAAGAGAAACTTAGTTCGAATACATGGGAAACAATTGGGGTGCCATGTAGGAAGTGTTGTCAATTTTTGTCCCCTTAAGCAAAAATGGATAATGAGGTTACAAGCCTTGAGAGCCTTGTATGTTGTTTTGAGATCTTTTGGGATTGTTCCTTATTTCTATGTCTTGAAGGTTCGAGTTGGTCTTAGAATGGGAAAATCAGCCCTAATGGGCTCACCTCTTGGTTAAATAATAAAAATGATAAATTATTTTTAAAAGGGATCGTACTCGACACAGTACATGACATCTTCGAGTTAGGAAAAATACCTAAATTGGAGCTCATAGCATTGATGGTAGGTGTGGGGATCGACATATGACAACCCGACAGGATACTCAAATGTGAGCTCGGTAGTTGTAAGTCCAAATGAGCTCAATGTGAATGAATCGAACTATGCACTACAAACATCAAAGGTGGAAGATCTTGGCATGTAAATCTCATGACAGTAAAATACTCCCGAGGCATCATTTTTGAAGCTCGGTGAAGGATAGACGAACTCAGATTGAGCATGGATAACGTGTGTGATTTTGAGCATGTTCACTGCATACACCAACAGATCGAAACCAAAGGGATCATATGCGAGTTAACTAAAGCATCCACTTCGAGCTTCGTATGAAGTCTGAGTTCAAAATTTCGGGTGAGCTTATGAGTAGAGATTAGGATGAAACCAAGATCCACGGATCCCTCGATGAACATCGATGAAATCCTGATGCACAGGTTAGAAATATATGGCTCGGATCAACGAGCTAGGCTAAGGAATGAGTGGGATTGCCATATTTCAAAGAGCTCGGTATGGACTTCCTGAGATAGTTCATAGAGAAGCTAAGATTGATCTCAGCGTCATAGTAGGCATTATGATGAAGTGAATCAACAAGTCATCGCTCATATTTGTATGGAGTATATAGGCTAGCTCGTTGAAAAGGCCCATCGAGACTCATAAATTAGTCACAAGTCAATCACATATTAGGGTTGGGATCGAGATCAGAGCTCGGTAGCTCATGCAAGGAACCAAGTCGGCTGGAATGCGCAAGGTGGAGCATACTCAGTGGTTAACTCAACTGGAAAAGTTCAGTTCGTGAATGGAGCTTGACGAATGAGAAGAAGCTTGAGTCAAAAATGCGAAGCTCGGTGGAAGGATTGAGCTTGCGGATGTTGGAGGAGCGAGCCGAGTTGAGACATGTTTTTGGAGTTTTCTTCAGAGTTATCCTTTTCAGAAATTTGGAGTTTTTGGGCTCAAAGACGTGGAGCGAGTTGGATACCTCCGAAGCTCGAAACTCCAAATTTTGGCATTTCAAGGTTCAAAGATTTTGGATGTTGAGAGCTCTACGTAGGCGAGAAGTTCGGTATTCAAAGCCCGAAGTGGTTGAGTTGGTCAAGAAGGTCAAGTCGAGTCGTGCACCGAGTTGTGAGGGAGACGAAAGGTTGAGATGGCGAGACATGGAGAGTCGAGTCCTTTCACGAGTAGTTTGTGGCAAGTCATAGGAACCGGTTTATCTACTAATGATTGTCGTTGGTTACGCCGAGTTCCTCGGCCTTTGATGACCCTTTGAATGGTTAGAATTTGATGAAGAGTGAGAGTGTGGTTGTGGTAATGAAGGAGCTCGGCTCGTAATGGTCTCTGAGAAGAACTTGGTTTTACATAGCGAGAGATCCATTCATAGTGAAGCCAGGTGGAGACGTTTGAATGCGGGCTCGGTGCAAGTAAGTTAGGTCCGGCGGTGCTCGTAGAAAAGAAAAATCGATGAGTTTTAGATCGGTGACACGAAATGAAATTCAACGCAAGTAAGCTCAGCATCATGCAGTGAGCTCAAGATGGTTATGATGCTCGGACGCGTGTGATCGGAGTTGAGCTCTTCGTGATCTCAAAGTGGCGAAACCGCAAACAAGAGGAGCTCTGTTGAGAGGGAGCTTGGTCACGTGGAAATGAAGGAGCTCGAGCTTGTCTGGTTGCTCAGACGAGAGAGGAAAAGAGTGTTCACTCGATGTGATGGAGCTCGGGTCGGGTCGCACCGATGGCGCTAGACTAGGAGGTGAAGCTCGTCGAGAAGATGGGAGCTCGGGCTCATCGTGGGACGAGATGGATTCGGATGAGACAAAACTAACATGGTTGGTGCGATGAAGAATCGAGCTCGTTGGTTTGGCTCGGTGCATAAAAATGAGTGAGAAGACTTCTGAAGGATTCGGTGGTAGAAGAATTTTGGGCGGTAGAGCAAGTCGTGAAATTTTCAAAGGAACATACATGGTGAAGAGCTCATTTTGAGGGCTTGGCATTATGCGATGAGCTCAAGACAGTTATGATGCTCTTGGAGGGACGAGATCGATGTGGAGAGCTTGACGAAGAGGTGAGCTCAATTCTACGTGAGCTCATGCGGAGTATAAGAGCTCAGAAAAGAATGAAAATAAGCTCGATGGAAGCTCACTTGCGCCAATAAATGAAAGAGATCATTTCAAATGAACTTGGTGGACGTAATGAATCATGTGAGCTCGGTCAACAATGTGAGGAAGGAGTCATGGGTCGAGCTCAATTTGGAGTAGCGAGTTGTCAAAGAAGCTCGGTGGATGGAAATCAGTTCTCAGCTCGGTGTGGTAGTGGAGAGTAAGGACGATGGAGCTCGGACCCAACTCGGTGAGTTGGCTCGGTGAGCCACCACCGAGTTGAAATTATTTTTAGTCTTTTCTTCAAACTGGTCAACATGGGGCCCACCAATTATTTTTATTAATTTAATATTTTTATTTGAATATTTTAAATAATAATATTTATTATTATTTTAATTAATTAAGAAGACTATGTCAACAAGCAATTGATGATGCATGATGGAACCTACTCAGTGGTTCAACAAAATGTAATAAATGATACATCATGTGCCTTCCATTTAGGAAGGGAATTTATGACTCCTTCTCTCCTCTCTCTCAATTCTTCTATAAATGTAAATTGGGAATTCATTCCAAGGGGGCCCAACAGAACAAGTAGGTTCCAACAAGTAAGTTCCGACAGGTCATACAAGTTGGACAAGTTAGAAAATTTCCAAGCTTCCCCTCTCTTCACAAGCTGAGATGTTGTGATTTGTAGGCTTTGAAGCCTTTCTTCTCAAATTGTAATGGCAACCTATGCCTTTTCACGATGTAAAGACATTGTTCAAATGTTTGAAGTAATGAGAATTGCGCTTTGTGATCGATTACATGTCCTTTTCATGATTTTGTTGCTTCTATCTGCCTATCTCATGTATTCAGTGAACTGTGTAACTAGGGTTTCCTTTGTAAGTTTTGGAAGCCATTGTACTTATCAAGGAGTGAAGTCTTTGTATGTAAAAGTGGGTTTGTAATACATATCATTCTTTCTCATGATCATCTCTCTTCCTCAGCAGGCCGGAAAGTTGTCTAACAACACCCTTTCTTGGTGCATCACCACTTCTAGTATAGGTTTATTTTCTTGCAAATCTCTCTCCCTAATCCCTTGAAATGTTAGCATAAGACTAGTTAGCCATTTTTATTGCATTAGAAATAGTGTTGTGTTTAGTTTAGGAAGAGGAATCTGGCCTTCTCCGGAGGTTCACCTTGAGCCCAAGTCCCACAACTTTAGAGGTGATCCCATGTGTCCCAATCACATTGAATGTCGTGATTCAATTTTAGGCCATTCGGGGGGTGCAATGATTTGGAGACAACAGTTTTGGCATGCCCAGTGGGACTATAGGCACATCTTTCATAGGTGTGTGTATTGTGTTCATTTTATTTCATTAATTTGTTTTGCTCTTAGTGAAATTTCAGCCTTAGGAGGTATACCTAAGCACAACTAGCGACTCCATTGGTCTAAGTACCCTACTCTTTGTGTTGCAGATTTTCATTTTACCCATTTTCCATCTAGTTTCTTCCATATCTTTCCACTTTTCTCCCATTCATGAAGTTGTGCAATCATGGCTTCATTTCCACAATGGGATTCCCACTTCCAGCAAGCAACACTTTCCATCTTCAAGCTATTTTAATCCACCTCCAGCTTCATTCTATAATGAGAATCAACAATATGCATATCCCTCTGAGAAAAGTCATGATCATTTTGGTTTTTCACCTAACTATGCAGATTTTCAAGGGAATGAACATGCATATGATGGAGGCTATCCTACAGATGAAGATGTAAGGTTGTAGCTTAAAATACAGAAACTGGAGGCAGGTATGGTACAATCCAGAGCCACAACTCAAATGAGAGCATTCAAGAATGGTTTCAAGATAGCTTGTCCATGGGTTGGCCCTATGCCAAGTTTTTACAACTTGCAGGAAAAGATTGATTTTATGATTGAAATGTTGCCTCAACTTGAGGGTTGGATCAAAGAAATAGAGGCCTATGAGTTTGATGTAATGAAATCTTGTCAATGGGTTGATTCTGCACTACCACCACCTCAGAGTTCTCTTTCTAATTCTCAGCCAAGGTCATTTCAATCTAAGCTTCAAATTCCAAGCTTTTCACCATCAACACATACTGAGAATTCCTTTCCTTCACCTCATGTTCCTCCTTTCCATCGTGAATATTTCATGCCTTGTCCTTCTAAAGTTCCCTCTTTTCTATAAGAACCATCAAGACAAGAGAATGAATCTCTTCCTCAAACAATGAGGGAATTGGTTGAATCCCAACCCACCCCTCCTCTTATAGTCCCAAATCCATTTTGGGAAGAGCATTGTCAAGAAATGAGAAAATGGGAGGAGTATATGGTCGAAGAGAATAGAAAAAGAGAGCATGCAAATAATCCAAAGAAATGGGTTGCAGAACTTAACATTAAGAAAACTTCATTCCTGACTAAACCTCTTGTAGAAGTTGAGACTCAAGAACAAGTGGAACAAACTAGTTTTGTATCGTAGAAACAAATCTAGAGTTGAATGAGGAGGACCAACAGTCTACTTATTTAGAATGTAGTATTCATATTGGCTCAATTCCATCAGAGGAGTTTGAATCACCAAAGGTGGTAGAGTCTGTTGGAGAAGAGAATGTGCAAGCTAAAGAAGAAAGACTCTCAAGTGTACAAGCTGATTCTTATGAGTGTAATGATCCTACCTATCAAGCATGTCAAGAAATTGCATCACTTTTGGAGCATTGTAGAGAATTTCCAACATCATCATCAAATACAACAACTGATCATAGCGGGATTCTTTCCATGATGGACTCAGAAGTTTCAAGTATAGATTATACCATGCAAGAAGTTTTAGATTCTTCCCCTTCTTCATCTTTTCAAAACTCTATTTTCTTAGATGAATTTGATCTTACAAATTTTATGTTTGAAGATGAGGAAGGTCATGGGGAATCAATTGCTAATTCAAGAAACACCATAAGGGAGGTTGAACCCTTTACACATTCGGAGAACAAAGAAGAAGATTTTCTATCAGATTCGGAGGATTATTTGGATGTAGAAGAGCCTATAGAAATACACACTTCTGGAACACTTGTAGTTTTGAGTTATCTCCTTGAACCGGAAGACTTGGATCATCTGTAATATTCATTGAATGAAGAAAGAGAGGAGCATGCGGGAGAAACTAAGTCAACTTTGAAGGTTTTGGGTGAAGATGATATTATTGAGAGTTTCTTACTCTCAATTGTGGGGCTAGATTTGTTTGATGAACAAGTGATGGTGGAAGAAAACCAAGGAATTTGTGCTTCCCTTAATTGTCCCGAAAAACAACAGGTGAAAGGATTTGATCTTGCAGGTTTCATGTGGGATGAAGAGGTTAGAGTTGCTTGAACAAATTTTCCTACAGATGAAAGTGGAACTCCTATATGATCAAGTATGCTTCAAACACTTGCAGTGACTTTCCAATAACTTCATTTGAGGTTGTAAGTGGTCCAAAGTGGTTGCATGTCATGGAGGAACTCCTTGTTGTCAAAGAAGGAAAAAGAAATGGAGAGGACATCACCTTCATACCATTCACACAAGTGAAAGATAAGCTATTTGTAAATGAGAAACAAGAGGGAAATCAGTCGTGGATAACCATATTTTTTGAGAATGTCTTCAACAAGACTTTCTTGTTAAAATTGAAGTACAGACAAGCAGGAATATTCAACGGGTTAGACCATGTCCTATCAAGTACCTGGCTTCATTGAAGCCAGAAGAGAAGCCAAAACCAGTCACATTCATTTCAGAATGTGAGGATGAGTTTCAAAATTATGAGGATCAGTTGCAATGTCTCTACGAAACAAATGCAGAGCAACTAAAAGAAGGATACTTTCTCTTTAT
The DNA here is from genome assembly GCA_018340775.1 of Taxus wallichiana var. yunnanensis. Taxonomy (NCBI): domain Eukaryota; kingdom Viridiplantae; phylum Streptophyta; class Pinopsida; order Cupressales; family Taxaceae; genus Taxus; species Taxus wallichiana. The sequence goes on from CM031239.1 coordinate 166,472,486, forward strand.
AATTGATGCCTTCGAAAGTCAGGTGGAAAGTTGGATTTATGTTAGTATTTCACTATTAATTCCAACCATGTCCGTTATCACATCATCTTCATGGCAATCCATTATGAGGAAAGGGAGCTCTTTTGCACAACTAGTTGCAGGGTTTGTTTAGCTCACCTATGCTCCCGGTTAGTGTAGGGTAGTATAGGTTTGCTTTTAGAAAAATAAGTGTAATGCACACCCTGCATGTTCCACTTGGGTTATGTATGGTTTTTAGTTGTTTCAGTGTGTTTTTTTCCATTTTCGCTCTTGTGTTGTTCTGCATACTGTGCATCATTCACGGGTGTCAAGAGAAAGGAAGGTTCAAAATTTCCATAAGAGTTTCATGATCTGCTTCATTCAAAGTTCCAGATTCCAAGTGTTCATCAGATTCAATATACTTCATGCTTAGCATTCAAGGGAGGTCCAAGATCAACAATGCTTAAGGGGATTTTAGGATGTATCATAGAGGATCGAATTGGTTTTCATATTTACAAATATTGATTCCATGCCCAACGGATATACATGGCTACTGGAATCATGCTTAGTAGGCAAGCATCCCCGAGAGGTCGCTAAAAATGTTGTCAAATTTTTCCCCCTTAAGCAAAAATGGACAATGAGGTTACAAGCCTTGAGAGCCTTGTATGTTGTTTGGGATTGTTCCTTCTTTCCGTGTCTTGAAGGTTTGAGTTGTTCTCGAGAATGGGAAAATCAGCCCTAATGGGCTCACCTCTTGGTTAAATAATAAAAATGATAAATTATTTTTAAAAGGGATCATGCTTGACACAGTACAGGAAATCTTCGAGTTAGGAAAAATACCTAAACTGGAGCTCGTAGCATTGATGCTAGGTGTGGGGCTCAGCATAGGAAAACTTGGCGGAATGCTCAAATATGAGCTTGATAGTTGTCAATCCAAATTAGCTCAATGTGAACAAATCGAACTATGCATTACGAACATCAAAGGTGGGATCTCAACATGTAAAGCTCGTGATAGTAAAATACTCCCCGAGGCATCATTTTTGAAGCTCGGTGAATGATAGATAAACTCGGATCAAGCATGGAGATGATAGGATAACATGGGTGAGTTCAAGCATGTTCATTGCATACACCAACGACTCGACACCAAAGGGATCATATGTAAGTTAACTGAAGCATCCAATTCGATCTTCATATGAAGTTTGAGTTCGAACTTTTGGGTGAGCTTGTGAGTAGAGATTAGGATGAAACCAGGCTCCACAGATCCCTCGACACACAATGATGAAATCCTGACACACAGGTCAGAAATATATGGCTCGGCTCAACGAGCTAGGCCAAGGAATGAGTAGGATTTCTAGATTTCGAAGAGCTCGGTATGGACTTCCTGAGCTAGTTCGTAGAGAAGCTAAGATTGATCTCAAAGCATCATAGTAGGCGTCATGATGAAGTGAATTAACAAGTCATCACTCAGATTCATATGGAGTATACTAGGCTAGCTCGTTGAAAAGGCCCACCGAGACTCATAACTCGATCCACAAGTCAATTGCATATTAGGGTTGGGATTGAGATCGGGAGCTTGACAACTCATACAAGGAACCAATTCAGCTTTAATGCGTGAGGTGAAGAAAACTCGGTTAACTCAACTGGAAAATTTTAGTTCGTGAATGGAGCTCGGCAAAGGAGAAGAAACTCGAGTCAAAAACATGAAGCTTGGTGGAGGGATTGAGCTTACAGATGCTGGAGGTAGGCCAAGTTGAGTCATATTTTTCAGATTTTTTCTTTGGAGTTATCCTTTTCGGAAATTCGGAGTTTTTTTTGGGCTCAAAGACATTGAGCAAGTTGGATACCTCTGAAGCCCGAAACTCCAAATTTGAGTTTTGACATTTCAAGGTTTAGAGATTTTAGATGTTGAGAGATTTGCGTAAGTGAGAAGTTCGGTCTCAAAATCCCAAAGTGGTTGAGCGGTCAAGCAGGTCTGAGTCATGCACCGAGTTGTGAGGGAGGCGACAGGTCGAGATGGCGAGATGTGGAGAGTCTGAGTCCTTTGCCGACTAGTTTGTGGTAAGTCATAGGAACCGGTTTACCCGTTAATGATTGTCGTTGGTTACGCCGAGTTCCTTGGCCTTTGATGACCTGACGAATGGTTAGAATTTGATGAAGAATGAGAACATGGTCATGGTAATGAAGGAGCTTGGCTCGTAATGATATACATAATAACTCAATTTTACATAGCGAGAGAGATCAGCATTGAGAGTGAAGCTAGGTGGAGATGTTTGAATGTGGGCTCAATGCCAAGTAAGTTAGGTATGAACAGATGGTCATAGAAAAGAAAACTCGACAATTTCTAGATCGATCCGACACGTAAATGAAATTCAATGTGGAATCTCAACATCATGCGGTGAGCTCGAGGCGGTTATGATGCTCGAGACGTGTGCTCGATTTGAGCTCTCTGTGATCTCAAAGTGGTGGAACTACATACAAGAGGAGCTGGTTGAGAGGGAGCTCGGTCATGTGGAAATGAAGGAGCTCAGCTCATCGGTTTGGATGTGGCAAGGAAAAGAGTGTTCAACTCGATGTGATGGAGCTCGGAGTCGGAGTCACGGTGATGGCGCGAGAATAGGAGGTGAAGCTCGTTAGAAGATGGGAAGCTCGGGTTCGCCATGGACGAGATGGAGTCGGATGAGACAAAAATAACATGGTTGGTGTGATGAAGAATCAAGCTTGTCGGTTTGGCTCATAATGAGCATAGAAAATGAGTGAGAAGACTTCCGAAGGAATCGGTGGTAGAAGCATTTCCAGCTAGTAGAGCCAAGTCGTGAAGTTTTCAAAGGAAAAGACATGATGAAGAGCTTGTTTTTGGGGCTCGGCATTATGTAGTGAGCTCGAGATAATTATGATGCTCTTGGAGGGGTAGAATCGATGTGGAGAGCTTGGTGAAGAGGTGATCTCATGCGGAGTTTAAGAGATCATAAAAGAATAAAAATAATGTCGATGAGATCTCGGTTGGTCGATAAATGAAGGAGCTTGTTTCAATGAACTCTCTGGACGTAATGAATCATGGGAGCTTAGTCAATAATGGAAGAAGGAGTCATGGATTGAGCTCAACTCGAGTAGCGAGTTGTCAAAGGAGCCCGGTGGATGGAAATTGGTTCTCACTCGGTGTGGAAGTTGAGACTAAGGACGATGGATTTTTAGTTTTTTCTTCAAACAATTCGTCAACATGGGGCCCACCAATTATTTTTATTAATTTAATATTTTTATTTAAATATTTTAAATAATAATATTTATTATTATTATTTAAATATTATTTAAATTAATTAAGAAGACTATGTCAACAAGCAATTGATGATGCATGATGGAACTTGCTCAGTGGTTCAACAAAATGTAATAAATGATACATCATGTGCCTTCCATTTAGGAAGGAAATTTATGACTCCTTCTCTCCTCTCTCTCAATTCTTCTATAAATGTAAATTGGAAATTCATTCCAAGAGGGTCCAATAGAACAAGTAGGTTCTAACAAGTAAGTTCCAACAAGTCATACAAGTTGGACAAGTTAGACACTTTCCAAGCTTCCCCTCTCTTCACAAGCTGAGATGTTGTGATTTGTAGGCTTTCAAGCCTTTCTTCTCAAATTGTAATGGCAGCCTATGCCTTTTCACTGATGTAATGACACTGTGCAAGTGTTTTAAGTAATGAGAATTGTGCTTTGTGATCAGTTATATGTCCTTTTCATGATTTTGTTGCTTCTATCTGCCTCTCTCATGTTTTTAGGTGAACTGTGTAACCAGGTTTCCTTTGCAAGTTTTGGAGGTCATTGTGCTTATCAAGGAGTGAAGTACTATATGTAAAAGTGGGTTTGTAATGCATGTCATTATTTCTCATGATCATCTCTCTTCATTGGTAGGCCAGAAAGTTGTCTAGCAACACCCTTTCTTGGTGCATCACCACTTCTAGTATAGGTTTTATTTCCTTGCAAATATCTCTCCCTAATCCCTTGAAATGTTAGCATAGGACTAGTTAGCCATTTTTACTACATTAGAAGTAGTGTTGTGTTTATTTTAGGAAGAGGAAGACGACCTTCTCTAGAGGTTCACCTCAAGCCCAAGTCCCATAGCTTAAGAGGTGATCCCATGTGTCCCAATCACACCGAATGTCATGATTCACTTTCGGTGCCATTCTGGGGTGCAAGTGATTTGGAGACAACAGGAAGTGTGAACTCTTACCACACCATAACTAGTGGAATATCTATATACAACTATTCAAATGCTATGGGAAAATGAGGGGTGGTTATCGACATGAAGAAGAATACATTATCTCCCAAACTAGTGATAGTCATTGAGGATTAACCATTAGAGAAATTTTTAGTAGTTTTGGGATCCTTACAGAGTAAACATGACCCTTGTTGCACTAGTCTACATAGAAGAGAGGGAGAGGAAAGACTTGATACTAGTATGCATGTGATAGAGGTAGGTGGTACTAAGGGTACTCATATGAATACCATGGGTGGGAAATACATGAGGAAAATACAAACGTAAAAATTAGATCGTGGTTGGAGATGGTGGTAAACACAAAGCATAAGAGGAATAACTTGAGTGAGAAAAGTCGAGGATAGGAGGAAGGAGACAAATCTGATGAGGATACGAGGGAGAAGAGGAGAAGAAATATGTGACAAACTCAAATTGGGAGGGAGACCCTTGGGAGTTAATTGTGAACTCTTTTCCATCTTTTTACTTACTTACGACTCTACATTGAGGCACATAAATAATTGATGATGTGTGTTCTTGTGTGATTATAAAAATGGTGTGTGGACTTGTCCATACAAGTTCCTAGTATTTTAAGGCATAAACATGAGATGACCTTGTAACATATCCTATTTTGAGATTATTTGTTGTTATGTATCTTCTCATTAGATTATGCTTATGAATTGTTGTGGGTAGTAATAAATAATTTTAATTGATCCATTATTCATCACTAACTATTGTACATTATTATTCCAACATTATGATGTATTAAATTATTTAGTTCATTATACAATTATTTGTAGGATTCATCATATTATTATGATTTTAAGTTCTTGTTACTATCGTATTGGTATTCTTTATTGATCCCTTTCTAGTCTGTGTATGTGATTGCAAATGTTTGTGAATTTATGGTCATAATAAAGTTTAGTGAAAATAATACTATAAAAACCTTCTTTGCATCTACTTAGTTTAGTGCTAGATTCACCTTATAATGCATTATCTTTATTGATCATGTTATGCTATGTGTTTTGATTACTTTAAGCTTTATATATGTGGTTGAGTAATATGCATTTATAGTATTAGATGTGATTAAGTTACTTGTTGTTATATCACCATTTTTATACTCATCTATATGAGTAGAATTTTCATCGATGGAAAATATATTGGTGTGGATATTTGAAAGGATATCACACCAATAATATTACAACCAATATCACTTTAAGTCAGTTGATGAATTCAAATTATGACTAGTTGACCCATATAGATGTGCCAATTGTAGCAATTTTTTTGGTTACTGTTTCTACTACAACTTATTATGAAATTTGAGTTTAAATTCATATCACTATTTTTGATTATTGACCAATAAAAATACTTAACATATTTTTACTGAGTTGAGGCTCTATCTATACTTGATCTAGAACTATAACCTATTACCTATTTCATGCTACCTATAATTAATGATCAAAGATCTAGTGAGAGTCATAACCTTCATTAGATCATAATTAAAAATTATGTAAACACATAATATCATGCTAAAATTTATTTAACATAATGATAAACTAATAATTGATTAAGCTTAGATATATGAACTTGAGGCTGTAAACTTATTGAAGTTGCTATTTGAACCAACCATAGCTTAAATTTGAAACAAATAAGGTCACAAACCTGACCCAGATTATAAAGGAGATTAAAGAAGTTTTATTTCCAAATTACGACATAAAAGAAACTTAAGGTTTTTTTGCTTTAGCTTGTGATCGCGATCATCATTATTTGTGCCCGAAATTATGGGCAAATACCCAAGCAATTATAAATTAAACCATTTTCAATTGGATTATAATGGTTTTTAAGGAAGTTTTCATGAATATTGTTAGGAAGATGGATGGGAATGAGAAAGTGATCTTATCAACATTTATCTTGTGAAATGGATATTTATATGATTATGTAAGGCCTAATATTGAAAATCCACCATTTCTATTCTTAGATGTGTTATCTTGTTTTGTATTCAAAATCATGCATAAATATTTAACTTGAGGATCTCCATTTATATAGAGGTGGCGAAATCCATTTTTAGGTATATGGAATAGTATTTAATGGGGTGAAGGGTATTAAAGGAGACACATTGAAAGTTTGGAAGAGAGAGCGCATGTTTAGAGAGAAGAAGCAAATGAAAACAAATTAGAAACAAGTTTGAGATTGGAGAATTGAACCCTCTAAATATGTGTCACATTATTATCCAATAATATTTACCTTTTTGTTTTTATTCTTCTATAAAAGTACCAATAGAAATATTTAAATAATTAAAATGAAGCTATGCAAGTTGGTGTGCAATAGCACACTAACATGAATTCCTTCCCAATACAAGTTTTCTTACCAATTCCATATATTTTTGCATGTTTTTGAGAGATTAGATGTTGATCATAGGTTAGTTTGATTGTGTTGTTTATGTTCTCCATATATTTTAATTTAGTTAAAACTATTAAAAACATCTTATGCAAACTCATTAGCTATCCAAATCAGAAACCTTACAAATGTTGTTAAGTATAAAGAGAAAGTGAATAACTTAAGGTACTTATGGAATAATGTGATTGGTTTATATTTGGAAGATTCCATTACTTCGATCCAAAGCTTAGTTGTTAAAATATTTAATGTGTTAAATTAAATGAAATTGAATTGTTTTGAATAGGGTTTATGTTTTCATTTAGACTATACAAATATGATGAGCATATTCATATGTGATAATATGAATCAGTTCATTTGGGTCCAATTTATCATCATGATAATTTCGATGTGATCAATTAGAGACTAATTTTTTCTTTAAGATATTTGGAGATTTCTTGGTAGTATGTGTGGTCCTGGGTGTTCTTGTCCTTAAAGACTACATGAATAGATGTTCACCTTATCATAGAAAGGATGCCTTCATTTGAATACATCTATAACATGAGAATGAGATAATGATCTATATATTATCACTATGTGTTTGATATTTTGTTTATGATTGAATGTGCATATGATTTTAAGATTGTAAGATGACCGTGCACACTCGGGTTTATTATGAGAAATATGACCGTAATAATGAACGTGTCATACTTGACCATATCTATTGATCTTTTTGTAGGTATAAAAGTAGTAACATGTATTATAAAAACCTTGGGAGGAGAGAAAGGTGGACTAGATAAAAAGATATAGTATCTTATGGATTAGATATATGAGGAGGAATAGTAGAGAGAGATCCACTAGAGATAATATGTGCACTAGAAGACTTATGAGGAATCATTTAAGGGTGAGAGCCACTAGATATAACATGTGTGCGCAAGGACTATCAAGAGACCTAAGAGGGTGAGAACTACTAAATATAACATGTTTGCTAGTGTAGACACAAAATCACACACTTTGGGTAATTATCTAGTCCTAATTACATACTACTATTCATATAATTCCTAAGTAAGAAAAGTACTAATTAACCCATGTATTAGGCCATCTTTTCCTTCAATCATTGCTACTCTTGGTCTTACACTCTTTCTAGCTCAATATGTATTTTTATACCTCAACATTTATCCTCCTGCAGACACTAGTGCCCACCCAGATGCTAGCGCTAGGTGCCCCCATCCTCCGGGTGCCCCCGACTTATTTATACTTTGTTCACATTTAATCTTTTTGGTAGTCGGCCTTTTGGGGTTAATTAAGAAATTCAATCAAAGGAATCATATAAATATACATTTATATGATCATAATAAGGGACCAAGCACTAAACATTAGCTATCACCACCTAAGGTTGCATCCAAAGTCTATTCAAGAGAATTCAAGCATCCATTCTAACATCCATTCAAGGGCAAAAGGACCGCATTATTACGTAGACAATTCATGGAGGGGAGTCTATTCTATTCGAGGCATACATATATTGAATTTATTTACATATAGCTACTTTCTCTCTATCCAAGTGTGACACGCACAAGATCTACCTAGGGCACAATTCCACACACACACATAGAACTACATTGGGTCGATATGTAGTGTAACATTTAGTCGTAAGATCACCATTGTGACAATCGATGATGATGGCTCGACTTGTTGGCCATTGTATGGTTGTGTTTTCATTGATGTCAACCCCATTGATGGAAAATGGTGTCATGTGGTCATATGAGTCTCTATCATGTTTTATTCAGGTGTCAAGCATGTTGATTGAGTGGTTTGATGAGTTGTCATGTAGTCTTGGTGCATGGTTGAGTGAGCTAAGTCATATTTTGAGCTCTCTTGAGGTGATTTTTTGATGTCATGAGGTAAAAAATGGTCCATATGATGTGTCATGAGTGTATATGAGTATGTATAAGGTTAACACGTTCAAGTCATGAGTTTTCATGGTTGATTCAGTCATTCCAGGCTTGTTTCTAACCCTGGTACATGCAAAATGAGCTAGAGGTATGAGATTAGACCAAATATTTCTTGTTGGAGCATGGAAGTAGCATGCGGGGAGTGTACATGAGGTGTAAGACATGTTTCATGTCGGTATTAAGTTGTGTGATGCATTTATAGGGTCCTTGGGAAGCAAACAATGAGAAACAAACTAGTAAACACAAGTAAATGAGATTGGATAGAGATTTTTAGAGATATCTGTGATTAATGGTGAGTATTGAAAGTTATATAATGTTTTCATGGTGCTTCATGTAAAATTTTAGGTCATTTTGAAGAATATTTTTTAAGTTATTCAAGTTTTGAAAAAACTGAGTAAGTGGTAGTGTGTTTTTCAAGCAAAAGTTGACCTTCATTTACATTAATTGTGAGTTGTGTGATTTGAATGGGGACATGAGATATTTGGAATATAATTTTAGGTTATTTATTAAGGTTTTTAAAAATAATTAATTTGTTTTATCCTCACAGTTTTATGAACGATCGTTGAGAAGGTAATGTGGTTTGAAACCTTAACTAAACCCTAGCTAGGAACAACTTGTAGAAAAGTACTCGTACCAGTCCATTTTTTATTGGTTCCTCAAAATTAATGATTGGATGTTGGAGAGGACTCTTCCAGGTTTCCAGAAAGGTATGGTAGTGCTTGTGAAAGTATGTGGGCCTCACCTGAATTTTCTAGTTTTTGAAGAGTTGCACTTTAAGGAGAAGTTTTCCAAATGAGGTAAAGTTTAAATTGAAATTAATTCCCCTGGAGTTTTTATAGTTTTCCATGAAGGTTTCAGGTCATGGTTATGCTTTCAAAGTGAAAAGTGTTCCCTATCTTTGTTGATTGGTTTTTGGAGTAGTTTGGAGCAGTCTATGGTAATACTAATATTACGGGAGCTACATGAGGATTTAGGACTCCATTAAAGTTTTTTTGTGAAGCTTATTCAAATAAATTTAAAATTATGTGTAAAACAAAAATATTGGACAAGCTATGCAGATGTTATGACCTATTATTTTAGGGTAAAATCTGGAGGATGCTCATTCTAGCAGTTGCAAGTGGTTTGATGAGGTAGGATGATGTTTATGAGATGCTCAATCTTGGTAAAGGTTTTTTTATGCCTTAGAAATAATGTATAATGTTGTTACATGTTTTGGTTTAGTTTGGAAATGGGTTTTTGTATGATGAAGCAAGTTAGGTTAAGTGTCGGTTTTTGAGTCCAAGTAGAGATAAAAAAGTAGTTTTCAGAGATGAACCTAGTTAAAGGCCTTCCACTTAGAGTTGGGAAGAGTTATTATATGTTATGAAAGGTAATTAAATTATATTTCCAATGAGGTATTGATTTAGTCTTGGTGAGGTCATTTGATGTGTCTTTCATGCTGATTTTTGAAGAAGTTTGTAGTTTCTATTTTAGGACAATGTTGTTCTTGTTGAAGTATTGAGTTATTTGGAGCATAAAATGGTTGATTTTATGATTTGTATTATGTGGAAAGTGAATAGGGGTGAATTTGGAATATGTTGAATGAATTTGTAGGTCCTAAAATTGATAGAAAGGATATCTATGAACTAAGTTTGAAAAATAGGTTTTTGGGTAGCTTGACTTGGTGAAGACAAAAGTGGTGTGGTTTGAGCAGTGATTGTTTCATGAGAAATAAATTGTTTTGGAGTTTTATAAAGGTTATTAAATTTATATAGAGTGGTGAAATGAAATAGTTGAGGTGGTATTAGGTGGTCTTGATTCCCAAAGGTGAAATCATGTTGTTGATACCAATTTGTTTGGTGAAGGCAATTAATCACCGATCCCATTACAAAAATAATTTGATTGGGTCTTTGTAAATTGTAACCATGTATGGTGTTTAAAATTTATTTTAAACATGTGTGATGATTTTTAGATCTTAAATAAAAATGGTTTTGGTATAAGGATAGTTTGTCATTTCAATGCAAGGGTTTTGAGGATTTTTGGTGCATGGAATGTTGTTTTTAGCTAGGCTAACCTATTTGGGTCATATGTGACCATTGTAATGGATTTATTTGAATGTAATGAATTTTTATGGGTATAATTTATCATGAGGACCAACCTCCTTTGGGTTAGAGAGAAGAAAAGCATATAAAAGTGAAGTTTGAGCTCATTTTGTGAGCTAGTCTTGCATGGGTGAAAAGTGCGACCCATGGGTGAGTATGAGACAAATATATATGCATTATTTGAAGGTTGAGAAGGTTAATGAAAGGTTTAAGTTTGTTTGAAGACATGTGTGAAATATTTTAGAGGCAAGAAAAGTCCATGAATACCTAGAGAACAAGTTGAAGAAGGTGTTTGAGAGAGGGTTTGAAGGTGTTTCGGAGTGAAATTTGGGATCACTATCAGCTATGGTATTAGAATATTTTCAGTGGTCATACTTCTGAAAATATCTTATGATGAGTCATATTCATAGGAGTCTCTTGTTGTGATTCATATCAACAAGGGTTTAGGGGTTGGTGTTCCTTGTGGGGTTGGTGCCTCACTAAAGAAATCTCTTGTGATGTGTAATATTCACTTGAGTCCTTTGTTGTGCGTAATATCAACAAATGTTTAGGGGTTGGTGCTCCTTGTGGGGTTGGTGCCTCACTAAAAAAATCTTGTAGGATGTGTAATATTCTTGCAAGTCCTTGCTTTGAGTAATATAAGAAATGGTTTCAGTGGGTTTTCTTCCCCTTGAGGGTTTCCCACTTATATCTAGTGTCTTGTGTTCTCTCTCTTGATTATTGCACATGTGATTTTTTATTGCACACATAATAAGTTTACATGGTTTATGGATATTGAATGGTTAAGTTGAATGATGAATCTAAGAAATGGAAAATGAAGTTGTAATTGTTGTATGACTGATTCACCCCCTCTCTCAGTCACTATGCTTCCAACAATTGGTATTAGAGCAAGTCCTTGAGAAGAAAGTTTCACCACTTGAAGGAGATCCTACTGAAGCACATGTATGGTAGATTTTTTGGATCAATTTGAAGAGAATCCATTGGTTAGGTTGAGAGCATGCTTAAAACCCTTAGGGTTTGATATTTGGAAAGATGTTATTGGTGTTTGCACTCCTTTTTCAAATCTAACTCATGAGATGACTAATGAAGGTGTCAAAGCATCCCTATGTAGTGATTTTGAAGTAGGTTGTCCTGATGGTGAGGATGAAGAAGATGATGAAGACCTAGATATTGATGGAGATATTGATGACTGAAGCCGAGTTTGAGAATGTTTCAGAACCTATAATGAAATAAGTGGTATGTCATGAAACCCTAATCATGGTAATGAGATATAAAGAGATCCAAGAGTGTCTTGAGGTATAGGTGTTCAGTCATGAGAATCAAATCATCTTGGTTAAAGAAATATTAAGGACATTTGTACATTTTGAAACCAAAAGAATGTTAACATTCTCAAGTGAGGAGATAAATAATGACTTATCATTCTTTTATGAAAGGTATGTAGGGTCTCTCTATAAATATCTTCTTTTAATTAGGCAAATGTATCATAGGAATGTTGATAAATGGAAGGAGGAAAAACTGATATGATTTGAATTTTCAAGAGTATATCAGTTGTCTTGGAGGTGTATACATGTATAGATATTTCGGGGTCTATATCTTTGGAAGATAATATTGTCAAGATGTATTATGGAATCCTTTAAGGACAATGTTTAGTATGTATTTACTCATGAAAGTGATTGGTTATGGTGTGTCTAGTAGTTCCTTGTGGATATGACCTTATCGTCTTGTCTAGCCCATTTTTGTTAAGGTGTATGTAGAAAAGTGTTTTTTTCCATCAAGCTTGTATTGTCTCAGTCAGTCATCTAAGTTGTCACACTGCGAAGGTTGGTTGTATGAGTGTTCAAAAATATGATCCAAAATTTATACTAGTGATAAGAGGAATATGTGTTCAGGGGGAGTTAATGTACTATGAATATGTGAAAGGAAGTTCTTGTCATGTCTATAATGTCCATGCCAATTATCCATGTACTGTCATGTTATTTTATGCAAGGTTTATGATGTGTGTCACAAGGTCATCTCTTGTATCTAGTCTTTTATGTTTATTAATGCACATCTTGGTTTGAATTTCTAAGGATCGGTTGAGTTAGGTGTCTTGGGTTAATTGAGGTATTCAAAAGGGTTGTTGGTATGCATGGGCTTGAAAAATTTAAAAGTCTTTAGTCCATGAATTTGTTCCTAGAATTTGTCATCAAGCTCAAGTTTTGTCTCTTATCTTGAAAATTGAAGCTGAAATAGAACAAGGTATGTATAAGAGAAATGGTAGATCTCATTGGAATATTGATGGAATATTTGTATAGCTTTTCATATCATGATAAAGGATGACAAGGGTTTCAAGTTCAAGATTAGAAAGAAGGTTTTCTTTGTTATTGTTGGTGTGTTCATAGTGTTAATCAAATGTGGTTAGTGTATGCAGGTTTGACTTTGTTAGTTTCAATACCCGAAATAGTGTCTAAGGATTTGTGTAATAGTGTTCTCTTGGTCCGAGTCATTAAGAAGGTCAATGAATTGTTCAAGGTTATTCTCAATACATTGTCTTAGGTATGAACTCATCATTAGAGTATATCATGCTTATGGGGAGAGTCCTCTGAATTCAAGATAAATATCATGGAAAATGAAAAGGATATACAAGGTACATTGACAATGAAGTTTGGTTGACTAAGATTGTAGGTTATCTCTAACAAATTCTTGATCTCAAGAGTGAAAGATGATGCACAAAGTGCCAAGATTTTGATGCATTCATGTAGAAATATGGTATTAACTGTAACTCTTGTTTTAGGTGTTGTGATAATTGAAGGTGATGCCATATGTGGTATAAAACAAAGGATTATATTGATTGTCATTAGTTTATGTTTGTACCTTAGAGAACTAAAAGGTTTTTAATAGGACAATGCATCCTACGGGTAATGGAGGTGTCAAGTATGATCTAACAAGTTTGCAAAGCAACATTGAAGCATCAAGGTCAAAGTTGCAAATGGTTCAACAAATCGGGGTATATCTAGAAATGTGCACCTATAGGTATGTCAAGTATTGTGGATACATAAAAATGAACTTGTAAGCTCATAAAAATCATGGAGTTCACAAAGAGTTATTCATGAAGGTTATTATGAGATACATGTCTCGTGTTTGAGAAATCACTATTGAATGGAGCTAAAAAGGGACATCTATAGGAATGTAAAGAATCTTTGATGCAAAAGGAGTCATATTTGGTGAATAATGTAGGTGCTCAATGGATCAAGAAGTTATAAAAATGGTCTTAGATGTCAAAGTGGATTACCGGGCCATAAGTGACTTGGAAGAAGTTAAAGGTAACAAGGTAAGAGTTATACTTGCTCTCGGGAGTATTTCCAGATCTATTCCAAATTGTGTGAAGAATATACAGTCATATGAGTCAATGTTCATATCCATGTCCCTATTTTAAGTTGAGAATGTGTGCCTAGGATTTGCGAAAAGGCTAAATGTTAGCATATAAGTTGAAGAAAGTAAAGCCCTGAGTTGTCTAAGTCACAATGAGGCAGAGTAGTCATGTGTGTCATCACAGTTGCAAGGGTATGGAGCTTTTTCACAAGGTTATGTGCCCTCTTCAAGATTTTCTTAGATGTGTTGAAGCTTCAAGGTCTATTAATGCTCCAGTGTGATGATTTCCTTGAGAAGTTCTCGAGTCCCAATGTGTGAATTTAAGGTCTCCAATTTTGTACTAGGTCCGTGACATGCTTAAACAAGAATCTTGAGCATGTAAGTACTATTTGAAGTCATCAATATCCGAGTAGGTCTTGTGTGCTCTGTATTAGTGCATCGAAGGTATCAATGTTGACAAGTTACTTGAAAATGGTTCATCATAGAAGTCTCCCATGTTTTTACAATATAATCTGTAATAAGACATGTTTTGTAGTCTCCTTGAGTCTGTTATTATGTCTCATCAAAGGAGACATAGGTCCGTAGTTGAGTATCGTGCTTGAGAAGAAGTTTCAAGTGAAATGAAGTGTTTGAGGCAGAGTAAAATGTTGTTAAATCATATGTTCATTGTGAAAAGTATTCTTTAGAGAAACTACAGAGGTATAATGTCAATTAGACTAGTCAAAGGTAGAAAACTTAGAGAATTGAAGCAAAATCTAGTTCTAAGGTGGTCCATGAATTTGTTGAGGATGTAACTATGCTTGGTTTTCAAGATGTTAGGGAATGGTGTGTTTCTTGAAAATGAAGGAATATTTTAGATAGAGGATAGAGACATATGACATAGATACATTAAGTAACCTATAAGACTGATTTATGTGTTTCAAGGGTTGAAGTTGATACATGCTCCCAAGGTATTTTATAGGGCTGATATAAGGACAAATTGATGTGTGAGAAGGACTAGAGTGTTTCAATAATTATAGGTTACCATGTAGATATGTATTCAAGTGTGTCAAAGATGAGAAGTCACTATGTTGAGGCAAACATGACGGTCACTAGTCTAAAATGCATTCTAGGATAGGGGAGACTAGTTAGACTTTTAGACAAAAAGAGAAAGGTAATCTAGATGCTAGAAAGACCTATGATGAAGAGTCTGTGATGAATCATAGGTATATTTATGAGGAAAGTAATATTCGACACACAAAAATGCATATCTTCATTTAATGGTTTCTTTAGGACTCCTATCAAGTGGTCGATCCAATTTCAATCCATGTATGTAAGGTATGAAACTTCAATTTTGAGTTGTTCAGTTGAGAATGGTGCTACTAGTCTAGGGGGAGACTTTGGAGGTTGCTTAATTGATTGAATTGATTCCATGGCTTGGTGAAATTTGGCCAAATTGCACTTTGAAAGTGGGATTTAGGTACATTGGCCCAAAGTGTGGATTTGTCAATTTTAAAGGAAAAGTTTGTAGTCTTGAGCATGGAATTGACATTGAGATGGATAAGAAACATGAATGAAGGAAAAAATGAAGGATATAATCTAATGGGTATCCTTGTTTTAGGTTCATTGTAGGTCAAGAGGATATTTGTATGCTACTATTAGAGTCGAAAAGAGAGATTTTAGTTCCAGGGGGAGCTATTTGGTCATGTAAGTCAAATTTTTGCATTGTTTCCATTGTATTGAGTCACAAGTTTTCATTTTAAATGTACTAGAGTCACTTGTATCCTTTTTCATAGATGGAAAAGGGGGAGAGAGACATCAAAAATATGGTAAGAGTCATGTAGGTGTGTTTGTCATATGGTTGCCATCAATGAAAAAGGGGAGATTGTTGGCCATTGTATGGTTGTGTTGTCATTGATGTAAACCCCATTTATGGAAAATGGTTTCATGTGGTCATATGAGTCTCTATCATGTTTTATTCGGGTGTTAAACATGTTGATTGAGTGGTTTTGTGAATTTTCATATAGTCTTGGTGCATGGTTGAGTGAACTAAATCATAGTTTGAGATCCCTTGGGGTGATTTTTTTATTTCATGAGTTAAAACATAGTAAATTTTATTTGTAATTAGTGTACATGAGTATGTATAATATCAATATGGTCAAGTCATGATTTGTCATGGTTGAGTTAGGTCATTCTAGGCTTGTTTCTAGCCATGGTGCATATAGAATTAGCTAGAGGTATGAGATTTGGACCAAATATTTATTTTTGGATCATGGAAGAAGAATGGTAGAAGTTTACATGAAGTGTATGGTGAGTTTTAGGTCAGTATTCAGTTGTATGATGCATTTACAGGGTCCTTAGGAAGAAAATAGTGAGAAACATGCTAATAAGAACATGTAACTAAGATTGGATGCAGGGTTTCAGAGATATATGGGATATATGGTGAGAATGGAAAGTTAGATAAGGTTTTCATGGTGCTTCATGCCAAATTTTAGGTCATTCTGAATAATATTTTGCAAGTTATGCAAGTTTTGGAAAAACCGGGTAAGTGGTAGTGTGTTTTTCAAACAAAAGTTGACCTTCTGATGCTTGTTGTGAGATGTGTGATTTGCATGGGGACATGATATATTTGGAATATAATTTTAGATAATTTATTAAGTTTTTTTAAAATAATTAAGTTGGTTTTGATAATCACGTTTTTATGAACGATTGTTAAGAATGTAAAGTGATTTGAAACCTTAGCTAAACCCTAGCTAGGAACAAATTGCAGAAAAGTGCTTGTAATAGCCTATTTTTGATTGTTTCCTAAAAATTAATTATTCTATGTTGTAAAGGACTCTTCCAAGTTTCCATAAAAGTATGGTAGTGCTTGTGAAAGTATGTGGGCCCCCCTGAATTTTCTAGTTTATGAAGAGTTACCGTTTAAGGGAATTTTTCCAAATGAGGTAAAGTTTAATTTGACATTAATTTTATCGTTAGAGTTTATATAGATGTAAATGAAGGTTTAAGGTCATGGTTATGCTTAAAAATTTAAATTGTGCCTTATCTTTGTTGATTGGTTTTTGGGGCAATTTGGAGTAGTCTGTGGTAAAACTGACATTGCAGTAGCTATACGGGGAGTTAGGACTCCATTAAAGTTTTTTTGCGAATTATTCAAAGAAATTTACAATGATGTATCAAAATTTAATATTTTATAAGGTATGAAGAAGTTATGACCTATTATTTTAGGGTCAAATGAAGGATGCTCATTCTAGTAGGAAGTAAGTGGTTTGATGAGGTA
The DNA here is from genome assembly GCA_018340775.1 of Taxus wallichiana var. yunnanensis. Classification (NCBI taxonomy): domain Eukaryota; kingdom Viridiplantae; phylum Streptophyta; class Pinopsida; order Cupressales; family Taxaceae; genus Taxus; species Taxus wallichiana. Next base: position 166,489,742 of record CM031239.1, read on the forward strand.
AGATGATGTTTCTTAGTTGATCAAGCTTGGTGTATGTTTTTATGGGTTATAAATCATGTACAAGGTTTCTCCATGTTTTTTTAGTGTGGAAATTTTTTTTTGTATGATGGATCAATTTGGGCTAAGTGTCAGTTCTTGAGTCCAAGTAGAGATAAAAGTAGTTTACAGAGATGGACCTTGTTGAAGGCCTTCCAATTGGAGTTGAGAAGATTTATTATATGTTATGGAAAGGTAATTAAAATATATTTACAAGGAGGTATTGATTGAGTTTGAGGTTATTTGATGTGTATTTCAAGATGATTTGTGAAGACGTTTGTAGCCGCATTATTTCAGGATAATGTTGTTTTTGTTGAAGTATTGAGTTGTTTGGAGAATTAAATGGTTGATTGATGTTTTATATTACTGAAAGTGAATAGGGGTGATTTTGGAATATAGTGAATGTATATGGAGGGCATAAAAGTTAAATAATGGATATCTATTAGCTGAGTTTGGAAAATAGGTTTTGGGAAACTTGATTTTGGTGAAGACAAAAGTGGTTGTGGTTTGAGCATATGATTGTTTAATGAGATATCACTTGTTTTCGAGTGTTATAAATTTTCTTAAATTTCCATAGAGTTTTCAAATGCCATAGTTGAGGTGTTATTGGGTGGTATTGAGGCCCAAACGTGAAATCAGGTTGTTGATAACAAGTGTTTGGTGAAGGCAATTAGTCATTGGGCCCATTAAATGAAATAATTTGATTGGTTCATGTAAATTGAGACCATGGATGATTTTTAAATGTTATTTTAAACATGTGTGATGAATTTTAGAGCTTGAATAAAAATGGTTTTGGTATAAGGAGATTTTTGTCATTCCAATGCAAGGGTTTTGAGGATTTTGGTGCATGGAATGTTGTTTTTGGCTAGCTCTGACCTATTTGGGTCATTGTGAAAATTGTAATGGATGTATTTGAATGAAATTAAGGTGTATGGGTAAAATTTATCATTAGGGACCAATCTAATTTGGGTTAGAGGGAATAAAAGAATATAAAAGTGAAGTTTGAGCTCATTTGGTGAGCTAATCTTGCATGGGTGGAAAGCGCGACCCATGGGTGAGTATGAAACAAATATAGATGTATGGTTTGAAGGATTAACAGGTGTATGATAGGTTAAATATTTTTAAAGACATGTGTGCAATATTTTAGAGGCAAGACAAGTCCATGAAGACCTAGAGAGAGAAAGTTGAAGAAGGTGTGCTTGAGAGAGGGTTTGAAGGTGTTTGGAGCTGAAATTTGGGATCACTATCAGTTGTGGTATCAAAATATTTTTAGTGGTCATACTTATGCAAATATATTATGATGAGTCATATTCATAGGATTATATTGTTTTGAGTCATATCAACAAGGGTTTAGGGGTTGGTGCTCCTTGTGGGGTTGGTGTCTCACTAAAGAAATATCTTGTGATGTGTAATATTCACTTGAGTCCTTTGTTGTGCGTAATATCAACAAAGGTTTAGGGGTTGGTGCTCCTTGTGGGGTTGGTGCCTCACTAAATAAATCTTGTAGGATGTGTAATATTATTTTGAGTCCTTTCTTTGAGTAATATAAACAATGGTTTCAGTGGGGTTTATTCCCCTTTAAGGTTTCACACTTATATATGGTGTCTTGTGTTATCTCTCTTGATTATTGCACATGTGATTGTTTATTGGACACATAATAAGTTTACATGGTTTATGGATATTGAATGGTTAAGTTGAATGATGAATCTAAGCAATGGAAAATGAAGTTGTAATTGTTGTATGACTGATTCAACCCTCTTTCGATCATTGTGATTCCAACATGACCCCTCATTTTGCATATTTCTTTTTTAGGATTTGATGTATCTTTGAGGGTTTCACATGTCGTTATTTCATTGCAAGTTTCCAGTGACCTCGAAAAACATTGTGTGACATAATAGTGACTAAAGGTGAAGGACAAAAACAACTTATGACTAGTCAAATATGGTTTTTCGAGAATTTTCACAAGTCACAAGTGCCTATTTCAGTCTATGGTGCCCGCAGTGCCCGAATTTGCCCCTTTCTAGGCACCTCTGTCTAGCATTTTCCTCCATATCTAAATTTTTCTAAGCTTTGTTGCGATAGTCATTGCTTTGGATCTTCCATTTCTAGCTCTATACATCTTTGGGATCTTTGCGAAATAACTAAGTCATCCTATCCCTTCATTAGTAACTAGGGTTTCACATTTTCTAGCTTAATTTTCTTGGGTTAATTTTTGTACTTAATTGATTATTCATTTATTGCTACAATAAAAATCATACTAAGAATTTTCATGCCATTTATTCATATTTTTCTTAATCATTTTGGTGAACCCATCGCTCGAACACACCTTGCTTCTAGGGATTTTATCATCTTCTCTATCATGGATCCTAAGGTTCATCAAATCTCTTTGTCTCAATTACTTCAAATACATGTACCTTGCAAAGAGGTTCTTCAAAAATCCCTATACACCATGTATCTCCCTAGATATACGTCACCCGCTCAAGTGAGTGCTATTTTTTATTATCTATCTGACGAGTCTATTCATCCTATTCCTCCATCCAATCAACCCATCTTCAAGTCAATTCAAGCTTTACATTCTTTATTTCAAGATAAATTTCAGGCTATGGAATCCACAATTACATCTCTTAAATATGAAATCCAACAAATTAAGGATGCTTCTCAGGCTCATGTTTGTTCTCCTTCTACATCTCATCTTCATTCTATGTCTTCTACATGTGCTCATATTAGTGAGCCTCAAGTATTGCCATTACCAGAGCCTCTCATGTTTAATCACAATGCTAAGAAAAATGACATTCTTATTGAGATCCTTAGTCATCAATTGATTAGTTTTCCAACTACTCATTGCTATCCTCCTTATTGGTTGATCAAATATCAAGGTTGTCCATATTGCAATTATCATCAAATCAATGGACATAATGACAATGACTGCTATGTTTTACAATAAAGAATCAAGTACCTTGAGCATTAAGGTTTTATCTCATTTAGTGCACAATATTCTATGGCATACACATCTACAAATGCTACATCTAAATGGGCTCCTAAATATGCTTCATCTATGTCCAAAGAGCATCATACTATTACTTCTAATGTGCCTTCTATGAAAATTCAAGTGCTGCCCAAGAAACATCCTCTCAAAATCAATCAAACACCTCCTCATCTCAAGTCATCTACAAAATCATCAAGTCAAACTAAGAAACCACCTCTCAAAATCAATCCACCTTCTTTTCCTATAATGTATTCTACAACATTACCAAACAAGCAACCGCAAAATTATTATGTGCAAGACATGCAAGCTCTAGCTGGCCTCTTTTGACTTCCACCACTCGAGGCTCCTAAACAATCACCACTTCAGCATCCAATCACTTTTGTCAAGGAAAATACTCCTTACATTGATCCACTTAGTGTCATCGACTAGATCTCCATCACTTACATACTTATGGGGCATCATAGCTTCTCCCCTTGCATTATTATGCATTCAATGCTCTGTGCTTACTATCTAATACAAACCAATTGATACACTTGTAGCATCATTTCGTATCTTATAGTTCTTACATGACTATTAAGGGATCTCTTACAATAAGAACCCAGTTTCATCTTCACATAACATACTTTATTAACATATTTATCTATTACATAATCACCCATCCATACATACATCTATCGCCATCTATTGCTTTTCTCACATATAATACAATCTTTCATCAATTACCACATCAACTATACACTATTTATTATACTTCATCTTTGCACCTCACTTATCTATCTATTCCAAACATCACTCATAGAATAACACACTCATCAACACACACTTAGGGGCATCACACTTATCTTCCCCCGCTTCCTAACATCATTTTTCTTACATCTTATACACATCACATCTAGAATGTTATGTTCATCATACACATCCTCTTGCATTTATATCATCATTTCATGATGACGTACTCTCATGCTATGGTTAACACTTGATAGTTAAGGGAATCCTATACGCACCACACACTACACACTACACACTGCGCACACCGCACACCGCACACCGCACACGCACACTGCACACCGCACACCGCACACCGCACTGCGCACACCGCACACCGCAAACTACACACTACACACTTCACATCTAGCACATTCATCTCTTTCTACGCAACATCTACTCTACATATTCATGAAATATATTTCGACATCTACTTCCAAACGTATGCGGTCATTAGCCTATGTCGCACTCTAGTTCCATGGTCCATACTTGACTACTGAGGGTTTACATATCAAATGGACCTCATCACATTCACATGTTCAATCACTCACTCACTCACACACTCTATGCTTTGTGCTTTGATGATCACATATTTTTATTATACACAATTCAAACCATTTCCCGATGACACACTCTTGTTTACAGTTCATTCTTGACTGCTGAGGGGGCATATATAAATGAACCTCATCACATGTATACACATCCATAATCACTCAAGGGGCACAGATCCTATCACACTCACTTTGCATTCCATTCCATTTACACTCCACAACATACTGCATATCTTGGTCACATTTAGTCTTTCTTACATTTACTTGTTACATGTACACTCTTTTACACATGCTAGATAGATATCTTGTATGTCATTATATTTATCATACACACATGCACATTCATTTTCTTTATAGTTGTGATCATGTATTCTAGATATTCATACATGCAGCATGGTTGCATGGCACAATACCTATTACCGGTCCCATCGTGTCTCTGGGGGCATCAAATTTTGTACACTACATCCATCTATAACATGGTAATTACCGGTCCCATAGTGTTCTATGGATGGAAAGTCTGTGCTCCTCTATAACTGGCATCCATCTTGTCTTGCAAGGTAGTCCAAAACTTCCCCAAGAACCTAGAATCCCTGTTAGAAACAATAGACTTTGGAAAACCAAAATGCACCCATACATTAGCAAAGAAAAGATCTGCTGCCTCATGTGCTTTTACTGTATTTTTACATGCCATAATACACATCTTACTAAATCTATCAACAACAACATATAGGTAGTCATGGCCATGTTTAGACATAGGTAATCCTCCTACAAAATCCATAGAAATGTCCTCCCACGGATGAGTAGGTACTGGCAAAGGCATATACAAACCCTCCTTCCTAGTCTTAGGCTTGCTAGTACAACAAAGTTTACATCCCTATATAAATTTTGATACTTCCTCTTGTATATTGGGCCAAAACACATACCTTTTCAAGTGGGCTAGGGTTTTACCAACACCGAAATGTCCTGCTACTTTCGAGGTATGTGCTTCCCTCATCAATAGAATTTGCTCTTCTTTTGGCACGCAAAGCTTCCCCATTGGTAGAGCAGCCCATTTTTAGATAACAATCTTCAATCCCTATCCTTTCAGCCCCTTATTCTGTAATTGCTAAAATGTCACCCCAAAGTCTTTGTCTTGGGCATATGCCTCTCCGTAAGCTTCCTTTGTGAAGGGCTCAATCTGAGAGATAGTGGCCAAATAGAGAACTTCTCCTATGTGGGTGGCCTAGACAACATGTTTGCCACCAAGTTTTTACTACCCTTCTTGTATTTAATCACAGATGGAACTGTTGAAGGAACCCCATCCATTTGTAGTGCCTTGCCTACTATAATTTAGACTGTGCTTGTAAATACTAGAGAGGTTTGTGGTTAGTGTGCACAATAGTTTCTTTACCCAACAAATAATGCTTCCATTTTTAATTGTCTTGAACTAGTGCATACATTTCCTTATCATATATTGAATATCCTTTAACTACTGAAGTGAAAGTTTCATAATGATAACATACGGGTTTACCTCCTTGAAGAAACACTGCGCCCATGGCATAATCATTGACATCTGTCTCTACTTCAAAAGGCTGCTGGAAATTAGGAAGAGAAAGTAATGGAACATGACTAATCTTGTATTTCAATAACTCAAAGGAGTTGTCTTGTTCCTTACCCTATTAAAAGATCTTTCTCTTTGCGGCCAATGTTTATAGAGTCTTGTGATCATGGAGAAGACCAGAATGAACTTATGCATGTATTGTACTACTCCCACAAAACTCCTAGTTTCTATGGCTCCTATTGGTGTTGGAAAATTAGTGATGGCTTCCAAATTCTTTGGATCCACTCGTAGCTCTCCTCCTCCAACATGTTCCCAAGATAGATAAGTGACTATTTGGAAAATTCACATTTATTCATATTACAAAGCAAGTTGTTTCTCCCTGAGAACTTGCAAGACTTGCTGCAAATGAGTTAGATGTTCTTCCCATGTGGCACTAAAAATCAAGATATTGTCTAGATATACAATGACACATGAACCTATGAAATCCCACAATACATCATTCATTAATCTCATAAATGTAGTGGATGCATTGCATAACCCAAAAGGAAGTACTAACCATTCATACAAACCCTGTTTTGTCTTGAAGGTAGTCTTCCATATATCCTCCTCCTTCATTCTGACTTGGTGATAACTTGACTTGAGATCCAACTTTGTGAAAAATTTGGTATGCTGAAGTTGGTCCAAGAGATCATCTATGCGGGAAGTGGATATCTATTCTTTATGGAGATCTTGTTCAAAGCACGGTAGTCGATGGACATTCTCCAAGAACCATCCTTCTTTGGCACCATCACGATAGGCGAACTACATGGTGAGGTGCTCAGACATATCACCCCTTGGTCTATTAGTTCTTGAAGTTGTTTCTTTACTTCATTACTCTCAAGCAAAGATCGCCTATAAAACCCAATGTTCGGTAGAGGGATTCTAGCAATAGTGAATCTCGTGCTCTACTTCCCATTTTGGTGGTAACCCGCTAATATCCCTGAAATACTTCTGAAAATACTGAATAATACTATCCAAATCATGATTTCCATGGTTAGAAATCTCTGTATCTTCTACCCCAACTTATTTATCCTTTAATAAAAGTAAACAAAACTGATTATGATTTGCCTAAATAAGTCATTTTTCTTGGTTAGCACTTACCATAGTAACCGTGTCTTATGTTGGTGTGCCGGATGTTGTAGTTGATCCCATCCTTGACCCATCTGTACCATTTTTCCCTCCTCATAAATATAGCATCCCTAACATACAAGTAAGGACTCCCAAATACAACATCAAAAGCATCAAGTGGAATAATGTTAGCTTCAAAAACATCAATATATTGGGAATTTATCCCAAACTTGACCTTACATCTTCTTGTTACCTAAATTTCAACACCCTTCTTCACCCAACCTAAAGGATAAGGGTGTGGATGCTCATAAGTCTCAAGACCAAGCTTCTTTACAACTACTTCAGAAATCAAGTTAGACTGAGAACTAGTATCAACCAAAGCATTTACCTTAGTTCTCTTGATCTGGAATAGTCTACTCATCTCCTCTTCTTGGCTATCCATGTTGGTGGCCATGCATCCAAGCCTCTCGTCTACATTAGAGTCATCTTCAATTTCCACCTCCCCTTCTATTTTCACAGTTGTCATGGAATTCTTTGAGTCCTTGGTTTGGTTCTTCGGATGTAACTCTGGATGCAACTTCCAACATGTAGCGTTAGTATGACCATTGATATCACAGTTCTTGCAAAAATTCTTGGGATCTTTACAAGTATTCAAAGTAGTGGCAACTTGTTTACCTTTCCCTTTCCACTTACCCTTGTTACTTGTTTGCCCAAAATATTTCTTCTACTGATTTGTTGACTGCTTTACCCTTGACTCTGCTTCTCCTTTCTTCTTTTCATCATCTATATGATGCGCTTATACGCATACTTCATTCAGATCTTTGTGCTTCGTGGAGATGACTTTTCTTCAAAGGTGAGTGAGAAGTCCTCCCAAGTACTTGGTTAGAATATCCTCATCCTCCAAGTCCATGTTAAGCAACATGGCTTGCCTCTAAAACTCGTAGTATAGTCCTGCACACTTTGACCACTGCCTTGTCTAAAATACTACCATTTAATCATTTGGTCAGTCTTATGGCCAATAGGATAGAAGTTATCTCTAAGTAATTCTTTAAATTCTTTCCAAGATTTCACAATAGGACACTTCTTCTTTTCACAAGTGGCTAGATGGGTTTCCCACCAAACCATAGCATGTCCCTCCATCTTGAGACGTGTAAAGGTGATCCTCTGTGCCTCAGTGACATTATGGACGCTAAAGTAGACTTCTAACTATTTTAACCATTTATCAAGCAAATCTGCATCTACTTGTCCTTCAAAGCTTTTAATCTCAACTTTCATTTCAACTTTAAAAGGAGTATGATTGGATTTTACCTTTTCTCTTGTATTAGAAGTCTCTTCTTCATGCTCTTCCCCATAACTTTCCTCATGGTGGCTCCTTCCTATGCCAAAATTTTCAGCTAAGCCCGAACCACTGAGTCCATGGAGTCTTGTTTGAAAGAAGCTGTCTTTTGTAAATTAGCAAGCTCTTCTTGCCTTCTAAACATCCTATCCATCATGGTCTCCAACATCTTGATTCTACGGACCAAGTTCTCTTCCTCCATTTGTCCTTGAATTCTCTATTTCCACTTCTTTGTAGAAATTTCTGGATCACAAGGTAAAGCCTCTTCGCCTTTAGATCTCGTCACTGTCATACAAATCCAAGAATGAATACCACAGTCCTGGATAATTGTTAGCTCTGATACCAAAATGATCTGTAAACTCTTCAACTTTGGAATTATCCATAGAATCACAATTAATCGTTGTTGTTCTACTTTCTATTAGAAAATAATAGAGATAGCTAGTGAATGAATTATACTTGTGCTTAGAATCAACAATTTGCAAAAAGGGAAAGAATATAGACTCATACACCAACAATTTTATCTTGGAAAACCTCCAGAGGAGGAAAAAACCCGGTTGGGAAGGGAAATTTCTCTTTCTTTCCACTTTTATTGGCCAATTGAATAATAAGTACAAAAATTACAATAAATATGAAAAAGAAGTAGATAATATATCACACTTCCTCCCAGTTACTTGCTTACTCTGTCTCAATTACTCCTTGCTTTTACAAATCACAATTCCAATACTAAGAGCTTCTTACTCACTTGCTTCATGATTTGATGCCTTTGTTCTCTTCCATAACATGCATTTATAGCCTTTCTCATGTTCTCACGTGCACTGGAGAATGGGAAAGGTCATGCATAAGAAGAGACATGGACACCCTTTGGAATTTTGGGATTGTTTGTGTCATATTTTATTTTCTATCTGTAAGAGATAGGACCGCAGCCCAATGCAGACTGGCGGTCCCAGTGACCACGTCTCTCGGTGGGGTGATGATTCTATAACTACCACCGTGCACGAGGTGGTAGTCCTATCACTAAATAGATAGAACCTCTCGTGTATCATTTTTTTCTTCTTCGTGTTGGCTGATTTGATAAAGTAGAGTCATTTTTGATCCCTATGGATCATATACTGACGCTACACATTGGATGTTACATCCGGAGTTGCATCCAAAGAACCAAACCAAGGACTTGAAGAAGTCCATGACAGCTATAAGAACAAAAGGGGAGGTAGAAATCAAAGATGACTCTGATGTAGATGAAAGGCTTGGATGCATGACCACCAACATGGATAGAAAAGAAGAGGAGATGAGTAGACTATTCCAGATCAAAATCTAGATCAAGAGGACTAAGGTAAATGCTTTGGTTGATACTAGTTCTCGTCTAACTTGATTTTGAAGCGCAGCTTATAAAGAAGTTTGGTCTTGAGACTTAGGAGCATCCACACTCTTATCCTTTGGGTTGGGTGAAGAATGGTGTTGAAATTCATGTAACAAAAAGATGTAAGGTCAAGTTTGGGATAAATTCCTAGTATATTGATGTTTTGGAAGCTAACGTTATTCCACTTGATGCTTTTGATGTTGTATTTGGGAGTCCTTACTTGTATATCAGGGATGCCATATTTATGAGAAGGGAAAACCGGTATAGATGGGTCAAGGATGGGATCAACTACAACATCTAGGCACACCAACATAAGACACAAGTTACTATGGTGAGTGCTAACCAAGAAAAATGACTTATTCAAGAAAATCATAATCAGTTTTGTTTACTTTTGTTAAAGGACAAACAAGATGGGGTAGAAGTTTCAGATATTTCTAACCACAAAAAACATGATTTGGATAGTATTATTCAATCCTTTTAGGAAGTTTTCAGGCTCCTAAAAAACATGAGACTTCATTATTTCTTGATGAAGATATCTTGCACGTAGAACCTAAACAAAATGAAGCCCTTGACATGCACAACCTGGATGAAGGACATGATTACATTCCTTTCCAAGGGCGCATACCCTCTTGGTTTGAACAAAGAAAAGAGAAAACATCTAAGGCTGGAGTGTATTCCATATGTTTTTATTGATGGTATTCTCTTTATAATAAATCTTGATGGCATGCTGCTAAGATTTATTGATGGAACACAAATTGAAAAGGTGTTAGAAAAATTTCATGATGGATTCTATGGTGGAAACTTCTATGCCAAGACTATACCAATGAAGATTATAAAGGAAAGATAATTTTGGCCTACTATGTTCACGAAGCACACAAGTGGGTTATGAAATGTAAATAGTGCACGATCTTTCTAGGAAAGAAGAGATTGACAATGCTTCCCCTCTGACCAATCCAAGCGGATCAACATTTTGTTCAATGGGGTCTTAATTTCATAGGCATGATCAACCCTCCTTTAAGCGCGGGCACAAATGGGTACTAACAGATATAAATTACTTCACTAGATGGACATAAGCTATCGTGCTCAAGGAATCAACCGAGTTAGTCATACTTGACTTTCTCGAGGGAAATGTAACAAGGTTTGGTGTTACTCAAACCGTTATCTCTGATAATGCAAAGGAATTCCCTGGTACTAAAATTTATGATTAGGCACTAAGCCTTGGAATATATTTGAAGACTTCTTCCAACTACTACCCTCAGGACAATGGTTTGGTAGAGTCAAAAAATATGAGCTTGATCAAAATCATGAAGTGAAAAATGAATATAAACCCAGAGACAATGGCATACAAATGTCTCACATGTGCTTTGGGTAGACAAAATAAAAATGAAGAAGGCAATAGACACCTCACCTTATAAGTTTGTTTATGGCAAAGAGGCTACACTTCATTTATCACTTGAGTTGAATTCATTAGCACTAACCCAATAACTAGAATTCAAAGGAATAGATAAGAGAGAAATCAGAATGGCAAAGATGGTTGAACTTGAAGAATTAAGAAACTCTTCCATGATTAGGCTAGAACAACATCAAAAATCAACTAAGAAGTGGTTTGAAAAAAGGGAAACCCTCAAGCTTTCAAAGTTGGGACCTTAGTCTTGAAATGGAATGCTAACAAAGCTAAACTAGGGTGCCATTCAAAGTTTGATACACTATGGAGTGGCCCATATATCATCGGTTCTTATAAGGAGGATAACTCCTTCTAGTTGTCTCATCTTGATGAAGGTGTGCTACCAGTCCCAGTCAACATGATCCATCTCAAACCCTTCTATTAAGCTTTCCACATCATTGTATATATTAGAATAGTTTCAATTCCTATAAGTGCAGTGCACGCACATTATTTGTTTGTACATAGTTATTTCTTCTCACATTCTTCTTATGCATGCTCTTCTTTTCACCCAAAATTCCAGTAATATTTCAACAACTTCAAAAGTTTTACAGGATGTAAAATAAAGTTAAGAAAATTGTTTAAGTGATTTCAGGGGGCAGAACTTCATATTTTTAGGTTGAATCCATGCCCAATGGATGCTCCAGGATACTGATCTCCTTCATTTAGCAGACACATGGCCTTGAAAGTCACCAAACTATTGTACAAAATAAATCCCTTACTTATTTTGATAACTTACTTTCATATCCTAACTCTGAAGTTCAACATTGCAGGTTGCATGCTCTATTGTTGCTTTCTTCACATAGTCTTCTTAGTTGTAGCTCCTTGTGTGCCCTTTCACGCCCTCCATTTAATTCATGCCTTCCATATTCCATTATTTTCCTCTATCTGTCCCATATTTCCTTGTTCTTACTCTTGGCACATTCACATTCCTCCCAAAATTTTATGCACCCTTTGTATGCACCTTAGACTTTCTTCCCAAATTAACTAAGTCCCTAACATTCTTGTGTGCCCCTTCCTTTTTATCGTGCTTTACATTGTAATTATTTTTCCTCTTCCATACGTACCTCCTGCACCGTGCATTAGTTTTGTGCGCCTCCTTCTTATTTCTTCTTCCACACTTCTTTCCTTCGCACACCGTCATGCCTTCTCTCGAGCGTTTCTATGCCACGTGGACTATTAGACATTGAGTAAACTACATGAAACCTCTCAAAGTGTGCCAACATGGTGTATAATCCTTGAAACAAACTAAGGTGTGCATGTGGGAGAAGATGACAAAATATCTGATGATGTGGGTTACACTCGAGATCACTCAAGTTCAAAATTTGGGAAGATTGGGTAGGTAAGAAGCTGGAAAACATCTTTATGTCATTAATGTAGGATCCGATTTCTCTAACCAACCGATTTGATTTAGATCTCACCCTTTTCATTATCCTACATGCCAAATAGACATGGAGAAGTGCATTTGATAGATTTACAGGTGGATTTGCAAGCATTCATTGCTAGTTGTTGGTGGTTGAGTTTTCAAATCATATTTTCCCTCCTTCTCCTCCCTTTCTCTCATCCATTCATCTATAAATGTAAGAGCATTTCTCATTGATAAGGGTTGGATTCTTTCAATTTGTATAGGCATTTCCTTGCATTTTGAGTTGCAAACCTTTAGATCTAGTCCTTGCATGTGGATATCAACCTCATACACCATTGTAATTGATTGTGCATTTCTAGAAGCAATAGAAACATTATTTTGTGGCTATTCCTGCCTTAACTTGTTTTTATTCTTATTCCTTGAATTTCTTTCACATTTTGTGCTTGTTGTGCTATCTCACTTCCCTTGCAACTCCTTTTCTAACTGTGTCCCATGAAAAAAGTGTCCTACTATGTTTTGTTTTTGTTCTACGCATGTCTAGCCTTCATCTATGAATCTTTACTTCATTTTTTGCTCAAAGATGATCATGTTCACCCCCCTTCTTTTTGGTGCTATCACATTCTTTAATTTTAGTTTTCCCTTTCTGCACAACTTATATCCCTAGTCCCTTTTCATGTTTTAGATTAGGATTTCCTTTCCAACATTAGAAGTAGCAGTAATAGTAGACATAGGTAGAGGAACCGACCTTCTCTAGAGGTCTGTCTCAAGTGTGTAAGGTCCCACAAATTGGAGACATTCCCATTTTTTCCTCAATGACTCAGTTCAACCTGATCTAAGACAGGTGCAAGTTTGAGCTTCAATAGATACCATAATAGTTAAGGTGTCCAATTTTTTCTTAAGAACATAACAATCATTGTCATTATGTTTATTGATTCGGTGATAATGGCAATATGGATGACCTTGATATTTTACAAGATTTGATAAGAAGGATAGAAATTAGTAGAAAACAAGTTTATCAATTGACAAGTGAAGAGCTAGGGAATAATTTCTTATTTCTTAGCATTACAATCAAAATTGACGAGGGTGTGGGGAGTGGTAAGTCTTGGGGTTCACTGATATGAGCACATGTAGAAGACATAGAAGGAGAATGAGATGTTGAAGAATAATAATTTTGGGCTTGAGAAGTATCCTTAAAATATTGAATTTAGATTTTAGAGATGTAATCGTTGTTTCCATAACTCGAATTTTATCTTAAAATAAAGAATAAAAATATTCAATTGAATATAAGATGGGTTGAGTGGATGTAGGATTAGGAGCGATAGAGTCATCGAGATAGATGATCAAAAATGGAACTTACTTGAGTGGGCATCATATTGCGATGGAGATACATAGTGTCTAGGGATTTTTGGAGAATAGATTTGTAAGGTGGGTGTATTTGAAGCAATTCATGTAAGGAAACATGAGGAGCCATGAAAGAAGATTGGATATAAGAAGAAAAATGAGGATCTAAGAGTGTTCGAATGTGGGTTCACCAAATTATTTAACAAGAAATAATTATGCTAAACCCTAACTACAAAGTCACATATGATAAATAAATTCTAAAGTACAAAGTTTACATAAGCAATAAGTTAGTAAAATACAAAACCCTAAGTGCAAGAGAGGGTGAAAAGGACTTAGATGATTCATGTTATTCCTAAAATTGATCGAAATGGAAAACTCGATAAACATGGAGGGAAGACTGCCATAACTATGCTTTGTAAAATATGGAGCTGTCGGATAATATTGTACTAGGTTAGGGGCACCTAAGTGCAAGAGTTTGCTTACAGGCGCTGTGTGTGAAGGAGTTGGGAACCTATTTTTTTTGGTGTCACACAAGAGTCTCTCGACGATCAACATTGATTCCATGTATGTCTCAATTTGATTGAAGAAGTCATCTATAACCTACAAAGAGATGTTCACCTGTAAAACCCTCAAACTACATCAAATCCCAAAAAAATAAAGATGTAATATGGGGAGTCAGATTGACCCCTGTGGTCACCTGAATGAGTGAACTTACGACCGAGTGTTTCACTACATCTTAGACTCCATGTTTTGTGCATATGTGAAATAATCCTGCCCTAGGAAGCCCTTGTGCAAGATGCACTTGATATCAAGTGATAACTAGATAGATGCAAATGTGTGTATGGAATAGAATGAACTTCCTCCTCCTATGCGTGTATGTAGAAAATGCATTCCCTTATCACTTGTAATGGATTCCAAATAGATCTCTTGAAGTGCTTTAGGTACCTTTAGATGCTAGATAGTATGCTTAGAACTTGGTCCTTTATTTTGGTCACATAGCTTTGTATTTTTATGATTCCCTTGGTTAAATTTCATAATTGAAAACTGGAAGTCCGACCCATAAGAAAATAAGATTCCCAAAAGATAAAAGAGACCCAAAAGAAAAGTGTAAGATAGATAAGGGTTAGGGGTGCTTATAGGGGATGAGGGTGCCTAGGTGTTGGTGTCTAAATTCATAAAAGATAAATAATAAAGCTCTGAATGATATGTAGAGTGTAAAATACCAAAAAGAAGACAAGTGTTAGGAAATAAGGGATAAAATATGTGGAACAATCCCACACAGAATCGTAATAGTAGAAACTAATATGCAGAATAATATCACAGATCTGAAATAAAAGTGTAGAAAATAAAAGAACACAATATAAAGACAATATTTAACATGGTTCACCCAATTTGGGCTACGTCCACCAAGAATCACTTGATCAAATTTTTATTACAAACCACCTCTTTCTCTCAATATAATGCCCCGTGAGTCTGTTTGGAGCTATGGTCAACAAAATCTCATGAATTCACAGTTGAACTCACACATCTACAATGTTACATCAACCCTACCATATGCACAAAAGAACATAAATATAAAACTACTTAAGCAGTTTTACAATATCGTGGGTATAAAACCCATGGGCCAAAACCATCCTATAAACCTATGACTCAAAATACCACCCATATGAAATGAGCATGTCTCTCGAGGTATCATGCACATTTTTCGAGGCAACAAAAATTTATTGTACGGTGGAGAGTGTATAGTCTTCAACACTTCCACACATGAAAAATAGGCTCCATAACATAACAATCTCCCACTTGGAGACTATTTTTCCTCTAAGAAAGCTTCTCAACCCTTCACTGTCATCTGTGAAGACCAACCAAAGTTGAACACAACTTTAGTTTCTCCCTTGTGACCACCTTGGTCATCATATTAGTAGGATTCTAACTGGTATGAATCTTCTCCAGCTTCAAATTCTCTTCCTCTAAATTTTTCCTAATGAAATGGTACCTTAGCTATATATGCTTTGTCCTAGAGTGGAAAGAAGAGTTATTAGCTAGGTGTATAACACTTTGACTATCACTATAAAAGTTCACTTCCTACTACTTATGCCACAAATCCTCAAGAAATTGTTGTAACCAAATAATCTCTTTGTTTCCATTTGTGGCAACAACATACTCAGCCTTTGTGGTTAACAAAGCCACAAGATTTTGTAGTCATGAAATCCAGCTCACTAGTGTCCCATCTATAGTGTAAATATAACATGTTGTTCTCCTCCTATTATCTACATCTCCATCCATGTCTGAATCTACACAACCACACAAAGTGGTGTCCAATCCACTGTAGCAAAAAATTGTTCCCATGGTCCCTCTCAAGTACCAAAGGATCCACTTTACTACCTACCAGTGATCTTTACCTCAATCTCTCATAAATCTACTCACCATTCTCACTACATGGGAAATATCATGCCTAGTGCACACCATGGCATACATAAAACTCCCAACCATTGATGAGTAAGGTACCTTGGACATATGGTTTTCTCTCTACTCTGTCTTGACACACAACTCCTTTGATAACTTGAAATGACATGCCAAGGATTTCTAACTGGTTTAGCATAATGCATATTAAAACCATCGAAGACATTCTTAATGTACTCTTTCCCGAGATAAAGTCAGATTCCATTCCTTCCTATCCTGAGATATCCTCATACCAATGATTTTTTTGGCTATCCCCAAATCCTTCATATCAAAGGAGTCACTTAGCTGCTTCTTGAGTGCTTTTATTTCCTACATGTTTTTGTTTGCAACAAACATGTCATCCATATCTGAGACACATGATAATATAACTTCCATCATGAAATTTATTTGTATATACACAATGGTCAGAATGACATCTAATATAACCTTGCTCCATCATGAAGTTATCAAATTTCTTATACCACCGACGTGGAGCTTGTTTCGTGCCATACACACTCTTCTTCAATTTTCACACCATCTCCTCTTTACCTTTAAGCTCATAGCCCTCTGGCTGCTACATATATAGATCCTCCTCCAAATCACCATGGAGAAATCTAGTCTTTACATCTAGCTGATCTAAGTGCAAGTCTTTTGCTTCAACTATTCCAAGAACAATTCTAATAGAAGTCATTTTTACTATAGGAGAAAAAATCTCATCAAAATTTGTACCTTTTTGTGTGCAAACCCCTTGACCACCAACCGAACCTTGTATATTTTCTTTCCTCCTTGTTCCTCTTTAAATATATACACTTGGACTTGTTCTCGCAATGATCTTTTTCCTTGGGTAGCTTCACCAAATCCCAAGTTTGGTTCTCCATGAGAGACCGATGCTCCTCATTCATGGCTTTCTCCCACTTCTTCCTAACATCTACATGCATTGTTTCATCAAATCTCGTTAGATCTCCACTTTGTTAGTGAGTAATAAATAATAAAGAGAAGGAGAAAAATGTTAAGGTTCTCTTCTTACCCTAGAAGACCTCCTCAATATAGGATTTTTGGGTTCTTGTTGAGTAGGTTCCTAAACTGCTTCATGTACTGCTTTCCCATCTTGAAGATCCTCTAACACTACATATTCTTTCCTAGATTCTTCCCTATTTTCCTATAGTTTTTGTTTACACATAACTTTCTCATTAAAGACCACATCCCTATACCTAATTATTTTCCCTTCCTCAATACTCCAACATTTATATCCAAAGTCATCACCACCATAACTAATGAAAGTGTAGTTTTATGATGTAGCCTCTTGCTTGGTCCTATCATCCTTATTAATATGAACAAACACCTCACATCCAAAGAATCTAGGAAATGAGTAATCAAATTTCTTACTGAGACCAAGCCTCCTCGGGTATGCCTCCATCTAAGGCAATTGAGGGTCCTCTATTTATCAAGTAAACATCTATGCTCATCTTCCGCCCAAAAAGAAAGAGCAGTCCACATGCAACATCATGCTCCTAGATCGTTCCATTATTTTCCTATTCATCCTTTCGAAACCCAATTATACCGTAAAGTTCTTGGAACTGTCTTTTACCTATGGATTCCATTCTTAGAATGATAATAATTAAAACCATTATTGTAATACTCCCTTTATTATCTAAACTAAGACATTTTAGATTAAGAATTGTTTCATTCTCTACCAAGGATTTCCATTTAGCAAAAGTGTCAAATACATCAAACTTATTTCTAATATAATATACCCAAAATTTCCTTTTGTTACATCATCAATAAAAGTAACATAATAATTTGAACCCCAAGAGATGATAACCGAGCTGGACCCCACACAACAGAATGTACCAACTCCAACTTACTCTCTTTCTTTGTAGGTATAAAGTTAAGAAAATTTACTCGCTTCTGTTAAGTTTCATTTTAAGACCCCCTCCAAAAAATTATTATAGAATGGGTGGCGAATCTCCAAAATGGAATTTCGAAACTATGGTGAATCTCCAAAAAGGTGATTTGCGATAAAGGAGAATTTTAAGGGTGTTTTTTTTATGGTTTCGTATGGTTGGACGGGTTTTGGATGGTTGTGTTAAACAATTGTCGGTTGATCGGGTTGGACGGATACCTAATATCTGTCATCCAAGTGTGGTTGGATGACCATCCATTGTCTACCATCTAACTTGGGTGGATGGTTGTCCATTATCTTCCACCTAACCAGGGTTGGATGCCTATCCATTTTCTGTCATCCATTGTTTGCCGTCTAGCATGGGTTGGATGACCATCCATTGTATGCCATCTAATTGGGGTTAGATGGTGGAAAATAGATGACCGTATGGCCCAAGTTGGACGGTAGATAATGGATGACCTTCCATCCTAGGTTGGATGACCAACCACTCTTTTTTGGATGTCCATCTTGACAGTGTCCATTTCAGTTAGACGGTCTACTAGTGAGATGATGGATGGGTGGCTTTCATATGCCTTCCCAGGTGCTTGCTTCGAACTTCTAAACCAATTTTTTATTACCACGTGTCCCTTAAACTATTCAGAGCCCTATATATACCCTTACGAGGTTCATTTCTTCACTTTTCCATGAACTTTTCTAGTGCTCTAACATACCTAATATTCTACCAAAGTTATGCACCTTTATTTCGTCCCTCTCCTATAAATTTCAACAATGGCCAGCACCATGGTGGCTCCTACACCCAAATTCTAATACAAACATTTTATGTGTTCACAAATTGCAAAGAACGATATAAGCTGAAAGACACACCAAAGGAATGACTACAAAAACACAATTTACGGGGCTTGTCAACATGCCCCAATTTGAAACTAATACTTCTGTCCTTGATTACCTGCTTGCCTCTTACAACTAGAAACAAGGACAATTTTCCATTCACCTCATGGATCGTATAGTTTATTTCACAATGGAGCCCATAGACATCCATCGTTTAACTGGCTTACCATTCCAAAACCAGCCACTGTGACTACAAAGGTGGTCCTTACAGATGAAGACATATTTTTTTGGAGTCTCATTACAATGTGTAGATTGATGGTAAGTTAAATATTATTTTCAACTGTTTGTTTTCTTAATATTACTTGACTGCCCAAGCATCTAAAATTTCTTGTATGTTGTTGCAGCTCTGTTAATTGTTCAAAAAGAGGCCTTGTTATACAAGGTATTACAAACAAATTATTTCTTGCAGTTGTATCACTTTTGGGCTAGGGGCTGTGTAATGGGGTAGATCTGCAGAGACATTCTATTTTGGGCATGTCAAGTATATATTATGGACACTAGTAGGGAAATAATTCGATTGGTGCACATATTTGTCCAATTGAATAAAAACATATGTCACCCATGCCTGTAGTACGAATACATCTGATAAATCCAATATTGTATTCTCTTCTACCAATTATTTACTTGTTTTCTATCATAAAGCTTTCCACTAATTGCGAGAATATAAAAATTCCAATTGTAATTAATGAAAAAATGATTGGTCTCCCTCTTGAAGAACAACAAGTAACAATTACTTTTAAATTTTTCACATTATAACGATTTTGCATTAATTATTTTTGAATACAATAATAATTGTAATATTATCTTTTGTAGAGAAGAATTATGGCTACAATATCTCATAAGGAGGCTATTTCTCAAGGTAAATCCCCTCTAGAGGTCTCTGCGGATTCTAACATGGATTCAATAGAATCAACACCAATACGAGTTCCTCGTCAAAAACAACCTAGGGATTCGATAGGTCCATCATAACTACCTTTTAAATCAATCAAATAGAAACATATTTCACCCACACTTATAATAGGAATACATATGATAAATCCAAGATTGTATTCTCTTTTGCCAATTATTTACTTGCTTTCTATCATGAAGCTTTCCACCAATTGCAACAGAGAAAAAATTCCAACTATAATTAATGACAAAATGATTGGTCTCCCTCTTAAAGAACAACAAGTAACAGTTACTTTTAAATTTTTCACATTATAATGATTTCACATTAACTATTTTTGAATTCAATAATAATTGTAATATTATATTTTGCAGAGAAGAATTATGGCTGCAATATCTCATAAGGAGGCTATTTCTCAAGGTAAAGCCCCTCTAGAGGTCTTTTGCAGATTCGACACGGATTTAATAGAACCATCACCAATACAAGTTTCTTGTCAAAAATGACCTAGGGGGTCGATAGGTCCATCACAACTACCTTTTATACCATCACATTTCTCTACAGGTATAAACTTTACTGTTTATATAATTAACCAATTTAACATAATAGAATCTAGTAGGAAACACAATCAAGCTATGTTATGTAAGTAGTACAATATTTTAATATTTCTACATTTATTGTTTTCAGAAAGTTTTGAGTTTGACGATCAAGATCAAACTCATTCTTAGTGTCAAGATCGAATCGTCACGTCTCAGTCTCTCGAGCATGCAAGGTAATGTACAATATTTAACATCTTTTGTTTAGTTGTAAATATTTTATTTAGTATTTACAAGGCCCAAGGGTATAATGATTAGTTTTCTAATAATTTGTAGTTTTCTTCTTGTAGTTAATAGACCTTCTCAGCACATTCCAAGAAGGCCACCAATACCACGACATGTACAATCTAAACAACAAGAAAATTTTAGGCAAGAATATAAGGTTTCCTATAGAATTTGGAGGAACAAGTACATCCTACAACCTCAGAATTTCCTGGATTGTCACTAGGTGGTCTCTTCAGTACAACATGCACCAACATTTTAAACAACATCGACCTTGACCATGAGTTTTGGGCTTCGATAATGATGATGCAGACAAGGGTAACTATTTTTACATGCATGATATGATTCAATCTACTCCACCTCCTCAACCACAACCACAACAAGATGTGCATCAAATAGTGGACTCTCCTCCTCCTCCAAGTAAAACTCCACTCATAGATGATCGAAGACATATTTTGCATTCAAAAATTTGGTATCAGATAGTATGGGGGCCACAATTCAAGAAGTTGTAATGACTGATGTGGATTTAGTGTGCACTTGGGAGAGGAGGGATAAAATTTTGATTAAAGAAATAAATACCCGATACCATAATCACGCTCAAAGGAATTCATTGTTCACTTCCATAGAGAGCCAATTGACAAGACTTGACATTTTTCTAAACAAAGCTCATTCATGCACAATTTCATATAATAATGATTATGATGATGATATTATGGACATAATGTTAAACAGGTTGGAGAATCTTAATGTTGAAGCCTAGGCCTACTATAACAAATGGGTTAAAGACAAGACAAATGTTTTAATTGTAAATGACAAAAAAAGAAAAAGCTATGGTAAGTCATCTTTTACATGCAAAATCGTAATATTATGAGCACCACAATATATTATTTCGACTTATCTAATAGACTAATATATTTATATTTTTTTTTGAAGGAAAAATATGAAATTTAAAGAAAGAAGCAATTGTATTTGAAGCACATTTGAAGAATGCCCGCAAAATCTTGAATTCATTTATACAGCTGAAGGAAAAACTTATATTATTAAATAAACAAAATAATACATTGAAAAGGATAATCAAGGAGCATAAGATGGATCTAGAAATCTTACTAAAGGAAAAGATAGATGTTGATCCATCACTTTTGTCATCAGGAGATGTTGTGAGGGAGGAGCTAGAATATTCTTCAAAATATCAATACCATAGCGCAAGATTTAATAGAATTGGGAGTTTTTCCAGATAACATTGTATAGAATGAGCACATTCCTTTACCTCTTGCACAAGAAAAATATCAAGCTTCCCCTACAACATAAAATTGAAAAAATTAGTTAGTTTCACCATGTGTGTGTGTGTTGTCACAATTCCGACACTAGCGTAGGAATTAAAAGATAGTGGCCAACCAATTTTTTTCTTTTTTATTCCATGTGGCAGATGTAAGGACAACTATGATTCAGAATCATAGGTAGAAAAGAGGATTCCCTCGTAATGTGTTCTTATATGACAAAAATTTCTCAGAATCTTTGAAAACCATTGACAACCCATAATTTTGTAAATGTATTGGCCAACAATGCTTTATGAAAACATGTCTTCATAAAGTATTCCACCTCTTGATAGAATGAATACAAGCCTATTTTTGAATTGGAATTATATTAACTATTGTATTGCATTTATTAAATGTTTTCAACAATTTAATATGCAAACTTGTAATTGGATTTTACTTATTGTGAATGTTTTTATGCTACTATTTGGAGATGTAAACAATAAAGCATGGTTTAAGACACATAGTTTGTGTATGTTTGAAAATATTTATGTTTTGTGCATAGATAAAACATTAATTGACAATCACATAGATGGAGCCAAATAAATCTAGTCTTTATTTCATTAATAAAGCAAAATATAAAAAATATAAATTTGTTACAAGTAAAAAAAGTCTATTAAGACCAGTTGATTATCATTAATGAATATGAAATATATCAGTATCAAATCATTTTCCAATGTCAATAATGTCAATAATGTATACAAGAAATTAGAACTTTTGTAATGAAACAATCCTAACACAACCCATTCATTAGTGTCTTGGGCTGTATGAGAATCGGAAGCGTGTTCGTAGATGCATTCGAGATCCGTGGATCAATTCGGAATGTTACCAAATCCTCTTCTTTCTATGAGAGAATTCCATAATGCAAGTTCTCGCTCATAAGGTAAAGTTTCCACAGAGTAAATGGATACATAAAATCTCAGAAAACTTTATAAATTTCTATCTAATCTATTTCAGACTTTTGAATTTACAAAGCACAATGCATTGAATACCCTCTCATCTTCAACAAAACCCAGAATCATTGTTTGAAAAAGTTCATATAGCTGAATATACTTGCTCAAATCCTCTCAAAAATACTACTAGAATAAATCTTCTTCCAAAGTCTTCTAATGGAACCATTTTCATTTGGCTCTTCCAAAAACCAAAATTTCTCTAGCATAGTAGTGGAAAAATCATGGGACTGAGAACTAAAAAATTTTTTTTGTAAAATACCTTCAACAACAACTCCATTTATCTCTTCACGCTTGTAGAAATGTTCAATTAGACTAGTCATGTATTTGATAAATAAAGTACTGATGGATGTTTCAAGAATGCCTCCATGTGTATTCCAAAACTGTGGATTGACAATTCTCATTGCTTCAAGTAATTTATCATTTTGAATCATTCACGAATATCTGTAGATAAAGATAAATATTTTTTTACAATTTATTTTGAGTTTCAGATAATATTGTTTCATATAAAATACATGTCACTCTTACTTCCTCCATCTCTGACCCAACCAAATCTACTCTTTTATGAAAAGTATGAAGTGGTATCTCTTTTCCATGTGTTGTTATACACAAATGATCATGTATATTGAATTTTAAGAAGCAACTTGCATTCTTAAGGTCTATTAATGCATTCCAACTTTCAAAAATAGGACCCTTAAAACTATCATCTGACAAATATAAACAATCTAAACTCAAACACACACATTTTCTAAGTCTTATGAAGTTTGTTATGTAAATGCAATGCTCTTGCACATGCTTTGTCAAAACATTTAGCTCCTTCAACATTGGTAAAATTCCATAGAGTGTAAGTAAATTTTTAATATTTGTTAGACAGATCGATATTTGTATATAAAACATTTCAATGAAGGATATTATTCAAATAATAACGCAAGTAGGCTCATACATTGAGATCCATATGGTATCTACATCTTTGAGAAGATTTTTCCCATCTATCAATCCAATAAAATTTTTTGAAATTCTAAAAATCTCTTTGGACTGCTAGAGTAATATGCATGTAAATCTTGGATCAACTCCTCCACTTTGGCAACAGTTTCAAAATTTCTCACAATTTTATAGGCCAGATTCATTCTATGAGCCATGTAATGGATTGCAATCATATAGGGGAAAAATTTGTCTATAATCATTACTGGATGCCATTTCTTCCCCTGCATTACAATGCACCGTCTATTCGACACAAACTAACTTCATTGCAATGGAAAAATCATCCATACCTGCAATATCCTTCAAAATTGACAACACTAACTTATAAATGTTTTCAGAATTACAATTTTCACTCATTTTATGAACTGCTAAGAGATGGGGATTTCTTACTTCATTTGCAAATGTGTATACATGAATACAAACCCATGAGGTATTGTCCATTGTTGTAACCTCATCAATTGAAAGGGAAATAAATTTTGCATTTTTATAGCCTCTTTCAGATCCTCCTTTCCACTAGAGAAAGACATTTTTATATTTCTCAAGCACTCATTATCGACCAATGTGATTGTGGAACATTTTGTAAGCCAATTACCTGATACAAAATTTTATTTTATGAAAAATATGAAATGGGTCTGCCCTTTTTCAATATATGGAATACAATAGCAAATTGAATACTTTTGGCATGCATTTCAGTCTCCATAGCTTTGCTCAATTTTGTAACAATTGTGCCACCTTTTTCATTTAGATTTTTAAACGCTTTTGTATTTTTCATATTCTTCTGCATATTTTACATGCAAGAACTCTTTTGCATCTTTCCATTTATGAGATCTTACTATGCTCCCATCCTTTTACTTTTGGGAAATATATATTTTCCCACAATGTTTTTCAATGGTGTCTAGTTTGAGCTACATTGTGTGATATTTCCCTTATTTCCAACTACATATTTTGCATCGACATTGAGTTGGAACATCATTACTATTTTTCAGCTCTACTAGTTCAATAAAAGGATATTTTGTTGCCCATTCAAACCTGAAAGTCCTTCCTATAGTCCAGTTTTCCTCTTTCTTCTAATAGATTTTTTTACTTTCTTCAACTTCAACTTGTGCATCTGGTTTCTCAACAAGAATATATCTATCCTCATGTCTCCTTTTTCTAGAAACAGACACTGGAATAGAAGCTTCCTCTATTGGTGTTGGATGAGAATTTGATGAATCTTCCCTAGTTCGATGTCATCAAGTGAACGAATGTTTTGATCAATCGGATCATTAAAACCAAAAGGATCATCAAGATTGATATCTCGAAACACATTAGTTTGTGAAGGTGTTTGAAAAATTTCTACATTTAAAAGTGTAATAGAAATAGTATTAATTATTTATATTATTAACAACACTAAATAAAAAATAAAACAAGAGTGTAAAGAGTATTTGAAACATATAGTGAAAAATATAATAATAAAAATATGGATTTTGTAAATTAGTAGATAGTACATACCTATATTTTCCATAGATCTCGACACATCAGTCATTTTTTGTGAGTTTCCAAAATATCCAAACAATGTCTTGTTACTCTTTTTTGAACTTGCAACAAAGCTTCTTACCCTGCTTTCTGAATCCATGGAAATGGCACCAAACAAGGATAGTCACAGATGGGATTTTGAGTTGGATGACTTGGAGTTGGAAAAATTGGAGTTGGATGGATTTAATTTGGTTGAATTTGAGTTGGATGGCCAAGAGTTGTACAACTTAAGAGTTGAATGGATCTGTTGGACGACTCTGTTGAATGACTTGGGTTGTGTGGCAATGCTTGGAGTGACTGCAAGAGGTTTGGGAAGATTGGGATTTGAATCTCGTAGAAAATATTTCGAAAAGGTTAAATGTTTTTATATGTATTATACCTTATACCTACACAATATGCACTATCACTATGTATAGTTATATACTTCGATGAATATGGGCACATGTGTATTTAGAACGTTGGTGAATTACATGCATAAGTTCATTTATATGTGTAAATACTAGGCAAACTGACCCATAATAAGAAACATTCGGCTAAATTTTCCGGTGAAGTAGGCAACAACCAAGCTGCTGAATATTCTCCATTTCCAATTTATAAAAACCCGAATATATGTGAGTTTACAAAAAAATATCCACTAAAATTTTCCCTAACC
Organism: Taxus wallichiana var. yunnanensis; assembly: GCA_018340775.1. Lineage (NCBI taxonomy): Eukaryota > Viridiplantae > Streptophyta > Pinopsida > Cupressales > Taxaceae > Taxus > Taxus wallichiana. The sequence goes on from CM031239.1 coordinate 166,515,910, forward strand.
TTCATGTGCTAAGAAGATACACTTTATAGGTTAAGATAAACTTTGAATTGTCTACATCTGTTAAATACCTACACGAGATGGATAAGATTATTATCTATTCTCTTTGAAAACAATATGATATCATCGGCTAGATAAGGAAAATGTTGTTTATCGGTCTCCTCTTGAATTCCATATCCATGATTCTTGAAAAGGTTTCTCATGTATTGGACAAACCAAATGTCATTTTATTGTAAGAATATGTCTCCCACTTTATGGTAAAGGATGTCTTGAACTAATATTGATCCTTTATCATGATATAGTTTTAACCAGAGTACCCATCTAAAAGATAAAAGTGCTCGACCTCGCTACTATTTGCAAAATTTCGTCCACATAAGGCATCGAGTTAATGATCTTTCAAAGATGCTTTGTTGAGATCCCTGAAATCAACACACAATATGATTTCCCCATTTATTTTCCACACTAGAAATAGGTGGCAACCCAATATTAATACTTAAATGGGAAAATAATGTTTTCCTCAATTAACTTGTTTAATTCTTGTTTCATGATAGGCTCAATCTGCAGATTTACAAGCCTCTATTTTTACCTAATGGGCTTGGCCATTGGATCAAGCTAAATGTTATGATGAGATAAATTATAATAAAAACCCCTAAGGTATTCATATATCCATGAAAATATATCATTAAACTCTTGGAAAATCTCTACAAAATCATGTTTTCCTTTTAGAGAACATACCTTGCTATTTTAAGCAATTTTTATTCACCAACTAAGATGGGTTCATAATCCTTTCCTTTGAGTATCATGGTTTCTTTTTCTTGTCCGAGTTTACCATCATAATTAAAATGGTTTCCAAAGTCACTATTTCTTTGGGAGGTTTATTTGATTTGAGTTGGAAAATTTTATTTCCATATTGATACTCAATTTCTTCTTGATTCCTTGATGAAACATTAGCCTATTCTTGATGAAGTTGACAATTTGTTGATCATTTTCAAACACTTACCATTTTTTCAATTTTTGGAACACCGAGCCTCACTATTACTCTAACATGTAGTTGTAATCCATCTTTCTTGATATCTTCAGCAATGTTAAATTTTTCTCCTCTTTGTTGTCAATCTATCACGGATTCATTTTATTTCCTTGGGATGGAGTGGATGTCGAATGCTTCAAAATCCTCCAGAAGGTCCAATACCCTAAGCTTATAGGTTTTTTAACAAGTCATTCTTGTCAACATTCATCCCTCTCTTGATTTACTATAAGCTCACTATCCCCAAAGGTATGTAATTATTTGATATATTTATTTCTTACCCATTGCACACCATGGATGAGAGATTCATACTTTGTTGACTTGTTATTATAGCTAAAATAAATTTTGAAGGAAGAGAAATACTTCACACCCATTTGAGATACAAGCACTATACCTCCTCCTACACCTTGTTTGATTCTTGCCCCATCAAATAACATTTTCCAAATGTCATAAACTCGCTCATTAAATTTCACAACACTAAGAATATGTGAATTATCTTCATGAAAGAAATATATGCCTAGACATACTTCTTCAATTTTTTTGTAGGGGTTAAAGGCATGGAATTCAATTCCCCACTCGTTAAGTAGAAAAAATGGGATACCATTAATTTGAGTATCTGCTTATTGGAAACTTGGGTGATCCTCTTGATTAAAAATTATGTAATTTGTGTTGATGGGGCTAGGCACATAAGGATCTATATGGTACCTAGAAATTTGTTTCGACCTTACAATAGTCTTGGTGCCATATTTGGTTTTTAAGAGCATATGATCTAGTTCATAGATAAATGTACGTCAATCTTATCGGTGAAATCCTTGAGAGGCAAAAAGTGAAGAAATGGGGAGATCAATGATGAAAATATTCTACATGTTTAAGAAGTTATGGCATGCATGTAGTGCGATACTCAAACTATTGACAGTCCCAATAGTTCCCACCACAGTCCCATCTAATTGCACCAATCGTAGAGAGTGACTCATATTATATGCCAAGCTGGTATGTTATTTGTTTGGGCATCACTTAAATACTTTCCCTTGATTCAATCATGAAATTTTGTAGCAGATGGTTACCTATGATCAAATATAAATAGAAATGGGGTGGCTTCATGTTATTACATGCTTAGTTATCCTTTTGTCAAAGTACATTAGTGAGCACAACTTTATTCTTCTCCTTAGATGATTCTTGTGGTGCATGAAGATCATCCATGGTGGCTTGTATAAGATATATCTTTTCAGGAATAGATAGAGATTACCACATTGAGATGTTCACATTATTCCTTTTCATTTTCTCTAGAATTTTGAAAGGAGTACCCACGGATTTCTACAACAGAGGGACATAATTTTCTTTTCTTATTTTCTCAATATGTGGATTTTATTTAGATGTCAAAATTTCAAGACCCATCACATTAATAGTCACAAAATAAATCAAGTGTTTGTTATATTCAATGAAAGAAGTCTACTGATTTTATTCTAATACGATGAAATTCGATTCTACAAATTTGAAGAGTGTTCCTTTATTCACTAGAGAGAACACTACCATTCCCATAGAACATATCAAATATGTTGCAAACATCTTCTCAGTATATCATGTTACATAAGAGAATGTAGCCATCATATTCTTGGTGGCTTCTTTTAAAGGGAAATATTTGAAATGGTACAAAAGCTTAAGAGTGAATTCCATCTCCCCTTGGGATGAGATAGGAAAATCTTTATGCGGTCATCTTGAAGACAATTCAAACCATTTATCTTTGGTGGAGAAATTGACTACAACAAAAATATAAACTTAGGAGATAATGACTAATTTCAACATCATATTTTATAATACACATGATAAAATCCCATTAATGGTAAGACCTATACCCTAGTATTCTTCTCTATTATCTAAAAGTTTTCAATAGTGACATTTCTGTCATGATCCGGACCATGGGGAGTATAACCTTACTTGATACCTATGATTTTACCATTATAGCATAAAATGATCTTATTTAGGTTGGGGAACTTGCTCCTATACATCTAATGCCATTTTTCTTAGAGATAAGGACATCTCGTACTTACCAAACACTTGAATTAGCTCTTATTCTAACACTAAGAAGACAAAGTTTAAGTAAGTATCCACCTCTACAAGCCCTTCAAGTGAGTTTTAGGAAGTCATGAAACAATCAAAATTGTTAGAAAATGAATTGACATCCTTGAAGAGGCAACAAGCTCAAAATTTCAAACCTTATCAACCTCTATACCAACCCAACAGACCCCCTTTTCAGCCAAATAAACTTGCCATATCAAGTTTTTCCTCTAAATCAAAATCAGATCATCCCTCTAAAACCATTTCAGTCATATAATCCTAACACGACTAATTCATCCAAAATTTTGGTTCTAATTCAAAACAACTTAGTGTAAGATTATGAGTCGGAGGCTTCCTTACAATTGTTCACATAACAAAGCAAATTTCCACAAAAACATTTTGAACCAAGATTTGATGGTGTAAAAATTCATATTTATCTCAAGACGCATCCACGGAAGTGGATCCACCATAAGATACTATCCAAGAACCGCTAAGTGATACTTCTTGTAAATTGGAAAATGGATGAATTCTGTGGAATAAATCAGCTTCGGGGGAAAATTCAAAAAATCTTCTTCAAGTATAAAAGCTAACACTAGGTCCAAAACAAGGAAAATGGAGGAAAACCCTCCATGTCCTACTTCACCAAGTCCACACCTTAAGGATAGACAATATGCAAACTTAGGCGGAATTCAAGCTTCAACAAGTAATATGTGGAATGTAGTAAACTCCGTAGTGCACTACAAAACCACAAAACATTGTAGAATTGTGCGGTAAAGAAGTTCCATAGGACAAAGACTTTTGAAAAGACACAAAAATCCTCAATGCAAATGAAATATATGGAACTACTAGGAGGAGGAGTAGAGAGAACTCTATTTTGATGTGATGGTGATCTCTATACGGATCTACCTCTTCTTCTTCTCCTTGGTGAAAACTACAAGTATTCTAAAGGCTCTCCATATGATATCCTTTCTTTTGTTTGAATCTATCTCATAAGATAGAGCCACTTTTTAATTAAACAAGTAGATGTAATTCTTGGAGTTGTCATATGTGTTTTGTAGAGCCTCTAAAAGGATGAATAACACTAAAACACACACACACACAAAATCTTAGTGAAATGGAAAGTAAATATTACATTAGTCCCATCGGTGCATGCTAGAGCTATTAGAGAGTGGAAGTAGCACCCTTAGATTGATCATGTAAGATAAAATAATTATAATAACATGAGATTGCCTTGAAGTGTGGGACTTTTATCCTTGAGACATACCTCCATAGAAGTATGGTTATTTCTCTCTTAGCTCAAAAAAAAAAAAAACCTAAACTAATCACATTATAACTAAATCTAAAGCTAAAGCTAAAAAATAAAGGATCTAGGGTTGAGAGAAAAGATAATTTTTTTATAAAATGAAATAATGATGATGCAATAACACTAAGATAGATTTCAAATATGATCTTGAATGACACATAACAATCACACATACAAGAATTTTAAAGAAACATGGAGTTTTGAAATACATGAATGATTAAAAATTAAGAACAAAAAGAGGGAAAACATCAACAATAAACACAAAGAATTCACAGGAAGAGACCACATATGTATTGTATTAAGAGTGTATTCATCACATTTCTAGAGAAGTGGTTAGAAATATCTTGTAAAATAAAAAATTGCAAAGGTTTGAAGGAAAGAAAGTGTGTGGTTCAAGGCAGAGCCTACAAATTTGAATGAAGGGAACCCTTAAAATATGTCTAAGCACTTACATTTATATAACATGAGAATGTAATAGAGAGAGATGAGAGGAAAATTTGAATTTGAATTTGAAATGAGTGAGGAAAAATCTGCCACCCACGGATCCTATTGCCATTAACTCTTGGATACTGATCATTCATTTTCCTCTCCAACACGCCATCATATTTCATTGGTGAGAGCATGGGCACCGTTTAGGAATTTAAATTAGGTAGGTGAGGTGGTTGATAATTTTAAAATAAGTGAAATGTGTCTCTCTTATATTTCTCTTGAGCTTTCATGGGTTTTCCTCTAAATTTCATCTTTCTCTGTGCTTCTTCATTACAAAATTTGGTCCTTCAAGATACGAAACGAGCACCAAAAATATTTTCTCCTTGTCCCATATCATCCTTTTGTGGGTTATCAAATTGATGTGGTCTCACATATTTTACAACATTCGATGGCCTTTTGGATTAAACATCTCCATGGGTTTTAGGAAATCCATGATACACTAACTCTCCCATATCTATGGGACTCTTTACTCGCACTACCAAAACTTTACAACTCTTTACATTTTGTCGCTGCATATGGCTCCCCACACTCGATCTTTTTCACTTTAACCAAAAGCCATCAAGGATTTTATTCCCTTTTCTTAAACCATTCATCCCAGAATTATAGATCGACGAAACACTCTGTTAGGAAAAAATGTAGAACATTGGAATAGAGTTTCACATTTTTAGACTTAGCTATTTCTAAACCTTCTTTACCACCTTGTGGGTCCGGTAGTTCTTTCATCATGCATTGTGGCTTTCCACCTTGCTACCCAACAAAATGTCACTTCTTTTTATACTACGAAACCCACCTTTGTGTTGTGTGGGGGTAAGTGAACCAATGGGGGCCAAAAGGGGGTCTTAAGTGGATGCTTTTACGAAAAATAAAAATATTCAACTTGTACGAGTTATTTGAAATAGTTACAATCAAAATTGGAAGATGTTGTAAGAACATGAATCATAGCATTTTGAGTCTAGTTTCTAAGCTATGATTTTTTTAAAAGGTTAAGTTTAAGTGGGTCAAATAACTAAAATACCAACAGGTGCTTTTGTTTTTTTTTAAAAACATGGTAGACAGTATTTCATGCCCCCACCATTTTTGAGCACTATTTAGTATTTTTGAAAACCCTTTGGTTGAAAGATAGCTAGTATCATTTAGTTTGTGCTAGAATTTTTAAAATATTTTTGTAGGGAGTATTTTTTTATGATTTTTCTAGTACAAAAAATTTAAAATTTGAAAAATAACAAAGTTATGACCGTTCCCCCCCAACTACCTCAAAAAGATCAAAAATTAGTTTTTCTTAATATGTATAGAATTAGTCCTAGTTTGTGCCTAATTTTTTTAATTCAATTTTGATGAGTCAAAAAAAGATACACGACAAAAGATAAGCATTTACAATCACTAAAAATAGAGGTATAAAAGACATAGTTTGAAATAAATATAAATGGAAACCTTAGAATAGTCATAAAAATATAAAAATTACATATTTAGAAAGAGGATAGTTTTCTTGACGTTGTAGGATTTTTTTAAAGAAATATAGAGAATATTTTTGTAGGATTTAGCATGGTGGAAGGTGAGTTTTTGCATATTTTGTCAAAAACACACAAAGTTGTTGTGTTGTTATAGGTCCAAGGCACATGTTTGGGAAACCAAGGCAATTCCAAGCCTATAAATTATTAGTTTGGGGGCATAATAAATGAAACACTTACACATTATAATGTGTACATGTTCCATAGAGTATAGACATTATATGTGATTTTGACATGATTCTATTTACAAAAATAAATGTTTAAGTATACAAAATTAGGGTCACTTTACACCTTATGGAACTGTCTCATAGCTCTATGAGTCACGGTTTAGGAGATAGTTTTTTATAGTATAATCTAGTCAGTACATACGTAATTTTCAAGATTTCAGCATTCAGCCTAAATATTTTACAATTTTAAATTCTACAATTAAGACCCTAAACCCTAAATCCTAAACCCTAAACCCTAAACCCTAGGACCTAAACCTAAATCCTAAAGCCTAAACCTTGAGCCCTTAACCCTAAACCCTAAACCATGATCCTTAAACCCTAAAACCTTAACCCTAAACCCTAAATCTTAAACCTTAAACATTTAGCCCTTACCCATGAGCCCTAAACCTAAATAATGAGACTTAAACCCTAAACCACGAGTTCTAAGCCCTAAAGCGCAAATCGTAAACCCTAAACCATAAAAAATGAGCCCTAAATGCTAAACCCTAAACCCTAACCCCTAAAACCTAAACCCTAAACCCTAAACACTAAATCCTAAACCCTAAACCCTAACCTATAAACCCTAAAAACTAAACCCTAAATCTTGAGCCCTAAACACTAAACCATAAAACTTGAGCTCTACGACTTAAACCTTAAACCCTCAACCCTTAACCCCGAGCCCTAAACTCTAAACTCTAAACCCTAAACCCCAAACAATGTACCTCAAGCTATAAACCCTAAACCATAAGCCCTAAACGATAAACCCTAAACCTTAATTGTAACACTCTGATTTTGCAAATTATCTTGATGAAAGTTTTACATGCTGTTATAACTTCTGAAATGAAGGAAAACATGTTAAGATATGTTCTGATCTTAAGGGAATGTGTTTCTAACTTGGATTCTTGTATGCTGTGATTTATTGTATAGGACAACATTTATTGTACTTGTGTGTTTGCTGATATGACGACAAATTGTCGTATACTTGCTAAACTCTCGTGGCTGATTGACAACACACCTTGAATCAATTTCATTAATCCAAGTGTGCTGAGGGCTTCTGGTGATTTCAGCATTGATTTACTCTTGAGCCCTGTATTGTCGAACTAGGAACCTCGTGAGGCAAGAACCGCCTGGACACAGGTGGCCTTGGCACGTGATCCAAAGGACGGAACGTCCTGCTCTGCATTAACGTGAATGTTAGTAAGAAGGCTGGATGGAAGTTGTTTAGTGTTAGTGGTTAGTATGAATTAAACCCTAAACTAATACTAAGTCCTAACATGCATCCTACACTATTATCCTAAGTGGATTTTTAAATTACAAAAAAAGGGAAAATAAACCTAAGCCCTAAAACCTAAGGCTAAACTAAGACCTAGGTTGAACACTTTATACAACCTAAACTAATCCTAATCTAAAAGGGCGCGCAGACCCTTGGAAGGAAAGGATAAGGATGGAAAGGGCATTCATTGGCATTTAATAAACAGTCCATACGTGGACAGCGCCAGTTTTGGCGGGGCAGGTAAGAAATAGAGGCATCTATTTGGAGATAGAGCCAAATTCGGTTTTGCATGGGAATTTTGAAAGATTGAGTTCGCCAACCCAAGTGGCGGTGGCGTGGAAAGTAAGGAAAAGGCAGAGCCTTAATTGCATTAATTGTTTTCGGTCCTCGCGACCAGCTCGCCTTGGAAAGTGTATGAGGGAATTTGATTTTTCATTGTTTCGATTTGGTTTTGGCAAAGTTGCTCTGCATTTGGTTTTTCAGCTGGTTCAGTCGAACCAGCTCTTGGCATTTGACATTTTCTTGGAGATTTGGAGGCTGTTGTTAAGCCTGAAGAAGAAAGGAGTGCTGGGAAGTTTGTGTTGTCGTTGTGGAAGGAAAAACGCAGCAAACAAAGTTTTCTTCGAGTTCAGGAGAAGAGATTACAGGCATGTTAAGCCCTTCTCTTTAAAAATCTTTGCTTTGATTAAGTGTTTCATTAAAACAACCCTGCTCTTGGGTTTTGATTCTGTGACTGTTGTCGAGTCGATTCGAATTGGGTTTCATCGATTCTTGCTTCTTTTTGTTTGGAAAATGATATGATGAATCGATTCTGGTTGCTCGGTTTTGATTTGTTTTTGCTCGAATCAAATTGGAAATGAATTATTGTATTGGTTATTGACTGTATGGAGGTTTGAAATAGATATTTCTTTCACTGTTCGTGTTGTTGAAATTGGCACAGGCCGTGTAATCGTTCCTTATAGTGAAATTGTTTCCTTAAATGTAATCTTTTCTTTGCTATTGTGTTGGGAACTGTCCTTGTATGTAAAAAAAAAAAAAAAGGGAAGTGAAGATACAGCCGTGTATATTGCTATGATTTGGGTTTCATTGAATCTGGCTGTCATTTTGGAAATAATAAGAAATATTGCCTTTGACTGCTGAGTTTAATTGTTTTTGTATTCCTCGAATGAGGTACCTTCCTGTGTGCTGGTCGTTTGACAGTAACGGGAAATTCGTTATGTGTATCTTGGGACTGTACACTTATTATGAGTTGTTTTCACTATTGAAACAATTGTTTATTGCTAACGAACTGGAAGGAAGGAAATAATAGTTGTTGAAGTAGTTCTTATTGAAAATTTCTTTAAGAAAGTAAATCCTTTTCCTTGTATTGTTTTGGATTTTGGATGGAAGTGGCATTCGGGTTTCCTTTGAGTAATTGAACTCGAATTGAACGAAGTATTAGCATTATTTTCATTGCTGTACCTTTTTCTTGAGTAGGAACTAAACGAATACGTACTGGGTATTCGTGAAGGTAGGAAAAAGTTGATTGTTTTCCTCCTGAAGTTATTAATGGATTTCGTTTCTCCTTGTTGAGAGAATAGGGTGGTTTTATTGTGTTTTATAGATGCTTTTGTTCGGTCTTCTTATTCGGACTGTAGACACAATTATAAATTGGTTTTGTATACTGTGCAAGGAACGATTATATATTTTCTCCTTGCTGTGATGGAAAGATGATTCCATTGCGCCATGTAGTTGTGGTTGATCTTCTGTTTTGAACTGTTCGTGAATGCGAACTTGACTTTGAATTGCTGTGCGAAGTAGTGACGCATGGAAACTCTGTCTTGTTGTTTGGGTGTTTTTATTTCATTTGGAATAAAATGATTATTTCTCAATGAAATTACAGAGAATAAATTCTTCTCTTTTTGCTATTTTGGACTCTGAAAGTAATATTGGAGCTTACTGTGCATATGAATTGGTTTTGCTGTAGGTAACAATGTGCAAATTGTTATTATGAACTGTATGCGTTCATGGATATAAAAGATCATATGAATAAATGATTGCGTGATTGCATAACTGCTTGTTTGGTTAACACTACAGTGAAAGAAGTATGGAATCTTCTAGTACAGCAAATACATAGTATGCATCTTGATATTGTTTGTTCTATGATGAATACGATGTCTTACTAACCTGTTTTGGTATTCGTATGAACCGGAATTAAATGAAATTATTCTTATTGCCGGTAAGTGAATTCTGATTGGATTTTGTAAGTTTCACTCTGAACTGTTATCTTGATTTGTCTTTCGTTTGGATTCCACTATTAGGACAGTCATGTGGAAAGAAATAGAGATATGAATGAATGACTTGGGAAAAATAAGCTTTTCTACTTTCATTCAGTTGGAAATCTGTAATTCGTGAAAAATGAATTTTATAATGCTTAGATGGGAGCAACTATATGCATTGCGTTGTTCGCTTTCTTGTCTTGTGCTTGATTGCTTGGATTCTAATATGATGCAAGAACTGAAAGGAAAGTAAGGGGTTTACATTTCAGTTGGTTTCATTCTTGCATTTATTATTAATGAAAGGCGTGGAAAAGATAACAGTGTGTTATATCAGCAGTAAGCTATTTGTATTCCTAACTTTACAAATATTGTAAATTAAGACTTTATATGATTATGTGGGAAACAGGACAGCGTTCTTTGGCTGATTGTGATGATGTTTTGATAGTTCAGTTGTTTTACTGATCTTTCTTTTGTGCCTATTTCGTGATTGATGTTTAACTGTCGTTTCATAAAAGCAGGGTTCTTTTATTGAGACAGTTAGTTGAAGCACCTTATTTTAAGGATAAGTGCTTAATATGCTCAGTTCATTGAACTGACCCGTGCAAATCATTTTGCAGATGGAATTTGATTAGAATGAAGACATGGCTGTTTTCTGATGCTTCTTGATTAGTGAAAGATGAATTGTAATTGTTGCTTTTATTCCTCTTCGAGGAATTGTGAAAAGAAGAAAATATATTCTTCTATCTATGAGTTGTATTGATGTTTTATGTAAACCATGCCCAATCAGTTGGATTGGCAATTGTACGGATTATGACATGAAATATTGAATACAATTACATGTGTGATATTTTAATGTTTATATCAGTTTGAATTGTTGTCTAAATTGGAAATATAATGTTATTTCTTGATTGGATTTGTTTAATTGTCCTTGGATGGATGTTAAATGGAAACTGATATCTATTCTTACCTAAATGCAACTTTTAAGTTGAAAAATGCAATTAATTCATACTTGGGTAAAGATGAATTTTTAATTGACATTAAAAGGATTAAGAAGAATATGATTCCATAATTGGAAGGTATTCGGGATTAGCTTAGGAGCTAAGGAATACCAATTAAACTTCGGAGTAATCGAACTTCGCTTTCGAGCTTCATTAATGATCTCGTGTGCTAAATTCAGAATAAAGGATATAGGATAAGTATATCCATAACTAATGGACCTTAACCATATAACGTTAAGGAGAACAAATGAATACTGTTCTTGGGAATTAGACCTCGTTTAAATGACGTCTAATAAGTTAAAATTCTGAATTTAGTTGCAGTTGAGAAAATCTTGGTTAAGTTTAATAGGTTAAACTTATCACGTCCGTCGGAACGGACTGCTTAATCCAATGATTAAGAAGTGAACCAAGTAAGGAAATGCAGCCCTTCGACACGAAGGAGAAGATGCATTGCAAGACAATGGACGGATTTAGTCCCTCTTAGCCCTATACAACTGTAACGGAAACGAGGATCAAGAGATCAGCGTGGATGCTGAAAGTTGATTTTAATTATTAAAATCATATCCGAAGCACTTGAGCAGGATGTGTATTCTCGATGGGAGAATTCCGTAGGACATTGGCATACGCCAGCTACAGCAAGGTGTCTCCATGAAGACGGGGTCTTCATGACGACACACTGTTGTATTGCGGTGACATATTGCAATGCCCTCTGAATTAAAACATCAAGAATACATAGGTGAAGGTCTAATTGTGGACGAGGGGATAGGAGTATGATCTCAGTATACGGAGTGAATCCGAATACTAAAGATAACTAGACACACGGGGTCATGGGAAATGACCTTTGTATGTCTACTGCGTATCTTTAGTTACGGGAGTGCCTTCTATACTCGTTCATATTACTAAGCGTAATTGGGAGTTTAAACTAACCTTAAACTAAGAGGACTTGGTAGGAACCAGGAAAGACCATTCTAGATAACAGGTGAAGTGAAGTGAAGGACGTATTCCGTTGATGTGTATAACACCCAGGAATATGATCATGCAAAGCATGTGAAAATCTTTGGCCAAAGTATCGCAATTGCTGGTTGCGTTGTCCTTATCACTTAATTTAAGATGCAGGATGTCAGATGAATATCAGTAACAGATATTCAGATAGGCTTCTTAAATGGATCACTTCGATAACCGGAATTGGTTATGAGAACAGGTATATATAATATACCATGCATAAACAAACATGAAGGATCGGTTGTTGCCGAGTCATGAACATGAAGGATCGGTTGTTGCCGAGTCATGAAATGAAGGATCGTTGAAACTCGAGCCATGAAAATGGAAGATCGGTAGTTCCTCGAGTCATTTACAGCAGCATATAGAATTTGTTATAAGATTGAATGGCATTGAATGTGTGTTCCATATTGTAAATATGTGAACAGGGAACATTCGTTTTAAAAAGAAATTGTGTGATCCAAACTGTGTTGTTTGGGCAGAGAACAATTATTAAAACTTGAACGTGTGTTTGAATTTTGTAATTCATAACAAGGAACATTATCAAAAAAAATAAATTTTTTTCCCTTGTTCTGGTATTTTAAAATGGGGATGTTACATTAATCCCTAAAATTTAAATCCTAAACCCTAAACCCTAAACACTAAATCCTCAACCCTAAACCTTAAACCCTAAACCCTAAACCATGATCCCTAAACTCTAACCATAAACCCTAAAACCTAAACCCTAAATCCTAAACCTTGAACCTTGAGCCCTAAACCCTTACCGTAAACCTTAAACCCTAAACCATGAGTCCTAAACCCTAAACCATAAACCCCAAACCCTGAGCCCAAAAACCTAACCCTAAACCCTAAATCCTAAACCATGAACCATTAGCCCTAAACCCTAAACCCTAAATCCTAAGCCTTGAGTCATAAACCCCGATCCCTAAACCCTAAACAAGTAAACCCTTAAACAAAAACACTAAATAATGAGCCCTAAAACTTAAACATTGAATCCCTAAACCCTAAACATTAAACCAAAAACCCTAAATTCTAAATACTAAACCCTAAACCCTAAACTATGAAACCTAAACCCTAAAACCTAAGCCCTAAGACCTAAATGCTAAACCCTAAATCCTAAAACCTCAACCCTTAACCCCGTGCCATAAACCCTAAACCTTAAACCCTAAATAATGAACCCTAAACCACGAGCCCTAAACCCTAAACTCTAAAACTTGAACCATGATCCCTAAACATTAAACCCTATACCCTAAACCCTAAGTCCTAAACCCTCAACCACGAGCCCTAAACCCTAAAACCCGAACCCTAAATCATAAACCTTGACCCAAAGGAAAGTGCTAATATGATCATTCAACATGTTTCAATGTGCGGTGAATACTTTCTAAGGTGATCGATCAAAATTTCTTAAAATAAGTAAAAGATGACCAAATTAGATTTTCAAAACTATCTTCTAGATTATAATCATCAAAGCTATGGGACCATTTCCATCAGTGCATAGTGACCTAACTTCTTATATTTACTAAAATATATTTAAAGTATAAGAAAAGTACAAAGAAATAATAATTAATTATTATTTCTTTTACTTTTCTAATACTTTAAATTTATTTTAGTAAATATGTCTCTTCTGAGCCCTCCTAAAATTCATATAGCTCAAAATACATACATGTTTCATAGTAATAGAAACATGTACGTGTTATAACACATACACATTTTAGGTTCATGAATTACCGATCCTAAGAAAACATAACGCGTTCACATTATTGCAAAATGCAATCACTTTATTACAAAATGCGTACACATTTTTTCCCATTTTCACTTTTGTGTCCACTTTTTGGCCCCTCAGATTGGTGCACTTACCGTGGTGCTTCCATATTTATCGAATCTTTACCTTTTGCTAATTTGAAAAACTTGTGACATTTGAAACTTCTTTCACACTCGTGGTAGACTACTCTCGACATATGTGGAAGATTGTTCTCAACATCTACAAAAGGCCTAAAATGTTATCTTTTTGTTAAAGTGAATTAAGAAAAATATGTGGAACACTTAGTTTTCACAATTACACTCTACGGATTTTATACTTAGCTATTTATTAGACCTTTATACCAAGAAGGAGGTTTCCTTCGTTTTGAACTTGATAAATCATCCAAAATAGTAAAGGTGTGTTTTTATGGATAACACGTACTTCTCACAAAAATAAAAATAGACATATCATCAATAAACAATATATTCACTTATATTTAGGTTGTGTCACAAATATTACTGCCAAATCCTTCTTAGAGGCAGGTAGCTTCCCTCCTGTTACCTCTCCTCCCACTGCATCACCCCCTAGTAGGCCTCCTACTACATCCACTGCCACTAGAAAAAATAGCACCCAAAGGTGCTCCACCCACCATTGTATATAAGTTGAGGTATAACCCGCATCATCTACTCACATGGGCACTATCTCTACATCTACATCCCTTGAACATGTTGGATGCAAATGAGATCTTGTAGGTCCTTTCCTTGTACCTACTCTCTTTATAACCTGAATCGATTGATGTCATGAATATGAATCGGAGGAAAATATTGTGTTATACCAAATTGCCACAATACACACTCATATTAGAATATTTATTCAACAACGGAAACCTATCCTCTAACAACATACTATGCCGATACATCATAACTCAACCCGACCCACCATAGTCCCTATAAGGTCTCCAAATCATGGCTTTGGGCCACATCCTATCAAAATGGATCTATATTTCATGGTATCAAAACTACAAATCCTTAGACCCACCCATCTAGCTACAAAGATCCCATGTCATTCCCAATCCACTCGCGGACCACTCAATGTCCTCACCAAACCTATATGCTAATAGACCAATACATGCACGATAGTGTAGTAACACCAATACCTCCACCATGATCCTCCTGTGTAAATCTATACAAGTATTTATACAAGTGAGCCAACACACAATGACTCCACGTATATAAGGTCCCATTCTTCTCAATTCTCATACAAATCTCATGCATCCAATATGATATAGATATAAATCCTCCATGCATAGTGACACATGAAGCCAATACACTGTAATAAACTTCCTCATCTGTGGAACACATGAACTCACTATGTCATCTAAGCTAATTGATGACTCTACACATGCCCGAGACCCTATAAAATGCTATCTCACATATCTTTGTTTCCACTGTATCACCCGGGGCATGACCTATACTCACTCACCCACAACGAGAAACCAAAGTATCCTATATAGATCCTAAAGGGTCACCATAATCTCTCCCGTAGGAAAAAGTACAAGTGTCGTACATCATCTCTCATAGAGTGTAGTCATCAAACACATATTATGGGGAACCTCCCCAATCTAGTAATGTGTCACATCCCTACATTTTATAATATATCCCACTCATCCTCCTCTAGACCTAGTGCCAATAATGTAGAAAAATTTCTCCTACATTGAACTCTCGCGAATGTATGTCTCTTTACATAGCCTATACAAGCACAATAATCTCGAGTTAGCATTGCAACACATACAAAAATAGGAAACAACATATAAACACATAATACTCAAACTCTCATACCTATCTTGAAAATATTGCACAAGACCCTAGATGGTACTATACGAACTTGGACACTACCGCTTTAGGACTCGGGTAGTACCGTCCAAGGAAAAAAACTAGAACTGCAAGTTCCATCTTGGAAAGAAGCTCCCAAATTCATAAAAGGTTCAAAAATGTAAAAACAACTAAAAACTAATAGATTAATGCCTAAAATACTTCTCAAACACAATATTCACGAGCTAATCTCCCGTTGAGTCAAAAACACCTCTACAAATCTCTCGAACCTTGATGGAGTAGCCTCTCATGCTTGCAGTATCCTCACAATCTAGAGCTCAAATATTACTAAATCAATTTACAAATGAAATTACTATTCACTTCTCCAACCTTAATATTTATAAAATCCTACCATTAATGAAATTACTATAGTTATTATATTGCTTCCTATTATAACTAATTCACTGATGTTGTTTCCTTTGTATCTTATCTATTTTTACACCATCAATGGAATTAGAATTGTATATTTTCCATTTACCGCATCAAATATTGATTACCACACATGCTCCTCTATGTTACTATTGTGTGATATCCACACCCCATGGATGGCCTGATCTCGAGATAGGTAATTAGACATGATTGCACAACATGGAGCTATCATGAGTATGGGACATTGGGAAACATGATAGATCTCTCGTAGAAGGCCGGTTCTGCTCCTAACCTACGTGCCACTAACTACTCCTATTGTAGGAAAAACTATTGAATAAACCTAATCTAATGCTTCTAAGGGGATGGGGAAAGATATGCATGGAAAGTAAAGCCTACACTAACATTGGTTATACACCAAGAAAGGAGTTCCAATCACTTTCCCTTTCCTACAAAGCAAAGAAAGGGTTTACCTCTTGGGAGGCTACAAAAATGCAACACAGATCGAAGTCCCACCAATGTATTAAGGGAAGGCTGGAAAAATACAACACAAACCTGAAATGAAACAATCTTCATTCCTAATAAGAATAAGACACCTGTGTCCTGCAATAACCATAAAATATGCACAGAACACCATTTTGCAATGACAGTCAGAGACACAAAAATCATGCAAAGGTTAAAATAACTAACAAAAAACACAATTTTTATTGCTCATGAAGTATACACATTACATTGCATGTGGGAGAGAGACATGAAGCTATTAGAGATTCTAGGAGGAGGCTTAAAGCCCCAAGAATAAATGGGGTGCCTGGGAGAAGATAGGTGATCAACCTTTTTCATGTGCAACCCCTTACAATATTTACAAGAAGAAACTTGAGGAGAGGAGAGAGAGAAAAAGGAATCCTGAAATTACTCCAAAACCCATAAAAATATATTATTTAATCTTCCATGAGTGCTTGGAGGGTGTGCAAATTGTAGATTCATTAGAGGGGTGCCTTTTTCTTGAAGAAACTAGCTTGCTTTTTCTCCTGGATGTAGCTCCTAGCCTTCGTAGGTTTCATGATGACCCCTATTTCTACCATCCCCATTAATGGATCTCACCTACCACTATAATGCTTGCCATTTTAAGAGGTATAGAACCCCTAAAATCTGAAATTTGATGATGCCATATTGAGGATCCAAAAATTACCCTTCCAATGACTATAATTTCATAAGAAAAAGACGAGTACAATGAAGATATTTCCATTCTTGTTCTGGTTGCTTGACTAGGTTTTTACCTTATCTACCTCTCTAAAAACTAATTTTAGTCACCATCATTGAAATGTTTACTAAAAATCCTTTCCAGAAAGTATAATTTTGCCAAAAATGGTTTAAAATTATGAAAGTTATCTCAGTTTGAAGTTGGGCATGATTCAAGGCTTTTAAGCTCCACCAAGCTATTTGCCCTACCACCGAGCTTATTCTTCCTAACACCAAGCCATTTCCCATTCAATGCCAATGCGTCCTTTGTTAATATTTGGAAAGCCCACTGCTTAGAGATTTATACCCCACAACTCCCAAAAATAACTCACAACAACCCCTAAAATTCCACCAACTTGCCATGTCGACGAGCTCCTTTCAGACTTCATCCATTCAACTTTTTAGGCCTATTGTGTGCGCAGATTCTACGATACTAGTTCATCGAGCAACATTGTGAAGAGCCAATGAATTACTTGAACCACCAAAGTTCTTAAGTCTAAAATTTGGACTTTGGGATTCAAGTTTTAAGCTCACTCTCATCCGCTTCGGGTTATCCATCCCTCGAGTTTGGAAATGTAAACTCCCGAATGCCTGAAGGTTTCAGTCTCCAAAACTCCTCACCCAAACCCGTGCTCGCACTTTATTTGATTCGTAATTGAATCATCCACCATGATTTTAAGCTATGAAGAGCCACGTGAAACTCGCTTCACCTCCATTTTTTTCTTTAGGAACTCTCCTCATGCGTCAGCCAATCTTCTTATGCCATTGTCTTTGAGTCATTCGGCTCTATTTTCTCGACCGAACCCCGTCCATTCCAAATGACTACGAGATCAGGATCCACCCATAATTTTGACTGATGGTCTCTGAGTTTGAGGATTTTTGATTTGATGTTGAGTTGGATCCCTAAATTTTGATGCCTTGAGCCCTTTGATGTAATCTCCCCGCATGTTTTCTTCCATGTGATGGATTATCTGCGAGATCATGTTGAGCTTTATTCTATGTCTGCGATCCCGAGCACTACTTATCATTTCTAAGGCCCATTGTTGAAATCATGTTCCTACTCGTTGAACCAACCGATCGAGCCCTTTGATGTAACTTGACTTGTCCTATATTTTCTTCCAACTCGGATCCCTTGGGCTCCTATATGTTTTTTGTAACTACGACCGAGTCACCTTTTTGGATGCTTCGTCCGATCTTATCTAGTTGAGATGGGCTTGTTTCAACAATTTACGGGTCTTCCCTTATTTTCTGATCTTGGCATACACCATTCTCGATCCCATGTCAAGTTGCATTGGCTTGACATCTCTATGGCCAATTCCCTAAACACTTAGCTTGGCCATGGGCAGAGTCATTTACAATGTCCCGAGCCCTTTCAACGCTTTCGAGCTTCTTTCGAAAAACTTGTAGAGTTCAACACAGAGCTCCTCTCAACTCAGTCCACTGAGATATTTTCCAAGTCACTTTTGATGTGCTTCTCCAATGCAACCAAGTAGCTCCTCGTGCTCCCTTTGAGGCCTAGAATGCAAATTTTAGTCACTGGGGCCCATTTTTAGAGTTTTTTTTTTTAATTTTCACATGTCGAGGCCAAATAGGGGATGAGCATGAGATTTTTGGAATTTTCCCATTTTTTTTCTTTGACTAGATGTGGGTCGGAGTTTTCCAATTTTGCCATGGGGGCAAAAATTGTCAACAATTTGGTGACTCGCAGGGACAACTTCCTGCTAGATGTTCAGTACCAGTGCCCTGAAGCTATCCATTGGGCATGTAGTCACTATGTACCTATAAATTGATCCTTAACCTATTGTAACTTGAAGATTGGAGACTTCCCGCACCTCGTCGAACTCAATCTTGTTATGTTGCTTGCACTCTCAAATTTCATAAGAAAATATAAAAAAATAAGTTTTGTGAGAGTGCAAAATTATCTTGACTTGAGATCTTCACCTGTTCCTCTTGCAATCCTGTCTTGCTAGGACTGAAAATGATTTTCCAATCCGATCCCTAAACTTGACTCACCAAGTATGAAGTACACAAAAAATGAAGATTTCTTGGTATACATTGCACGTTGTAGAGTTTTAAATAAGACAATTCTCGAGTTTTTACATCATGGAACTCTATTAAAACTTGCTTTTTCTTTTTCTTCTAAAAGTTACACTTGTGACATGCTGCTGGAGGCCACTTTTTTTGATTCAAAGATGGTTCCTAGAAGTTCACTTGTGATTGATCTTGAAGGAATCGAATAATGAAAACTTAGTGAAACTTGTCATTAACCCTAATTTTAGTTGCTCTGCATTTGTTTTCTCTTAAAATATGCAACTATTTCCCACAAGTATGAACTTCTTTCGCATGTGGGAAGGTTATTGAACACCATGTATCTTGTCTAGAGAAAACATGAACCCAAAACTATGTACAAAATAGAAGATCATATATACCTAAGTAGACATGCAGAGTGTGCCTAAGCACTTGTTATACTAAAAACAAACCTACTCCTACCCTACACTAACCTTAAGAAAATAATATTTCAAAAAAATACTGACATCGATAGTGCAAAGTAACTTCCATTTCTTACAACTTACAGCCATGTGGATAATTTGACACTAAACATGCCTGTGGTTGTGAATGAAAAACTATCATAACAACGACTTCTCGCCCACATCATCAAATTACAAAATGAAAAAAACAACTACCTCCTTGGAATGATCCATATGAGGCTCTTAGAGATGTTGGAATTGATGCAACTTATCCTTAGTACTATGAAGCTCATCCTCATGTTCAGAGATGAACATGACTAGTTTTGGCAACTCTATTTCTAACTTTAATTAAGTTAGATACTTAGTAGGGCATGGCACGAACTTCCGTGATGTGCTCGCTGCTATGAGTTTCAATAAGAAAGTCTTGATGTAGACTATCCTGGAAAAGGTGACTATCTGCAACTTGATATTCTTTATTTTTCACATTCACAAAAACTAATGTTCCCTTTGAGTGGATGGTATGGAAGAGATGACCTCCTCGTGATCTTTTCCTTCCTTATCAAACATGCTCTTTGGAATATTCAATTCCTCCAATAATGGATCAAGAGGATTCTGATGAGAAATAGGCTGCTCTTGAACACTTTTCTCCATGGAAACAAGCTATTGTGCTTGGAATATGGATGATGGAGAAGAAATGTTGTGATTTCCACAGGATCCTCTTCATTGAAGCAATCTTCCAAGTCTGATAGATAATATGCCTCCTTATTGTCCTGTTGTGCCGACTCAACCTCCTCCATAGTGTTTTCTGGATTCTCAACTTGCTCACTATGGTTCCCTTCATCCTTGAACATGAATTTTGAGAGTTCAAACTTATCCTTTGAATCAATATCTCGAAGGGGATGAAGTGGAGGAAGAACTTGGAGTTTCTTGCATGACCTGCCTTGAATCGGAATCCTTTGAACTTGTTATATCCTCCTCCTTAGCATGAATGTGCTCCTATTATTTTGGATTTGGAGCTATTTCTATTCCCTCATGTGCTAATTTTGTAGCTAATGGTTGACCAACCATCTCTGCGCAAATAGAGTATCATCATGGAAATTACACTCTAAAAAAATAGACTGTTGGTATTCTTCCACATGTCCTTTCTTTGCTCTTGCTGCAAATTTGGTTCACACCACGTGTTATTCCACCTTGGCCTCCTCCAAAGGCTTTACCAATAGAGGAATTTTCTCAATTCTGAACCTCAGGGCCAAGTCTACCAAGTTTTTCATCATTTCATCCTTGTTTGGGCCTTCTTCATGCTGCTCCTCTTGATTGGTTTTCTAGATTTCATCCCCACATGGATTTGGGGAAGTGAGAGGAATGGGGGCGGGGCCTTAAAAATATTTGCAATGTTGGTGGTGGAGATGGTGGAGGGGGTTTGAAATTTTTTTCTGTGGAGGGATGTTTTTTGGAAGGAAAAAGGGAAGAGAAACTGAGATGGGATGGAAGAGTGGAAGATGAAGAAGGAGATCCCATACTAGGTGCAGTTGGAGGGAAATTTGGAAAGTGTGGTCTTGGTTGAAATGATACTGATTGGGGAAGAAGAGAAGGAATGTGAGATGGTAATGTAGGGGTCTCCCGTAGACAAGGTTGACTCTGCATAATGTTCAATATCCTTGATCCATCCTTCTAGTTAAGGTATCATCTCAACTATGAAGCTTAGTTTCTCCTGTGGGATAAGATAATATGGAAAGGCACCTTTCCATGGAAAAGGGGCCCTGAATCCAATCTTGAATTCCTTCATTTGGGTGAAGCCCTAGACTACACCATACTTTCCATCATTCCTAGGATCTTCATTTGTAACTCAACATCTCCGGGTGAAGAATGTCCTTTGAAATCTGCATACCCCTACTCTCCAATAGTTGGATAGTCGGCATATAGCCAAATTTATTTATGTCTTGCTTGGTGGGATATGCCCACTACAAATTTCCATCATAGTATGGATCTAGAGAGTCATGGTAGTACCTTGGAAATGAATTTTACAATTCTAAAGTAGGGTTGTATACTTCATGAGCCATGTCTTGAAGTCTTGTAATGCTCATGAAGTATACAGAGTGCATTGCATGTGGGAGAGAGGCATGAAGCTATTACAAATTCGGGAGGAAGGCTTGAAGCCCCAAGAAGAAATGGGGTACATGGGAGAAGAAATGTGATAAACCTTTTTCATGTGCAACCCCTTACAATATTTATAGGAAGAAATTTGAGGAGAGGAGAGAGAGAGAAAAGGAATCCCAAAATTGTTCCAAAACCCATTAAAATCCATTGTTTAATCTACCATGAGTGCTTGGAGGGTCTACAAAATGTAGCTTCATTAATGGGGTTGCCTTGTGCTTACGTGAGAAACTAGCTTGCTTTAGCTCTTGGATGTAGCTCATAGCCCCTGTAGGTTTCATGATGACCCCTATTTCCACCAACCCCATTAATGGATCTCACCTAGCATTGCAATGCTTTCCATTTTCGGAGGTCTAGTATCCTTGAAATCTAAAATTTGATGATGCCATATTGAGGATCCCAAAATTACCCTTATAATGACTATAATTTCATAAGAAATGGATGAATACAATGGAAAATATTGCAATTATTGTTTGGTTGCTTGACTGGGTTCTTACCTTATCTACCTCTCTAAAAACTAGTTTTAGTCATAACCTTTACAATCTTCACCGAAAATCCTTTCCGTAAAGTATAATTTTGCCAAAAGTGGATAATTTTTTTGAAAGTTATCTTTGTTTGAAATTGGGCATGATTCATGGCTTTCTAAGCTCCACCAAGCTATTCTCCCTACCACTGAGCTAATTCTTCCTACCACCGAGCCATTTCCCATTCAATTCCAAATCATCCTTTGTTCAAACTTGGAGAACCCACCACTTTAGGATTTACACCCCATAACTCCCGAAAAGAACTTTCTGCCACCCATGAAATTCCACCAACTCGCCACATCGACAAGCTCCTTCAGGTTTCATCCATTTGGATTTTTGAGCCTATTGTGTTTGGAGTCTACGACACCATTCACTGAGTGACATGGTGAAGAACCCCCAAATTATGGAATCATCGAAGTCTGAAATTCTTACTTTGGGCTTCGGGTTTTAAGCTTACTTTCATCCGTTTCAGGTTATCCATCCGTTGAGCTCTGAAATGTAAACTCCCAAATTCCCGAAGGATTCAGTCTCTGAAACTCCTCGTCCAAACCTGGGCTCTGCACTTTGTTTAATTCAGACTTTAAACATCTATCATGAGTTGAATCTATGCCAAGCCACCATAAAACTCCGCTTCACCTCCATTTTTCCCTTCACGAACTCTCCTCTTGCATCAGTTATTTTCTCAGGCCGTTGTGCTGAGTCATTCTGGCTCTATGTTTCGACCCGAGCCCCGTCCATTCCCAAATGATTGTAAGTTTGACATTAACCTATCATTCTGACTGATGGTCTGTGAGTTTAAGGATCCTTTTCTTCAATGTTGAGTTGGATCCCTAAATTTTGATGCCTCGAGCCCTCTATGTAAGCTCCCCTACATGATTTCTTCCATGCGATGGATTTTCTACGAGATCATGTCGAGCTTTATTCTATATCCGCGAGCCTATGCACCGTTTATCATTTCTTAGGCCCATTGTTGAACTCATCTACCTGCTCGTGGAGAAAACCTATCAAGCCATTTGATGTAGCTCGACATGTCCTATATTTTCTTCCAACTCCGCTCTCGTGGGCTCCTATGTGTTCTTTGTAGCTGCGACCCGAGTCGCTTCTTTGGATGCTTCGGCTAATCTTCAACAGTTGAGATGAGCTAATTTCAATGATTCATGGGTATTCCCTTCTTTGCTGAGCTCGTCCTACACCATTCTAGAGACCATGTCAAGTTGTATTAGCTCGGAATCCCTATGGCTAATCCCCTAAACACTTAGCTCAGCCTTGGGCCAAGTCGTTTATAATGTCCCGAGCCACTTTCAATGCTTTCTAGCTTCTTTCCAATGAATTCGTAGAGTTCAGCATAGAGCTCCTCTCAACTCGAATCATAAATTAGCTTGCTAAGCTACTCAAAAAGTCACTTCTGATGTGCTTGTCCAATGCAACCAACTAGCTCGTCGGGCTGCTCGTCGAGTAGCTCGGTGAGCTCCTTTGAGCTCGATGGCCCTTTGAGGCCTAAAATGCAAATTTTAATCTCCGAGGCCCATTTTTTGGGATTTTTTTTGAATTTTCACATGTTGGAGGCCCAATAAATGCATGGAAGTTTTTGTAATTTTCCCATTTTTTCTTATTTGGATGTGGGCCCGGGTTTTCCAATTTTGCTTCGGGGAAATTGTCATGCAGTTACATGATGTAATTGTATCTCACTGGTCACTACTCATTCTTTAAGATTTAAGTCACACGAACACTCTACTTTTCTCGTAGGCTCGTGGTTCATCATCTTGCTACCCACCCTTCACTGTAAGGTAGAAAATATTTGGGGTTATCCTATTACCCCTCCAAGAATGAGTGGAGAAAATTTCCAACGTAATACAAATTTCACATGCTACCACATAGTTTTCAATCAATTAAAAAGTAATATTCAAATCCTAAAAGAGGTTCTTACTCCGAAACATAGATGTTCAATTTATGCCAAGCACAAAATTGTCTCAGATTCTCACAATTTCACATACTATCATAAAGTTTCCCTTGAAATGACCTAATCTAGGGGAAATTCAACCTTTTAAATTGGTTTCAATTAAATACTACATCCTAACCAATACAAATTGTTCGAATTCTATTCTAACAAGTATCAATATTTCTCCCATATGGAATACTTGGGAGTCAATCAAGCCAACCATTGTTTCCATTTAACCAGTTTTACACCCTTAAAATCCTAAAGTAGGGGCAATAAGATGTCATTTCCTTTGTTAAACCACTTTTAGGAGGATTTTTTTTGTGCATAGTAGACAAGTTTCAATTGATTCATTTTCATATACCGCAAAGTGGAACCTTTTTTAGGAACCGTTATGGTGAAGAGAAAATATGACTGCTCTCTCGATACTTTTTCTCTAGTAACATGATGCTCAAATACATATAGTTTCAGCAACATGATGCTCAAATATTTAGAGTTGTTACACTGTTTCAAGAATTGATCACTCTAAACCATTCCTTCAATCTCTAAGTTTCAAAGTCTCATATATCTCTTTAGCACTTTTTCTATCCAAGGGTTGCTCTTGTGAAAATATAATCACCCCACATGGATAAAAACAGTGATCCGTGGTTCCCCATGCTATGATTCTTACTATTGACACACTTTAGATATGACCCCTTTCGTCCCTCTTCAAGTATGTTCTTCTTATATCATTTATTATTGAATTTCATCCAAATAACATAAAGGTGGGGGGCATATAGACACAAAAATATGAACTTATTACCATTACATCACGCCTTTAGTATGTTGTTATATGCATGATTTCTAAGTGCAAATATTAGACATTGGTGACACCTTTTCTTATTCCTCTTTACTAGTTTTGACTAACTTTGATTGTGGATTTCCCTCTTATTGTCTACACATATATTTTGGTTGTGTCAAAGGGATCCATGTCCCCGTTCTTGGTATTGTTTCTTTTTCTTAGATTTGGGACAACACCACCTAGTTAGGAATATACCTCTCAAGTGCTAGTGTCCCTTCCAGGCATTTTTGTCCATCTTACTTTATGTTCCAACTTGTCAATTTCTCCATTATTTTGATTATTTTCTTATCTTTAGTTCATGACCTAGGTCATATTCTCAAAAGGTGTCACTTAGTGTCAAATTTACAACAAGTAAGTCATATATATACACAACCTACTAACTAATATTAGGAGTAGGAAATTTTGGGATATCACTCTCTATCTACATTCTACAAGAGCAACACTCAAGGACTGCATTTTGGGCTGCATTATTTCAATGCATAGGAGGGTTTATTTTGAATTCCATAACATACATTCATCTTAGGGAAAATAATTTGTAGCTCGTTATCTTGGTGTGAGTGGCACAAGGGAAAACTAGCTTGAAGGGACAAAATTGAAATCACACACACATAATAACTACATAGAGTCCGAAATGGAGTGTAGTATTAAGTGAAAATCACATTGAGATGACCTCCAAGGTCGGTGTGACTCAATAATATGTATTATTTATTTCATCTAATGTTTTCTTGATCTTTTGTGCAGTAACTAGGTTTTTTTTTTTCAAGTACAAGTTTGATATAGGAACCCTAAAGTGAATTGAATGCGACAAACAACGCATTTAAAAAGCTAAGTTTAGACCTTGAAAATACCAGAAATAAAGTTGTTACGGGGACATTAACACCCACATCGACACTAGTGGTTCGGGAAGCCTTGTCCTACATCAGTAGGAATTCATGTCTGAAGAAGTCCCAAATCTCATTTTTCTAGACGTAATTCACACATTCTATATCAATCTTCTTCCATTTAGATTCTATCCAAGAATCAACCAGTGCTACTAATATAAGCTAAGTCACTCTTATCCCCTATCTTATATAGTTGTTTGTACTTTTCATGTTAGATATTGTTTGTTATTGTTATATTAATTTGATCTCAGTCTTGTAATAAATATTTTAATATCTTTAAATCACATGCGTCATTGAAAATTATGTTTCATTAAATTTTACAAAGTATACAAGTGGCAAGTTATCATGAAATATTGATAAAAGACGAAACCTCTTTATAGATGGATATGGGCCCATTTAGATATTCTATCTACGGTCCATATCTCTATCTAGGGAGATGACTCACTCTATTCAGGGAAGTATCATTATTTCATCTCCCATTTCCCCTTTCTTGATCTCATATAGCTTGTTCTTGAGGCTTTTGTTATCCTATCTCATCATCTAAGTTTTACCATTGTTACGGGATGTGATTCGGGCTAATTTTATACCCAAAATAATCATTTTGTAAGTGTAGTAAATAAGGTAAATTTTAATATTTTTTTGCTACCAAACATTTTATATCTATCCAAAAGTAATACTCTTGATTTGTTTTAACTTTAAAAACTACAGATAAGGGAAAACTATAAATGTGAAAACATGCTATAAATAGTGAGAAAAACATGTACGTAAGGAAATAAAAGTGGTAGGAGAGAAAATCTAGTTTAACATGAACAAGCTAAAAGTTCACCTTAAGGGCGTTAGTTCTCAGGTTCATGTACATTACGTGAGTTTCAAGGAACTTTTATAATTTTATTTTTAGAAAATATCGTAACCATTACATTACATGTGACCACACTCCTTTGGGGTAATTATTAGACAGTTCACATGCATCCACATTTTACAAACATTTCGTCAATGTAATCTGTAAATAAAACATTTAAAACATGTGTCCTCCATTTTTTTTTTAATTTTTATGTATTTCCATACCTTTCTCTAAGACCCTTGTTTATCACAAGCTAGGGAAATACTGTAGCTATGATCTCGCTTGTCCAATATCTCTAAAAAGATGTACAAACAAAAGTAGATTAAAAAGTGGTAAAAATAATAATAAAGGACAAGAGGATTTACAAAGGTACTTAGGCATAAATGAATCGAGTCCATAAGACTATACATGTTTTTGTGTGGGGGATAAATCATGCCATAAAGACAAGAGATTATAAAAACTTGGAGACATTGTCTTAGGAGATGAAGACATAAGAAATTTCTAGTTTCTAGAACAACAAAAGAAGAGATTCTAACCATTTGGGGATCTAGACCAACCGGCTGTCAACTTGTCATGCATACATCCAACATCCAATAATTCCAACTCATTTAAGGTACATCATAACCAATTCAAATGAATCTAAACTAACCATTGATTCATCTAAAAAGGATTTGTTTGGAACATAGATCTCTAGGGTGTTTTAATAAAACCATTTAATGCATTACCTACAATCATTGCATTCCATATTGATGCATCTCCTTGATGTGTATAATGGCATTTTTCCTACCTTTTTTAGGCTCTAACGTTTTGTAAAATGTCCACCAGGAATGCATATCTACAAAATCTGGTAGAAAACCCAAATATTATGTTTAATAGATGTATATACCATGTTCTAAAAACCCACATATTAGGAGACATATAAGATCTTCACCAAGGAATTTTATCCTCTATCATAGATATGCATTTCAAGGAACAATATTTGTGCCAACATTGAGAATTAGAAGCATGAAATTTAGATAAAAATTCAAATGCCAAGTGTAAATTTCCCTATTTTTCATACCTATCTACCATGTTTTTAGGAAGAAATGGTTGGATAATTTCGATGTCCTTTTAAACAAAACCCTTTTTTGTCTAGACCAAAAACAAATCGATGTGACCACTATAGGTTTAAATATTGATGATAAATTTTGGATTTTATTCATGGTAGTTGGGATGGCTTGCTAAAATAAAATAAAATAAAAAGGAGGCTTCCACATTTTGCATACGCATCAACCCGTGCACATGCAGATGACCTAACAAAGCACCTATATCCATGATGCTTTAGTGGATATACATAACCTATAAAGCAAAGATCCTACTTTCATATAGACTAGGCGGTATTTTGCAAAGGTTATGGAATCTAGTATTAAACCTATCAATTCATTTTCTATAGAAGGTATTATTAGTTTTCATCTATGGTCACTACCCAACTCCTCCAAACTACAAATGCTCTCCTCCATCAAAAAAACCCAAACCCTAAGTTTCCTAACCTAAAATGGCCTCCACATTTTTTATTTCATTTTTAAAGGAATATATGTAACTATATATGTTTAACTATATATATATATATAAATTTTATTATTATTTAATATTTTACCTTCTCATTCATTTGTTTATTTATATAAACTCTATTTTACTTATGTATTATCATTGTTGTTTTTATAGTTTTAATGATTTTGAAACTATGATATAAGGCGAGAGATAGGTTTGAAATTACGAGAAGGTGTAAAAGTGAGTTGGAATGTGTTCCCACAACGGGGTTATAAAAATAGCAATGAGAAGGGCACTACATTTTCCTCCCCTTATAAGAGCATCATCCTTGTGTTAGACCCAATCCCAATGAATAAAAGTGACCAAAGGAGAAAAGGTATGGTCAACACAACTATTGACGTTTAGTGAAAAAATCCCTTTCACCAAATTGAGACCACAAGAGAACAAGAAACATAATTAATTTTTCTTTAATCATATATGTTATGTATAGATCGATAGGCCTCATTGCCATGGAAAAATTCCATATTCATAACCAAACTTGTTTAATAGTGATTTCTCGTAGCGTATTTGTAATTAATTCTTTTCTCATAATACAAGTGGTTTGATTCGACATTTCTTTATCTTTTCAATGATAAAAAATGTTTCCAACAATGTAATGCACCATGAGGTCATCCAAAACCCATAACCATAACATAGGCCACTTCACATTTATCACATTTCTACTTTTGAATCAACAATTATAGCATGAGACTCACTAACGACTTGAAGGGTGTACACATACATTCACCATACCAAGGAAAAAACACATTAAACAATCATGATTATATGATGACAACAACCATATTGATATAAAACACCATAATTCCTCACTAATAAGACACCACATACTTGGGAGGGGAAAGCAATCGATCACCCTAAATATAATCCCCGTATCATAGACTCCATATAAATAGGTAATTAATAGGAATTTACAATGCATAACACAAAAAGAGTAAGCCAAAAACACATCTATAGAAGGGTCCCCAAGACCAAAAGTAACAAGTCTCTGTAATAATAGTACCCAATGAGTTCAAGTATAATGATAGATGAACAAGAATCCATAATCTAGTACCTCAACCTCTCTCAAGCGAGCTAAAAGATCCAAGCACAAGTATCAAGCTTCCTATCTATATGTCTTTTGGTGAATCTCACATTTCAACATTACACTATCCATGAGTAATCCAAAATATAAAAGAGTGAATAATCTCAAGCTTAACCATATTAATGTCTAATCTAAATATCATATCTATCTAAATGGTAATTAACATCATTTTAGTATGTAAAGAGAATACAAATAATTGTAAAACCCATAAATTGTACTACATGTCACAGAGGTCACTCTACTAAGGAGAAATGAGTATCATAAATGTCATCATGACATAGGGAAACTAAGTATCATAAAATTCTCTCAACCATAGAGAAATAAGTCCCACATTTCTCTCCACCATAGGAGGAATGATTATCATGAGTGTCACTCTACCATACTAGGATTGAGTATCAGTATCCAAGTGAGGCCGGCTCACTCCATGGTCCTAGACACATAGAGCCTTGTCACTTCAAAATCAAGGGCATATATTGCAGCACCAAGCATGCAGACATGAAACCTTGGGATTACCCCCATATGACATGCATACATCATATAAATAAGATAGAAATAACTCATCAAACATGAAAGAAAAACCACATAATATTCTTGATGAATTTTAGCCAAGTGGCTTAAAAAAACCTAAAGATTTAAGTTCCAAGAATAAACAAAACCAAGAAATCTTAGAAACCAAATAAAAATGGCCAAGTAGTCACATTCAAACTACAAAAATCTAGCAAGGAAACAAAAATAAACAAGATTTCCTTGATATTTCTCAATAAATCAAAAAAACAAAATGTTGGTTATGAGAAAGCAAAGCCCACAAATAAAATATATATGAGAATAACCACATCACAATTATTGTGTGGCCTTAAGTGGCCACCTGTAGTGGTACTACAACATCAAGTGTGCATCACAAAATATAAATAGAATACTAATTAGATAACACAATTTCCATAATATATGGTTGAATCAAATCTCCCACAATATATGTGTATCGCAAATAAGTACATCTTTATCCACCAACAACATACCAAATGAATGTTATATTGAAAAGGAATAAGGGGTTTTCCAATAAGGTTATCAATTACGAGTAACATGATTAGTTGATCCAATAGTCCCAAAGTGATTGATGTGGTTGTTAAAAGGGTTAGATTTTTGAAGATCTGAGAGGAAAATAGAATTGGTCAATGCATTAATGTAGAATTGGGTAATATAGACATTCATGATTTATGAGAGAGATCGTGTTAATGAATATATTCTACCATCAAATGCCAAGAGAGGGAATGGAGTCATCCATGAATTTTTTGGTAAGTATAATCAGC
This sequence comes from Taxus wallichiana var. yunnanensis, assembly GCA_018340775.1. Taxonomy (NCBI): domain Eukaryota; kingdom Viridiplantae; phylum Streptophyta; class Pinopsida; order Cupressales; family Taxaceae; genus Taxus; species Taxus wallichiana. Next base: position 166,546,860 of record CM031239.1, read on the forward strand.
CATCAAGTACACAAGAATAGGAATAAGATCTATTAGTTTTTCATCAATGATTTCACCATGATAAGTCAACAATGTATGCATAACGTAGTATGCAATGAGGCGGGGAACGGTCCAAAACTCAATCAAGTGTCCCAATGAGGAAACCAAGTATCTAAAATTCCAAATATTTTACCCAACTATCATAACCACTGATGAATGGAGCTCATGATAAATTGACCAATCACTTGCTAACTCCAATATCTATCTCCATTTGTAACCCATATTACTACTTCCAAAAAAAGTGGGCACTAAGAAATAAAAAAACCATAATCTAAAGATATTTTTGGTTTATGTCATATTACAAGTCTATAAAAGGGAATTGGGGACCAACTATATGACATGCTTGTTAGGAGCCACATATCTAGTACAATAAGTAAACAAGGTAACATCACCATAACTTCAAGTAACACACCAATAATATTTGACATAATACTCATGTTATGCACATGTGGAGAAGTATACAAGACTCATTACTAGTTTATCCCGAGAGGTTCAAGTATTTGAATCATTCTCTAATACTAACTATAATGCACATAAATTTTCATTCTAGAAACACCATTAAATCCATGGTCTTTTTTTTTGATATGGTACTAGATATTATTATTTACATAAAACAAAACTTTATATTTGTTCATCTCCAATGTTTACACCAATGTACCTTGGTCCAGAATGATGCAACCTAGAATTCTCAGATAACACCTAGTCATGTTGGCACATCACTCAGCATAGGCTGAGCGCTCACCTGAAGCACGCCAAGGTACCAAGTCCCTCTTTAGGGTTGTTGTAGCAGGATGGTAGCATGGTGAAGCGATAAGGACATATAGTTAGAAACTAATCCATCATTACACAGTTATATCAAACCAGATCTATAAAGGCATGCATTTAAGTATAAATAATCAAGAAATCAATAACATGCAATGATAACACATATAAGACACTTTGGTTCGGCTAATATTCTTCATATATTAAACATGACAACAATACAGAGGCTTGATACAATAATAGTCATGCGCACATGGATCATTACAATTATCGGTCTCATGCAATCATGAATCTCTAACCCTTCAATGAAGGTATATAAACTAGGTGATTCATCTAATATATATAGGGTGGGGAACTTTCCCTTCACCGCTAACTATGCCAAAAATAGGTTGCATGCTAATAATAGCCACGTGTCGTTTACAATTATAGCCATACATGCAAGTATGCTATTTATAGATCACTTACAGTTAACTAGAGTGATGAATCTATTCTTGGATTACTTCCATGCAAGAGTGCTTCGATATGATCCTCGAAATATAGACAAAGCGTGGCACGCAAGTCTCAGCATCGCTTTGTGTGTTCCGCATGCTAGCCTTTGAAAATAGACTTGATCTACAAAATTGGCTAAGTCGAAAGTCGACTCTGCACCTCCATGCACGATGCCTTCCTATTCCTTTGCGCCTTCGATCCCATCCTGTTTTCTACGTGGACTCTGTGTGTGAGTTCTGCTAAGTGTTTTATCTTATCAACATTACCCCACACTAATCTCATTGTCACCCGAAAATGGTGATGTCCACAATTGAGTAAAGAATAGTTGAAATACATAATACTGAATGAATCTTACACAAAGAATAGAAAAGAATTAAAGAATCAAAGAATTATTCAGGCTTCAAGCTCCTCCATTTCTTTCTAAAGTATCATCTCTGGATACTCCTCCTTTATGTCTACTTCTAAGTTCTCCCACTCCGTTAATGCCTTTTCTGCTTTCTCTGGAACATCCACAATGATAGATTCCAACTCATCCTGAGTTAGTTTTCCTTGCTCATTCTGTATTACAAGCATTATGCTTGACATAGATGTATGCATCCCTTCCAACACATCCATCTTCTGAGCAATGAGTTTTCCAAGTTCATCTAACCTCTCTTTATGCGGTGCTATACCGCGGCCAATGCCTCGTGCTTCTAGTTTACCATAGTTAGTCATTCAGTGTGGCCTAGTGTGTCATCCTTTATGGCCTTTTGCATCTCATTGTCTTCTACCAATGTTTTTACCCTTATTAGCGCATCTGGAGCTATGCATATCATTAAGGCATGATCAAATTTATTCATCTCCTCTCGAAGTGCTTGTAGTATGCCCTCATATGTAGCAATCTTCCTTGCTACTGCAGCTTGTGCTTTTTCTACCTCTTCTGCTGGGTCCTTGGGCTGCTCTGGTATACACACCTTTTCATCCTCCAATACTAATTTTATCATTGTTCTTACGTAGTGCATCACGAAGGAAATTATTTTGGTACCTGTGATTCCAAATGTGGGCGTACCTTTAGTATATCATCTCCAATTTCCTCCACCATACTAACAAAAGTCTCATATTTCATTTTGCTCAGATCCCTCTCCTGCACTAAACATGCTATTTCCACATCCTTTACTTTTATCTCCTCTGTCAGCACTTTAATTGTAGTAAATTTGTCAATGTTTATTTTAGCTACCTCGTGAGATACTTTCACCAAGGCATTACCTACTGCTCATCTGTCATAACAGTTTGTTTAATTTTCATGTGATGGACTTGGTGCCTTCTTTAACTGTCACAGACACACATGATTCTTCACGCATATAAAAATCTGGTTCATCCATATGCATATGCATCGACCATGAAAGTTACTTTCATGTTCATAATGTTGCCTTGTTCTCTTCCATAAGCGCCCATCCGAATAAATCTTTTACGCGATAAAGGATTGCTCTGGAACCGAGTGCGAACAATCATCTCCACAGTCCTTAGCATACCCAATTTTTTTGTACCCTTACATCCTCACTTGTTCGACGGGACCTTGTCCCTTTTTGAATGGTGGCATCAAGGTTAGGAATATTGGTATTATCCTCATCCTTGCCTTGTGTAGCTTCTAATTGCTCCCTTTCTTCCTCTCTGTTTAGTTTTTCCTCCTCATTCTGAGGCTCCTCTTCTGCCCTATGATGGATTGGATATGGAAGCGCTTTCTCCTCAGACTCTTCCGCTTCTTCATCTAGCTTGAGCTTTCTTCTTCTCTTCTTCTCCTTAGGTTCCTTTACTGAGAGTCGTGGTGACTTCCTTGTTGTCTTTTGGGCTTCTCCTTGCGACCTTGTGCACTTGAACACCTTTCTGAACCTTTGGTCACCTGCGCTACCTCAATATTTTCTTCTCCTTGTGAAGCCATCATGTGCTCCTCCTCCTGTCCACCAGATGGTTGCTTCCTCCTGCACACCAAACCACTACTATCCTCATGCTCTTTGTCCTCTTCCTCATCATCCTACATGGGTTTAGAAGGCCTAGGTGTCAGGATGTTTTCCATAGTATGCTTCCCCTTTGGTGGTCTGGGAGCGTGAACTCATTCTCTACATACTTATTATTTTCCATCTTTGGTTTAAGTTGGAGATATATGAGCGCAGCCTTGATATCCCCAAAAACAAGTGTTTCTGGTTTGATACTCAAAATCTCTGAGATAATACTCTCGTTGTAAGCATTCTTCCTCGGATATCCATACTTCTTTCGCAAGGTGTGGTATTCGCAATCCACCTTGTCTGCATTAAATACTAACCTCCTTGTATCAGTGAATCGATGAATGGAAGCTTGAAAATACTAAGTGTGAACGCATATAGTAGTTTGCACCAGGGGCTCCATGATCCATCCACCATCGAGAAAATGCGCAATACAAAAGTGTTGGTAAACAACAAACTAAGCCTGCTTCCCCAATACCGAGGGAAACTCCTTTGGTATGTGTCACTCCTCTTCAAAATCCACGTAGAGCCTATCATACCACATCTCTGCTCTCTTCTTTACCCCATCATCATGACCCCTTACATAGATACTTCTTTGAATATTTCGGATGGAGACTTGTTATTCATGGGATATTCCCATATATATTTTTTCAGTGCCATCCGTAGACTCCAATCTCCATGAATACTAAAGAAAGTAAGACAAAACCAAAACTTATCTTACTTCCTGTATGTGCTTCCTCTACTATTTTTTCTGCAATAAAGCTGAAAATGTTGTAAATAACCCCTTCTGACATGCACTTTACCACATGCAACCACATTGAGTTTACTTGTGACCAACAATCTTGGTCATTCAATTTTGTAACTAGGTGTGTTGCTTTTACTTTTACCTAACAATTGTGTAATTTGTCTATGTCCATTTTGTACGGTCCTTTCTCGGTATCCCAACACTTTATGTGTTTCAATACGGAATCCTTGTTAGTTAGGTCATTTTTGATGTCCTCCCCATCGCCTTTAAACCTATTACCATGGAAATTAAAATGGGTGTTAGTCTTACCCTTCGCCTGCTGAAAAATAGAAGAAGTCCTCATGGAATCAACTCATCGACCACTCCAGTATAATGGTGCATATTTCCCAAAGTATGAGAGCTCATATAATTGGTAAATGCCAATCCTTTTCGATAACTTCTCACTAGTTCGCTTTGTCCTTTCGAGAGTTAAGTAAATCATCCAACTTCTTCCGATTTTCCTTGGTTTTGGTGGTTGTACTCACTTATTTTCTCTTTCGTATGTGGGAATCCCATTCCTTGCCCACAATTACTTCTTCAGAGTCTGCATTTCGAAAAATTGCTCTCGAAGTAATCTCTTCCTCCTCTTCCACTACCTTCTTCTTTCCTTTTGCTGCTGTTGCTTCCTTCTTTGGAGCCATTCTTCCCTTTGTGTTGTGTTTCTACACCTTCTTCTATAACTCTTTAATGGTTTACTTCAAACCCTAACCCAATTCAATTGTGCCCTAAATTGTAATCGTGAAATCACGTGCCCTAGCTCTGCTATGTCAATCTGCTTCATTCAAACCCTTCTCCTACGGGGATACAAGCTTCTCTAATACATAGATCTACCTTTCATGCTTGGTTTCACCCTCTTCGCACCTTGAATCACTTACTCAACTCTTCACACTTAGCTCTTCGTCGAATTCTCATAGTTGCAAGGGTAGAAATGAATTCGCATCCCATCCTTATATATATTTTCAATTTTTGATGCATTAATTGCTCCTCCACCTACCAAATATTTCTCATTTATTGCTCAATTTTTTCATTTCCATGTGGTACATCTTCACACCATAGCTATAACCTTCTAGCACACCTTCCTACCTTTTGGTCACAAACTTCTCTTCAACATGCACTCTAGCACCCAAGTACCTCATCACTACACCTTCTCCTGGTAGTTATCATGGCTGCCACTTACCTCATGTTATACTTTTCCTTCATTCATCTCCATCCTTGGTTACTTTTGAGAAGCAATCCTTTGTAAATCACCTTTAGCAACTTACTTCCTCAACATCCGCAACATTATACCTTCCAATCTTCACAACATTATACCTGGGAATCACCAACAATCCACCCCATACTAAAAGTATGTGCAGTCCTCTACGCATCAACATGCTTCATATTGTAGTTAGCTTCATGTGTGCAAGCGCACTTATTACACAAAAACAAGAACTAAATTGACAAAGCATAGTGATGATGAAAGAAACACATTAAGGAAATGCGAAAGGAAACCTAATCTATCTGGCAACACTACCTTATTACAAACACCAAGAAGACTTATTTATAGTAGGGATTCAACCTACTCTCGTTAAAGTAACCGGGTAGCCGTGTTCCTCAATTGCTTCTAATTGGCAAGCACCTGACTCAAGTATGTGAGTTATAACATATGGCCCCAACCAATGCACCTTGAGCTTCCTTGGACGGCACAAAAACTTAGAGTCATACAGAAGTACCATTTTTCTGACCACAAGTTTCTTATCCCTAATATTCCTATCATGCCATGCTTTTTGGCACACTTTCTCCTATTTCTGACTCCATTGTGCTATGGCCTAGTGCTCATCTAGTTGAACCATGTTCTCAATCCATTCTTCCAAAGATTTCTCATCAACTAGACCTCCAACGCGTGTAATGCGCAAAGAAGGTAACATAAATTCTATAGGAAGAATAGCTTCCAGTGCAAACACCAACTGAAAAGGTGTGGCTTTGTTCAATCTCTTATATGTTGTTCGGTAGGCCCAAAGAACAACAAATACTTTGTCATCCCAATATTTTCATCCCACATCACAAATATTGGTCAATGTGTGTCTCAAAATCTTATTGAAAGCCTTAATGAGTTCCATTTTCCTAAGGGTGTAGTCTTGTGGTGGGAAACGATAAACACATCTAACGTAATTCAGATTGTCTCATTTAAAAAATGGGTTCCCTATCATTGGTTAAACTTAAAGGAAAACCATACCTAGTAAGAAAATTTTCCCATAAGAACCTTACTATTGTAGCCATGATGTACAGTCCTTTGTAGGTGCTGCTTCTGCCCATCTCGTAAGATAATTTGTACAAGTAATGATATAGCGCAATCTAGTCCTACGCGTGGCTGGTGAAATAGGCCCTACAAATTCTATCGCCCATTTCTCAAAGGGTTCTGCACTTGTAATTGGTCGTAAAGGCATCTCATCCCTCTGTCTTGGTCGACCTAGACACTGACAATGGTCACATGCCTTACAATACTCCTTACAATCCTTATACAATGTTTCCCACCACAAACCAGCAAGTAGGATCTTTCACGCTGTAGCATCACTGCATAGTGGCTGTAATACCACCATGGGATTCCTCCATTATATCCTTTTGTTCATGCTCTAATACACAACAACGTAACACCTCATCTCTACCTAACTTGTATAAGTCACCACTGATTAACATGAATGGTGCCACACGTATAGCAAGTTGCTTTTTCTCTAAGGACCTCATGCCTTCTGGTGCCATCCCCATCCTTAGGAAGACAAAAATGTCCTCTAATTCTATTGGTGTGCATTGTAACCTATACAACTATGCATCAGGCATGGTCTCTTCTATTGTTTGTGCTTCTTCACCTGATTGAACTCTAGACAAGTGATCCGGTCCATAATTACTTTTCCCTGGTTTTACCACAACTGTAAAGTCAAACTCTTGAAATAAGAGTATCCATCTACATATGTGCCTCTGTAAGACAAGATTGTTCACAAAATAATTCAATTCCATATGATCTATATAAAACACAAAAGGTGTGGCCAATAGATACTGTCAAAATTTGTGCAAGGCATATATCATGGACAAAGCCTCGCGCTCTGTAGTGGTATAATTCTATTCTGTAGGGGTCAACTTCCTACTAGCAAAAAAATGGGATGATCAACTATACCTTCTCCAAGTTGAGCTAAGACAACACCAATGGCCATGCCAGAGGCATCCACGTGAACATGAAAAGGTTTATCCCATGAAGGAAAGCACAAGATAGGCGCGGTAGTAAGTTTCTTCTTCAGTATCTCAAATGTGCACTGCTACTCGACTCCCCTAATAGAATGTACCTTTCCACTTGAGTAATTATTCCAAGGGTGCAGAAACTTTGCCATACCCTTTTATAAACTTCCTGTAATACTGTATGACCCAAAATCCACGCACCTCACTTTGACTTTGGTAAGCGCTTTCAAGCCTAAAATGACCGCAACTTTAGTTGGATCGACCAACAACCCTTCCTTGCAGATTATGTGTCCTAAAAGTATGCCAAAGGGAATAGCAAAGATGCACTTCTTGATATTCAACGAGATACTCAACTGTCTACATCTTTCAAACATCAAGCACAGATTGTCACGATGATCCTTAATTAGCCCATAAATGGTCCAATCATCAAGATAGACCTGCAAGAAGTTGTGAATAAAATCCTTGAATGCTTGCACCATTGTCCTTGAGAATACAACAGGTGCATTCTTCAATCCAAAGGGCATCACAAGTATAGGCAAAGCTTCCCCATTCAGTAGTGAAGGTGGTATTTTCTTGATCTTCTAGGGCAATCCTAACCTGATGATACCCTGAGAACCCATCTGTAAATGAATATATATCGCGCCCAGCCACTCCTAATATTTCCTCTGTGAATGGCATAGGGAAAGGATCTGTAACACATGCTGCATTCAACTCTCTATAATCAACACAAATTTGAATCCTACCATCCTTTTTGATACTTATCACCATAGGACTGACCCATTCTGACTCATCCAATGGTCAAATGATCCTAGATTTCAACATCTTATCAATTTCCTCCTTTACTTTCTCACGCAAATTGGGATTCATTCGATAAGGTCTCTTCCTAACAGGGTGCACACCTTCCTTAAGCTTTATCTTCATTTCTCCAAGTGATTTATGCACGCCTTTAAGTTCATGGTATCCTCTTGGGAATAAGTCCTCATAGTCTTGAAGTAACTCTATGATCTTTGCCACTTCTGACTCTGACCAGTAATCCCCAATTATCACTTCCTTAGGTTCAGCTTTTGTGCCAATATTTACCTTTGTTGTCTTCATAGGTTCATGATATGCGCGCGTATCTACATCCACATTGTCTAACACCTCATGTGCTCCATGTGAATGATAAACTTCCAAGTGCTCAACTTCCTCATCATCAATTATGTAAACCAACTTCCCCTTGTCTTTTTCTAGAGAAGCACGCTCAAGTAGTATGGTATCATCTACTTCTTCCTCAAAACATGCCCCTGTCTTTGTCTCACCAAATAATTCCTGAATAAGTTCTTCCACTTTCCCACTATCTCCCATGGTTAAGCGCTTGATAAAGCTTAAAGCCTTGTTCACTGGTGGTGTAGATGAGAAGAAGTCAAAAGTTTGGATCATCCATGTAGTCAACTTCTGTCAATTGCCAGTGTCATGATGTAATTCAACATATACATACCAAGCACGCGCGTAACCTTATAGATTAGAATAAAATCAATGTACCCAAAGTGAGGGCGGTAATGCTTCTGTCCTGCTATCTAGAGTCTCTCACACTGCTGGATATGATGTTGAACAGGTTGATCACCATGATAAGGGAAAATATTTGTAGGTGCATTACTTCTTGAAAACTTGGTTGATAAGGCGGTCCCAATCTCTCCCCATTCCAAGAGATTATCCCTGTGAACCACCCACCAAAGACGCTGTTGTTGTCCCACCTAAAGTATATGACAACATATCTTGTCTTTTAATCTAGTCAGCCCAGTTTTCCTCCATGGCTTGCAAGAATCCAGCCAAATCTTTGGATCCAGTATATCGGGTATTGAGTGACCTATACATCGAACAGAGTGAAAACCATTTTTGCAAGCAACCACGCACTTAACTTTACACCCCACCAGTTCATAAGTACCATGAGCCCAATTATCACAAGCAATACTGGTAGTATCATTGATTGACTGAGAATCTTCCCAATGAAGGATTCCTTCCTTAGATGGCTCATTGACCTCTCGGGTCCCAAAAAGCACGTATATAAATTGCATTCAAGGTCTCTTCACTCAAAGGTTCCACATATGGTATGGATTTCCCATCTGTCAATGGTATTATGACCCTTTCCTCCTTGTTCTCAAAGCTAATATACCCCTTGTTAAACCTCAAATCAGCATTGTTTGCATAACACCAAGGGCGCCCAAGAAAAGTTGGGAAGCTATCTACTTCCACAAGTGCTAACACTTCAAAGTCTCCTGTGAACTTGGCCCCTTGTATAGTGATAGATGCATCCTTCAAAAATCCTATGGGAGTAGATTTTGTTCTATTTGCCATGAACAATACATTAGATGATGGTTGCAATGGAGGTCTCCCCATTTGTACCCATGCATCCAATGTAAGTACATTCACTTCCACACATGTGTCAATCAAAATATTGCTCAACAACCAACCATCCACAACAACATTCAAAGTGATCTCCTTGTCATAGTCAATGCTATCGGGGGAGATTCGCATGGATTATTTGTCTTCCAGTCTCAGTTCCCATGTGCAGAGTATTCCCTTCAACCAATTTCCCAATAAAGGAATAATATTCTCCTGGCACAACATTCTACATACCTCTCTGATGTCATCAATATCAGATGGGGCCTTTTTTGTATCCTTATGCTCCAACTTCTAAGACTTCTCTTTCAAACACTATATTTCACCTTGAAGGTTTCTAAGGACCTCCATAGTTTCTTGATAGAATTCTTTTTGATGAGTTGGATCTGGATACCTAGCATACAAAACCTCCTCCCTAGTGATTGTCAGCTTCTGTTGCAATACCTCTTTCACACATGCCGCCTCAGCTCATGTGGTTATCTTGACTGATTCGCCTCAAGTTCTAGTGTTAACTTGGGCATCCACTGATTCTCTACCACGTGCTAGATTCTAACCATCCTGCGCCTTTGTTTTCTTGCTTGTGCTACTTACTGAGATGCTCATACAAGTCGGACACTCTTCATAACTATGCCCCTTTCCACAAAATGAGCAGGAAATATTCTACGGGCATTCACACCTATAATGGTCAGGTGAGCCGCATGTATAGCAAGTTCCTTGAGGGAATTCACCTCTTTCCTGCCTCGGCCTCATCCTCCATAGCCATCTTGATATCCTCATCCTATTCCATGACCTCCTTCAAATATTCTATCATTCCTATCATAGCGCTTGATTATAATCCCTATCTTGATGCTCATTCTTTCCTTTAGAACTATCAACCACACTCGCTTGTCGCACCCCAATATCAATGGCATCATGGATCTGGCCAATCAATCTACAATCTTCAGTATCATGGGTCATGGACCTACAAATTTTACAAAAAGAGGATACATTCTTCCTGATCACACGTTGTAGTAAGGGCAAAGTGACTAGCATCATGATTCAAATGGAAAATATCACAGTCTAACAACAGTGAATGTATAGATTTGTGAGGGAAACTATCCTTGGTGTGGCCTTCCACTTCACAATCTGTACACTAGATTCCTAAGCACATCTCATGAGCTGAGTTTGCTGATAATTTCTCTAACTGTTTCACCATAGCTACTATCTGAGCCTCCAAGAATGGACTAACTCCAGTGTCAATACTCCCAACTGCCTTAGCGTGTAGAGCTGCTTCCAATGCTTCACGTGGGTTAGTATAAGTCTTATGTGACAGTGCTCTTCAAAATGGAGTAATCAATCCCCTGAAAAACCATTGTGCATGCTGAATTGCATGTATATCATAGGAGAGTTTGGATAGAAGTGTTTTAAAATGGGCATCATACTCACGTACACTTTCAGTAGTGCCTTGCTTTATATCCTTAAGTGTGCTTATACTCTTCTACTCAAACTCTAGGATATGGAACTCTTTTAAGAAAGCATCTTTCAATGCTTGCATAATCAATACAAGTTTTATTGGGATCAAACTTTCTATACCAACTGTGCGTGCGTGCCTATAACATGGTAGAAAATTGACTTGCCTTGTGCTCAGAAGCTATGATACCTTTCACGCGCCACAATATTTCACACATATGAATATGTTTAGCAGCATCCTTGATACCTCTATACTCTGGGAGACAAAGAGACATCTCCATATAAATGTTCTGGGGTTGCTGCGGGCCTTGACCACCCGACCTAGAACCTCCTTGGTTTCCTCTACCTCCAAAACCACCCGAACCACCAGAACTAGAACTACCCATACCTCCCAATCCTCCTGAAGTTGGAATAGGGCCCATAGATGCACTCCCCTGTGTCCCGACAGTGGTACTATATTGGACCCCTACAGTCTGTGAAGTAGTCCCAGTTCTAGAGGTGAATCCCACATTTGGTGCGCTCATATTCTGTGTAGATGATGAGCCTAAAAATGTACCCCCAAAGAATAACGAAGCTATTTGTGCTACCATTGATGTACTTGCTATCTGACTTGTTTCTGCTCTTTCACTTCCTAAATGAAAACTTTATTTATGTATTATACTAGATACTGGAAAACCAAGCACAAGGGCTAGGTCAGCAGGTTGGCTTAGATGCGCACCTATGGCCCAGGTCATATCTGTTGGTGTGCTTCCATGTGAGGTTGAAGAGGGTTCTCTGTCATGCTTTCCTAGATGGGGGAGTTCCTAATGCTCTAGCTCTTCTTCATCCTCATGAGCCTCAAATCCTTCATGAGCCATCTCTCTCCACAACACCATCTATTTTGCAACTTCTTGCTTCTTCCATAATTCCCTCGTGCACCTCATCATACTTCATCCGCCTCTCTTCCCTCTGCCGTGCTACACGCTAGGTCTGCCATCTTTCACCAATCCTGTTCCTGCCCCCACACGTGGAGATTTTTAACTTGCCATGGGCTTATCTTCCAAGTTCAACATTACCATTAGTATCTTGATCGCCAGTGGAATACCTTGCAAATACGTCCCTCTAGGATACCGTAGGAACTGGAACTCAGCTACCTCTGGGCATGAATAAGTTGAAATTGAATACTCCAAAATATAGTTGTTTAGAACACCACGAAACCAGGTATCTACCACGCGAGTCTAGATCAAGTCAACATCATATAGTGTTTGAAATTCCTCTTGTGTCCAAACAAGTGTGCGATACCTCTAATTCCACTTAGACGCATATGCAGTCAACCACTCGTATAATTCTACGAGAAAGATAACAAAGAAGCTTTCATACAAACTGTCATACAAATTTTGCTCTACCCAAGTGCATGTGTTAAATCCGGATCCAATGCTAAACCTTCATGTGTATTCTTCCTCTAGATCATGAATCCACTCTTCAACGCTTTCCAAAGTTAGTTGGTATGTCTTCATCGCGAACCATTTGAAAACAACTGAAAAAGAGGTCCCGGCAATGGAACCAATGATGCAGCCTAGAATTCTCAGATAACACCTAGTCGCACTGGCACATCACTCAGCATAGGCTGAGTGCTCACCTGAAGTGTGCCAAGGTACCAAGTCCCTCTTTAGGGTTGTTGTAGTAGGATGGTAGCATGGTGAAGTGATAAGGACATATAGTTAGAAACTAATCCATCATTACATAGTTATACCGAACCAAATCTATAAAGGCATGCATTTAAGTATAAATCATCAAGAAATCAATAGCATGCAATGATAACACATATAAGACACTTTGGTTTGGCCAATATTCTTCATATATTAAACATGACAACAATATAGAGGCTTGATACAATAATAGTCATGCGCGCATGGATCTATTACAATTATCCAGTCTCATGCACTCATGAATCTCTAACCCTTCAACACGGTATATCAACTAGGTGATTCATCTAATATATATAGGGTGGGGAACTTTCCCTTCACCACTAACTATGCCAAAAATAGGTCGCACACTAATAATAGCCACACGCCGTTTACAATTATAGCCATACATGCAAGTATGTTATCTATAGATCACTTACAGTTAACTAGAGTGATGAATCTATTCTTGGATTACTTCCATGCAAGAGTGCTTCGATATGATCCTCGAAATATAGACAAAGCATGGCGCGTAAGTCTCAGCATCACTTTGTGTGTTCCACATGCCAACCTCTGAAAATAGATTTGATCTACAAAATCGGCTAAGTCCCAAAAGTCTGACTCTGCACCTCTGCATGTGATGCCTTCCTATTCCTTCGCGTCTTCGATCCCATCCTATTTTTCGTGCGGACTCGTGTGTGAGTTACGCTAAGTGTTTATCTAATAAACAATGAACAAAAATCCATGATGCATACATTCCCTTTCTTTAATAACCCCGGAGGAAGAAAGTAGTTTTCCAACCATAAGTGAAGTTATCGGGGTAGAGGGTCCATGGATCCTAACTCAAGATTCGTAGAGCATGTTAAATGGGATAACCAATGAGAAAATCCATATGTAATGTGGAAATATTCCTCAAGAGATAAATAAATAACATAATCCATACGAGATATATATTAGGCTTCTTTCACCACTTGCATAGCTTTCACAATTTACACCTTATTTCAATTTTGGCCTACTTGCTTTAGGTATCCATTAAATCACTTAAAACATTTATAAGAAGTTACAATTTCACAAGTAAGATAAAATCAACAATGCCACATTCATTTTAAAAATGTGAACAAAACACAATGATAGGTTTATAAGAGAGACAAATAAGGACCTTATATTCCATGCACTTAGGTCCTATGATCAATTTTTTTCATCACTATAGAATTACCCCTTGTGTAAAAATAATTGTATCATTCCACATGTAATGATTACTAGAGACATTTGTTACCATTTAAACATAATGAGTTTTCTCCCCATCATGAGTTTAAATTTCACAAAAAAACTCATTTCCTTCCAAATATATGGCTATCATGTTAAGCATTTTAAAAATTTGACCTCATTTAAATTTTACACAAGTCATAAAGTACCCACAATGAGAAGTGAATTCACACTCCTAAGAGGCATGACTCATATGGGAATAAATCATCTAACTAATATTAAATGATGTAATGATGGCCATCCAGTAAACAAGACAAAAAATATTCACCTTACGCTACGAACCAATCGTATAAGTACCATTTAATTTTAATAGTGGTAAAAAGGTTACAAGTATTTACCTACATGATTCTACAACTTGGCATATACCAATGGTGTAGGATTCCACTTTGTAATATGCATATCCCTTATTTCATTAAAATATCTTACTCTCTAGTAATATTCCTCATTATCGTCATCCCTTACCATAATTTATTCCCATATATCACTAATAACTAGAATCCTCATAAAACATAGGTGAGTAACTTAGGTTCATTTGTAAATTGAGCAACATGGGGGAATCTTGATAAATTATATTAAACTCAATAAACCAAAATTAGAATGAAGTGCTGCAATTATGATACGAATTAAACAACCATGTGCTGGAACAAATAAATGGGTTGCACAAGTACAACTATAATCACAACAACTTCCAAAATACATCTAGGAAGCAACAATAATTAAATAAGAACAAATAATAATTGTTTTAACAATATAACCTATGCAATAATAAAACAAATATTGTTATAAAACTATATAACAATATATCAACTAATTACCTTATTAAATAATTAAATAATTTAAGGTAATATGATGCATAAATTAACCTAACATTCCCCCCCTTAATTTTGCATTGCCTCAAGGGATGAGGAGAGGAACTCTCTAAACAACTTGAACTTGTCATGTGCAAGTGACTTCGTGAAAATATCTACTTTTTGTTCAGCTATTGGACAAAATTGAAGCTAGATGTTGTGCTTCAACACATGCTCACGTATGAAATGAACTTGTACCTCGATGTGCTTTTTTATTTCATGAAAAATGGATTGCGAACAAGTTTGAGAACACCTTCATTTTCAACATACATGGTGGTCGGTTTGTCTTGTGGTATTCCAAGTCCTTTGAGTATGCGACATAGCCATATCACTTCACAGATAGCTTATCTTATAGAACAATACTTGGTTTTTGTGGAAGAATGAGAAACAAAGTGTTGTTTCTTTCTTCCCCATGATATTGGTCTAGATCCCATAAAGAACACAAATCCTGAAGTGGATTTTATGTCATCAATGTTTCCTGCATGATCTAAATCTAAATATCTTGACAAGAAGAAGTTATCATTCTTCTTGTATTCTAGACCAAGATCCATTGATCCTTTGAGATATCTCAAGATGTGCCTTGCTACTTTCCAATGACACACTTTGGGTTCTTGCATGAACTTGGATAAATAGCTTATTGCAAAGTTGATATCTGGTCTAGTGTATGTTAGGTAAATGAGACTCCCAATCAACTGCTGATAGAGAGTGGCACTTACCTCAGGAGATGGATCTGAATGAGATAACTGCAATATGTTCTCCATAGGTGTAGCAATCGGTGTGTAATCCATCATCCTAAATTTCTCGAGCATTGTCTTGGTATATTTAATCTAAGAAACAAAGATGTGATTCTCTTTCTGCCATACTTCCAATCCAAGACAATAGTGCATTAGCCTAAGATCGGTCATGTTGAATGATCGATTAAGATCTTTCTTCATTGCATCGATCATCCTCACTGAACTACCAGTGATGACTAGATTGTCGACATAGAAAACAACAATAACAATCTCCCCCCTTTCTTTTTGAGGTAGAGATTGAGATCATATAGATTTATAAAAAATCCATGTTGTATGAGAGATGCTCATCAATTTTGATGTACCATGCTCGAGGTGCTGTTTGAGACCATACATAGATTTCTTGAGTCTGCATACCTTTGCTTCTTGACCAGGTACAACATATCCCTCAAGTTGAGTCATGTAGACTTCTTCTTGTAAATATCCATTTAGGAAGGCACTTTTTACATCCATCTGATGGAATTTCCAACCAAATTGTGCAGCTAGAGAAAAGATCATCCTGATCATCTTGATCTTAGTTGTGGGAGAAAATGTCTCCTCATAGTCAATGCCTTCTTTTTGTGCATACCCCTTTGCTACAAGTCTTGCTTTATACTTGTCCACTATCCCATATTCTTTGTACTTCATTTTGAATATCCATCTGCATCTAATGGGTTTCTTCCTGGTGGAAGATCGACAAGCTGCCAAGTGTTATTTTTATTTCTTGACTATATTCGAGTCCATGGAATTTTCCAAGATTTTGTTGTAGGGCTTCTGGACTAGAGGGATCATCAGACTCAATAACTCTGCTCATCAAAGAAAAGTTAACTTCTTCTCTTGCTTTACTATGAGTCCGTGGTCCAGGGTGGATGTATCGGTGGAGCATCCATTCTTGCATCTTGTAATGTGCTAGTACACCACTTGGGCATACTTGAACTATTCTTGTGGGTCGTGGTTCTATCATATCAACACCATCATCCCCATCATCACTTTCCTCATCTATGGGAACATCAGCTTAAATTTTTACAACTAGTGAAGAATCTACATCAGGTGAGTTTGGAGGAGGAGACTCTACTTCCTTCTTCTCAAAAAAACCTCAACATCTCTATTGGTGTAGAATTTTTTGGTCTTTGGATCCATCAATTTGTACCCAAGAGTCTCTTCATTGTACCCAATGAAGATGAGTTTTTGTGACTTCATGTCCAATTTCTTTCTGTTATACTTAGGTATGTGCATGACTTTTTTACACCCAAATAATCTAAGGTGTGCAAATAGATGGTTTCTGATTTGACCATGCTTCTTATGGTGTTACTCTGTCAAGAGCAATTGTGGGCACTCTGTTTAAAAAATACACTATTATCTTTGTTGCTTCTGCCCATAATGTCTTTGCAAGTCCAAATTCATTGATCATGCATCACACCATTTCCATGATAATAATATTTCTTCTCTCAACAACACCATTCTATTGTAGTGTGTGTGGAGGAGGCATTTGTCAATAAATCCTATGAGTTTGTAGGTAGTCTTTGAACTCATTACTGGTGAATTCCCCCCTCAATCTGAGTGGAGATAGTTCGATGTGATGACTAGTTTCATTCTCAATTGCTACTTTGAATTCTTGAAAGTTTAAAAGCTTCACTTTTCTTGCGAAGAAAAAATCCACATTTTTCTTGAATAGTCATCAACACATAAGCATGAAGTACTAAAATCAGAATGACTTGGTTGCATCAGACCGCAAATATTGGTATGAACCAAATCAATCTTACCATGAGCTCGATATGTACTCTTCTAGAATGAAGCTCTGTGTTGTTTTCCTGTTAGGCAGTGAGGACACTTGTCTGTATCCTTCTGAAGAGATGGTAGCCCATGTACCATATTGCATCGGCATAGTGTCTTGAGATACTTGAAACTAACATGACCAAGTCTCGATGCCACAATTGTGCTGAGGTAGAGTTCTTAGCCACAAGTGCTTGATCATCTCTGTGGACAAAATCAAGTTGGAACATGTGTCCCACATTGGAGGCTTTTGCAACTATTTTCGAGCCTCATGATTTATCTTGAATCAAACACGTTTTCTTGCTAGAATGAGTATCAAAGTCAATTTTTAGGTTGTGATCTAGGAGTTAACTGACTGAAAGTAGATTCTTTGTCAACCCAAGGACATATAAGACATCTGATAGTCTATAGTTGTGTGAACCAAGGGGTAGAGAAATGTTCCCAATCCCTTGAATTGTATATGAAGAATCATCTCCCAATAGAAACATGGTTTTTGAAGGTGTGTCCCTCATTGAAGTAAACCAGTCTCTGTGGCTGGTCATGTGTCGAGTGGCTCCCGAATCAACATACCATACATCACTAGATGATGTGGATGGTTCACTTGATCAAGCAGTGTACAAGAAGTCTTCATTATCTGAATGTTCTTCTTGTTCAACAATATTTCCTTGTTGATGGGGTCTTCTTTTCCAGTTCCCCTTTTTCTACCCTTGATTGTAGTTTGAATGTCCCTTGTGAGATTGTTGGTGTTGAGGTCCATAATTACTTGATGAACCTTTTTGTATGTATTATACCAACAATCTTTTAACTCATGTCCTCTTTTACAGATTGGACATTGCTTCTTCTGTTGTTTGTCCCTTGATGTTGATACTGATTTTGATGTTGGGAATTTTGATAGGAATTAGGTTTTCCTTTACCTTTTCCTTTCCATTTTTGATGTGAAGAAAGTTCTTGCTCCTCTTCATCATCCTTATTATGCATGGCTTCCTCTTATTGCAAGTAGGTTTACCATCTTGTCAAAACTAACTGTCGTATTTGACACGTTTAGTGTTGTGAAAAAATGTGGTAAGAAGAGGGGAGTTCTCTCAGAACAATGGGAACAAGAGCATCATATATGACCACTTCTCCTAGGGCTAGAAGTGAAGCCCTCAACTCTAAACTCTTCTTAAGAAAGCTTCAATTTTCTCATTCTTCTTGAACTTCAGTGTGTGTAACTGATCTACAAATTTAGTATGACATTCTTGTTTTTGGCCTCATATACTTGTGCACAATTTATCCCACTGCTTCTTTGGCTATTTTGGCATCTCGAATGTGGGGTTTCACATCATCAGAGACTCTCAAACAAGATGATGAGTTTGGCCTTCTGATCTGCCTTATCAAACTACCATTGTTGTGTTGTATCAGTAGTTGATTTGGTTAGAGTACCATTCACATAGTCCAGATCTCTTCAAACTCAAGTTGTGTCTTGATTTTAGTCTTCCATGCAACATAGTTGTTTCCTCTGAGTAGTTGTGAATCTGGAAGAAAAAAATTTGGGGGCATTGGTGCCCATTTTTAGAAATCATTGATAGGGTTTGGATCTTATCACTCTAGGTATAAGGTCTCCCAATCTATATACCATCAGTCCGATATACTAAACCTTTCTATATACGCACCTTTTGATATACCCGGTAGTACGTGGAAGAATCTCGCCCTTTCTATATACCCAAAGTGGTACATGAAAGAGGCATTAACATACATGAAAGAATTCAATACGTGGTACCAAGACAATATTGAAAGGGGTCTATGCGATTATTGACACCGCTCAAAGAAATATCCTCATACGCGCACGTAACTTTCGCTATATACTGGATAATTTCTCAGTCCGGATTTATGTCATGCAATCATTCACAGATGGATGGGATGGCTCATAGTGTGTGCACTGTGACCTTATTACTCCTCATCGATTTAAAGGGTCGATGCCCAGACAACGTTGTTGTAGCTATATTAGGCGTTAAGTGCAGTAGTAGTCATGATGACTTTACCCGTAAGTGCTTCCCAGAGGCACCGTATATACCGAATGTTGTGAATGAGATCTAGGATCTCGTGAGTGTTTTAAAACCAAATTTTACTATTTTGTATTACAATTCTCTACCAGTTTCTGAGCAGTTACAATATTTACGGTTGACTATGGTAACTGCAAATTAGTATAATATATTGAAGCATGCAATTACATTCAAAAATTTGGAAAAATTGAATGGCAGGTAAAAATTTTTTTTGTTTTGTGGGCCCTGGTGGCCTCCGGAGCCCAAAATAACCCTCAATTCAAAAAACTGTTAAAAAGTAGCTCAAAATGAAGTTTTTAGACAATCTTCCTTTGGCAAATGTTGTCTCGAAATGAAAAAATAGGCCTATTAGGAGAATTTTTTTACCCTAAATTAGGGTTTTTCTCACTAAAAAATTTAGAGGCCAGTTTAGTTATAACTAGCTGTTTAGAGGTGGTTTTTCCACCAAATTCTCCTCCAAATTTGGTAGTTTCTCCAAATTTACCACTAAATTTGAATTGTATTAAAAAAATAATTTGGGGGTGGGGTTTGAACCCCAAACCTCACACACCCAAGTCTTTCTCTCTAACCGCCTTGGCTCTTATGAGCACTTTTGATATAGAAATAAAGCAAATTGTATTAATATATTTAAAAAATGACTCACCTTTTTTAAAAATGACGTGGTTAGAGTCCCACGTGGCTTGGTTGGAGGAGTTTGGTTGCTCTTTACATGCTTATAAAATAGATCTTTATATTTTTATCTCCTCGTTTTACCTTTTTTCACCGCTTGTTTTCATTCTTGCTTTTTTTTACTTTGTATTGTCTCCACATTTTTATTTATTTTATTTTCTTGTATTTGTATTTGTCACCATGTTTTTTTGTTTTGTTATAGGTTCACCAATTGGATATGTGAAGGTCATGGTCGATTTTGGAGAAATTACTTTATTTTTCTATGTGATGCGTGAGTCTGTGGACAGGGGGTCTTTGAAGCGGTATTGGTGATTTGGCTATTGTGTAGGGTGGAAGAACCCCAACTCACTAGTCAATATAACACTAGCAACCATGGTTTTTGAATAGAAACAAAACCGGTTCGCTTCAGTGCTTTAGCAATTCGATGCCAAGGAATAGAACTCGGCCTTGGTGGAGGATGGCCAATGCAACCAAAGTACTCGTTTTAGAGTTGAATTAAAGCACAAAAATACACGGTTCGAGATCTTGCACAATAATACACAATGTTGTGGTCTACAATTTTCCCAAAGCCAATGAAACAAGTGAAGATCCCGCAACTTGGTGAGTGATCAAGAGGCCAACCCAACCAATACACAAATACACTCAACCTCCAAATAATGCGTAAAGACTATTCAATGCACCTCTACTTTTGATAGATGAAACCTAATTTAAGTAATATTATCAGAATTAGAAATCTTCTCTAATTTAGAGGAAAAACCCTAATGGGGAAAAAGAATTAAAAAAAAAATCCAGGAGAAAAGTTTGCAGTGTGCAAGAGGCACCAAGGAAAAAAAAATTTCTTTACGTTTACTTGGAAATCACACAGGAGGTTGTGGGTCTATAGGGAGGTCTGGGAAGCTGCTGGAGGCAACACTTGCTCTCTGTTGATGCAGATTTATTCTCCACAAATTCTCCTTCCTCTGGAAAATTTCTCCAACCTTGTTAGGAGCTTTAACCAACTCTGGTACCAAATGTAAATTGAGCAACAGGGGCGGAAGCCTGATAAATTATATTAAACTCAATCAACCAAAATTACAATGAAGTGCTACAATTCTTATAGGAATTGAACAACCATGTGCAGAAAAATAAATGGGTTACACAAGTACAACCATAATCACAACAGCTTCCAAAATACATCTGGGAAGAAACAATAATTAAATACAACTAAATAATTCCAAAACAATAACTTATGCAATAATAAAACAAATATTGTTATAAAACTATATAACAATATATCAACTAATTACCTTATTAAATAATTAAATAATTTAAGATAATATGATGCATAAATTAACCTAATATCATTATCAAGCTATGGGATTCATGAGAGAACACTTCCTCATGAACAAATCATGTGTTGTTAAAACAAAGGGGGTTAACATATAAACAATATATCCCAAGTTACACCTCAATATTTTTATTATCCTTTTACTTGATGTGAATTTTAGGGATGTGCATCAATAAAAAGTTCATCCATGATGAATCTTTAAGGGTTCTTAGGCTTGACTCAACCCCGTTGCACTATAAAGGTATACACCTGTGGTGGAACTAATGTCGAGTAAGTGGAGCTTCCCCCAATTCCAAAATTTATAAAGACATCTTGAGAGAATTTCTACACACTCACCATTGGGATTTCCTTAGCTTAGGCCCAAGAGTATAATGCGGAGAATTGGGCTCCCAAGAAGATACAAACAAAAATTAACTCAAAACCCTTTCTTGAAGTAAAAATACATTGAACTATACATAGGGGAGACTTAAAGGACAAGAAACTAAGATACCAAATTCATATAATGAAGCACAAAGGTATCCACATACAGACACAATTTCTATAAGACACGATAATCAAGGGTAGGAGGATTAGTTAGCTTGATCAGACAAAGGTGAGTAATATGGTCATGTCCAAGATGTGGCTCGCATAAGAAGAAGAAAACCCAAAGGTTTCCTTATTAAAAAAATGCACTTTATAGATTGGTTAACTAAGACCTATAATATGATTTGAATGCTATAAGATAGGGTCGCCCATGACTTGATACTTTTAAGGTAGTAATCCACAATGTAAGTCTTCTAGCTCAACAATTAGGAAAGATATCAATGTCACAAATATCTTCCAATGGACCATACCAACCTACTTCATCTACCCAAAAGTGAGGATTCGCCTCCTACAAAATCCTTAGGTTAGACAACCAAGTTGATTTGAAGGAGCTACCCAAGAGTTCACATAGGAATGATGCCTAAGAATTTTTTTGGAAGAATGATTCCACTAAGTTTCACCTATATATGGAAATACCACCCACCAATATACTACACATGAGTCAAAGGTAGTTTATCTCATGAAGGTAAGAATTTTCTCATAGCCATGGTATTATGTAAATGTGTTTAAAGTGGAACCTAAGATAACCATTTTCACTTACATTTCATATATTTATATAGCACCTACCAATGATATAACCACCTTCCCAATTCGATATTACCCTTACGTGTACTAAGCAAGAAGCCATAATAACCTAGATGCAACATAATAAAAATCTCATGGTTAAAATAACATGACCACTAAAGGGAAATGATTCAAGGGGTTGAAACTAGTTGTACTATCAACATCAACACCATTGTTTTTCAATCTTACTATCCATTTAATTTTATATATTAAGTTCACATACCATTTAGTTATGAAAAATTACAAGAATTAACCTTAATTAGCCAAGTACACAATCTTCAATGCATTTGACTAGAAAATACAATGTATAATTTCATCAACTCATTAAATTCCACACATGCATGATTAAACTAATTTTTCTTCCTTCAAAAATACATCAAGTATAATAGTTGATAACAAGTTTTCAAATGCATCTTATCATGTTGATTATGGAACTCTCTATAGTATTTCCATATGACAATCCTCCCTTGCAAATATAACTAAGTCAACTTATTTTTTCCTTTAAACAATATACAAGATTACATATAAATATGAAAATCATATGTTTATTTTCAACCTTTGCAGGAAAACATATCAGAAAACCATTTGTAGATTTAATGATCAATTTTATCAAACATTACATACCACCGTGCTTACCTCTAACCTACCAAATTAGTGAAAATATGGTCAACATTAGGCTGGCATGGAATTATCCTGAATATACTTTATTTTCATATACGCAATAGTCTATTTTTAATGAATTCAAACACTTGTACACAATAATAGAGGGTAAGAAACAAAAATGCAATTTCATTTCGCTTTCAAGCTAGAGAGATAGAGAGAGAAGAGAGAAAAAGACCATATTTCCAAAAAAATATTTTTCACAAAATAAGTGATATATGGGAGATCTATACGGTCATGCGATAGTGTCTACAAGTTTTCCAATAGTTATTCAACCAGGGAAGGCCCGTAATAGTTTTATAATTATTGTTACAAGTGTATATGAATGTGCAATTTAGCAAAAGTGGCCGAGAAACTAAGTTTGAAATCCATTTTTGATGCTCCAACACACCATGGATAGATTTATATATTCACTTTTATCTACAAGGAAACCCTCGAAGTTGATAAAACTTGAATCTAGTGACTAGGGTTCAAATGGTGACTACCTTTTTAAAGCTACTTATCGTAATTGTGCTAGTTGTACATTTTCGTTGATCGACTAGATGCCTACAAAACCCCTTGTAAAACTATCTTCCAAGGTGATTTCCTCAAAAATAATGATTTATTATGATTATCTTGAATAAATTCTAGAGGTATGTAGTGACAAAAAATCATTTCTCAATAAGGGAGCCTAAACCGTGAGCCAACATCAAACTAAATTTTTAACTTTCAACAATTATCCAACTCTATGATATGGCCAACAAGGATCCTAGATGTGTGACGAAAAATTATCAAAAATCATCTACCTTCATTCTATAAGATGATGGGTCATCTCACATCACTAGGGAACATGGTAAAATCATACTTTTCTCGCTACGGGGTTTGGAGGGGTGTTTTGCACATCGTTTAAAATAATGTTTCATTAAATTTTACAAAGTATACAAGTGGAAAGATATAAAAAAATATCCAATTCAAAATTATTGTTCTAGAGGATTTCTGATGTAGAGGGATTTCCCAACTCAACGCAATAAAGCATTAGTTAGATTCACCATCTTGTAAAATCACCAAATTTGTGAACTACGTTCTTTCCCAAGAAGTCCAAATTTCTCAAAAACAATAAAATTTCTCAAACAATTGTACCAAAGTCTATAAATACCTTTCATCTAATCAAATGCATTAGGATAACATATTCATGCACCCCAATATTTATTTTTTTGTCTTTCACATTTTGGACCTTCATCGCAGCTTAGTAGCCCCTGTTATGCCAAAAATTTGATCCTTAGAACAATCAACAAGGTAAACATTCAACAAAGTATAAACTCTCACTCTCAAGATTTTCCAATACCCTTTATAGAATTTAATATTAATTCAAAGTTTTAAGACCTATATTCAATCCCAATCATTTTTATTCTCTCTCCATCATTCTAAATTAGTCATATCCTAGTAGCCCTTCTAACACACAAATCTTGTTGTTTGGAACTAACCATCAAGTTTCAAGAATAAGTGTTCATATTTCTAGATACCCATTAATGATTTTATGCTTCATGTTAAATTTCAATGTTCATTCACCAACTCCCAATACAAATCTTCCAACACCTATTTCCTCCTTTCTTGACTAGGCTATTAGATCTCCTTAAGGTTTCAATGGCTTTCTTAGGGTTTTATGTTTTCCCTCTATTTTCAATTTCATATACATCTTGCATCACCTATAAAAACCTTGCGCAAGTACATTTTAATAGTCCATCATCCTAGAATCATCATGCATACTAGGTTCACAAGTTTTGTCATCTAGATCTCCTATTTTCTCTTAACACCATTATCCTCTCTATAACCTATACCGATTCTCGCCATGACTCTTCCTAACTTTTTTATCACTCCGATTGACATTATCACTTATATTTATTATCCAACTCCTTCAAGTTAGACACACTCTCATTTTGAGACCCTTCCTAACATTAAATTACTTATCCCTTCTAAGATTATTGATGGTACTGCTACAAGGAAGCAAGGAATCTTCTTATTTATGTTTCTTTTTCAACTCATGCATACTCCTTCAATAAACCCTACCTCACATTCATAATAGTTTCTATCATGAGCTACACATTAGTTTCTTGGATATTTCTTATGTCATATCTTGGAACCCTTAAAAACTATACTTCTCATGCCTAATTAGTCCATGTCTTGCAATTTTGGTCTAACAATCCTCCAAACCAATGCATAGATCAATCTCAACTTTATTCACTCAACATGATATGAATAATTTCATTCACACAAACACCTTATTTTGAAGAAATTTTCCTTAGACTGAATGGCTCAAACTTGAAAATTTTGACCGTTTTCACCTTAAATGTCTTTATCAATCACTATAACTTGCTCACTCATTCTATTAAATACCAAATCAATTAGCAAGATGATCCAATTATAAGAAAATTTCAATTTCTTTACCTTCCTCTTAACTGTCCTTCACTTGCTCCTATTGATCTTAGCCTAAATCAAGATTTTTTTTTACTTTTAGCATTCATTGGCTCCTTCAAACCTTGTACCCTGATTCACAAGCTCATTTCCATGCATCAATAGTCATCTAATTGGTTATAAACAAGAAAATTTATCAAATTTTTTCAAATTCTCTCAAAATTGTCCTTTGGAGGTCTTAAGAGAACGACCTTGCTTGGTTCATGGTTAGAAAAATTGGTGCAAACCCAAAACAAACCATAAACTTCTTCAAGTTCCCTTTATGGCCCATAAGGTGTGGTTCAAATTTTATGTCTCAATTCTCTAGTTAAGACACTTTTTCTTCACTTTCTCCTTTCTAGTTCAACTTGACTCTACTATCCCTACCTTAATGGTTTCCAAGGTTTAAATTTTCAAATAATAAGTCCTAAATGATATGATGGGATTTTTGACTACCCATTTTCTTGTTTGAATTATTTCTAAAGTTTTAAAATTAAAGGATAACCCTAAACTTCTTTTCTTGGAAATCTTAGTCTTCAAATTAGGTATGTAGACATGTCATAGGATTGTCTAGTAGACTTTCAAGTTTTACGAGCAAAAATATGCCTACTAAAAACTCAAATTTTTCCAAAATCTTTTATAATGCCTTGTCACCATATCATCTCGCAATTTTCAAGTCAAAATTCTATGTTTAAAGGATTCAAACCTAAATTTGCACTAAACCCTAATAAGTAACTCGCCCCAACATAAGAGGTTAAAATAACTCACAAAATTATAGATACTTCCTTTCAAATCCTATGATTTGGTATCAATGTCTATCTCACCCTTCTTCAAGGTTTTTAGTTAGATTTAAGGCCTTATTCCACACAAATTTGAACACCAACATGTTTTCTTACCTTTTATGATTTGAAACCCTCAAAGGTTCTCCTACTTCTAAATGTAATATTTCTTCACTCAAGGATCTATATTTTAATTTTAACCAATATCTTCACATTATATTTCATATATTTATCCTAGTAAATACCTTCTTCATCTAATTTAAAAGATCAATAATTCTTTTGTTTGATGGAAGACAATCATCATACAACCTTTTCTCATGCATATAGAAGAAATTAGATCAAACTAAACTTCCAAATCTTCCTAATAAGTGAGATTCAATGTTTTATAAACTCCTATCAATGATCAAGACCAAGATATTCTTCATTCATAAATAATATTCATATCTCCACAAGTTTTCCTTAAAGAATCCAAACAACCACGAGACATGATCATTCCAAAACTCAATCATATAAAGAGATAAACAATCATTTTTAGATGAAAACCCTACATGAAACTCATTGACATTGATCTCAATTAAATTCTTCATATGCAAATAAGGGGATTAACTTCTAGTTCTTAAACAAAGATATCAAAATCTACCATTCTCAAGGAAAGAACCATATCACAGTGCTAAAACATAGGTCCCTTCATATTAAATTGATTATTTCTTACAAAAATGCATGCTTCTTTCTTCCTTCCATCCTCATTACCATTGAGGAATCCTCTCTCATCCTTTCTTACCTTCTCTAGGAGGATAAATAACTTCTTTTCCCGAATTCTCCTTCTTAATGCAACTTATTTATGAAAATCTAACTAACTCACATGACTCTCGAAACCCATACATATCAAAGTAGGCTCATTACATCAATTTAGGAATTTTATTGACTCATATTCCACCTAGGACCTATGACAATCCACACACACTTTAAAACATCCTTTTCCACTCCTTGACAAGTCATAACCTTACTTTTACAAGTTTAGAAATTTGAATTTAGAAATGGAGGGAAACCCTATAATTTGAAATTTTGAACAACTTGACCACCTTAGACTCTCTCTCATGACCTCAACACACCCTAAAACACTTTATTTGACCTCCAAAACCATGAAAGGAGGATAATTTTCGTTTTTCATTTTTGTTTGATGATGTTCCTCCATCACAAACCCATCCTTTTTATTAAGGATAATTGTTTTTAGGCTGGACCCTACCCGATTAAAAAAAGGAAAATACCAAGATATTTAATACAAAACATATAAGTCAAAATAAGACTGGAAAGATATCCGGTTAACATACATCTCAAAAACAACATGAAGTTAGTAGAAGATCAACACAATATCAACAACTTCATAATAGAGAGACAAAAATCACCTCGCAAAACCCAAGGAGAAAGGAAAGACACAATATTATTTCATGAGATTCTGGAAGCTCATCTTTACATTATCAATCCCCCTTTTGATGTCATTGAAACGGGTTCCTTTTGTGGTTTTATCCTTTTCTTTTTTAACTTTAAAATGAGAAATGAAGAGGGAAAGTAATTCCATAGTACTCTTTTGCATGTTGAGGATATCACATTATTTGACCCTTAAATTTTCCGTTTCTTTCTCAACCATACCATCAATGTTGTCAATCCTACATGCTTCAATTTTTCCCTCAAGGGTTTTAATAATTTCTAATTGGATATCGGGATCAACTCTTTCTTTCGAATGTTCAACACAGAGTGTTTTGGGCCTTTTTTTGCTAATGGAGAGAAGAACCATAATTGATTCTCCCTCTCCCATGATGGGAGGACCTCATCCTTAGTATAATAATTAGGCCTTTTTCTTCGAATGGGTTTGTCTAGAGAGGGATCCCATGGACACTTGTTATAAGAATGGGAAGAGGCACGAGAAATGACATAAGGGAGAAAGGTGGGCAATGGAGCAGGTATGGAGAGAGTGGAGGAGGGAGGGAGGAGGAGGAAGGGATAACATAGGAAGGGATAGTGGAGGTGGGGGAAACATGGGGAATGACATGATGTGAAAGTGGGAACTGAGGAAGGGGGATGAAGAATACAATAGTCAAAGTACTTATACAACATCGATATCATTGCATGGTGTAAGTTTATTACTCTCTTACCCCATTTCAAAAAATTCATTGAATGCTAAAGAGAGTGGAGAATGAAGAATAAAAAATGAATCAAGAATTTTCTATGAAAGTGATTAAGAAACATAAGATGATATTTAGGCATTACCGAAAAATATACCCTCCATCATGATGAATTTCATCACCAGAAGCCCAACAATGTTGAAAGGTGGAGGAAAAGAATCCCAAATAAAATCTCCTTTCTTGTGTGCTAAAGATTCGTCATCTTCTAAGAATCTTTGTTCTTCCACCCCAATATCAATATTTTTCTTGTAGAAATTTAGACCTTTTCGTGGAGACCAGTAACCCACCTATGTCATCTTCATTAATATCAAATTATTTTCCTTTGTAGGAAAATTTTCTTTCCTTCTAGTTTTTGACAAATTCTTGGGATAAATGGAGGTCATGGCCTTTGATCCTTTCCATGAAATTGGTGAAACCTCCCCTGCTCATAATTCTCCAGATTTCCTCGTTATTCTTCCATTAATCGATTTTAACAAGATCAACTCTACAACACTCCCCACCCATCTTGATTAACAAATTCCAAGAAGAATGCTCACAATTAAAATCCCTTTTGTTTATGCAACTAAAAAGTTAAGGGATTTAAAGGCATGAGCTTAATCTACCGCACCGCACGTGCCAAACTCGATTCACATGTGAATTATGACTTTTAATTATTGATGATATTTATTAAAATTGCATGACGGCTCTTCATCCGCTCTCCAAACTTGTAAATTATTGAGATTGAACATAATATTTTCCATAACATCTCTGCGAGTTTATTCCGCTCCTAATAAGTATTTTTATCTATATAATTATGGAAGGTGCTAATAATATGGGTAGATTCATCTATAATATTTTTATTAACCAACTTATATTATTTATACCTTTTAGGAAGCTAGTAATGTTTAATGAGTCCCCTCCACAACTATATTTCTAGCATTGATCTCACTTGCAAGCATAAAACCCCACAAAGTGGAAAGAGCTTCAAAGATAATGGTTCAAGTTTATACCCATAGGGCTAACATACATTTTAGTATCTTTACCTTTCTCATTTCTAATGAAACCCCCACAACTTGACTTGCCTGTGTTTCCCTTATAGGATCCATCATTATCTAATTTTATTATACCGATATGGGAGGGTGCCATTTGATATGCTCCCTTAAGACAACATTTTCTTGATGAATATTGATTGAGAACATATTAAGATTCCATTTCTCAAGTATTTTGTTGTCCTCTCTACACTCATTGTTGAGTCTTTTTGGGAGGTCTAAAACAAGAATTTATTTGTCTTATTTCATCCACAAGCCCATTAGTAAGTCTCATAATTGAAGGCTTCTTATCTTCAAATATAGTAACATTGCGGGTTTTCCATATGTTCCAAATAATATGAGGAAAATAAATTCTCCATAACTTCTTAACCACTAATTTTTTAGTGGGGAAGTGTCATTGTTCCCAAGTAGCCACTATAGAATCCAAGAGGATCCACTTGATACCCATGAACTTAAAGAAGAACTTCCATACTGAAGTGGCAAAAGAGAAATGCAAGAATAGATGATTTTCCATCTCTTCAACATTTTTGCAAAGAATACATCTATTGGGAAAGTGTTTCCCCCTCTTAACCCAATTATCTATATTCAGGGCTCTATTATGAATCAAACTCCAGAAGAAAAGGTTAATCTTGGGGGTAAGTTCCTTTATCCCAATTTTATTCCAATCAAATTGGGAGGGTTGAGACTCAAAGAGAATTAAGTATCCAGACCTTACCAAATAATAAATATCAAAGGTGTTCTCCCAAAAAAATTCATCTTGATTCTCCATCTAAGAGAGGTGTTAATTTCTAAGCAGCTTCTTTTATCTCCCTTACATATTGAGAGTTAGATGAAGAGATACCATAATTATGAAGTTGTACCCAACAATTATTGTTGATATACTTGCTAAATTTTTCTCCAATCTAAACTTTAAAGTGCAAATAAAGCTAAGATCCATCATCATATTTTCTAAGGGGGAAGGTGATTTATCCATTTATCTTTCAATAACTAAATGCATTTCTCATTTCCAATATTCCATCAGCTTTCCTTTAAGAAGAAGGTTTATGCAATTTAAAATAGCATTCCAAAAAGAAGTTCTTGAAAGGGATGCCATCCTTAGTGATCCATTCAAGATCTTTATTCAATCTAAGATATTTATTTCTTATGACAGAGATCCGTGTGAGTCCTCTTTGATCATTCTCCAACCCATTTTTGTGATCATGGCTTTGTTCATCCATCTAATGTTTTTGATGTCAAGCCCCCACATTTTTATGGAGACACAAACTTTCCCAAGAAACTAGAGGAATCCTATTTTTTCCTCTACTCCCAACCATAGATATCTCTTATGAATATTTTCTATTCTTTCAAGAATTGCACTAGGATTTTGAAAAGAGACATAAGGTAAATGGGAAGGTTTTGGAGGGTGATCTTGATGAGTAAACACTTCCGAAATTGAGAAAGAACACCTTTCCAACCAGTAATCTTGCTCTAAAATCATTCTATTAGTGAGTTCCAAAGTTCCATGGGACCTTACCAAAGTGAAGAGGGCATACCAAGGTAAGAGGAAAGAATTTTTTTGTAGCATCTAATAAATTTAGCAATCTTGATTTGTCTATAGGAAAGAGTGATAAGAAAAATAACATAGTTTTTTTTCAAAATTAATAAGTTGGCCCAAAACCTCTTCATAGTTTGTTAATAGATATTTGAGTCTCCTAGATTCAACAACTAAAGCCATCATTTTGTATATTGTTTCATCAAAAAAGTGTTGATTGCAGACTTTGAGATCATCCGAGGAAGGTTTCAAGCCTTTCAAGTAACTTGATTGGACAACAACATCAGTCTTTCTAGTGAGGCTTTTAGCCATAAAAATAAAGAAGAGATGTGAGAGGGGGTCTCCCGCGGATGCCTCTCGATACTACTAAAAACTAGTAGGTGTCCCATTTATAATAATTGATAACATAGGAGAATATATGCAATTCCTCGAATTTTCCTAAAGTGATCATCAAATCCAAACTTCATGAGAACTTTGTCTAAGAATCCATATGAGACTCGGTTAAAGGATTTTTTCATGTCTAATCATGCCTTCCTTATTTATTTTATCCATAGGTATAATTTCCTCATGTACCAAAATAATATCGTCATGAATAATTCCACCTTTCAC
The DNA here is from genome assembly GCA_018340775.1 of Taxus wallichiana var. yunnanensis. Lineage (NCBI taxonomy): Eukaryota > Viridiplantae > Streptophyta > Pinopsida > Cupressales > Taxaceae > Taxus > Taxus wallichiana. The sequence continues at coordinate 166,578,673 of CM031239.1, forward strand.
AAATCCCCCTGGTAGGTGATGAGCTTAGGGAGGAGATGTTGAATTCTAGAGGAAATAGTTTTAGTGAAGATCTTACAGAGGACATTCAAGAGACTTACGGGTCTTAAATAAAAACCCATCCTTGATATCCTTCAATAAAATTGATAACACCCAAACCATCCTATTCATTAATTTCTAGGAATGTGCCATAGTTATAATGTAAGTTTTATGATTCCACCTCTTAAAACTCTCTAAAATAGGGTAAGAACACAATTGATCAGATCGATCAACTTTTTTACTCCTCGAAATCCATGTTCCTCCTTAAAAATTCATCAAATTTTTTCTCATGCCCTAAGTTCACTTCCAAATTCCATGATATGTTATTGGTGGAACACTTATTTTCATGAAACCCTAGACTCGGGTTCCTACATAAACCGTGACAGCGTAGTTTTGAGTCTATTTACACTTTCTTGAAATCTCAAGCTTCTAAAAGGATTGAAGAACCTTTCATGTCTTACTCACAACTCTTTTAAAGAACCTTGATGTCTTATAACTCGTATCATCCCTTTTAATCTCCAAATCTCCATGGCCGACTCAAATAGTGTATATTCTATTTCACTAAATGATCACTCTTAGACTTAGCTTTACATTGATCCTAGACCGTGATATATTTATGACCACTCTTAATGTGACCTCTCTATAATATTAGCATAGGAATAACAACAAGCCAACATGTATTCATTGTTTTCCTTGAATAAGAAACACAATAAACTTGAAAAATCACTATCTTACCTTCATGGTATGCACTATTACCATCCCTGTTTAGAAGTTACTTGCTTCTTATCCATTTTTTATTATTTTGGTTTGAAAAACCTTCTCTTAAACTTATTTTCCCAGCTTTATAAAATTTAACATATACAATTCTATCCTTACCACTATAAAATCATATCATGCATAGTCTAGCCACCTCCATATCATATTAACCTTTGTTTGAACACCATGATTCAAACTCATAACATTAGTAATTATAACATTAAAAAGATTAATCAACAAAATAAATACAATAAAAAAAAAGGACAAGTCTCAATCATTCTTATTTACTAAAGTCTTGACACAATTTGTAAGAATTTCCATATTTTTACTTAAAATATATGTATTACAAACAATTTATTACGATCCATAGACCCTCATGAGCCTCTAGGGCTCCATCATTCTTCTTCTCCACATGTGTTCTTCCTCTTACCAACTTAATCGTCCTTATTCATTCGAATATCTCATGGTTTTGATAATTAAAGGATGGTGGTTATAATGAGTTAGGTAACCTAATCAAATGAGGGATAGTTACAACTCAATTTAGGAGAGTATGATACATCATAGAAGGTCTCTAAAACCTTTTACCACATTTATTTACTCAATACTAGCACCTAGACCACAAGTTACAACCTAAGAAATTGAAGTATTTGAAAGGGTCATTTTGGAGGGAAAACTCCAAATGGTCATATTACAAACATAGAAGGCCCAAATGAGTTGGGAAACCTACAAACACACCAAAATGGACCTATAGAGTTTATTACAAGCCTAAATTACATGCACACCAAAATTTCATTATGAACAAACAAGATGCTCCTACATCATACTCTCCTAAAGGGAAGATTTGTACCCTGTAAAAATAAAACTTTTCTTCCTTTTCTTCCAATCACATCAGACTTGTAAGCTCCTTCTTTCCTCTGGTGTGGTCTTATAATCTTCATCAACAACAATTCTTCGTGTTCTTCATTATTTTTCTTCAACTTATTATTCCTAGATTTGTCCTAAAAATGAGGATTTCATGCTTCTTGCTCTTCATTTGTGCTTCTCTAAGAGTTGTTTCTTCAATAGACTTTACCTCTTCTTCAAGTAAAACTACAAAAACAAACTCACAAAAAACATTAGATGAAAAACAAAAGGACTTTAGTGTCTCTTTATATGCTTCCTTAATTGTTTCTTATTTCTCCAATTTATTCTTTGTTTCCACAACTAAGTTTCCTTGTTTTTATTCATTTTCAGTCCTTCCATCCATCATCTCAACTTCACCTTCATCACTCCTCTCTTCTTCACCATTCAAAGCACAATCAAGTTCTTGTATCTCATCTTCTAATTGTTCTCTACTTTCATACACAAACTGAAAATAAGATTTTTTCCTTTCTCAATTTATTCCTCACTAATGAAGTCATCTCTCACCATTTATCTGATTTTCTCTTTCTCTTACTTACATGTCATCCTCTTTTTCCTTCTTTCCTCTTCTCTTATCCATGCTCTCAATTGCATTTCCATTTTCATCTCTCGTGATTGACCTTATAAGCCACTTAACCACTTTTTCATCACTATTTCAATAATTTGTTTGTGTATCGCTTCCACTTTATCCATCAACGCAAACAGCTTGCTCCACACCCTTCCTTAACTCTCTAATTTCTTGTTCCATCGATAAATTTCTCTCTCTCTCTCTCTCTCTCTCTCTCTCTCTCCCCCTCTTTATCTTTCTTCTCATGGCTTAAGAGATTAATAAATACCTTCACTCTATTCACTTTATCTTCCTCCATATTCTCTTAGCAAGTCTTTTCCACCTTGCCTCAACCTCACCTAAGGTTATTTTTCACACCTAGTCTTTTGAATTTTTTTCTTTTATCTCTTTTCTTGGAATTCTTACTACTTTCCTTGTCTCTTTCTTCACCTGTTTCTTTCTTACTTATGTATCTCTCAAGGATAAAACCTATAAACTTCATACAAATTTCACAATAAGGAATAATGTTAGCATCAAACACTTCAAATCACATATATGCAAATGCTTATAAACAAAGATATCTTCTTACTCTTTTCCTTTTGACCTCAATAAATCCTTTCTTTTTATCATCAAAGAGAAAACATACTCGATGCAAAAATGAAGTAGATGAATTTCCCAACCGAACAAAACAAAACATTAGTTAGATTTTTCATCTTGTAAAATCACCAAAACCCTAAACTATTTTCTTTCCGAGAGAAGCCCAAATTGCTCAAAAATACTAAAATGTCTCGAAAACTGTACCAAAGGATATATATACCTTTCACCTACTCTTTCACCTTCTCGGACCTTCATAACAGCTAGTAGCCCCGACATACTACAAAATTTGATCCCTAGAACATTCAACAAGGTATAAATTGATGAGTATCATTATTCCCTTCATTTAATCAACTATTTGTTGATGTCATATTCAAACCGGAGGGTGTCAAAGCTATATGCAACAAGAAAATCTTAGTGATCTAGTAATTGACTGTAGGTATTTGTTATTTTATTTTCTGGGGGTTTTTGCAGTGTCTTTAGGATTCCATGGCCAAAGCCTTATTATCTCTATGCTATAAGAAAATTGCTGAATTACACAATCATTGCTAGAAATAAACACACATACAAGAATAAATAGATTGCTGGAAATAAACACACAATGCAGAAGTAAACACACTTTTCTTGGAAATAAACACATGGTTGAAAATGTTGTGAAAAGCTTGCAAGGAAATGAAAATCTAGTCTATAACACCTGTAGGGATGAGTATAAAACAAAGTTTAATTTAAAGAATAAAAAAGCACTTACATAATTAACATGTTTACACTATTTGCTTTAGAAATATAAATACCAATAAAACGAGAACCCTAGTTCTTGGAGGAGTGGGCCCTTGCTCCACCTTGAATCAAGATTTGACAAAGTGATATTCTCTCAAAATGAAGTGGCTATTTTATTGCTGAAATATTCTATCTTACAAAAATGTACTGAATCTTTCTATATCTCTATCTCTATGTATCTGTATGTATATGTTCTCTTCTTTCTAAATATATCTACATGTCTTTATATGTATATTTCATTCAAAGATGCATTTACGACCATAGTTGTTCTACTAATTCAGATGGAACTGAATAATGCCCAAAATAGATGTTGAATTTGGAACCTTGCTTGGACATATAGCTATCTGATAAGTTATCCCTGGATATTTGAGTATGAAGAATCGGAAATCTTTTGATCTTATCCTGATTGAAAGGCTTCATTGATTTCTCTATCATTAGATGTCATCAAAATAATAGATTCCCATTGGTTCCGGAACTTTGGAGAAGTTACGGAACTAAAGGGGACTGTTCTTGATCTAGCCATGAAAGTTCCAAACCTAAATGCAGGAATTTTGGAACTAAGTGATAGAATTCTCGAACTAAGCGATAGAGCTCATAAACTATGTGATAGAGTTCCAGAACTAAGTTTGGAAGTTCCAAAACTAAGTCGTATTGAATCCAAGGCTCGCAAAAACATGTTGATTGCTTTATAATTCGTTCTCTGACTGATTATGACTTGTTTTATTACAAAAACTGAATTTCCACACACTTTGTTATGAATTACAGAGATTTTAAACTTTGGAACTAAATTCAACAAAATATGGACAATTACATCCTAACTTACATTAGATAAAATAGTCAAAAAATGCAATCAAACTTGATAAAAAGGAGAGTAAAATAAGATCATTAATTGTGCATTAATGAGACATATTTTGGACTTATCATCTCCTTGTACTTACTTGTTTGTGATCCCCTTACAAATTTTACTCTTCAAATCTTGGTTTGTGTATTCTCGCATTCCAATTGAATTTTTAGGTCAAATGGCTGAAAATAAATATCTCAATGTTTTAGTGTAGTACTATACCCTGATCCTGCTTCTACTTTCCTCTTCCATTCCTCAAATTGAGTGGGATCTTGAGGCTCTTTGTTTTACCATGGAGACATGGGAGTGAGAATAAGAGGAGGCCTTGTTCTCATTCACATCCGTATGCCCCTACGTTTTTCATTGACATGAGGGATTAGTGTGCACAAGGCTTTAGCTCTTTCTAAGCTCCATATTAAGTTTGTGGGAGATATCACTTATCTTCTTCTTAATACAATTGTGAGAAACTCCCATATTTTCAAACATCCATCATAAATATCTTCAAATTTCTCCTCCTCATAAGAGGTGAAGACATCAATAATTTTTTGTAAACTAGCCAGATAGTGTGCCTTGAACCGACTATCAAAGGAATGGGATATGAAATGTATAGTAAAGGTAGATGGTTTGCCATAGTGAGCCCTCATACACAGAGACTAGATGAATTAGATTTTAATAGATGCTCAAAATCTCTCTCTTTCCATGCAACATGATTTTGAAGAACAAAAAAATGCATTCGACCGGCTTTCCCTATATACAAATTGATCATAAAGCCTGTGTTCTTTTCTAGCATAAGATTCTAGAGATAGAATTCATAGAGAAGATGTATCTCGTTATGCACTAGCTGAGGAATAGGTTGTCATGAACTCAGATTAATCTTTTATTTCATGTGGAAGACCACATGTAATTCTTGATATTTGTCAATGAATAAATTGTTCTCCTAAAAATATATTGTATGTAGGAGAAGGTCTCCTACATGTAAGTAAATTTTCACTCATCATACAAACCATTTTTATTTTACAAGACATTTAAATTTTTCTTCTTCCTCTTTGTAGAATTTTTCTTCCCATTTCTTCCTTGCTTTCTTTTCTTCTTCCATCTTGTTTCTTAGGTCCTCATTTTATGTTTTGAATTCATTAAGTTCCCTATAGGTATCATCCCACAACTACTTGAGTGACCAATAATTCAGTTTAGTCTGTGCAGATACTATTGACATAGCACTTGGTCTTCTGGAAAATTGACATTCTTCTTCTTTTTCCATCATCTGTTGTTTGACCATTGTCAATTCTTCAGTCCTATTTGTGAGCTGATTTGTTAGTTGCTCAATGAGCATTTCCCTCTATTCTAACTTGAGTTTGAGGAAGTTTAATTCCTCATCCTTCTCTCTGATGATGAGTTCTACTCTGGATAAAAACAGAGTCTGATTTTAAGTTTTTTTTTCCTCCTTTTCTAAAAGTTCATTAGGAAATGAGCATTCTTCTTCTACCAAAGGGGATTTCCCTTTCCGTTTCCAAGATGCCAATTCTTCTTCTTTATGTGACAGTGTTGCTGGTTCACCAAACTCTTGAAAAATATGTTCTTCAAATATTTCATCTTCCTTTTCCACCTCAGTTTGGCTTGGCTCAGGAGGATTCATGTCCATGCTGCCAAAAATATCAGCATCTTCTTTTTCCAACCCATCATGTTCTTCCATCTCTTCTAGAATTTCCCTAGATCTATTATGAACTCTTCTTCTTTGGGGAGCTTCAAAATGTTTGGAAATGGGTTTCCTCCTAGAGCTTCTTCTAACTTTCACTTCATGCTCTAGCTTAGGTGAACTATCATTGTCAGAGACATATATTAGTTCTCCTAGTACTGTTGCAGAGGAAGGAGTTTCTTTGACAGGCACAATAGGTTCTGCAGCTTTAATCCTTCTTCCAGATCTCCTTCTTTTTGGTACATTAACCCCACCTATTTCCTTATTTTCCTTTGCAAGGGCATCAATCTCCAAATTAATTATAGGATAAAAAGGGGTTGGTATTCCCCTCTTGATAATATCAGGGTTTTTCTTAAACTTGTTAAGAAAATTTTCCCATCTCTTCTTTTTTTTTCTTCGAAAGAAAATGGTACTAGCATACCAAATGGATTAACCCATGATGTCTTATTGTTCCAAATCCATAGGAATATCTCTCTGAGCCATTTTTTGGATGGAGTCAAAAAGGAATCTTGAAAGATTTACTATATATTCTAGTTTTGAATTCCCATACCTAAGATATATTAACATTTTAAGGACTTCTCTTCCCACAGTCCCAAATTGACCATCGCAAGTTAAATACTTAACTACCCAAAATTCTACCCTATCAAAGGGTTTGGGAAAGCTGGTCCTTCTGACCCCCTTTATGATTTTCTTGGTGTTATAGATATATTGGGGCTCAGATTCCCCCTCTTGTATCAAGGTTTCCACTGATCTTTAAGGGTTCCCTTGATAGGATTTGGGACTTGCACAATTGGTATTCTAGACACATTACTCATTGTATTGACAATAAAAGGAATTATAATGCTTCTAAATTTAGTTTTGGATTCTTCTAAATTTACAATGAATTCCCTTACTAATTCATCATTATACCTCGAGAACTTTTCAGAACTCCACCACCTTGCTTGTCCAAAATGGCTATCACTTCTTCATCTGTAAGAAGTTGGGTATCATCCTTTGGATCTGACTTCTTTTTAATCCCCTAGCAAAGAGGACGATTCAAATTATTCTTTCTTCAAATTCAGAATTAGCTACGTAACTATTGGATTTAGTTGTGGAACTATTGTATTTAGCTACGGAACTCTTTGTGTTTATCTACGGGAACTATTTGTGTTTAGCTCTAAATTAAAATACAATTCTTTTGCTTCTTCTTTAAAATTATTCTACAACTACTTCTCAACTTAATTTATTCCACCCAAATGATAGGTAATTATAAATATGGAACCACTTTCTTATTCTATCAGCATTAACCTCATGATTACTTGATTTTAATCATAATACAAAATAAATGACTCATCATACAGATTTTTAAATCAAGTCTAATCACACATGTGAACTTTTAATTTAACCTTTAATAAGTTCAAGACATAATTACCATCCTTTGCTGATGTAATCCCTCTACCTTGATGACTCATCATTCCTAAAAGTGAAAAAGGAAAAAGGTTAGAAAAGATAGCTGGAATTCAAACAAATTCTTTTTATTTTGCATTAGCCATTTATTGAGGAGACCAATCGCCATTGCTGGTTTTCAATTGATCTTTGAGAGATTTTTTTGGGGAAGAGAACGCCATTTACTAGTTTTCATTCCTTCCCTTTTTATTTTTTTTTATTTTTTTTTTTTGGGAAGAGAATGCCATTTGTTGGTTTTCATTCTCTTCCCTTTATTTTGGATCCATGCATCTAATTATTTGATCATTTTGGAAGAATTGGGTTCTTCCATATGATCAAATTCTTTGTCTACTTTAATCTACTTCAAGAATTCATCCCTAGTAGGAGGCTTCCTATAAATTTTTAGCCTATGTCCATTGACCAAAAGTGTCCTTCTACTGCCATCAATGGGAAGTAGCTGAATAGAGCCATCAAATATCTGCTCAATCTGATAGGGTCCTAACCATCTGATTCTCAACTTACCCTTGAATTGCGATACTTGGAATCAAACAAGAATGCCCAATCTCCTATCTTGAATTTTCTTCTCTTGATATGTGTGTCATGCCACTTCTTCCTTTGATCTTGGATTATCTCTCTCATTGAAGTGCTTCCATTCTCAACTCATCCAATTCATTGAGTTAAATAATTCTTTCCTTTTGTGTTGCATCCAACTCAATACCCACTTTATTTGTTGTCCTAGCTGTTTGTAATTCAAATTCAATAGGTAACAGGGATTTTCCCATAGAATAACTCATATGGTGAAAACCCCTGTTGTAGTCTTCTAAGTTGTATTATAAGCCCAAAACACCTCAGTAGTCTCTTTACCCAATCTCTTCTACCCGATTCAATTGTTTTGGTAAGGATGTTTTCCGATCTCTCATTTGTTACTTCGCTTGTCCATTTGATTGTGGGTGATAGGGAGATGACTTCCTATGATTGATCTAATAGTACATTGTGAAGGCTTGGATCATATTAGACATGAACTGTGGCCCTTGATCTAAAACTATACTCCTTGGTGCACCAAACTTCATCATAATTTTGTGCCAAAGGAAATCAGCAATTGCTTCTTTAGTGGCATTTGTTAAAGCCTGCACCTCTACCCACTTTGTCACATAATCAATACACACAAGAATGTGATCCTTTCCTTGTGAAGGAGGACTAAAGGGACCAACAAAATCTATCCCCCACCTTTCAAATGGTTCAATCACTACTTGAGGTTGCAGAGGCATTTCACTGGTAAAGGTTGGTTGTCCCATCCTTTGACAGGGATCACATCGCTTGATATATCTCTTCACATCTTTATACAGAGACGACCAATAATAGCCAGTGCCAAGTATCTTATGAGCTGCTTTTTACTAAAAAGTGTCCTCCACTTGGTTCATCATGACATGCCCTGAGTATGTCAAAGATTTCATCTTCTCTCACACACCTACATAAAACCAAATCAGGACCACATTTAAACAACATTCCATTTAACCATTTAAATTGTGCACTAGTTTTGATCAAATTCTTCATTTGTTTCTTAGTGAAAGAATGAGGAAACTTCCCCATTACATGATAATTTTCCATATCAACAAACCATGATGTATCATCTGAAATAACAAACAATTGTTCATCTAGAAAGTTTCCTTAACTGGATCTTGCTCCCCTGTAGTGGTCAGTCTTGACAAGAAATCAGCTACCACATTAGATTTTCCTATATTATCTACTATGGTAATATCAAATTCTTGTAAAAGTAATAACCATCTAATTATCCTACCTCCAACCACTGGTTTATTCATTAAGTATCTAATTGTTGAGTGATCTGTATGTACAAATATTTTGTACCCTGTAATATAATGTATGAATTTATTAATTACATAGATCACACCAAAAAATTCTTTTTCAATGGTAGTGTAATTTCTTTCAGTGGGAGTAAGATTTTTACTAAGGTAGTAAATAGCATACATTTTCCCTTATTTGTCTTTATGTCCCAAAATTGCACCTATTGAGTTATTTGAGGCATCTTTTTGGATGTGAAAAGCTTTCTCCCAATTAGGTCCTCTCAATATTGGGGTAGTGATTAATTTTTATTTAATTTCCTCAAAAGCATGTTGACACTTTTCATCCCAATATAATTCACAATCCTTGGTAAGTAAACTAAACATGGGTGCAACAATTTTACTAAAATCCTTAATAAAACACATACAGTATCCAGCATGCCCTAAAAATGACTTGATATCGTGGGGGTTTAGGAACAAGAAAGTCGAAATAATCCTTATTCTTGTCTTGGTGAACTGAATTACTCTTTTTGAAATGTGGTGTCCTAATACAATCCCATCATTAAACATTTCTCATGACTAAGAGACAAATGGTGTTCCTCACATATTTTTAGTACTCTTTCCAAATTCTTCAAAGCATCATCAAATGTGTTTCCATGTATACCTCTACACAATCATTCATTAGGTCTGCAAAAATTGCTAATATAGCTCTTTGGAAGGTTGTTAGAGCATTACATAGTCCAAATGGAAATACCCTATAGGAAAAGATACCCCATGGAAAAGTAAATATAATTTTATCCCGATCCTCAAAGCGACTTCGATTTGATTATATCGACTAAAGCCATCTAGGAAGGAAAAATATTGTTTACCTACAAGGTTGTCCAAAACTTGATCTATGAATGGTAAGGGAAAATAATATCTTAGTGTGTCTTTATCCAGCTCCCTATAATCAACACAAATTATCCATTTTTCGTTCTTTTTAGGCACAATTAAAAGAGGAGAAACCCAATGACTATCTCGAGATAGGGTAAATAAAACCTACTTGTAATAGTTTTTCAATTTCTTGCTTGACTATGTCCCTTAAGGCCTGGATTAATCCTTCTCTCGAGGTTGCTAACTGGTTTAATGTTTTCAAGATAGATGTGATAGGTGAAAATACTTGGATGGATTCCTTTCATGTATTTATAGTCCCAAGAAAAAGGTCTAGTATGATCTTTCGAACATCAAACAACTTTGCTTCTTCATCATTCTTCAGCCAGCTTATTAATGTTCAAAATTTTACCAGTTGAATCTCAACATGTTTGGTTCTAATGTGTGATGAAATGATTTGTTGAAAGGGTTCCATTAAGGTGTTTAGTGGACATGGATGTGGTAATAACATATGATATGCAAAAACATCTCCAAAATTCCCTTGAGAAAGAATACTAGACAAAGGATAGTAGGAAGAGTTATGATACTTATCTTGTTGTTAGTCAAACTCCTCGTCACTGTTGTTTTCCAAAATTCCTCACCATTTCTGATATCTTTGAAACTGAAACTACTAATTCCATAGCTATTTCTACTCCTCCCCAAGAGAAATCTCATTCCTCTAGAGTGAAATTATTTGCATTTGCATGGGATCGCTATTTCGTGGTTCCGGAGATAAGTCTGAAGGTTCCAGAACTAAATCCGTAGGTTTCGGAACTAAGTCCGTAGGTTCTGGAACTAACCTAAATTGTTCCAAGGATAGTTGGTGTTCATTCAACGGTTGATTAATCATATCTTCCATCTCCCGTATGTGATCCTGCAACGTTATCATAGCCAAAGAAGACATATTTTGTTTATTAGTGTCAGGATCATCAACCCACAATTTCTCTTGATTATCAATAAAAGGTCATGTAGAGGGGTATAAATAATTTTGCTTATAACTCTTGCCATTTGAGATAGTCATATCACCTGATTTGAAATCAATTAAGGAAGCAAATCTGTAACTAACCAAGTGTTTTAAATTTTGGCTGCAATATAAGGAAGTCTAGTAGATATTCCCATGACTCCACCATAACTGCCACATTTTCAATAACTTCTTCTGGTTTTGCTACAGACTGGTCTACCATCTGCAATATGGTGTTAGTAGGTTGGATACCTGTTAATGGTAATGTTTTCAAAGTTTCCATTGTCATCACATTTATAGCTACTCCCAAATCAACCAAAACATTATGTATATCTTTATTCCATATAGAGACATAAATAATAGGGCTACCAAGATCTCCATATTTGGGAAGTAAGAGTTTTCCTACTAATAAATCAATAAGTTTCCCATCTACTTTAATAGTCTTGGGGTACTGCTTCTTCCTTCTAGGTCTTCTTAAACATAACATCTTGATTAACTTGTTCAACTCCGAAATGTCCTTGATTGCTTGTAATAATGGTATTTCAATATTTAATTTCCTCAACTCCTACACCAACTTAGATTCCTTGGTCCCTATAACTTCTTGAAATCTCTAGGAATGGAGTTTCAACAGAGTTGCTACCTGACTCCTTATCTTTTTATTTTTCATCTTTCTTGGGAACAACTACACTAGGGGTTTCAGTTTCTTCTATCATTTCAGTAATTATAACGGTGGACTACTAATTAATTTTCTAGATCTAGTTTGAATATCTTTACAATCCATGGCATTTAGATCCACTAGTTTTTCTTGTTCTACCCCATAGACAAGAGTTGTTTGTTTGTTTCTAGGATTAGCAATTGGTTGTGCTGGCATTTGTGTTTGAACCACATTTTTGTTTTGTGAATTTTGTGTTGGGGAACCCATTATGGATTTTTTATTTTGATTGGGATATGTCCTCCCTTGAGCATAATTATTAGGGCTCCACCTAGGTTGTGACCAAGCATTCGGGTTACCTTGACCAAACCATGGTTGTTGGTGTCCTTGGGCATACCAAGATTGTCCTGACCAATCCTGAGGATTCCATGTTGGTTGAGGGACCCAAGGTGGTTGTCCCCAAATTTTTGGTACTATCTGAGCTACCCATGGCATCATCTAGGGGTTAGGAACTGACTTGGGCATGAACTGCCCCTAGCTAGGTTATCTCTGGACAAAGTTTACTTCTTTTGATGTGGATGGAGTGCTAGTTTGTTTAAGCTGATTTTTAATAAATGGAAGAAGAGAACATGCATTACTCTCATGGTCCCTAGATTCATAGATAAGACACATTTATGTTTTATCTAGGGGACAATCTCTTATTGCATGCTTCTTCCTACATCTAGGAAAATACATAGCTAATGGTTCAGTTTTAGCATTTTCTTTAGCTTGCAATCCATCCATGGTGGAGGTTAATTGAACTAAAATGTTTGTTTTAAAGTTTTCCAGTTCATCCATCAATTTGTTCATATCTGGGTTCAGAATTTTAACTTGTTTTTCCTTTTCTAGGTCCACCCTTATTCTTGAATAACTTCTACAAATGTCTTTAATATCATTCATTCTTAATTGATCAATGTTTCCACCTCCCATATAATCAAGGGCTTCCATAGATTCATCATCCGGACCCTTAAGAAAAATGGTTTTTCTTAACTTCTCTTATAGTACAAATCCACATCTTTTACTTACAAAGAGGAATCTGTTTAAATAATCTTCCATATTTTCATCCTCTCCTACTTGATTTTGAAAAATTCTTCCTTCCTGTTCCTCCCTATACAAAGAGTCTTGATACTTGTGCGGGAAGGAAACTTCCATTTGTACCTAAGTGGTAATAAAATTATATGGTAATCCCATAAACCACCTCATTCTTGCATCCTTTAGGGTAGATGGAAACAACTTGATCTTTTGATTATCTATTTTGTAATCATAAGTTTGACACAATACTTTAAATTCAAACAGAAATTGGTTAGGATCTTCAGATGACATTCCTCTAAATGTGGGTAAATGTGCAGGTGAAATATTCTTCATGGGTGTATCATCATCGTCCAACTGAATTAGATAAGTAAAGGTCCTATCAAGTTCTCTTTCATCTTCTCGTGCCATTTCTACAGTACCTTCTAGAATTTTCTCCCAATCAATATGGTATGTGATCTATTTTGGGGAAGGTGAAAAGTCAGGAGTAGGAGGTTGACTACTCAATTGTGAATCAAAACTTTCTCTAAACAGGTCTTGGGATATAATCCTCTTTCTAAAGGTTCCACTTCCTTCTAGTGACTGATCCAAGAATTCCAAAGGTGGCAATTCTGCTTCTTGTCTAACAGGGGACAATGGTGCTTCTAATTCTTGGTCAACTTCCTTATTTGATCAAGAAGATGCTGATGATTCTTGTTTAGATATTTTTGGGAGGAATCTACCCTTGGAGTCTCTTGGTCTACTCATAAATTTTATGATGACATAGGGAAGATTCTTCAATTACTAGATGTATGATTGTTGCTCTTGTTGACACCTAATTAGAAAATTCTAACTATTGGGTCCCCCATGCAATGGCACCAAAAATGATGGGTGTCGTTATTCCCTTCATTTAATCAAATCTTTGTTGATGTCATATTCAAACCAGGGGTGTGTCGAAGCTATATGCAACAAGAAAATATTAGTGATCTAGTAATTGACTGTAGGTATTTGTTATTTTATATTTCGGGGTTTTGCAGTGTCTTTAGGATTCCATGGCCAAAGCCTTATTATCTCTATGTTGTAAGAAAATTGCTGAAATAAACACTCGTTGCTAGAAATAAACACACAGATAAGAATATATAGATTGCTAGAAATAAACACATAATGCATAAGTAAAAACACTTTTCTTATAAATAAACACATGGTTGAAAATTCTGTGAAATTCTTACAAGGAAATGAAAATCTAGTCTATAACACCTGCAGGGACAAGTATAAAACAAAGTTTAATTTAAAGAAACAAAAATCACTTACATAATTAACATATCTACACTATTTTCTTTAGAAATATAAATACCAATAAAATGAGTATCCTAGTTTTTGGAGGAGTTGGCCCTTGCTCCACCTTGAATCAAGATTTGACAAAGTGATATTCTCTCAAAATGAAGTGGCTATTTTATTGCTGAAATATTATGTCTTACAAAAATGTACTTGAATATTTCTATATCTCTATCTCTATCTCTATATATCTGTATGTATATGTTCTCTTCTCTCTAAATCTATCTACAGGTATTTATATGTTTATTTCATTCAAAGATGCATTTACAACCATAACTGTTCTACCGATTCAGATGGAACCGAATTATGCCCAAAATAGATGTTGAATTTGGAACCTTGTTGGACGTATAATTGTCTGATAAGTTATCCCTGGATCTTTGAGTATGAAGAATCAGAAATCTTTTGATCTGCTCTTGATTGAAAGGCTTCATTGATTGCTCTATCATTGGATGTCATCAAAATAATAGATTCCCATTAGTTCTAGAACTTTGGAGAAGTTCGGAACTAAAGGGGACCATTATTGATCTAGCTGTGAAAGTTTTGGAGCTAAATGCAAGAGTTCCGAACTAAGTGCTTGGAGTTCCGAACTAAGTCTGAAAGTTCCAAAACTAAGCGATAGAGCTCATAAACTATGTGATAGAGTTTTGGAACTAAGTCTGGAAGTTTTGGAACTAAGCCGTATTGAAGCCAAGGCTCCCAAAACATGTTGATCACTTCATACTTCATTCTCTAACTGATTATGACTTGTTTTATTACAAAAACTAAATTTCCACACACTTTGTTAGGAATTACAAAGCTTTTAAACTTTAGAACTAAATTCAATAAAAGATGGACAATTACATCCTAACTTACATTAGATCAAACAAAATTCACAAAATGCAATCATACTTGATAAAAGGAAAGTAAAATAAGATCATTAATTGTGCATTAACGAGACATATTTTAGCCTTATCATAAAATTTCACTTGTCAATATTTTATAATACTATTTATGTAATTTAAGATTACTCCAAATTTTCAAGACCTATCTCTAATCCCAACCATTTTTATTCTCTCTCCATCATTCAATTATCCTTATCCTAGTAGCCCTTCTAACACACAAAACTTCTTATCCGGAACTAATCATCAAGTTTCAATAAGAATTGTTCATATTTATAGATACCCATTAAGGATTTCATACTTCATGCTTAATTTCATTCACCAGATCCCAATACAAATCTCACAACACCTATTTCATCCTTTCTTCACTAGGTTATTAGTTCTCCATAAGGCTTCAATGAATTTATTAGGGTTTTATGGTTTTCCTCTATTTTACATCTCCTATACACATTGGATCACCTATAACAACCTTTTACAAGTAAAATGTAAGGTTCCATCATCCTAGAATCATCATTCATACTAGGTTCTCAAGTTTTTCATCTAGATCTCTCCTTACTTGCTCTTAACACCACTCTCATATCTATACCTTATATTAATTCTCACCTTGACTCTTCCTAAATTTCTTATCTCTCCTCTTGACACTATCATTTGTATTTCTCAGCAAACTCCTTCAAGTTACACACACTCTCATTTTGAGACCCTTCCTAACATTCAATTACTTATCCATTTTAAAGTTATTGATAATATGCTTTCTGAGAGACTTGATAAGTAATCTTCTTGTTTATGTTTATTTTTTAACTCATGCATACTCCTTGAATACACCCTACCTCATCTTCCTAATATTGTCCATCATGAGTTACAATTTTTTTCTTAGATCTTTCTTATATTGTCTCTTGGAACCCTTCAAAACTATACTTGTCTTGCCTAATTAGTATGTGTCTTATAATTTTAGTCTAATAATCCTACAAACCCATCTTTGAAATCCTTAAATAACATTGATAACACGAAACCAACATATTCATCAATTTCTATGAATGTGTCATGATTAGAATGTAAATGTTAACAATTCCACCTCTTGAAACCATCTAAAATAGGGTAAGAACATGGTTGAATGTAATAATCAATGTTTTTCCCTTCAAAACTCCATGTCCCTCCTTGAAACTTCACCGTTATGTTTCTCATGCCCTAAATTCACTTTCTCCCAAATTTCATGAGTTTTTACTAATGGAAAAGAAAGTTACACCTATTTTCACTCAATCCCTAGAGTGGGTTCCTATACAAACCATGACAGGCATTTTTGAGTCTATTTAGACTTTATTAGAATCTCAAGATTCTAAAAGGACTGAAACACGTATTCCTAAAAACCTTTTAAAAGACCCTTGATATCTGATAACTTTGTATCCTCCCTTTTTTATCTCTAAATCCCCATGGCTAGAATAAAAGATTTTATATTTTGTTTCACTAAATGATTAATCTTGGTCTTATATTTACACCGATCATAGAATGTGATAGTTTTATAACCATTCTTAATGTGCCATCTCTACAATATTATCACAAGAATAACAAAAAGCCAACATGCATTCATTATTTCCTATGATCAAGACATAGAAGAAACTTTAAAAATTATTATATTACCTTCATGCTATGCACTATTACCATCTTCTTTGGAAGTGTCTCTCTCTTCATGAGTCTTCCTGGTCTCGATGTCAAGAAAACCTTCTCTTAAACTTGTTTTTTTAGTTTATAAAATTTCACATATACAGTTCTCTCCTTATCACTATCAAATCATACCATGCACAGTCTAGTCACCTTCAAATCTCGCTAACCTTGTTTTGAACACCATTCTTCAGACTCATAACATTAGTAATTCTAACACTACAAAGGATTTTTCAACAAAAGGAATACAACCACAACAAGGCCAAGTCTCAAATAATTATTATTTACAAAAATCTTGGCACAATTTATAAGAATTTCATATATTTACTTGAAATATATAAAATAAGAACTCTTCATGATGATCCATAGAACCTCATGAGCCTCTAGGGCTCCCTCATGCTTCTTCACCACTTTGTGTTCTTCCTCTTACCAACCTATCTCCTTACTCATTCAAATATGTCATGGTTTTGATAAATAAAGGAGAGTGGTTATGAGTTAGGTAACCTAAACAAATGAGGGATAGTTAGAATTCAAGTTATAAGAGTATGAGAAATCATAGAAGGTCTCTAACACCTTTTACCACATTTATTCACACAATAATAACACCAGGACAACAAGTTACAACCTAAGAAATTGAAATATTTGAAAGGCCCATTTTGGAGGGAAAACTCCAAATGGCCATATTACAAACAGAGAAGGCCAAAATAAGTTGGGAAAGCCATAAACAAACCAAAATGGATCTTTAGAGTATATTACAAGCCAAAATTAGATGCACACTAAAAGCGCATTATGAATAATCATGATGCTCATACACCACTTATGTTATCCTCTCTCACCATCTAAGTTTTTACATTATTACAAGACATGATTTAGAGAAAGTTTACACCAAAAATAACCATTTCACATGTGTAGTAAATAAGTTAAATATTAACATTTTTGTGCTACAAAAAAATGAAATTTATCCAAAAGGAATACACTTTATTTGTTTTATTTTTGAAACTACAGAGAAGGGAAAAATATAAATGTGAAACCATGCCTTGAAAGAAACTAAAGTGGTAGGAGAGAATCCAATCCATTGAACACACACAAGCTAAAAGTCCACCTCAAGGGTATTAGTTATCCGGTTCGTGTACATTGTGTGAGTTTTAAGGAGCTTTTATCATTCCATTTGGATCACTTATTGCAACAATTACATTCCATACAATTGTACTCCTTTGGGGTAATTGTCAAACAATTCACATGACTCTACATTTTTCAAACATGTCTATCAAGGAATTCATATATAAAGCATTTAAAACATGTGTCCTTCATTATTTTGTTTTAATTTTTTGGAATTTACATACCTTTCTCTAAGCTCCTTGTTTATCACAAGTTAGGAAATACTTTGGTTATGTTATGCTATCCAATATCTATGATAAGGTGTGCGAGAAAAGGAGGTTAAAAAGGGGTTAAAAGAATCATGAAGGAAAAAGGAATTACAAAGGTAGTTAGGTGTAGATGAATCAAGGTCATAATAATATACATGATTTTGTGTTGGGGATAAATCACACCACATAGACAAGAGATTATACAAAGTTGGAGACATTGTCTTGGGAGATGTAGGTATAATAAATTTTGAGTTTCTAGAACCAAAAAAATAAATATTCTAACCATTTATGGATCTAGACCAACTCACTACCAACATGGCATGTATAGAGAAAACAACAAAAATTATAACTCATACAATGCACATCATAACTAATTCATATGCATCTAAATTGACCATTGATTCATGCAAAAGGATTTGTCAAGAATGCAAGTCTCTAGGGTGTTTCAACATACCCATTTTATGCATTTCCTACAAGCAATATGTTCCATGTTATCGAGTCTCCTTACGATTTCCAAAAACAATTTTCCTACCTTATCTAGTCTCTCACATTTTACAAAATCTCCATTAGAAATGTAAAACTACAACATTTGGAAAAAAAAATGAACTATTATGTATGATGGATGTATGTACCTCTATGGTAAAAAAATGTTCAATGTGGCCTTGCTTCCATATTGGGGCATCTGTAGTTTAATGATAAACATTAGTTTTTTATTCTTTTCCATTTAGGGCATTTTGGCAAAATATTTTTTTGAAAGGATAAATTAGTGGATTTTTACTAACACTCAGAGACTAGGTCCCTCCTCTTGGTAATGGGGAAGCTCCCATTTATTGAATGCAAAAAAATATCGTGTGGATTTGAATCACGGTATCACACAGAATACTCCACTAGACTCGTGGAAAATCACTTTCACCTAGTGCAAGGAGGATTTTTCTTAGAGAGAAAAGGTAAGGGAAGTAATAATTTGGGGAAGGAGGGTTAAGTTTGTAGATAGGAACTTACAAATTTCCACAATATAAACCATAATAGTTATATACTTAATTAGAAGAACTCAACTTCAAGAACAAGATAAGACAAATAAATCACAAAAATATTTCTATTGATTCATTGATCAAAGGCACTAACACCTTCCTTGGTTTTACAAGATTTTCATGTCTACAAATCTGATCATGCAAATAAAAATAGACAGAGGAACAAAAATAAGGTAATATTTTTCTTGTATCTTAGTAATACAATATCTATCTAGTTAGAGACTCAAAATTAAAAACACTTAGAATGAGGAGTCTTCCAAATTTATAGCTTTAAAAATAGACCTTTCATCTACCCCCATATGAATTTTCAAATACCTTCTTCACTTGTGACCTTTCCTATTCCTAGGAAAGAAAGATGATTCCTTTTTTATTAATTAAAGATAACTCATTACAATGTTGAACCATAGGTCACATTTAAGTGAATAAGACAAAAAGTGAAAATTTCCCTCCGAACAAAGAATTAGAACATGAAAGAGAAAGGTAGGATGAGAGAAGAAGACCAGGTGAATCATGTTGATGGAGATGATGCATCGATGATGAATATTTTTCTCATCGATGAAATTTTTGGTTATACACAGGAAAAATGCTTCATTTTTGAACTCCTTGTTGAAGTTTTCTATTGTATGTGTTAATTTATCTACTTAAGGGTTATACATGAAGTTATAATCCTTGATCCAAATTTTAGAAGTAGTGTCAATGTTTTTACATTGTTGTAACCAAGTTTTATGATCCTTAGCAATATTGTAAATTGTACACCTGATTTTTGCAAGAGATTCCAAAGTGTCCTCATTAAATGAGAAGGGATCTCCTGCTTCTTTCTTGACCAATTCCTCAAATGGATTAAAAGGTATTCCACCGATGAATTCTCACTTATTGGAGGTTCTCCAAGTTTCTACACTCCATCACTTATATTTTCTAGAATTTATGAAGTGATATCTTCACAAGAATCAAGCTCCTCAAGGGAATTTTTCATCATTTCATATCAAGTAACCAATATTGGAGACCAAATTGGGGGATATTTTTCAGTTATAGAGTTGAACACATTTTTTCCCACTAACATGAAAGATTCAAGGTTGCCCATTTTTGTTACCAATGGAAACAATCAATATTAATGATCCTTTTTCTTTTCAATTTCATATTTAGTCATCTTTAACTTCATAGTGGTAGTAAGAAAAAAATAATTTCAGTTAAAATATTTTTACCTTTCTTGAGAATCTTTTCAACTCATCAATCACTAGATCTTCCTTGCATGGAATGACCTTGATCCCTTTTTATTACTACATCGTCGAATTTCTTGATAGGAGAATGCTTGACTTTAGTGGGGAGAGATGGAATTGAACTTAGATCCATGAATGACTGAACATGTGAAGTGAGGATTCTCACATGTTCTTCCAACTACTCAATTTTTCTCGTATACTCTCCATTCCTTAAAAGAAAATGGGATGGAAACTCTTTGAAAAAATGTGCATCCCCTTCATGTGTTGTTGGCCCCAAAGGAATTATTTTCATTTCATAGTATTCTTGATTCATCTCCTCAATGGGTTTTACCACTTTAGGCCAAACAACTTCTACATATTAATTACTAGAAACACTGCTGAAAAAGTGAGAAGTTACTTGTGATTTATTGTCTTGTTTGGCCTTTAGATCTTTGATATGGATTCAAAGTCCAATGCCAATTCTGTTTCACTATTTTTGGTTCACTTATAATAAATTATTGGATCCATGGGAAGATCTCTGTTGTTATAGGTTCAACACTAGGCATGATTGCACTTTCAAGTTCATGATGAGGAACTACATCCTGCACTTGATGATTTGACTCAGCAATGAAGAAGATATATTTTGAGATTGGTGCATAATAAAAGGTTACAAAGGATCAATTTCTCCTTGCTCAAGATCCTTGATGAGATCATTGGTTACTTTGGCCTTCTTGAGAAGTCTTCAATATTGAGATAATTTCGTGTCTATCGTTTTCCTCTTTGTAATCTCCCCTGAATGAGTGGAACTCATAGTTTTCTCAGATACCTTCAAGGATGAGAGATGATATACTTTCCTCATGAGGTTTTAGAGACCCCCAAAATATATGAATGCAACCTTTTTTTTTTGAACCAACCGTTAGACCTATGGATCACTACTACAGTTCTCTCCCTTATATAACCTGATTCTCGAATGTTCCATAAGACATGTGGGAGAGGTGAAGACTTTACCAATTGATATTTTCGATTGAAAAAATCAGATCCATCATCTTTCACACCTTAAACAAACCTAACAAAACCAAAGCTCCTTATTTGTTCAATAGTCATTCTCATATGATCTCTTTTCCTTACCTCAATATCATCCATGTAACTAGTCCAATAAACTTCAATCTAGGGAATATGGTGCAATTTAGGGAGATTGAATGTTTTGGGATTATTTTGGATGTCAAAATCATACCTAAAGGTGTATGAGTAGAGGATAAGGAGATCAAAAGAAGCTTTGAGGTTTGAGGCATCTAAAAAAATCTTGCATGAAAATATTCCAAGATAAATGGGGAAGGACATGCCTTTTTTTCTTGTGGGTCTTGCGGCTATTATGGACGTGAGCAAGATTCCTACACAACTCAAACATTACTATATTATTACTAATACACTTGGGAGTTAACAAGAACATGATCGAAGCCCAAAATCATGATGTAGGAGAAATTTACAAACTGAGTGAAGAAACATCCATACCTCTTGATCAGTGTTGCATCTTGAGAGGATAACATTAGATATTGGTTGCCTTCTAAAATTTGGATCATGAACATTGTGAATGAATCATTAACCATGGAGAAATGGTGATTAATTTCCTTGAGAGTGAGCTGAGGATACCTTTCAAAGGCTCGGTGCTTTCTAAGAAACATTTGGGGTGACAATTAGGCCTTTGAATTTCCTTGTGCTTACAAGAGCATACACCAAATATGAGGTCATTATCAACTTTCTTGTAGCAAGTAACTGGAGCAATTAACGGTGAATGTTATCACTTATGATTTGTCCCCAATCTACCACTTGGTTTCCCTTGGTGGAAATGAGGATGAATTGGGTCATTCATTCTTTAAAATCCTTTGTCATCTCTTCACCCATCACCCTTCTTAACAAGATGATAGCATCGAGTAGACCTTTTAAAATTACTTCTTGAACTTTTTTGTCATACAAGATGGTTTCGTACATTTTATTAGCCATGACTTGAGTGTGAGGCCCTAGAGTTATGATTCAATATTTTCCCATTCAAGAGATGTAAACTCATTGGATATTATGATAATATTTTTTTGGTTGGAATCTACATACACTACAAGATGCCCTTAGGTGTAATCATAATAAGAATGGATTTTTCATCCACCCTCACTATTCTATGGTTAGGTTCATAATGTTGAGCACATGATAATACCAATTATGTACATTTCACTAATATAGGATGCCCTCCTGTTACGAATAATCTTCTTGTGAATATTTTCTCTTCGATAGACTCTCTTCATCATCTGAGCATCCTATTTTTAGGTCTTCTAGATCCATGTGAGCGATATAATTATTACCCACACCTATGTACTCAGTAAATAAGGTTGGAATAGGTTCCATACAAAAGAATTTTAATTTCATGTTTCCAAAAATCAACAAAATTAATGGAAATGGAGCCGACATCAACTTTCTCGCACTGAATATGAAACTTTCTATTTTTAGTAAGTGGGGTCAAGAGCTGCTATTTTGGGAATTTTTGAAAACATTTCACAATACTTGCTCTCTAAAGCTCCTAATCCACCTAAGATACTTCTACCGATGGTCATTTTCTATTTTTAGAAAGTTTCTATTTTAGGACATCTATTTTTTCAAACCTGTTATTTTAAAAAGTTGCCTGATTGTCCCTGTTTAGTGTTTCTCACTATTTCAGAATGTTCTAAATGTTGAAAGTTTGATGTTTTAGGAAACTTAATATTTTTATCATGTTATTTTTAAATCATATTATATTTTAGTAAATGAACTTATTGATCTTGAAATACAACAAAACCACCATCATTTTGTTCTTCTTTGCATCGAGATCTTGTTTTTCATCCATCTGAAACTCTTGGAAATAAAAAAGGAAACTCATATGGTTTGGATTTTCAAATTTATATATCAAAATTCTAGGAATTCAACCATAATCATCCCAAAGGAGTTTTGGAGAAGGGAAATATGACAAATTTTCATTAGAATCCAATTTCTAATTAGTGAGATATGAATAAATATTGGTTTTCAAGGATATTGTTGTTTTGAAAAATATTTCCAGTACTTCTAGTAAAAATTGACAATTTTCAAGGTTTTACAACAGAAACAATGGTGGGAGGTCAACCTATGGTGAAAAAATGCTTTAAAAATATGTTATAAATCAATTTAATACTTTCCTACAAACCTGAAGTCGGATGAGAGTTAATGTGAGGTTAGAAAATCAGGTTTAGTTGTGAAGTGGGAAAAATAGGGACATAAGGGATAGTAGGGGAAAAAAAGTGTGCCTTGTATCAATATTGGGAAAGTGACAACAAGGGAACAAGTGAGGATGAGATGGAGGGGCTGAAAAATAACTTCTAGAGCCTATATAATGTCACATGGGAGTACAAGGGATAAGTTTGTTCATGATTCACACTTTCTTCTCCCTCTATCTAATTGGGGACATTAGGGACATAAGGGACACAAAAGTGTGCCTTGGAGCAAGGTGGTGACATGTGTCATGGTGGAAAATTGGCTAAGTATGGATTTGCTACTTCTCTCTCACTCAAACACACCTTGAATCAACTTAGACTCAGCTAGGGTTAGCTTAACTACATTTTGAGGGATTGAAAGTTAAAAAATTTCATGGGGTACATTTTCTTATTCCCCTTATCCCATTAGATAAAGGGGACGATGAGGACATAAGGGACACCATGGACAACACAGACAACACAGAAAACAAGTGCTACAAAGTGCACATATGGGAGGAGTACGAGGACTTATGTTTTTTTACCTCATGTCCCCCATGTCCCAAAGGGTACAATGGGGACAAGAGGAGCTCAAACATGTGCCTCACAATTTATGGAAAGCGATATTTTACACTAGTTGTCCAAAAATAGCCTAAAAACTTACTTCTTTCACCCTAGAGGCTTAAGCTAATGTTTTGGGGTAATATTGTATATTAATTTGAATCCAAAACACATTATAAGACTAATGGAGGTGGTTTTAGAACTTAAATCTACATGTAACTCAAAAAATTGATCCCTTATTTTTTAGAACTACGAGGCGCTCCTACACTATTTTGAATGTTTCAAGAAATATTTATACCTTAAATCAAAAATATAATCCCACCATGTAGAGAAGTATTTTATATTTACAGTGCCTACTAGATTGAATCATAACTCCTTATGGAGCTCCTAGAATCATTTGGAGAAGTTCATGTTTACTTTTGAAGTGCTCATTCCTTGCACCTAGAAACCTATTGTTGAAGAAACTGACCATGAATGGTAAAAAATTTCCTAAATATTCCTAAACTATGTCCAACACCTTCAAGGATCTTGAATACCACCTCTGGATACTTAATAATTTTTAAAACTCTCACAAGGCTTGCACACATGCTCGAAATGGACAAAATCATCCTTTTTAGGTTTCTAAGAAAACTAGTATTTTTCTAAACCTCCTTGAATGGACTGATGAACCTCATTAGACCTTTTTTAATATAGAGACATGTTTACCAAATTCATTTGAGAAAATTTCAAGTTCAAGATGACGATGAAATGGGAGGTAGGTTGGCCAAGGGAGAGATTAATAAGGATTAGAAGGAAAAAAAATTCATTATGCATTAGTTATCATTATTTGAATTTTGCATTTTTGGGCTTGTCAATTTACATGACAATCTTGACTCTTACTTGGGTACATTGACTCGCAAGGGTCAATAGAGAACCATAGATTTCTCATTGGTGAAAATCAATGCTTTTTTAGATTGGGCAATAGATTTTTTATCACAAGTAATAGACACAAATGAACAAAACACACACATGACTGGAAGGAAACACACCAAAATTGGAGAGGAAAGGCACACACAACTAAGATGAAGTTATGGTTCAAAGGATTTGGATGACCAACCTAATTTCCTATATATTTTTAGGTGTTTCCCACTAGAAGAAAACTCTAATGGTGTTCCATTAAGGTAAGCTAGGTAGTATGTATTCTCTCTGCAAAAATGTTTAAATTTGAATGGCCCAATCTAGAGAGGATAAAATTTCCCATGACTTCCCTTAGGTTCTCTCATTTTTTCCCAAAGTAGGACAAGATCTTTGACTTGGAATCTTTTATCTTGTGTATTTTTATTGAAGATCCATTTCATCTTGGATTGATTTATTTTCAGTGTGTTAATTGCTACCAGCCTATCTTCATTTAACTTTTGCAAGTATCAGATCTATTTACCAAGAGCATTTGAACACTCTATGTTTTCTACTGCCTTCACAACTTGCAAGGCAGGTGACTTTTGAGAAATGGGAAATTGAACCTCAATTAATTATATTAATTGGAAAGGAGATATCCCAATGGCCTTTTTGGGAGTGATCCGGTCAACCCATAGGGCATCATATAGCTTCTTATGTCAATCCCTTTGATTGACATCCACTAACTTGTGAACAATAGTGAAAATATTTTTATTTCTATAATCCACTTTTCCATTGCCTTGTGGGTAATAATTTACAGAGTGAGATAAAGAAATACCATGGTTGTATAATAATTCCATCAGCTCACTTGAAGAAAAGTAGGTGGAATTTTTTGCTATGATATTTCTAAGCACTAATAATCTGACAACAATGTTTGTTTCAAAAATTTGCACATAATCTCAAAATTTACATGCTTTGTTGGAATGGATTCTACCCATTTCATGAAGTAGTCCATGGTAGTAAGGACATATATGTGTCTTGTACTAGAGTGTGGGTTTAATACTCATATGAAATCAATACCCTTCTATTGAAAAGGTTCTTCAATGATTACAACCTGAGTGGTAGAGATACAAGCCTTGGTACTCCCACAAACTGTTGGCATGGATCACACTTCCTAACCCATTTGTATACATCATGGAATAGAGTGGGATGGTAATATCCACCCCTCAAGATCTTGTGGGTAGAATCGTACGCCGAAAAGCGACAAAGCAGCGTGGGAATCTACAAGTGACTCTTCCGCGCACCGACCTCTCGAGGTCAGTGCCGAGATAGCGATGGGGGTAGAATATGTGTGGGATTTAGAAAAACTAGTTAGGCAGTCTAATGTCTTCGATACGCACTAGTGGAATTTGTGAATCTAAGGCAAAGAAGGCCCTTCTAACTTGGACTGGTGTGATAGATCAATCGGCAAGGATGACTGCTCGAAGGCTCTAATCAATATCGAGCTCTGGCGTGATTCGACCTATGGGTTGTGGAATACGTGGGAAATGACCTGGGATAGTTTCGTGTATGTCTCCTGATAAGGTCATATGGTGGATGGTGAATACAATTGACTCTACAGACGATTCTCTGGCCTAGTCCAGAATTCTCTAGCTTCGTTAGCCGCTATATCTAGTAAGGACAATTGTTCGATGATGATGGGTGGAAGTGGAGTGGATCTGAATACCAAGGTGCGTAGGCTAGCGTCTATATCTGATTGACTTGTGGATTCGTTGGGCTGTGGGATCTGTGGATCACAACCGTAGACTCTTGGTTGTTGCGGTCCTGCTATGGTCATGAAATCAAGTCCTAATCCCTAATATCCAGTAATCGTACGCTTTCTCAGCTTCTATGTTTAGGACCAATAACTGTGTGATCTTCTCAGAATATCTCACAGGTGTTCGTGCAACCTGGATCCTTAAACTAGTATCTACGTCTGTGAGAGTGTCTCCCGCACTGCTATGGGACAAAGGATCACAACCAAAGGTTTGTTCTCTTTCGAACCCTTCTACAGTCATGTGAATGCTTTGCCTAGGGCAGTCTGTAATTTGGTTGATTTGACCAAAACATGTGCGCCTGGTCGTCTTCTATGTTTAACCCTCTCAACTGAGAACTGATCAGTTGTAAATCTATTGTTGTTCGGAATACTTGTATTCTGAGATTTTGGTCTATGTCAACTATTGCTGTGACGAGGTTTGGTTGAGGCACGATTGGCTCGAATATGTATTCTCTGGGCTCCCGAGGTCCCGTGATTGTCATACGAAACGAAATGTAAATCTAACTGTAACAAAGGAAATTCTAACTACATGGAATAAATCTAAAACATATATAACCTCTATTTCTCTAAGAAACCTTTTAACAATTTTAAGGAAAGCAAGCTATTTAAACATATCTAGAAATAATAACTAAATAACAATTTAAAACAAACAAGATAACCGAGTGTAGTTATTTTCCTGTGCGATTTGTAGATTTATTCTAAATAATGCAATAACTTTCCTAATCTACTTGCAAGATTCTCGATCCTACCTCAGAAGTGAGGAGTGAATCATAGTCTCTCAGAAACTATCAATCCTCACAGCTTCCCTGGCAATATCGAGAATAGAAATTCTACCGAAATAAAGCAATTAACTATTCTATTTGATATGATTCTAACTAGAACTTTGAAAGTTAAAACCTGGATTCCGCAGAACAGTGGCGAATCCGATGGTGTGTGTGATCTTGTCCCCTCAGTGTGATCTCCTCGTTCTTTCGTGTTCACGTGGATCTAGAAAAGCATGTAATGCTAGCATCGACAGAAATAGATATTGGGACAAGGACAACTCAGAATGCAGACTGAAAAATGTGAGTAGGAGAGGGATAGCGCAAGAGTACAGAGCTTGGCTTATGCAATTCCTAGCGGGATTTTATTGCGAGTCATGCAACGTAAAGTGACCAGAACCTGAAACTATCCTGTTTGAAGAGCAAAACCTGTAACTTTAATGGCTTCCTAAGCTATTCTACTCCAATGGAATGGATAAAACAACAACACTATTTGCACAAGCTGGATATGTGGCTTACCAACAGCTGAACAAAACTAACTAAGCCTGCAAATGAACTGAAACTATGGATTCTAAACAAGATAATAGACTGAACTACTGAAATGAGGAGATGAGAGCAAAAGATCAGACTTGGTTGGATAAAACAACAACACTACTTGCACAAGCTGGATATGTGGCTTACCAACAGCTGAATAAAGCTAACCAAGCATGCAAATGAACTAAAACAAGTACTCTAAGCAAAATTATAGCTAAATCTAATGCAAAGAGAAATTCAGAGACAAAATTCAGGCCCTTTTCTTGAGCACAAGCCACTTATTTATAGATTTCATTCACCCAAAGATCAAAACCAAACTGAACTCTAAAAACCATAAACAATGGCCAAACACTATTCCAGGGGACCAAAAACATAAATGCATGCCCAAGTCGGCAAGGAAAAGCTGGTGAAACGTTGATATTTTACGTGAGTCACGTCAAAGAACTTTTTGGAAAACGCGTATAGGACCGCCGCTGCGGCGGGGTGGCGGTTGCAGACCGCCGCCGATCGGGCGGCGATCATGAGATCACCGCCTGCAGGCGGCGGTCATCGAGTGAAGATCAAAGGCCAAGGAAAGAGGGAAAAAGGAAAAAAAAAAGGGTGCGGGTGCTAAGTGGGGCATGCGGGATGTTAACGCATACTTGAGGGATTTTGGATCCACGAACACCTTGCGAGGAGACTGTATCATCATTGGGGCACTTGTTACACGCTTTGTTCGGCGATGCAATGATACCTTACAATTTTGGGTACGCATACGGTAACCATTGTAGAGAAGTGACCTTCGACTTCTTGATCATGGTATGCCTTGAAAATTTTATTTTATTTTTCTTCCTTTGTGCACCTCAAGAATGTGTCATCCAATCCTTTCATGTATATAACATTTCCCGGATGACATACTTTGTTGATTTTGATGCACAAAGTTAACATTTTAATTTGATCAGGACAGGAGGGAAATATCCATAGCTCAATAAATAATCTATGTCAACGTACCTTGGATTGGCTATACTCATGAAAATCAGAAGAGGAATATCTTTGATCAAGTAGTCATAACAATTAGAGAAGACATACCATTATTCTCGGAAAGAAGCTAACACAATCCATTACCCCGCACCAACTTGGAGGGTTTGATCTCAAGATCATATTCCTGCACCTTAAAAACTTAATTTCCTCTTTTTACATGGGTCTTATTACATTAGAATGGACTTGACCTGCTAGACTTGGGACCATAACAACAACACAAGAATTTAGAAGATAGAATCTAAATATTTTCAATGCTCTTACCACTACATAAGCATGTTTTTTATGTTGTGAGTAATTGAGCTCATGTTCCTTTAGAGGGGAAATCATAAATGTGATAAGTGACTATATTTTATCATTATTTTATTACATGAGAGAAAAAGAGATTGTATGCTCATAAGCTTAAAATTGGAGGATGAATTCCTTACTGAAGTTGGGGTGTATTAGAGTGGGTGATTTTGTAATGGAACCTTTAATAGATTCAAATGCTTCTTTACCTTACTTTTTCCGCTTGAAGGATTATTTAGGATTTGTCATATTGAAAATATATTTAGTGAGATTGGTGAAGTATGGGACAAACCTTATCAAGAAATTGACCTTACCAAAGAAGGAATGTATACCTAGTTTGTTGATTGGTAGAGATAGTATTTGAATAGCCTCCACTCTCTTTGAATCAATCTTCATACCTTCCTTGTTCACAATGTGACCAAGGAGATTTCCCTTAGTAACCCCAAATATTGAATTCTTCTACTTTATGGAAATTTGGTGCCTCATGTAATGGATTAAAACTTTCTCTAAGCTGTTGTTGATGTAATTGTTGGGAAATAAGGGATAGGAACGATCCCTCACATAATCATAATAGTAGAAACTAATATGCAGAAAATATTACAGATCTCAAATAAAAGTGCAGAATAAAAATAACACAACATAAAGAGACAATATTTAACATGGTTCACCCAATTTGGGCTATGTCCACCAAGAATCACTTGCTCATATTTTATTACAAGCCACCATTCTCTCAATACAATACCCAAATCTGTTTGGAGCTATGCTCAACAAAATCTACAGAATTCACACCCAAATTCAGACACATTTGCAATGTTACATCATACCTACCATATACACAAAACCACATAAGTAGACAACTACTTAAGCAGTTTTACAAAACCATGGGTATCAAAACCATGGGCCAAAACCATCCCATAAACCTATGGGTCAAAAATCCCACCCATATGAGAAAAGCACGTTTCTGGTATATCGGGCACATTTTTTTAGGCCAAAATTCTGGGGGTTGCGCCCCAAACCCCGACGAGATAACTATGGAAAGTGTATAGTACTCTTAGTGTATAGTCTTCAACACTTTCACACATGAAAATAGGCTCCACTAACAGCTTATTCGCTTCTCTTGTAATATATTTGCGAATCATCAAGGTACACCACTATAAATTTTCCTTCAAATCCTTAAAATCCAACTCCATGGGCCTTGAAAGGTGGCACTTGCGTTGATCATTCTTGTTAGGAAATTATTAATAGTGCTCACATAATTAATTATTATGTATGTTAGTGGTTAGTTTTTATACCCGTGTTTCTATCTTGGGTTATTTGTTTCTCTCACTTCTTATTCTTTAGGAAGTTATTTGGTTACCTTTATGGCTATTTAATAGCCAATCTATTGTATGTTGAAAATCATGATATGAATCATATATATTATGTTTCTATTGTGAAAAACTAGTGTGTTTTCTAGATTTGGTATTAGAGCGGTTTACGATCCCTGCATGTTATGGAAGCATAGTGAAATTTTTAAGGGGAATTTGTATTTTACTTCGCCCCTATAGATGAGGAAAAAGAATTGAGAAATTTTTAAATTAGATTTGTATGTTGCACTTAAGCGTGGATGGATTTTTTGGCGTATGTGGATTGAGTTACCCAACCATTTTCGATTCCAAGTGTATCTCGCATGCACGAATTTAATCTCTATTTTGAAGTGGCAAAGGTTTTACATTGATATTTCACCGAACACCATTTATTAGTAGGAAATTCAACGTTCTACATTCAAATAAATTGCATCCACATTCATCTTCAAAGGGCGATGTTGTGTTGTATTTGCAGTAGTATTGTATCGATTAGCTATGATTCTCGTAGTTGATCCTGACGATGATTCGTACACACCAGTCACCATCCAAGCTCCAACCTTATGCTCTAGATCTGAACTGTAGACCTCACATTTTCTGCAACATTAGTGCCTCCATGCAGTTTGAACAATGAGGTGTTTCACTTTTCTTGGTGCAGATCCGTTTGTCTCAACTTTGTACTTTTCATTCACCGGCTTCCACATCTAAAGTAATTTTGGTGCTTCATACATACAAAACTTTGGTCCTCTCCAAATTAACGTGAGTTTTTTTGCACAACTAACTCGATTGGCCATTTATTTTAATTTATCATAAATAATATAGTTTTGAAAAATATTTTTTATAGTTTTTATTTAATAATTACATTTTCAAAGGTCAATTAATATAATTTTGGCCAAATTAATATTTTTTGGTGCCAATTCTATGAAATATTGGTATTTTTGGAATCCTCATTTCCTCTCGATTCCAATGAGTGGTCACATGATTAATTTTCTCACCATTTTGAGAAAAAATTTAATCGTTGTGTCAATTTTAATTAAATTAGGTCATTTTACGGGAAATTGTAACCTCAATAAATTTTGCACGGTAACTCAAAATCGAGCACCATTTTTTTGCAAAAGTGCTTATTTTTTCATTCCCATCGCATTGGTTATAATTTTGGGAAAAAATACTAATTTTGAAAAATACCCTCTTTTTGGCCATCTAGTGGGCAGTTCCTCATTCTTTTTTTTGTATAACTATGAGTATCATTGTGTCCTCAATGCCAAAATTTAAAATTGTAAAGGATGCATTATCACTAGAATGTGGCATGAAAAATATGTAGTACAAGTGCGAAGCTTGACCATAAAAACATCGACGCTTGACAAAGTGCACAAATACATAAAGCGCCTCAAAACCAAATCAAACCGAGTTAGCATTCCTTACTTTGGAGGATGGAGGCACGGGAGGTTAGAGGTCGATCAAAAATTTCTCATCAGTCATTAATAATGGGGCCACATTAAGGTTTGGTGACATGTGTGATCCATAGGGATCCAGAAAAACACACCACTTCATCAATTTCATCAGCACCAAGAAGGAGAAACAAGAAAAGTGAAAGAAAATGAGGTAAACGAAGGTTCTAGATAGAACCTCCGCTTTGTATAGAGCAGCGGTTTAAGAACCTCCACCTTGTAGGGTATCGGTCCCTACAACCTTTGCCCCAGCCTGGGCGGTGGTCTTGAGACCGCCTGTCTGCATGCACGGGCGGTGGTCTGAAACTTTCAAACAAAAAGAAGAATGGAATGTGAGTGGACACATTTTTGAAATGCCCAGTGTGTCTCTTCCCTTCTATGCCCTTTCACATCCTCCAGTGCATGGGAGGACATAGGAAGGCCTATAAATACATAGAAGGAGCAAGAGAATAGACATTCGAAGATCTAGAGAGATCGAGAAGTAGAGTTTAATGAGAGAAGTGAGCAAGATCTTCAGTGCTAGAATGGAATTGTAGGAGCAAGGTGTAGAAACAGAGAAAACAAGTAATTGGAGAGAAGGTTTACATTGTTGCTTATTTTCATACTTATTGTAATATGTAATTGTCTATATTGGACCAATAAAAGTGGGAAGAAAGAGCAATTGCCTTCCCAACTGGTTTTCCTCCATTAGAGGTTTCCAGGATAAAATTGTTAGTGTTGAAGTTTGAATTATTTCCTTATCTACATTTTCCTTTCTATAGCACTAGATAATCAGTCACGAAGCTCTAATTTTCAAGCAAATCTATCATTTTCCAAAGTTGAAAGTAGAACAACATAATTGTGTGATTCATAGAGTTCCAAAGTAGAAGTTTACGGATCATTTTGGTATCAGAGCTGATTATATATCTAGGACTGTGGTATTCAAATCTTTCTTGTGATTTTGTATGATAGTGAAAAGGTCCAAAGGTGAAGAATTTTTACCTTGCGAGCTAGATATTTCTATGAAGAAGTGGAAACAGAGAATTCGAGCTCAAATGGAGGAAGATAACTTAGTTCATAGAGTCGAGATGCTAGAGACCATGATGGATAGATTGCATAGAAAACAAGAAGAGATTTCAGATCTACAAAAGACGGCTTTAGTTAAGAAAGATTCCATGGACTCGGTGGTTTGAGCACTAGCCAAAAAAATTGGTATCGGAAAGAGCCACAAAGAGGAAGAATGGGAAGAGCATGAAGAGATGCCAATTGTAAGCGAGAAGGTAAAATCTACACATACACCTTTTAAAGTTGAAACAAAAGTGGAAATAAAGAATTTTGAAGGAAAAGTAGATGCAGAATTACTAGATAAATGGCTAAAATAGTTGGAATTCTACTTTAGTGTGCATAATGTCACTGAGGCAAAAATGGTCACCTTTGTACCTCTCAAAATGGAAGGTCATGCTCTGGTTTGGTGGGAAACCCATCTAGCCACTTGTGAGAAGAAGAAATTTCTTATTGTTAGTACTTGGAAAGGTTTTAAAGAATTGATTAGAGCTAAATTCTATCCTATTTTCCATAAGACTGACATGATGATTAAGTGGTAGTATTTTAGACAGGGCAGCGATCAAAGCGTACAAGACTACACTATGGAATTTTGGAGACAAGCCATGTTGCTTAATATGGACTTGGAGGATGAGGACATTCTGACCAAGTATTTGGGAGGACTTCACACTCACCTTCGGAGGAAGGTAATATCCACAAAGCCCAAGGATCTCAATGAAGCTTGTGTACAAGCATACTACATTGATGATGAGAAGAAGTAAGGAGAAATAGAGCCAAAGGGAGACTAGTCAACGAACAGTAGGAAAAATAACAAGGGAAGACAAGTAGCAGAGGTAAATGGAAAGGTAAACATACCACTAATTCTTTGCATACTTGTAAAGATCCTAATAATTTATATAAGAATTGTGATGTAAATGGACATACTGACGCCACATGTTGGAAGTTGCATCCAGAATTGCACCCAAAGCACCGATCTAAGGATTACAAGAAATCCATGGCCACTTTGAAGACACAAAGAGAGGTGGAGATTTAGGATGATTGAAGTAGATGAGAGGTTCGGATGCATGGCCACTAACATGTACGAGTCAGCGAGAAGAAGAAGAGATGAGTAAGCTATTTCAAATAAGAATCTAAATCAAGAAGACTAAGGTAAACACTTTAGTAGATTTCAAGTTATCAATCAAATTTGATTTCGATGTGGTTGTAGAACAGCTTGGTCTAGAGACTTACGTGCATCCACATCTATACCCATTCGGATGGGTGAAGAAGGGTGTAGAAATACAAGTTACAAGGAATTGTAAGTTTGAGTTTGGAATAAATACCCAATACATAGATGTATTAGAGGTTGATATTATTCCACTTGATGCATTTGACATTGTCTTCGGAAGTCCGTACTTGTATATCATGGATGTTTTGTTCACAAGGAGGGAGAACCGAGTATAGATGGGTCAAGAATGGAGTCAGTTTTAACTTCTCCGGGCACACTAGAGGAAATTAAAGAAGGCTATGGTAAGGGCCAACCAAGCACCAAGACTTATTCAAGAAAATCATCAGTTTTGTTTGCTTTCATTAAAAAAAAGCAAAATGGACATGAGAGCATGGATATTTCTGACCAAAGGATGGATAATTTGGATAGAACTTGTCAGTTTTTGTAGAAGAAGCCACCACAGGAACTACTCATTCAAGGAGCAAAACAAACTTCGCTATGCAATCACTGTATCTATCTACGGATTCACTGGACCTGACCGTGGGGCAGCAAGAAGAAGAGGAGATACAAGGAATAGTGGTGACTAAAGCAACAACGTACTTGGAGAGGATTCAACCGATCCATCTCAAGAAATAAAGATAGGCAAGGACTAAACCACTACAGTATGGGACCTTCGCCATACTTGAGTAGGTTGGAGAAGAAACCTTCAGGCCATACTTCATGCAAGTGCACACGATAGTAATTTGCAAGATATCACATCCACTAACACCATTTATACATGATGAAGAAGGGAAGATACAAAAGTTACCTTCCAAAGAGGATTGTACTCAAGGAAACTCAGAGGAGGATGTAGCACTAGAACAAAAAACCAAAGATCCACAAGAGTCTTGGCGAGGGTAGACGAAAGAAGACACCAAGGTAGACCCAGTGGTACTTGAATGAGCACGAGGGAGTTGATTCCTCTACCACTCCACCACTAAGATTTTATGGGACCAAAATCCTCCTAAGTAGGGGAGGTATGATCCATAGGGATCTAGAAAAACACACCACTTCATCAGTTCCATCAACACCAAGAAGGAGAAATAAGAAAAGTGAAAGAAAATGGGGTAAACGAAGGTTCTAGATAGAACTGTTGCTCTGTGTAGAGAGGTAGTTTCAGAACCACCGCCCTACAGCAGCGGTCTTGAACTTTCCACCTAGCTAGGTAGCGGTCCTAAGACCGTTGGTCTATATAGGCGGCAATCCTGAAACTTTTGAATAGAAAAGAAGAATGGAATGTGAGTGGATGCGTTCTCAAGCGCCTAATTTGTGTCTCTTCCCTTCCATTCCCTTTCACATCCTCCAGTGCATAGGAGGACATGGGAAGGACTATAAATATATGGAAGGAGCAAGAGAGTATACATTCAAAGATCTAGAGAGATCGAGAAGCGAGTTTAATGAGAGCAAAGTGAGTAAGATCTTCAAGTGTTGGAATGGAATTGTAGGAGCACGGTGTAGAAACAGAGCAAGCAAGTGATTGGAGATAAGGTTTACACTATTGCTTCTTTTCATACTTATTGTAATTTTTAATTGTCTATACTAGACCAATAAAAGTGGGAAGAAAGAGTAGTTTCCCTTCTCAACTAGTTTTCCTCCATTGGAGATTTCTAGGATAAAATTTTTAGTGTTGAAGTTTGAATTATTTCCTTCTTTGCAATTTCCTTTCTATAGCACTAGATAATCAGTCACGAAGCTCTAATTTTCAAGAAAATATTTCATTTTCCAAATTTGAAAGTAGAACAACATAATTGTGTGATTCGTAGAGTTCCAAAGTATAAGTTTACGGATCAATGTGTGTTTGTAGTTTTTTTTCAATTTGTATGAGTAGCGAGAAATCAACATATTTTCCTATGTTATTCCTTGAAGTAAGATAGTGACAAGAGCTAATGATACACTTGGAAAATATATCCAGAGGTTGTTGGTAATGTCCTAAAAAACCATATGTTGTGTGGTTGTTGGTTAACCACTTGGATAACCATATAGATGTTTTTGGTATTGTCATAGAAACCATCTAGATCATGAGAAAGCTATGAAGTGACACATTGTAGTACAAGAAAAGTTTTTCCCATGTTCGCACTAAGGCGGGAATGTTAAGAATTATTAATAGTGCTCACATAATTAATTAATATGTATGTTAGAGGTTAATTTTTATGCCCATGTTTCTATACCTAGTTATTTTTTACTCTCACTTCCAATTCTTTAGGAAGTTATTTGGCTAAATTTATGGCTATATAATAGCCAATCTATTGTACATTGAAAATAATGATATGAAAAATATATGTTTTATTTATGCTCGTAAAACTAGTGTGTTTTCTATAATTTTGAATGGTATAAGATGATAAGTGAAGGTTCCCCATGGGGTGGTGAAGGCGGTTTTGAACTGATCTTGTTTAGAAACTTCAATTTTATTGTCTTTGCAAAAATCCATCCAAAGATAGACATCATCTCTGAACCATTAACTGCTTGAAAGATATGGTCCATGACTAGTAGCGGGTAGTTGTCTTTCAAAGAATCTTGGTTCAGGTTCTGAAAATCCACGTAGATGTGGATTTCACCACTCTTCTTCCTTACTGGTACAATATTGGCTATCCACATTGAGTGGTGGATAGGAAAGATGATGTGGGCATTAAGAAACTTCTTAACCTTTAATTTGATTGTTCCAGTAATTTTGGGGTTCTACCACCTTTTCTTTTGCTGGAAGGATTTTGCATTGGGATTCAAGGGTATAAAATGTTTCATTAACTATAGTTTAAACAGACTTAAAATCATCATACAAATATGGGAGCACATTGGAGTAAGTTTTCAATAAAGATGTGAAATTCCTTCATTCCTCAAGTGAACAACAGTTTTCAATGTTCACCATCCTGGGCTACTCATTTGTTCCAATGTTGTATTTTCATACTCGATGAAGACTTGGGTTTATTATTTTCTTTATTATGAATGAACCTATCATGATTTTCAAATATTTCCTATAGAGACACTAGTCCCTTCAAGATCTTATTAACTTTCAATTGAATCACATTGTCTTCATCCCCCTGATCAATTGAATTATTGTCATTTCTTTTCTTGGTAAACTCCCTTGTGAGTGAATCACTTCACTCAAAATATATGAACCTAAATTCCCCTTGTCTATTGTAAGAAGGATGAAATTTGGTTATAATCATTAAAAACTTGCTATCTCTCCGCATTGTTTGGCACACTAGGCCAAAATACCATTTCCATCGTGAAATTTTCTCATTTGAAATAAGGATGTGGAATTATCAATTATGCATATATGACTAATGAATTATCTCTAGAATTTGGATCCCTAAGGACTTCTCTAATGTCAACTGCATCAAAGGCTTCAATACGGTCTCATATGTTATTCCCGTAATAACAAAGATGAGAATTCTTTACATGAAAAATGTCTCTTAGATGTCTCATAATCAATTCAACATTACCTTGGATAATGAGTTTATTAATTCCCATCTCTTTAACATCCCTCAACCCAAGCAACAATGCTTCATATTAGGAAATGTTATTTATGTTAAATAATTGCAAATTGTATGTTAATGGGAACAATTATCCCTAAAGAGAAGATAAGACAATGCCTATTCCGATCTTGTTGTAGAACAACCACAAATGAACTCCATGTTCCAAACCTCATCGAAATATTTGTTAGCCTTTACTCTAGAATAGGTAGTTCTTCACTCCAACCAAATCTCATGAATTAGTTCCCATTTCCTCTTTCTTCATAAGGAACTTTCAATAAATCTTCAAAATATTTTCTCCAACTCTTTATGTTGAAAGAGGATGTTGGCCCTAGGGTTATCTGGATTCTCGCATTGCATACTTCGTCTTAGGATATGGAAGGAGTTTCTTCATCTCACCCTTGAATGTTGCTATTGTACAAGACCATTCCATTTGGATTTAATCTCCCATCTCATGGAAAAATATTTTACTTGAGGAGATTTCTATATGTAGTTGGCATATCATCTACTAGGATTGTTTCCTTCACCTATTTCTCTAGATAAGCCACAAGGTCCATCACTACATATTTAATCCTCCTAATGAGTGGAACCTCTTTTGTATCCATTTAATTATGACCAAATTCATGACGAGAGACTAAAATTGATGGCTTGAGCAACTTTGGAGGGGATTTCATATTCGATGCACCAAAAACAATGATATAGTTATTCAAATGATATCCATTTATCGTGAAAAAAATAGAAGGGTTGAATCTTCTGGTAGATGAAGGGGTAGAGGCTAAGAGGTTTTATCTTGGACTTGACTCGGGAGTAGGAAGCATACCTTTGTAAGTAGATGATAATTTTTAAGAGGATGACACTTTAGACTTAGACCTTCTACCCTTAATGAACTTAACTAGTTTTTCAAACTACTCAGGATGGGTTTGTAAGTATTCAGAATCATAAATTTGTACCTTATCATGTTTTACATGGTCGATGATATCAAAATTTGAAGGAAATTTTTAGGATCATGCGAAACATTGCATTGACTTGATTTATATGAGGTACTTGCTGATTTTGCATCATTTTTATTATGTTTAGAATTAGAAACATCATTTGTGGAAGTATTTGAATTATCATGCTTGGATTATTCTTTGAGATGGGGTGTAACTTCAGTATTCTTCTTTGAATATTATAAAGATTGGTGGAGTGGATATCCTCTCTTTGTTATGATATTTTTAGGAAGTAGATTCATTGGTTGAGGATATTCTCTTTATCTTTATTATTGGAGGACTTCTTCGTTCACAAGAGTCTTTGACTAAGTGAAAAAAATAATAATATTGATTGTTCATACTAGCCACGAGTCCTCATATTCATCATCTAAAGAGTATACATACTTAACAAAAACCTACCTCTAGTAGATCCAACCTCTTCTATCGTAGCTCACCATTTTCTTTAGTGCTTTCTAAACCTACTTCTTCTTCACTTACTTCATCTAACTGGTCTCGCATGATGCATTCATGAGAAGGGCTTCAAGAGAAAGCCTCGAGGTGGAGGATCAATTCTCTATTTTTTGAGAAGTTATTTCTTAGAATGTCTTTGTACATGGAATCTGAACAATTCTATTTTTGATA
This sequence comes from Taxus wallichiana var. yunnanensis, assembly GCA_018340775.1. Taxonomy (NCBI): domain Eukaryota; kingdom Viridiplantae; phylum Streptophyta; class Pinopsida; order Cupressales; family Taxaceae; genus Taxus; species Taxus wallichiana. The sequence goes on from CM031239.1 coordinate 166,618,326, forward strand.
GAAAGAACATCATTAGCGAATTTTTGCACTAATGAGTATGTGGCTTTGGAACTTGAACTCTAAGCTTTTTTCTTACCTAGAACTTTCTTGATTTTAACAGACATTAGTAAATCATCATGGACATCAAATGAAAGTGTCTATGCATCATTTAAAGAGGAATATTTTCTCCTTCTTAACATGAAAAAAACTTTGTGTAATTGTGCATTGGTGAAGAACATTAGTTGATTATCTTCCATGGGCCTAGAAGACTGTGGTATCTTGTAGAGAATCCTATTAAATTTGGCTACAAAATCTCTCATAGGTTTATAAATCTCCTTGTTTAATTGAGAACATTGGGAAAGGAGATCATGGGTGTCTTCATTTGGTTTAAATATAGCTTAAAATTTAGATTTCATACCTTCCCAATTTGTGATTGATCTTCTTAGAAAGTGGTAGAACCAATCTATAACAACATCTTGTATTGATTCAACAAACAGAAGACTAAAAATCTTCGTACTCCACTCACAACACCCCATAAGTTGTTATGAATGTTGCAATATGATCATCAAGATTTTTTCCATCTCCTCGAAACTTCAAAGTTATTCCTAGATAAATTTAGTAGGTCATGTAATGGAGGGTTCAAGGCCAATGGCCTATGTTCTATCCCCAAGGTATGAGTATAACCATTATCTCTTCTTCTTCCTCTAGTTCTTATTCTTCTCCTTCTTCTTCCTGGGAGGAATGAGATTTAGTGTTTCAGCTGTTGGTTCTTCTACCTAACCTTCAAGAGGAAATTTAGGATTAAACTCAGGAAAATACTCTCGACCAGATCTACTTGCTATTTGAGTAATGGGAAGATTAAAATCATCTAGTTGTTTCTCTTCGAATGTTGGATTAGTTGTACAACCAGCTCAAGATAACCTTGTGTATCTTATTTCTACCAATTTTTAGGTTTGATATACAACTGAAAAAATATTTTTTTATGCCCTTCTTTTTGATTAGGATATTGTCTTGCACATTGTAGAGCTTGTGTATGTTCTTCTTCAAAATCTAAAACTCTTGAGGCTTCATGATAGTGATTAAAACTTTCTCTATTAATCTAGATGCAACTCCGTAAATCAATTGTGAGATTTTCTTAAGTATCCCAAAAAAATATGATTAGGCTACAAAATAGGATAATTTCAAGGAATGGTCATTATGGGAAAATGCAGAGTAGACATCAAGGCTCTTAGGATTCTCAAATTTTGATTTTTCAATTTTGCAGATATATGATTTTTGGATTTTGTGGTTCTAGGAGTAGTGCAGAAATATAAAAATATGTTCTATAGTGGGTGCCAAAATTGTTGGCGAAATAATTTTTCACAAGGAAAAATTAGTGGATTTTCACCAATGCTCCAGGACTAAGTCCCTCCTCTTGGTAATGGGGAGGATCCCATTTATTGAATTTAGAAAAAATATCAGGTGGTTGTGAAGTTGGGGTTTGCATAGGAATACACCACTAGACATGTGGTAAATTACTTGCACCTAGTGCAAGGGAGGAATTTTCTTAGAGAGAGAAAATGTAAGTGGAGTAAGAATGTGGGAAAGGAGGGTTAAGTTCATGGATAAGAACTTGCATATTTCCATAACATTAACCAGAATAGTTCTACACTCAATTAAAATAACTCAACTTCAAGAACAAGATAAGACAAACAAATCATAGACAAATATTTCTATTGATTCATTGATCAAAAACACTAACACCTTAGTTGGTTTTATTAGATTATCGTGTCTACAAACCTCACCATGTAAATAAATTGAATAAACATAGACAAAGGAAATATAAGAATGTAATATTTTTCTTGTATCTTAGTAGTACAATAGTTATGTACTTAGACACTCACAATTGACAACCCTTATAATGAGGGAGTCTTCCAAGTATATTGATTTAAAAAGAGACCTTCATCTACCCCCCACATGAATTTTCACATACCTTCTTCACTTGTGACCTTTCATAATCCTAGGAAAGAAAGGTGGGTCCATTTTTATTAATTAAAGAGAACTAATTACAATGTTGAACCGTAGGTCATAATTAAGTGAATAAGATAAAAATTTAAAAGTAACATCCTAACAGAAAATTATAACATGAGAGAGAAAGGGAGGATAAGAGAAGAAGGGGAGAGAATCATGTTCATGGAGATGATGCATCCGCCAATGAAGAGCCACCTACTGGTGAAATTTTTGGTAATACACCTAGGAAAATTTATTCATTTTTGAAATCCTTGTTAAAGCATGTTGTTGCAGGTGCCACTTTCTCTACTCGAGGGATATGCACAAATCTCAAAGCCTTGATCCAAGTTTTAGAAGTACTATAGTTTTTTTTTCATTTTTAACCAAGTTTGATGATCCTTAACAGTATTGGAAATTACACACTTGATTTCTACAAGAGATTCCAAAGTGTCCTCGTTGAACAAGAAGGGATATCCTACTTCTTTCTTGACCAATTCCTCAAATGGATTCAAAAGGTATTACACCAAAGATTTCTCACTTAATAGAGGTGTTCCAAGTTTTCGCACTCCATTGCTTATATTTTACATAATTTATTGAAGTGATATATTCACAAGAATCAAGCTCCTTGAGGTAATTGTTCACCATTTCATATCACAAAACCAATGTTTGAACAAAATTGGGGATAAATTCTCCGTTATAGATTTGAAATCATTTTTTCCCACCAACATGAAAGGGTCAAGGTTACCCATTTCCGTTACTAATGGAAACACTTAATTCTAATGAGCCTTTTCCCTTTCAAGTTCATGTTATTTTATCTTTACCTTCACAACGGCAGAAAGAACATACTAAAAAAGTGAAATAATTTCAAGAAAAAGAGTTTTAGATTTCTTGAGAATATTTTCAACCCATTGATCATTAGCTATTCCTTGCATGGAATGACCTTGAGCCCTTTTGATTGTTGTAGGGTTTAAGATACTGATAAGTGTAACATATTTAGTGGGGAGAGATGGAATTGAACTTGGATCCATAAATGACTGAACATGTGAAGTGAGGATTCTCACATGTTCTTCCAACTTCTCAATTTTCTATTTATACTTTTCATTCCTTGAAAGCAAACATGCCACAAACGCTTTAGAAAAATGGTCATCTCCTTCATGTGTTTTTTTCCCCAAAGAAATTGTTTTCATTTCATAGTCTACTTGATTCATCTCCTCAATTGGTTTTACCACTTTAGGCTGGGTAAATTTTACATGTTGATTACTAGAAAAACTGCTGAAAAAAGTGGGTAGTTACATTTGTCTTCTTACCCCATTTGTCCTTTACAATATATGAGATGGCTTCAAAGTATGTTACCACTTCCTATTGTATTATTATTGGCTCACTTCCAATCAATTCTTGTATCCATGGGAAGATCTCCATTATTATAGGATCAACACTAGGTAGGATTTCACTTTCGGAGTTCACGATGAGGAACTGCATCCTATACTTGATGAATTGACTCAGTAACAGAAGAAGAGAAAATTGGAGATTGGTGCAGAAGAAGGGGTTACAAAGGATCAATTTCTCCTTTCTTAAGATCCTAGATGAGATCATTGGTGACTTTTTTCTTCTTTTGTAGACTCTTGTAGTGACATCCTTTCGTGTCCATCATTTTCCTCTTTACGGGATCCCCTAAATAATTGGAGCTCGTAGCTTTCTTAGATGCATTCAAGGATTATAGATTAGATGTTTCCATTGATAGGTTTATAACACCCCATATTATATGAAAGTAACCTTATTTCTTTGAACCATTCCTTAGACCTTTGGATCACTATTGTAGTTCTATCACTGATATCACCCAATTCTCGTATGCTTTGTGAGACATCAAATAAGAGGTGAAGACTTTACCACTTGATATTCTAGATCGAACAAATTATATATTTCATCTTTCACACCTTTAAATAACCAATAAAAATGAATCTCCTCATTTGATCAACAATCATTCTCATATGATCTCTTTTCCTTACCTCAAGATCATCTAGATAATTTACCCAATAATATTCAATATGGGGAATATGGTGCAATTCAGGGAGATTGAATGTTTCAAGATTGTTTTAGATGTCAAAATCATACTTGGAGGTATATAAGTAGAGGAGGAAAATGCAAATTGAGGTTTGAGGAATCTGTAAAAATCTTTCACAAAAATATTCCATGAGAAATGGGGAAGGACACACCTTTTTTCCTGCAATTATTACACATATTATGGACTTGAGAAATCTCCATACACAACTCAAACATCATTATATTTTAATTGAGATACCCAAAAGTTTACAAGGAGATATATTGAAGATCAAAACCCTGTTACAAGAGAAAGTTTTAAACTAAGTGCAAAAATGTACATACCTCTCAATCAATGTTGCATCTTAAGATGATAACCTTAGCTTTGGGCTGCCTTCCAAAATTCAGATCATAAACATGGTAAATGCATCATTCATCATAGAAAAATGGTGATTAATTTATTTTAGAGTGAGCTGAGGATACCTTTTGAAGGCTAGTTCTTTTTTAGAAACATTTGGGGTGATAGTTAGGACTTTAAATTTCCTTTTGCTTACAAGATCATACACCAAATATGAGGTCATTGTGAACTTTCTTGTAGTAGGTAGTTGTTGTAATAGATGGTGAATGTTATCACTTATGATTTTCCCCCAATCTACCACTTGGTTTCCCTCTGTGGAAACGAGGATGAATTAGGCCATCTAGTCTTGAAAATTATTTGTCGTCTCTTAACCCATCACCCTTTTTAACAATATGATAACATCTGAGTAACCCTCATGGAACTCACTTCTTGAATTTTTTTTTGGAATACAAAAGGGTTTCCTACCTTTTCTTATCCATGACCAGAGTTTGAGGCCCTAGAGGTATGATTCATTATTTTCCCATTCAATAAATGTAAATTATTTAGATATTATGAGCATAATGTTATAGGTTGGAATCTGTATACACTGCGAGATGCCCTTGGGTGTAAGCACTGCAAGAATGGAGTTGTCATCTACCCTCACTATTATAGAGTCAGGTTCATAATGTTGAGCACATGATAAGACCAATTTTGTACTTTTCACTGATAGTGGATGGCCTCCTGTTGCAAACAATCCGCTTGTGAATATTTTCTCTTCCACATGCTCTCTTGGTCCTCCGAGCATCCTATTTTTTAGGTCTTCTAGATCCATGTGAGTGACATCATTGTCACCCACACCTAGGTACTCAGTAACCAATGTTGAAATAGTATCTATACCCTAGAATTTTAATTTCATACTTCCAAAAATCAATAAGATGAGTGAAAACGGAGCTGACAACAACTTTTTGCACCAAAATTTGAAACTTTCTATTTTTGGCGGGTTGGGTAAGGAGCTATATTTTGGGATTTTTTTACAATTATTGTTCTTTGAAGATCCTAATAAATCTATGATACTTCCAATAATGATGTTTTTATATTTTTAGAAATTTTCTATTTTGGGACATCTACTTTTTTCAAACTTTCCATTTTTAGAAAGTTGCATAACTATCCTTGTTTGGAGTTTCTCTTTGTTTTAGGATGTTATGAATTTAAAAGTTTTTGTTTCAAGAAAACTACTATTTTTAGTATGTAATCATTTAGATCATATTTTATTTTTATTTAATGAACTTACTAATTCCAGTTGCAAAGAAACCACCATCATTTTTTTCTATTTTACACCAGGATCTCGTGCTCCAATTTTCACCATTTTCATCCATTGGAACTCTTTGAAATAAAAAAGGAAACTCCTAGGGTTTGAATTTTCAAATTTATGTATCAAAAATCTAGGGCATCATAGGGAATGTAGCTACAATCTTCGCAATGACATTTTAGAGAAGGGAACCACTGACAAATTTTCAATGGAATCCGGTTTCTTGCTAGTGAGATTTGAAGAAATCTTGGTTTTTAAGGATATGGCTGTTATGGGAAAAAAATCAAGAATTTATAGTAAAAATTTATATTTTTCAAGGTTTTATAATAGAAAAAAGGTGGTAGGTCAATCTATGGTGAATAAATGCTTTAAAAATATGTCCAAAATCACTTTTAAACCGAATCCCTGCAAACCATAGATCAAACCAGGGTCATATGAGAGTTAATGTGAGGATAGAAAATCAGGTTTAATGTTACAATGTGGAAAATGGGTACACAAGGGATAAAAGGGACAACAAAGTTCACCTTGGAGCAAGATTGGGATAAGTGATAACACGAGAACAAATGAGGATGAGATGGAGGGGATGAAAAATCACTTACAGAGCTCTGTAAAAGATCACATGGGAGTCTAGGAATAATTTTTGTCACGAGTAACACTTTATTGTACCATATATCCCATTGGGACATGGGGGACAAAAGGTACACAAAATTACACCTTGGAGAAAGGTGGTAACATGTGGTATGGTGGAAAATTGGATAAGTATGGATTTGTAACTTCTCTCTCACTCACACTCAACTTATACTCAACTAGGGTTAGCTTCACTTCATGTGGAGGGATTGAGAGTTAAAAATAATGGGGTACATTTTATTTTCTCTCTTTTCCTATTGTAGAATGAGGAAAATGGGGACACAAGAGATAGTAGGGATGACAGAGACAACACGGACATCACGGACAACAAGTGCTACAAATTGCACATACGGGAGGCATATGAGGGTGTAATTTTGTGTCCCTCATGTTTCCAAGGGAAAATAGGGAAAAGAGGAGCTCAAAAGTGCACCTTTCCGATTATAGAAAACCATGTTTTACAAGAGTTGTCAAAAAATAGCTTGAGAACTTACTTATTTCACTCAGGAGGCTTAGCATAATGTTTTGTTTGTCGAGAAAATTAACTAAGGCTCACACACAAGGGTATGAAAGTGTGGGAGATCAGAGTGGTGTGTAAGGGGGCGTGTATTAGTATAATAGGGAAGCATGTGGGGCTTCGCGCATACATATAGAAGATCAAAACTTAGCCAATTTTCCAGAGACAAGGCTAAAAATAGAAAAGTAGAGTTGGAGTTCCGCTCAAGTAAAGATCTAGAAATAGAAAAGAGAGACATGACTTGGATTCCAAGAAAGGGCTATAATTGGAAAATCACATCACATGGCACAATTAAAGGATCACACATAGATTGATCTAATAATAGGATTAAAACATGTCATATATTTAGGTTAATCCATTATTAGCATGGATTGTTAAAATCATGTAAGCTATTTTGTGCGCACTCCTTTTATTAGGAAAGTCCATGAAGGCGGTGAAGATAAAGTACCCACCCTTATATATAGGTAGTGCTAGCTCATAATAAAGGGGTTTGATAGTTTTTGGTGTTATGCATTCTTAGGGTTTTGGAGTCTATATGAGATTACACAAGCCTTGTGCATTTGATGTATTGAACTATGATGTATTCAACTTCTTTGTTATGTAATTGATTATGGTTTATAATGGATAACTATGTTTGGGTTTCTAAATTGACTATGTATGAGTATGGAATTATGGGAATTTAGATCTTATTAGTTGTTCTTTACATTGGTTGAGTTTACTTATTATATGTGTTCTTGGATTGTCATGATTCATATTCTCTGTGTATGAATGGTTGACTTGACTATGAATACAATAAACATGCACGCTAACATCTTGATAAGAAAAAAAGAAGGGACATATAGGTTGCACGGGATTTGGGTGATCTTCCATACTTGTCTAGATAAGGTGTCAGTGCGCATAATTCTAGTTTGGGTGAAAAAAGACTACATTTTGGTTTCATTGTTAGGGCCTCTTTTAAATTTTTCTACCAGGATGTTGCATGTAGATGGCATATCGACTGTCTTTGGAAAGTATTGAGAGCTTAATAGAAGAAGACCAAGATTCCTTTTCCAAAATATATAACATTGGGCCTAATTTTAATGCGTGAAAGTGGGTGGAAGATAATTTATATGACTACTTGTATGAGACGTTCTTCAACTTCTTCCCAGTAGAGTTATACCAATGGTTGGCATCTTACATAGATAACAAAGGTATCTAGCCAAGAAAGAGATCTTAGACTTGGGAATATTACCAAAAACTCTTTGATTCGAGTGAGACATGTACTAAAGTTGTAGATCATTGGTGGGAAGGGAAGGTGTACTACACAACTATACTTTGGAATACACAATTTCAACATATTCTTGTATGGAGGAAGTAGAATGCTGGTTCATGCATGAACCAAGGGGATCATATTTTCTCACAATACCTTTAGCTATCAAGATATTAATGGTAGAATTGGGAATGGAGAACTTACCTACAGAAAATTAAACCCCCATCATGCACAAGGCGGGAGAAAGTTTAGGAAGGATTGCAGCAGCCCTGACGAGAAGAAAGGCAGAGAGAGGAAAGATAACTCAAGTATAATGAGGCATGAAAAAGGGTAGTTGATGTAGTGTTGTTGTCAAGAATAATGATGACTAGCGAAGTGATGAGATCCCCATGGAAGATAAGGTACCACAAAGATCATGTCCTCCCTATATTGGGAAAAAGTAGTGAAGAGACCCCACATTCTTTTGATGAGATTGCGTCGAGGAGAGAATGAGGTCCGTGGGCACAAACCTGACCCATCTTGGCTACCTAGCCCTTACGTAAGGTGTTCTCAATCTAGAGGTAGTTGTTGAAGAGCATCATAGTGAAGGTGAGAAAGTAGGATCTCCATGTTGGGAAGGAGATACAGGTAGGAATATTTTAGTTTCAGCTCAGGAAGCACAAAAACATTAGGGACACACACAACATGTGTCGGTGTTTAGAAGTAATTTTGAGGCATTTCTACGGGTGTGTCATCGAACAAAGTGTTGGCGCATAAACCATTGGAAGTAATCTTGTAGGTTATGATACAACATAGACAATGGGTGTCCAATTTAACTCAATAAATGGAACATAAGGAATTTTATCTACAAGACCATAGGTCATGGAAGGAGGTGTAGGAGGTTTAGGTCAACTGCCACATGGAGGAAATATTGGTGGAGGTTTAGGATTAATATTTTTCCCCACCCCAGGGCATGGTCCACCACCACAACAACCTACCCAACAACCATTGCACCCACATCAAGCACAACAACAAACACCTCAGGTTTTTTTGAGATGTTCCTTCACTTGCCAAAGTATATAGGTGTGGAAGATGTTGATGATCATGTTCACAAGTGTCATTTTTATGGAGAGATAAGGGAATAAAAATGCTAATAGAAATAAAATCCAATTTTCTACCACACTTTAAGGGCACACACATAGTTGGTATAGAAATTATGATCCACACTAGACTATGGTGGATTATGATACACTTTGCACCGTATTTTTATCTTAATTCCACATTCTAGAGTTTAAGCAACAGAGTATTAGTGTGCTCAAGGAAATCAATTAGGGATTATCTAAGAGTGTAAGGGAATATGACGTGTGCTTTAAGACTCTCTTGTCAAAGATATCTTATGATATTCAACAGATCTAGTATGTGCAGTGGTTCATTGGATGATTTTGTTGAATCCATTTCGAAGGCCCTTGTCACATAATACATTTACTAATCCGTGTAATTCTTTAGAAATAAATTTGCATTGAAGTGGCTAGAAGTGTAGACACTAGAGTAAACCCATTTCTTGAGGTGTAAATAGTAGCTATGGCTAAAGTTTTTGATAATATTTATGCCAATTCAAAGTGTATGAGACATAAAGTGGGTTATGGTTCATTGATTGTGATGTGGAAGGGCATACTAAGGATAGTTGTCCACGCAGGAATGTACATGCACCGTTACAGTCTTGTGAGATTTTCCACAAGAAACATGATGTCTGAAATTTCCCCCTCTTGCAATATGCAACAATGAATATTGTCTCTATGTATTGCAAGATTTGTGATGCATATATCCATGATACATTTGAATTCCATTTGATAACCCAAATTCATGAAGCATGCGAGACATGATTATGATAGACCACGGTGACAAGTAGCACTCAGGTGTAGGAATCCCAACCCATTAAAGGGAAAATATTAGAGATGGTGGGTTTTGAGGTGGATACATGAGTAGAGGCCATGGTGGTAGATGAAGGTTCATGCATGGGACTTGTTATACTTATAGGTCCTCATTTAATTACTAATGTGAGTTTTCCAAGAATTAGGTCTATGTGTATTGTGGAAAGAAGCACAAAGTTGAATATTTTCCAAACCTCTATGAACATATGTGTAAGAATAAAAAGAAGGACATAAGCGTGGGGATGATCAAGGTACACCATGCAAATAATGAACAATGTACACTTAAGAAGACATCTAATCTAGAGCTTCATCCTATGCTAGTTACTACTTACATAGAAGAAGCACGCACGCAAGAGCCCTTAAAGTAAATCCACTTGTCATGAGAGAGGAAATTATGCATGTTAAGTATCTATAAGTTTTCCATCGGTAGGGCGTCTATAAAGAGACCATGGGGGTAATCACATATTTGTAAGGTGAGATCCAATTCTGAATGAGCAAGAGTGTGAATAACATTGAGCTTCCCCAGAAAGATGTAGATGATATGAAGGAGATATGTAGGATGTTGAGGAAGGAGAACATCATCCCATTGCTATTATAATGGTTGCGTGAGAAGGTACCATGTACAAGCATTGAGCATGAGCATCAGATCCTCTATGCCAACTTACCACCACATGACCATGAGTATGACAAGGATATTACACTTTGGATGCGGTGATATATGGATGTCTATTGAGTAATATTTTGATTGATACATGTGCAAAGGTGAATGTTCGACTCTAAATGCATGGAGCTAGATGGGAAGGACATAATTAAAACCATCTTCTAATGTGTTGTATATGGTAAATAAAACAAAATCCATGCCTATTAGGGTATCAAGGATGCATAAATCACTATTCAAGGATCCAAGTTTACAGGAGATATTGAAGTATTGGAGCTTCTTTGAGGAAAACAACTTTCTAGAATTACTTGGGCATCCTACATGTAATATTATGATTTAAAAATATATATTAGTTTTGATAACAAGGATGAACACATTATCATGCCCCTATATGATGTGAAGGTTGTGCCTTATATTGATCCTGTGAGTGAAGAAGAGATTAATAGGATCTATGCACATACCTTAGTGGGAAAATGTGTATTCTATCAGTGACACTACCAAAGTGATTCTTGTGACAATTGGGCGGTGACAAATATGAAATGGTTCGACAGGATGTCAAGGGAAAAATCACTCGAATGATAAGGTCGTGCATGATTAGGTACTTAGGAAAAAGACGATTACCCAAGTATACCGGAGAGGAAAAACTTAACTCTTTCTTGCATGCGATGGAGAAACAATGGAAGAATGAATGAGATAGGAAGAATATGATGGTCTATACCTTACATGAGGCCACCATCACGATGGTGGGTGACACACATGGATAATATTTTAGGATGGTACAAGGTAAGAGCAGCCTTTTTAACAAGGTTTACTTGGAACAATGTTCCCTCCCTTACACACAAATATGATGGGCGAGACTCAACTTTAGTACACACCTATAATCGTGAGAGATAATGGGCACAAGTCCAAGAGGCTTTACCACCATCTCTATAGGTACATAATTTCTACTCTACTCTACGAGGATACACGCGTGCATGGTATGTGCATATTGAATTGAAGCAAGAGACTACAAGTTGGAAAGACATGACTGAAGGTATGGATCACACTTTTGATTATTTTTCTAATAAGCCACCAAAGTGCATGAGGCCTTGAAGATAATGAAGTGCATCAAACTGGGAGATATCACAAAAGTAGAAGAACTCTTGGTTAAGATCTTGGGAGATCTTGGAACTAAGGTGCATGAGGATACAAAGGAAATAGAAGATATCCAACTAGATCGTGCATGGAAAGAGAAAGAAAAAGGAAAAATGGTATATTTTATTGATGATGATGAAGTAAAGAACCTAGATATTAGCCATAGATATGGTGCACATAAAGTAATGGAATCTACAAATGAAAATACATGTGCATATCATGTTCCTATGAAGACTGAAAAGGTTAATATTGAAATTGGCGATGTGCCTAAGAAGGATATCATTGGGGATTATTGGTCATAAAAAGAGATAGCAAATATCATTGAGTTATTTTGTCACTTTCATGACCTCTTCCCCAAAGCTTACTGTATGAATAATAATTGACATGTGACCTCCAATCGCACTTGACCTCCTAATGTCATGCCAGGACATCCCATGTAGAAAGTGTGGATGGCTATGGGTAGCGAAATGTGATATGTGAACAAAAATGTGTGGAAACGGGATGAACAAATTATAAAGACAAAATAATGTCCACGATGTGAAATATCGAGATCTACTCATCAAGGGAAATGAAGGCCCTTCTAACCTGAATGGGTCTAATGGATGGGTCAGAAAGAATATCCACATGAAGACTCCAATCAATGTCAAGCTCTATGGAAATACTTTCCAATGGTTGTGGGATACGTGGAAAACCAATGGGTTCCCTCTGTAACAATTTCTAGACAAGGTCATGGAATAAATAAGAGAGAGGTGTGGTTCCACTAGCTCTATGGGTGGTTAGTTGGTTTAGTCCAGAATGAGAAAGCTCTATAAGCATCTTTGTTCGGATGTTTACTTGTTTGAAAACTCTAGTATGTTTGGGGATGATCTAAAAACTTGTGCGTGTAGTCTAAAATCTAATTCTATTTGGTCTTTAAGTCCATTCGGTTGTGGAACCCTGGGATCAAAACCATAAACTCTTTTCGGTTGTGGTTCATGATGGTCATGTGTGCATTTGTGTAGTTTTAATCTAATCAAATCAAATAATGATCTAATATAAATAAACAAAGACTACATTATGTTTTTGTATTTTGCAATATAAAGGAAGTGAAACAATACAAAGTAACTAATCTAATTAAAATAAATATTTTTGTGCTTTTCTAGGATTTTCCGAATTAAATGAAGAAATGAAAGCTTCTAATTTAATTAATAAATCCTAAAATAAACAAACAACGTAGTTGTCTATTTGTGTAGAAGAAATATAACCTATTATAAATAATTAAAGCTTCTCTAAATAATGAACATGAATTAAATCCTCTACTTTGCCTCAGAGGCACGGGAAGAAATCGGGCTTTCTAGAAATTTTTCTTCCCCTATAACTTCCCGAAAAAAGAAAAGAAATATTTTATGAAGGATCTTCTAAACAAAATAATGATGATTGATTTATAATAAATTAACACATAATATTTCTTCCATAATCACCTCTTTGCAAATCTACTGAGAGATGGGAAAAGTAAGTTATCTATCCATAAGAAAGCTTTGTTGAAGAAAATGATCTACTGTAGCTACTCAATGACTTTCAACAATGGAAATGTCTTTTCTATTGTAGTAAATAATATGCATATAGATTCTCAAACAAAAATTAAATAAATGATGAAACCCAATCACAACCCCGACATGGTAATTGTTTTTGTGCAAATACTAGTTGTGGTGTGCTTTTGTGTCCCCTTAGTATTATTTTCGACCTTTGGCATCCATGTGAATCTAGGGAGATGAGAATACAAAGGAAGATATAAGAAGGTACTATAGTAAGTAATGGATTACTTGGGAAATCTAGTGGTAATGCAAGCGAGAGGAAGAACAATTCAAGTGAACAAAGCTTGATTGTGTAATATCTAGCAGGATGTAGTAGTAGTATAACATAGCAATACATGAAAAAATTCTCTGGCCATTTTCTTTAGAAGAAGAGATGCTTTATATAAAGTTGGCTGGGTTGTGCACTTTCACACTTGGAAGCCATGGAGTTCCACATCAACACATGAAGGGGAAGTTTAAAAAACCAATTACAAATCACAAGCAAAAGAGGAGATTGATACGAATCAATCAAGCCAAAAACCAGCTAAATTGATTCACAAACATGTGCTAAAATTAAACTAGAAAGTAACACGCATCTAATTCACGCACGAAGAGTTCTGTAAAATTCACATGAAACCACCACCTAGGTAGGGCATCAATTCCATAACTAGAGGCCAAAAAATAAGGAAAAATGTTGCGGGAAGCTGCAGAAAAGAATGAAATGAATAAGTAAGGTAAACTAGGCTACAAATATAAGTTGCAAAGAGTTTAAGGAGCTCAAACACTTTGGAAAATACATGAATCATCATTGGGGAATTTGAATTGTTTTCTGACAATGTAGCACGTGAAAATTTGGGCTTGTACATATTGCCCCCTCGGATAAGTGTTTTAGCTACGAAGACGCGTAAAAGGTAGAGTCCGAGTATGGATTTCCAAAAATGGGGAGTTAGAAGCTATAACTGACATGCCCATGTGCTGAAATGTTGCCATCAAATATCTTGCTACCTGTAATATGAAAGAAAGACTCAAGTGCAAATAGATATGATATTGAAAAATAAACACTAAAATAAAATGACAAGAGGACTTACCATCTGTGTGGGGATAGAAGTATACTTACACCAAATCTTAAGCCCCACCTTGTAAAGTATATACACTCAAAATGAAGTTTAAAAAAAACCATATATATAACCAAAACACTCATTTTCAAATTCATTTGCAGATATCCTCATTATGATTTTGGAGCTCTGGATCAACAGTGACCATTTTGAGTGAGAGTATAGTCAAAATGATGAGAGTGACAACGTGATCATGGCCTCACAAGTGAGAGACCTAGTGGTGAAGAAAAAGGTTAGTATTTTGCATTTATTTATTTAAAACCTAAAAATGTAAAATTTGAAAAATATACACCTAGGGGGTTATTTTCAAAATTTATTGAGTTAAAATGTTCCCTAGGGGGTCGCCTAAGTGGTTCTAGTTTTTTTTATATATTTAAAATGGTCAATTTTTGTCATTTTTACATTTTTGGGTCAAAGGGGACGACTCGTCCATTCTAGACCATGTGACCAACACCCTACGCAGGTGGCGAAGTTACACAACCACCACCATGTGTAGGGGGAAATTACATAAACGTTGTAGAAATTACACAATCACCACCACCATGCATGGGTGGCCATTTTTAATTTTTGAGGAAGAACCCTATTTTGACTAACTTAGATGATTTATTTTTCTTTTAAGTTTTTAATACTATTTTTGATGAGCTTATGCCTTGAAAAATATTACTAACTTGCTCTTTTTCTTGTTTTGATGAATGTAGAAGGAGTTATACGTTCGTTGGAGCTGACCTAGAGAGTTCGATTGGATTTTGAGAATTATTTCTTAGCTAACATAGGATGGGAGGTATTTATTACATTGGGTTGAGTTGTGGAGGATCTATTAGGTGCCACACATGGCACTAGTCATCCAGATTCTATGCGACCTATTATCTTATTGGGATGTTGACCGGAACAGTTTTCAGTTTCTTATTATTAGGGGAGAGTGGAAAATCACTCTCGAGTATGTCTACAAGTTTATCAACGTACCTATGACTAAGAGGTTGAAATTGGAGAAAGGCTCTCTAGTTTTGTATAGACAATGGGAATCTTATATGGGAGATGATGAGGCACCCAACGTGGGAGCCAAGTATGGTATGTGGCTATTATTAGTTGCATCCGCACCTATTCCCACTCTTTGTAAGGCCATCATTGGTATATTGGCCTTGTGTTTGGTGGGAGACAAGGGTGAGGACAAGATCTTGTCCGCTTTGGGATCACGTTATTATGGCTAGAGTAGTACACGAGGATTTGTTCTTGGGGCGTGGACATTCTTAGGAACACATACCATGATCTATACCATGTCATGAGGCTATAAGGGAAATCCTTGAGCCACCCTTCTTTGGTAATATGTTGGGTTTATGAGTAGATCATCCCCTACCAGAGGGAAGTTGGTATACAAGAGTGAAGGGCCATCAAGGCTACGATATAGACATTTCTATTTTTTCTCAAAGGGCTACATCAACTTGTTGCTTTATTAACCATAGATGATTTTTTGTTAGACCCTACCAAGACCTGATTGAGAGATGGGGTGACGACAAGACTATACTAATTGCTTATAGTGGTGCAAGAGAAGTTGGTAGACATGACTGACTAGGGTGGAGGTCTTCGTGATCGACATAGTCCCTGGTAGTTTGGGATGCCATATAATGATGCACTTACGGATTTTCCTGTTATTTATCATGGAATTAGAGAGGTTTGAGTAGGCCCTAGGGGTGATCATGGCTGAATCATTGTTAAACTATGGGTACCTATTATTTTGGACAAGGTCTTAGTTCTAGAGTGCACAGCAAATCCTCTAGATCGAGGCCACATCCATTCATAAGCGAGGAGGAGAGGAGGAGGAGGCCCATACAAAGACATATAGTGAGGGTGAGACTAGTAAGGAGGGAGGAGAGAAGGTTGATAAGCAGAGGGGGATGAGGAAAGTGACTCGAGTAGGAGAGTCATAAGAGAGAGAAAGGAGGTAGAGAAGGAGACCCTTGTTTTAGAGGATCCCCTATCTCCTGAGAAGGTGATGATGAGTAGTCCATGATGGGAAAGCATGTCACCTTGGGAGAGGGGAGGAACATCAATTTCCCAAGGTGGCTTCACCACCACAAGTTGCACCGGCTAATCCTACATGGATTCTTGGAGATATTAGTATGCATATACTCTTTTCTTGACCTTGTTAGCTAGAATTATTAGTAAACTATGCATTGTGCTTCTTTTTGGTTTTTGAATGTTTTCTAACTTGTCATTGTTTTCTTTGTTTTGTAGCCATTTGATGGTTGGTGAGATATTATTATTCATAGGATATGTGTTGATACTTTGTTGATCCCTATAGAGAAGACTCATGTAGAGTTATTGGATATTTGGGACAACCATTGTAGGTTGGACGACATACTAATGTGTTTGTGCCTCTTTGGAAGGTTATGGAACTCTTGACTTCTCAGATCAAATATATTTCTTCTTAAGAGATTTTAGAGAGGATGAAGAGGCAGAGTCACTCAAATAGCGAGGCCATGGCTAGTGGCCAATCTCATGGATGCTCTCACCGCTCGACACATTCATGACATCTAAGTCAGAGCAGGAGGAAGAGTCCCAACCTGCCAACCGTGCACCTTCCTAGGGTTCTCGTAGAGAGGGATATGCCATGGGCCTTTATTGCTTTGATGCCATTTTGTGAGGCATATATATGATGTTTTTGGATTTTGTGCTCATTACAAGCATTTTGACCACACCTAGTGTGTGATGGCATTGTATAAAAACTTGACTTATTATGATATATACATATATCTCTTTTTAGATTTGGCTATCCTTTATACCAGAGTTGACTTCATTTATGGTTTACTTCACATGTGTACTCTTTAATGTTTATAATCTCCAATTTTATATGATTTTTAGAATGTATGCAGTGGATGATAAATAATAACATAATTGTTTTATTTTTATTGTTTTTGGTTTTACATGATGCTAATGAAAACACAATGTAATGTTGAAACTTTGTTTTTCAAGCAATATTTAATACTTCTTGTTTTGTTGGAAAAATGTGATGAATGATTTGATAATAAAATGAACTCACTCCACTTCTAACCCCACATAACTAGTAAGATTAGAGGGCTCATCACCGCGACCTAGAAGAGATGTGAGTTGTATGATTTTGATGAAAATAAATGATGAGATGAAGACAAGATTTTGTGAAACCCAATTAGAAACCTACAACTTAACTCTACATAAAGTTTACTACACAATCTAGAATGTGATTTTCTTGCAAGTTTATCTAGACTTAGACCCATAGATGGCTTCTGATTGAAAAAATATGGTTTTAAGGTTTTAACTCTTTTGGAACGTACACATCTAATTCATTCTTCTTGGTATTTATGATTTTAAAGCACCTTTTATTGAATTAAATTGCGTTTAACTTACTAATTTATTTACAGAGACCCCCTATACCTTGCCACATGAAACCAGTGGGAAGCATGGGCTCATTACCAAGGAAAAGGCATGGGAAAGTAAGGGAACTTCCCTCCTTTCCCAACCTCATGCCACTATTAAGAGGCATGGAATCATCACTGAAGGTTGGTGAGGTAAGGAAGTGTGTAAATGAAAATTTTGTATTGATTTTTGACTTGACATATATACCTTTTTTTGTAAACTTTGAGTTGTGATTTTGGGAGGGAGAGCTTTCCCCTAACCTCAACCCTGCGCAACCAGTAATATATGAGGGCTCAACATCAAAGGTTGAGATAGGTGAATAGGCACTCCAGGTAAAAAAATTTAGAGTGCTTTTGGTTCGCCAAAGAGCATTTTTAGGAAGAGTTGACTTCATTTATGGTTTACTTTACATGTGTATTCTTTAATGTTTAGAATCTATGATTTTATATGCTTTTCAGATTGTATGTGGATGATACATTCTAACAAAATGATTTTCTTTGTGTTGTTTTTGGTTTCACATGATACCGATCAAACCAATGTAATGCTGAAACTTTGGTTTTTCAAGAAATATTTAGTACTTTTTTTTTGTTAGAAAAATGTGATGAACATAATATGATAATAAAATGAACTCACTCCACTTCTAACCCCATGTAACTAGTAAGATGTGAGGGCTCATCATTAAAGAGCCGATGAGAGGCGTGAGTTATATAATTTTGATGAAAGGAAGTGATGAGATGAAAACAAGATTTTGATAGAAACCGAATTAGGAACCTACAACTTAATTCTACACACAATATTTACTACATAATCTAGAATGTGATTTTTTGCAATTTTATCTAGACTTAGACCCATGGATGGCCTTTTGATTGAAAAAATCTAGTTTTAAGGTTTTAAATCTTTTGGAACATACACATCTAATTCATTCTTCTTGGAATTTATGATTTCAAAGAACTTTTATTGAATTAAATTACTTTTAACTTACTAATTTATTTGCAAGAGACCCCCTATACCTTGCCACATGACACTAGTGGGAAGCATGGGCTCATCACCAAGGACATGGAATAGGTGAGTAAGGGAACTTCCCTCCTTCCCCAACCTCACGCCACTAGTAAGAGGCATGGGATCATCACTGAAGGTTGGTGAGGTAAAGGAAAGTGTGTAAATGAAAATTTTGTATTGATTTTTGACTTGACATATATACCTTTTTTTTTGTAAACTTTGAGTTGTGATTTTGGGAGGGAGAGCTTTCCCTAACATCAACCCCATCAAACTAGTACTATGAGAGGGCTCAACATCAAAGGCTGAGATAGGTGAACAAGCGCTCCGGGTAAAAAACTTTAGAGTTCTTTTTGGTTCGGATATCCTTTGCACTAGAGTTGACTTCATTTATGGTTTACTTTGCATGTGTATTATTTGATGTTTAGAATATCTGATTTTATATACTTTTCAAAATGTATGCAGTGGATGATAAATTCTGCAGAATGATTTTTGTTTTGTTTTTGGTTTCACATGTTGCCGATGCAAACACAATGTAATGTTGAAACTTTAGTTTTTCAAGCAATATTTAGTACTTCTTGTTTTGTTGGAAAAATATGATGAATGCAATATGATAATAAAATGAACTCACTCCACTTATAACCCTTTATTTAGAAATATGTGAGGGCTCATTAACTTTGTGTGCCAAAAGAGATGTGAGTTGTATGATTTTGATGAAAGTAAGTGATGAGATGAAGACAAGATTTTGACTGAAATCCAATTAGAAAACTACAACTTAACTCTACACACAATTTGCTACATAGTCTAGAATGTGATTTTCTTACAATTTTATCTATACTTTTTGTAGATGGCCTCTCGATTGACAAAATATGGTTTTAAATTTTAAATTTTTTTGGAACATACACATATAATTCATTCTTCTTAGGATTTATGATTTCAAAACACTTTTATTAAATGAAATTGCTTTTAACATACTAATTTATTTCCAGATACCCCCTATACCTTGCCGCATGCCACCAGTGGGAAGCATGGGATCATCTTGAAGGAAAAGGCATAGGTGAGTAA
This sequence comes from Taxus wallichiana var. yunnanensis, assembly GCA_018340775.1. Classification (NCBI taxonomy): domain Eukaryota; kingdom Viridiplantae; phylum Streptophyta; class Pinopsida; order Cupressales; family Taxaceae; genus Taxus; species Taxus wallichiana. The sequence goes on from CM031239.1 coordinate 166,638,188, forward strand.
GGGCACTTCCATCCTTTCTCAACCTCACGCCACTAGTAAGAGGCACAGGCTCATCGGTGAAGCTTGGTGAGGCAAGGAAGTGTGTAAATTAAAAATTTGTTTTGATTTTTGACTTGACATAGATACCTTTTAAAAAAAACTAAGTCATGTTTTTGGGAGGGAGAGCTTTCCCCTAACCTCAATCCCATGCAACTAATAAGATGTGAGGGCTCAACATCGAATTTGAGATAGGTGAACATGTGCTCTAGGAAAAAATTTAGAATGCTTTTACTACCAAAGAGGTTATTCTAGGAAAGATATGACTCCAAGAAACTTCTAGAACAAACTATGGGAAAAGACACCTATGCTAAAGAAAACTATGGGTAGAACCAAGTATATAGGCCTTGGTAGGATTAGTGTCAAATTTTTGTCTTATCTTGTAGAATTGATGAAATTATAAGAAATGTTGATGATAATATTGTGAATATTTGAGATTGTGATTGAATGTTTTACCAATATTTTTGAAGTTTTTGAAAGTTTCTTAATTACAAATTTACAAAATGATCTAGTAGATGAAAATGCAATGCAGATGTAATAGTGTATATGTGAAAATGCATATGGATCATGCGTAGTAATGTTTTAAGTGAAGAGAATTAACGGATTCACCGAATTCTTCACCTCTAGAGTACACATGAGATATGCCCCATTCTTGTAGTCCTCCATGACTCGATATGGGCCTAACCACTTGGGCCTTAATTTCCTTCCTTTTCCTGTTTTCTTGTCTATCCGAATGTCAAATTTGGGTATGATATCTTCAATAAATAAATCACGTTCATATACTTTTTAATTGTATTAACGACACATTCGGTCGAGTAGCTCTATGGTGTGCCTCAAATCTAAACGAGCTTCATCAAGAGTTTCTAGTTCAATAAGTCATACCTCGGGATATCCTTCTTCTCCTAAGATTCCTTATAGTGATATCGAGAGACTTGGTATCTGACCTTCAAGTGGTAAAACCACTTTTCGAATGAATACTAAGGAATATGGGATTTCCTCCATCGGGGTTCTTACTAACATTCTATAGGCCCACTAGGTTGGAAATAGATTTAAATGCCAATCACACTTGTTCTTGAAAATTTTCGGGAGGATGGATTTTAACATCTTAGTAGTTGCCTCAAGTAGGTCCATTAACCGAGGGTATTATAGAGAGGCGGTGTCATGATTTATCTTGAATTTTTGCACAACTCACGCACCTCTTCATTTTTAAACGACATGTTATTATAAAAGATAATGATCTATGGGACCTTATACCTATAGATGATCGGTTCAAAATAAAATTTGTAATTACAGACCAGGAATGGTGGTAAGAGGCATGTCCTCAACCCACTTCATGAAATACTCTATGGTCGTTATTATGAAACTATGGTCATACGTTGATGAGGGAGAGAATTTCCCTATCAAATCTAAACCCCACGTGGAAAAGGGACAAGGTGTTGTAATCAGTTGTAGAGCTTGGGTAGGAATTTAAATCTTGTGAGAGAATTCGACACTTATGACACTTACATACATACTCTAATGCATTGTGTTTAAAGGTGGGAAGAAATATCCCATCATGTGTATCTTTCTAGCAATTACATGTCCTCCAAAATGACCTCCATAGACCCTGTTGTGGGCTCCATAGAGGATATTTTTAGATTCTTCCTCATCGACACACCTTAACAACATTTCATCAAAAGCTCTATGATAGAGCACTTGTTCTATAACTACGTACTTGGAAGCTATAATGCTTTGTTGTCTTCTCGCTTTGAAGTGTCTCATTTAGGTTATGTGTGGTCCATAATAAAATTGACAATATCTTAATACCATGGACACGCAAAATGGGAGGTCTAATTTCTATGTAGTATATACACTCATCGGGGAAACTCAGGTCTACTAACTCTCCACCATCTAACAAGTTATCTCGCTAATCAATCGGAAATGATTTGTCCTTTAACAAACTTTTGATTGATGTAAGTTAATTGAATTCTCCCATTAAGGCTATGAAGCATCACACTTTCTTGGATAAAAACCTTGTGTTAGAAATGTCCAAAGATAATATGTTTTAACAATAATCAACATTTCTTGGTTAAGCATATAGTGCCTTAACTTTTTTGTTTCAAATACTATAGAGAGGCATTATTTTTCTGCACTTTTTGTGTATAGAGCGTATCATAGTCTAGTAATGTACGATTGATGAATTAAACTACACATTTACACTTGTCATTGTCTTATTGTTCCAACATGCATGTTAATGAGACGTATGTATCCCATGAATATAGAATGAGAGGGTGATATGATTTGGGAGGCATGAGTGTGGGAGGTGACAGAAGGAATCGTTTGACTAATTCAAATGCCTCATCACACTCATCCATCAAGATGTTGTGGCAATCCTTTTTTAACAAATTATATATCAGGTGAATGGAAAAGGTTAAATAAGGAATAAACCTTCAAATTATACCAAGCTTTCGAGAAAGGACCTAATGCCCGACTTGTCTGATGGTGGGATTATTTTTATAACTACTCATATTTTTTTGGATCCACATCAATTCCTCATGAAGAGATGATGTAACCCAACAAATTTCCTCCGTCATACCAAATACATATTTTTCTAGATTTAATGTAACACCGTATTTGATGAGGTGAGAGAGGATGATACAAAGCACCTTGAGGTGATTGCAGCACTTCTTGGCCTTAGCCAAAAGTTTTTAACGTACGATTCCACAATCTTGTGAATAAGATCATGGAATAAGTAAGTCATTACCCATTGGTAAGTGGCACCAGTGTTCTTAAGACCAAATAAAATGAGCTCATAGTAATAAATTCCCCAAAGGTTGATAAAGATTTTCTTTGGTTGATCTTTTCGAGATCCTAATTTTATTGTACCCAAAAATCCATCTATGAGGGACAACAAGTCATAACCATCTCATTACGCCAATGATAACATCGATGGATGGTAGTGGGAAATCATCTTTGGGACATGCTTTGTTTATATCCCGAAAGTCAATGTAGATTCAAATTTTTCCATTCTTTTTAAGAATGGGGATGATGTTAGATACCCACATTGAGTAATCGATAGGTTTAATGAACCCCACATGTAGGAGCTTTATAATTTCCTCTTTAACCATTAGTGCCACCTTTGATTTCATAGGTCTGGATTTTTGTTTGATGGACTTGGCATCAGATTTGGTCACAAGGTTGTGAACTACAACATGAGGAGAAATTCCTATCTTCTCTTTTTAACAAAATGTAAAATCTTTCGAATGTTCTTTAAGAACTTTCATGTGTATTTCTACCTCTTCAAGAGTCAGTGATGAACCTAACTTCAAAATATTTGGATCCTCCTCCATCCCAATGTTGATGTCAATCATCCCCTCAATCAAAGAGGAATTACCCTCTTCAAACTCAGGTGGGGCCGGAGGTAATTCTAGCTCCCCTTCCTCTTCTATTTCACAAATCTCAAGGCCTTCCGAGGAGGAAGGGTCCATCATGTGATCTCCAAAATAGGAGGAAGAGTGAGGAATGAGAGAAAATCCTCTCTTATGATGTGTGGGATGTAAATCCATATAAGCGTTAAGGTATCCTAAGATAACCTCATCATTTTCCACATAATCTAGGGTAGAAAGCTTGTTCTCAGCCTCAACATATGCCAAGATCAAATTTTTGGTATTTTACAAACTAAGGGTTCAACACGAACTAAAACTATGAAGTCAATATCATATAATTATTTGCTTAGATAGAAGCAAGAAGCATAATTAGCTATCAAATTAGTGAGAAGGTTTTGTTCATGTGGGATGGATTTAATTGAAATGAATTCAAAACCTTTACTTAAGTTGAGTACAATAGTTTTATAGAGTTGTAAATGTTACCCTAGTCTCATATACCTCTGAAACTTGATTAGCGACTAGTTGCGAATCACCCAACACTCTAATATTACAAGTGCCCATCCTTTTGGATACTATGAGACCAAGAAGGAGAGCCTCATATTCTACACCATTGTTTGTACATTTAAAATCTAACTTGAAGGCAAAAGGCATGACCTTCCCCTCTAGAGAAGTGAGGATCACACATGCCCCAACGCCAAAGTGGAATTTTTCTTCGTCAAAATTAAGAGTCCAACAGTTACTTGGGAAGATTGATGTTGGATCGCTTTTTGTATCTTCTTCCCTTTCCTATGAGATTTCAACCATGCAAACTTCATCGGCTAGAAGAGAGCCAAGTCCCAAATGATGTCTTATGCCCATGAAATCAAATGGATAAATCATTCTCCAAAATATCGACAATATTATATGTAGTTCCTATTGATACCATCTCAATAACAATAGTTTCATTTTTGACCACAGGGATCGCTTTGATTAAACCAGTAATTTCTAATTCCGTTGTGGGAATTATTTTTGTCTCTGGTGTTGAATTCGTGGGTTTGTTAAAATGGTTTATAGGGATCTCAAATTCAAAATCCATCCTAAGTATCTTCTTTAGATTATCCAGGTGAATGTCAAAGGGCTTTTAGACACCCTGTGCAATGAAGAATTTCTCTAAATGTAGGAATCTGACTTCCTGAAATAATTTGGAGGGAATCACCTTCATGTGATGTTTCCAAGGATGTCCAAGAATCATATTATAGTTGGTTTCCAAGTCTATAATATAAAACTTCACAAGAAATGTCTTAGGCCCTAAGGTAACTGGTAGCACTATGGTTCTAATTGATGTTGCCTTGAGGCTATCATACCCTCTCAGTGTGTTTCTTATCAAAGAGAATTTAGTTTCTCCATATCCTAACTTCTAGAGAAATGAGAAGGGGACAATGTTGATTGTTTCCCCATCATCGATCATTTTTGCTTTACATAGTTATTGTAAATCCAAATATGTAGATATAAAGCCGGATCACCTCTGCATGCCAACTCAACATCTGTGGGCATCTTACGATGTTGAATATAAACCAATCATCTCTTTCGGGCTGCCTAGGAGGGTGTACATCAAACTCTATGTGATTTATTTACGCCTCCAGAGGAGGGGTGACATTGATCAAATTTTGAAGACCCAATGCTTCCTATAAAGTATCTCTATGACCAAGAGAGTTCTTCAACAAATCCAAGAAGGATATGTGAGAAAATTTCTTTGTTAAAATAGTGATCAATTCATAAGCCCCCACCTATTTCAGAAGTATTGGAACATTATCTAACACAGATGGGTAAATATGAATGGGTTGCGATGAGTAGTCTCAAGTTCTCATAGTAGCGTTTATTTGGGGTTCAATTTCTAACTCTACTAGACCTATGATCTTATTTTGTTGGTGACCATCCAACAGAGGTGCTACCAATGGGTTTGAGGAATTGAAGCTTCATGATCATTGTTTCCTACTGGTTTACCCTTATTTATGTCATTGGGGTCCAACTTACCGTTGTTAGGATGTGTTGGAAGGGGATTATTAAAGATCCTAAGTGGTGTGTTTTGAGGGGATATGGGTCATATACAAGTATTTTGTGTTGGCACCGTAGGATTTTCCAAAAACATCTCGACAAAGAGTTTCCTTTGGTCCACTTTGGTAGGCATTGTAGGAACTTGTTACAATTATCACATGTTTTAGCATCATTCCCTCAGACCCTATGGAAGCCACAATACAGGTCAGGATCATAATCTTGAGGTCTTTGGTTCATGTTTTTTTGTGGTCCAAATTTCGATTGTTATTCAACTATTGGTTATTGTAATTGAATTTTGGAGGCCATTACCCTTGATTTTGATATTGGCTTGGGTACCCGCTCAAGATCTTGGTTAGAGCCTTGAGCTTGAACTTGTTGTTGTGTGGGTGGAGGATGATTTAAATCTACCGCATCAATCATAGGAGAAAATTCATCACTCCTTTTATTGTTACCATTTGTGTTATTATCGACATTATTTATATTTGAGGTCTTGGCAACATTTGGTTTATTTATACGTCAAGGGAAAAAGTGTGCGGATAAGATGGCTAATTACGAAGCCATTAGTAATGATTACAAGATCTGGTGTAAAGATGATGAATTACCCATGGACATTAATGAAACCATTAGTAGAGATAGAGGGCACTAAGTTTGATGATGTTGGCACGAGTGAGCTCTGGGGTTGTGACAACTTACTTAATAACTTGTATTCCATGATTTCTGTTAGTGTGAAAGGGGGTCTGATTTTGAGAAGTGTTAGAAAATAGGGGAAGTTTAGTCTCGTGAAGATGGGTGGTGATAGGATTAGAGTTGAACCTGCTAGCTAGAACATTGAAGCTTTTAATCAGCATTTGTGGAACAAGCTTAAGATTGGGGGTTTTAGTAATTTCATCGCCAAATTACATGGTCACAACCCCTCCCTGTCAAAGGATTTTGGAAAATCTTGGAAAGAGGGTAAGTTTGAGGTCAGAGGTATGGAAATTGAGGTTTCTGAGTCCACCATTGCCCTTGCGATGAACATGAAAATGGACGGGCTCAAAATTTTTAAGGACAAAACCCGCAGAGAACATGAAATTGAGTTGTTCTTTGTGGGTAAGGAAAGGTGCTCTTTCTTTTTACGGATGGTATTTCCAGGTCATGTATTCCAGGAATATGGAGAGATGTTTTCCTTCAAATCATGAAGTATATAACTCTAGAAGGAAAATATCAAAAAATATATACCCACCATATGACCCTTCTGAATATGTTCCGCCATAAGGTCATGGTGAGCATCCCTTTCTTCTGTTTATGTCTTTGACTAATTCTTTGATGGATTTCAGTGTAAGAAGTATGATATGTATTTACATGAAGGGATCATCCTTCTACTATTTGAAAATGGGAAACCTATTCTAAATTCTTCTTTGAAAGATAAGGTAGAAGAGGATGATCTCACTCTTGTGGAATGCCTTACTAAGATGAAGGATGGGAAATGTAAAAATGTGGGGGAGGATTCTAGTAAAGAGAAGAGTGAGGAAGGTCATGGGGAAGTGAGCACCTTGAGAAAAAGGAATTGGGATGGTAACTTTAAGGGTTTAAGGATTTGAGTAGAAAGGTTCAATACTTAGAGGGTGTGCTTCAGCGATGGAGGAAACCAATGTTGGTCAAAGGGAAACTATGTTGGATGTCATTAATGCTTCTAAGAAAATTATCTCTGCTCAGGTGAAGTCTAAGAAGAAGTTTCTGGAGCTGGAGTACCAGGTCAAAAATCTGAGTGACAAGTTGGAAGGGATGGAGGAAGGCACTAAAAGGAGGAATTTCAACTTGTGCATCAGTAGTTCCGAGGACAAGCTGGAGGAAGATATAAATGTCAAGGGCGCTGAGGGTGCTGAGATCAAAGGCAGTCATGATGGTAGTAGTGAAGGATCTCCTAAAAATTAGCTAGTTTTTTTTTGAATTTGTTGGCATACTTTTGGTGAACTTCTGCAGTTTTGAAGTTTTGGAGCTGGTTTTCTTTCTCTCTATTTTTCTCTCTTTGGTTCAAAGTCCTGATCTTCATTGTAAGAGTTAAGCATGTTTAACTCCTTTCTTGGACTTTTCTATTTCTTTCTTGCTCATTGGTTTCTGTTCCTCCTTTTGTAATGGCCCCTAGGAGCCGATCCCTATTTTTACCTTATCTAATAAAAACCATTTGGTTTCTTTTCTTGGTTTATAACACCATCGGTCGTAACACCATAGTTGTTTTTAGGACCTTATGTCCTTGGTTGTTGTTTGCGTTGTTGGGATAACTTGAATTACCCTAATTAGAAGTAATCAATCTCCCATTTGAACCGTAGGTCTTTCGACCATTGTCTATTTCCACTTGATCAATATGGAGAGCACCCTCCAACACCTCTTCGTAACTCCTTAGGGGAACTTCTGGACTTCTTCCTTCATTTCTTGGTTAAGATAATGAAGGAATAGATCATAAATCTCTGTTTGATCCATGTTGGGAGAACTTGTTGAAGAGTAGAGGAGATGAAGCCATCTCTGGATGAAATGCACTGCAGATTCATTGTCCTCTTGCTTTATATGTAGGAATTCCTTGATTCATGTTCTCAGTAGCTTGTTCATGTCAAAATATTTGATGAATTCAGACACATGTTGTTTAAAATAATGTATTGAGGGTTATGTTATCCTATAATACCAATTGAGATTAATTCCTTCAAGATTCTTAATGAATATTTTCACTACAACTGCATCTCATGGGAGTATCTCTCAAACAAAATTTGCATACACCTTGATATGTGCATTTGGATCTCCCTCCCCTTTAAATTTATGAATATCCGGTAGAGAGTACTGTGGGAACATAACACTTCATATGGTGAATTCGAGGGGATCTATAAGATATTTAGAGTAGGTCCTCACTACGTAAGACTCGACCATCGATGACCCCTGATGGGGAGTTGGAGTTGGAATAGGCTCTTGATATGATGTAGCGTAAACATTTGTAGAGGCATAAGGCATCTCCTATTGTTAGGAATATCTATGTTATAGTGTGAACATAGAATATTATGTGAGTAATTATATCATCTAGGATAATATAATATGTCTTGTAATAATTAATTACATTATTGTAAATGTAATTATGAGTGGGTGAGTAAATATTGTTATGGTTTGTTGAGTAAACAACTCATTAACAATATTAGTTTTGTGAGAAAACAAAATCTCACGTAAAATAACATGGAGTTGTTTTAGGAGTTGTGTGTGGAGATATTTATGGAGATTATCTCTCCTTAAATATAGGAACTACCTCTCCTATATATATGGGTGTAATAATTCCTTTGTAATATCAAGAATGAAGAGTAAGTTTTTAGATTTAATTTATGCAATTATGATATTATATTTTCATTTGGTACCAGAGTAGGTCTGATGTGGGAAATTTCAGTGTTTTCTTGATCAAATATGTCTCAAATAATAGATTATATATTTCGTTTCCGGATTTGGGTTTTCTATAATTTTGTATGCGGAACCAAGTGTTTGTCAAAAAATGACAAAATAAATTTCAGTAGAACCCAGTTTGTATTTTTGAAGAAATACATATTTCACTATGCAGCTATCAAATTCAGCATATCAATTCTTCTACTGAAAGTTTTCTCCAATTTCCAATAATGTTGAATTGTTAATACAGAGTCTTGGCTTGCTTGGAGGTTTAAAGGTATTCTATTTACATTCTATATTTTTCTTTATCGAGTATTTTACAAAATAATGGAGAAATTAAATCTGATTGAAAAGTTTGAAGGACAAGATTTCCATACATGGCAACTACAAATGCAATTACATTTAATAGAAAAGGACTTATGGGATGTAGTTAAAGCCAATGCAATTCCACCAATGACTACAAATGATCTAGCTAAATGGAATGCAAAAGATCAGAGAGCTTTGGGTACCATTGGTCTGGGCTTATCAAAAGCCTATCTGCATCATGTGGATTTCACAAAATCTGCAAAAGAAATTTGGGAGTCTCTTAACAAATTGTTTGGTTCTGAAGCTGAAACGGAAAAGAATACATTGAAGCAACACTTTTATGGGTTGAAAATGGAAGAGAACTCAAAAATGGTAGATCATATAAGTAAGTTTCACTCTTTGCTAAATCAACTAGCTAGAATTAAAGAGTCAGTAAAAGACGATGATGCTAAAGCAATACTCCTGAATAGTATGCCTAAAAGTTATTCAAATATTGTGTTTACTTTAAGCAAGGTAACAATTAGCTTAGAAGGAGTAATCTCCACATTACTTGATCAGAGTAATTATGAAGAATATGAAGAAGTAATGTATGTACAAAATAAAGCAAGTACTTCATCTAAGAAAGGAAAGTTCAAACCAAAACCTTTCCCTTTTAAAGGTAAAATGAAATGTTATTACTGTAATGAATCGGGACATGTAGCCTTGAACTGTAAAAAGAGGGCAAAAGATCTACTTGATGACAAAATAGATCAAAAATCTCTTTTGGTTGAAGAAGAAATTGATTGGGATGAATACTCTAAAGTTGTCCTAGTGATGAGGAATTCTTATGGTAAATAGTTCACTTTTTGGAGGAAGGAGGAACAGGAGGAAGGAGGAATTTTAGGGCCTCTCGTCAGTCACCAACGATGGGGTCACATATAGCACTGGTGGCACATTTTAATAATATTTTCAGTTGTTTTCTTTGAGTGATGTGTGCAGATATAAAACATGTTCCTTGTCAAAGATTGAAAAGAGGAGGATGTGCATTTTGGATGCTAAGAACATTTGTTTACAGGAGGGAAGCTTCTACGTACGATCCTTTGACTATCATATGGTCCTTTGACTATTGTACTTCATTGGAAGATGATCAGCCGGTGAATAGATTCACGCAGAGAGGTGATCATGATCAGCTGGTGAGCCAGAGAGGTGATCATGTGCAACAAGATCCAAGAACAACTACGGAACTCTCTCATACTCATGTTTTCAGGTGCTCTTGCCCCATGTTCACACTAAGGGGGTGAATGTTAGGAATATCTATGTTGTAGTGTGAACATAGAATATTATGTGAGTGATTATATTATCTAGGATAATATAATATGTGTTGTAATAATTAATTACATTATTGTAAATGTAATTATGAGTGGGTGAGTAAATATTGTTATGAGTTGTTGAGTAAACAACTCATTAACAATATTAGTTTTGTGAGAAAACAAAATCTCACGTAAAATAACATGGAGTTGTTTTAGGAGTTGTGTGTGGAGATATTTATGGATATTATCTCTCCTTAAATATAGGATCTATCTCTCCTATATATGTGGGTGTAATTCTTCCTTTGTAATAGAAAGAATTAAGAGTAAGTTTTCATATTTAATTTATACAATTTCGATATTAGTTTTCACCTATGACTAACCATATGAACTAGGGAAAGAGTACATGTCCCCTTGTGGTGATTTAGAATACATGTATACGGATATGTGTGAATGTTACTATGGTATGGAGTTAGAGGCACAACACTAAGGAACATTACATTACTAGTTGGGACATATTTTGAGAACGTACTTCGGATGGTGCCTATTGAGGGTATCCATACATGGTGTTAGGGGGCATACCAAAGGTGCCTGATCATATGAGGAGATATCACGGGGATAATACCCATGTAAACCCTAGACATAATTGGCGCAATAGGAAGTTGGCTAAAGTTCTACGGATGATGGAGAATCCTTCCTTGCCCAATAGAAGATGAGACATGAGTAGCCTGGGCAAGTTCCAATTCTCTAACCTTGTCCACCAATATCGAGATGACCTTACTCGTGTGGTGTTTTATTTTTGAACCTTGTTAGGTTGCAAAAGGAGTGCAATATCCTGCTATGAACTATTTTTGTTGTTCGGCCACCCCTCATTTGAAATTTTTTTTTACATTGCGGGATGGGTAGAGGATTCAAGTAAGACATCAACATATCCTTGCATCCTATCCAGAGATTGGTCCATATTTTTGAATTGTTTCTCACTTTGGGCATAACGTCTTTGAGTAATCCTTATCCACCAATGGGAGTTGATCAGATGACATGCTAATTTGTGTCTTGAACAAAACCCGAGGAGAGGATCCTGACTCTCGGTGAGTGTCATATTGTTAGAATTTGAGATTTTAGGTTGTGGCATATGTATAAGTTGATTAGTCTCATCAATCCTAACTAAGGATCCATTGTTGGTCCCTTGAGGAGGAGGATTTTGAGACGTATGGAGATTGGTTGAGTAGTTGTCTGCTCACCAAGATAGTGAGGGTGTGTTATCTACCCATTTGGTAGTAATATGCCTTGACGGGAAAAATGGGTTGGTTGTATCCATCTTGTCTTGACATATTCAGGGGTATATGAATACCCATAGAATAATGGGAGAGGGGAAGATGGATGAAAGAAATGGAAATGAAAAGAGACTAGCTCTTCACGTTGGGTTCACCAATTTGTACAAATGAAAATCAACACATGACCTTTAATCGCACTCAACCTCCCAAGGTCATGTAGGGACAGCTCATGGAAAAAGTGTGGATGGCTATGGGTAGTGAAATATGATATGTGAATGGAAATTTATGGAAAAAGGATGAACAAATTATCAAGGAAAAATAATGTCCTTGACGCGCAATATCAAGATCTTCTCATCAAGGGCAAGGAAGGCCCTTCTAACTTGAATGGGTCTAATGGATGGGTCGGAAATAATAGCCACACGAAGACTCCAATCAATGTAAATCTACGAGGAAATAATTTCCAATGGTTGTGAGATACATGGAAAAATAATGGGTGCCTCATAGATATTTCCAGACAAGGTCATGGAATAAATGAGAGAGAGGTTTGGTTCCACTGGCTCTATGGGCAGTTAGCTGGTTCAGTCCGAATGTGAAATCTCTATAAACATCTTGGTTTAGGACGTTTAGTTGTTTGAAAATTTCTAGTACGTGTGGGGATGATCTAAACACTTGTGCACGTAATCCGATATCTAAGTCTATTTGGTCTTTAGGTCCATTTGGTTTTAGAACCACGGTATCAAAACTATAAACTCTTTTTGGTTGTGGTCTGGTGATGGTCATGTGTGCATTTGTGTGGTTTTAATCTAATCAAATCAAATAATGATCTAATCTAAATAAACAAATACTACACTATGTTTTTGTATTTTGCAATATAAAGGAAGTGAAACAATACAAAGCAACAAATCTAATTAAAATAAATATTTTGTGCTTTTTTGGATTTTTTGAATTAAATGAAGAAATGAAAGCTTCTAATTTAATTAATAAATCCTAAAATAAACAAACAACTGGATGTACTTGTCTATATGTGTAGAAGAAATCTAACATATTCTAAACAATTAGATCTTCTCTAAACAATGAACATGAATTAAATCCTCTACTTTGCCTCAAAGGCATGGGAAGAAATCAGAGCTTCCTAGAAGATTTTCTTCCCTAGCAACTTTCCCAACAAAAGTAAAGAAATATTTTATGAAGGATCTTCTAAATGAAATAATGCTTCGATTGATTTCTAAACTAACACGAAGCTTTCTTCCATAATAACCTCTTTTGCAAATCTACAGAGATAGGAAAAGGAAGCTATCTATCCTAATAAAGATTTGTTGAAGGAAATGATCTATTGTAGCTATTAAATGATTTGCAAAAATGGAAATTCCTTTTCTACTATAGTAAATAATATGAATACAAATTCTCAAACAAAAATTAAATAAATGATGAAACCCAATTATAACCCCAACTGGTAATTGCGGTTATGTGGAAATCCGGTTGTGGTGTGCTTTATGTCCCCTTAGTATTATTTTCTGAGCTTCGGTGTTCACGTGAATCTAGGGAGCTGGGAATGCAGAGGAAGCTAGAAGAAGGTGGTAGAGCAATTAATGGCTTATTAGGCAATCTGGTGGAAATGTAAGCCAAGGAAGGACAATGCAAGCGAATAGAGCTTGATTGTGTAATCTCTAGAAGGATTTAGAAACATAACATAGCAATACATGACAAAATTCTTTGGCCATTTTCTTTAGAAGAAGCGGTGGTTTTATAGAAAGTTTGTTGGGGTGTGTACTATCAAAATTGGTAGACATGGAGTACCAAATCAACACATGAAGGGGCAATTTAAACAATCAATTACAAATCACAAGTGAAAGAGGAGATTGATACGAATATTTCAAGCCTAGAATCAGCTAAATTGATTCAAAAACGTGCACTAAAAGAGAAGCGGAGTGAAGTAACACGTTTCGATTCATGCATGAATATTTCTATAAAATTTGCATGAAAGCGATGCCCTGTGTAAGGCGCAAGCGATTACGCAAATGCCTCCCAAGTAGGGTGGGGTTCCATAACTAGAGGCTAAAAACTACGAGAAAAATATTACGAGAAGTCTGTAAAAAAGAAGGAAATGGCTAAGGTAAACTAGGCTTAAAAAATAAGCTGCAAAGAGGTTAAAGAGCTCAAACACCTTTGTAAAATACATGAATCATCATTGGGGACTTTGAACCATTTTTTGACAATGTAGCACGTGAAAATTTGGGTGTGTCTAGTTACCATGATTTAAATTGTGTGCATCCCTTATTAGGAGGGATAAAGATTAAGCTAAAATAAGGTGGGCATCTAGTTTTGAAAATGCCTTATAGGATTAACCCAAACCTACGCATGAAGATGAAATAAGAGATTGAAAAAATTCTTAAGTCTAGAATCATTGAACCAATTAAGGAATCTATTTGGGTCATCCCCATAGTGATCTACACTAAAAGGATGGTCATATTAGGATGTGTGTTGACTATAGGGAACTCAATGCTTCATGTGTCATATATCCTTTCCTAACGTCATTCACCAAGGAAATCTTTGAAGGAGTTACAAGGCGTGAAATTTATTCTTTCACTGATGGATTTTTAGTATACCACTAGGTGCGCATTTCATGCGAGGATCGGGATAAGACCACCTTCTCCACTAAATGGGGAAGTTTTACATACATTTTCATGCCTTTTAGATTGAATAATGTGACAACCATGTTTTCGTGCATAGTTTTGTAAGCATTCTATGACCTCATTCATAAGTTCTTACAGGTTTATCTAGATGACTAGACTATTTATGGGTTATTAAAAGATCAATATGAAAATATAAGGTTCGTGTTTGAAATATGCAAGTAGTTAAGCATCTCCCTAAACATCAAGAAATGTACCATTTCCACACCCTTTGGCACCCTTCTTGGGAATATTATTTGTAAGGATGGATTGTTGGTAGTTCTAGCTAATATTATAATGATTTTGGGATTGGAAGAACCTACCAATTAGAGAAAAGTGTACTGATTTCTTGGGGCATATGGGCTATTACGGAAGTTTATCAAAGGGTATGCAAAGATTGTTATGCCTTTGGAGGAATTTATCAAATCCAAAGGAAAGTTTTACTAGGGTGACATGTAAAAACATGCATTTGAGACATTGAAGGCGAAGCTTACCACCGCACCTATCTTGCACTTCTCTTCATGGAACAAAACCTATCATGTACATGTTGTTGATGTTTATGGCATGGCTATTGGAAAAAAATTTACACAAATAGGAGAGGGTAATGTGTATCATCCCATATGCTTTGTAAGTAGGAAGTTGACACTAGAAGAGTAGAATTATAAAACCACAAAGTGCAAGGAATTATCTATGAACTACATGCTTTAAAAATTTTGAAAGTACTTATTGGCCACACCATTTATTTTATATACAAATCATATGACATTGAAGTACTTGGTCAACAAACCTATTTTGCAAGGGTACATCTACCGATGGATACTCCTTTTTCAAGAATTTGATTTTACAGTTGTAATAAAGTGGGTAAAACTAACTTGGGCCCGATCACCTATTAAGGATCAATTGAATAGGACTTTTAGAGTATTAAAGAAACTATTTATGATGCACAATTGTTCGGTTGAACTACAAATGAGAAAACTTAGAGGACATGAAATTATTTTTACACAATGAGCTCACACGGAAGGAATTAAGATGTTAGAGAATAAGAAGCTTACTATACAAGTTGTGACATATCACCTTATTAGAGGAGACCTATATAAAATGGGTAGATATGAGGTCTTGCAAAATGTGTGTTTGAACATGAGCATGTAGACATTACGAAGGAGGCTCATAGAGGGATAGGTAGAGGACATTATGTAGGACGAAGCGTGTGCAAGATATTTTTAGATGGTCTATCTTTGGGAGAAATTGTACAAGATACCAAGGCTTTTGTTAAAGCATGTGATCACTAATAGAGAATTGGGAATCCTGGAAATAGAGATGAAATGCCCTTGAGACCTATAGCAACCGCGATGCTTGTATTTATGATTTTGGTTCCCTGTAATAGTGTTTCTCCATTGTTTATGGTAAAAGAGTCCTAGTTGGAGTTACCTTTGGGTGAATGGGAATTCTATAAATAGTTGGTTTGATTACAAGCAAATGGCCCCTCAAAACTTCCCCTCATCCTCTCATTTCAATAGTTTAGTCTTTCATTTCTTGCTTAGGAATTCAATAGTTTTCATTTGTTGCATGCATAGTTAGTCTTATTTTGTTGTTTAGAAGCCACATGATCTTCTTGTTCTAGTGTTATTATTATTTCATACAATCAATTGAGGTAGGATAGTTTCATTTTCAGTCTGAAGCCATTAGAGTTGTAGTTTTGTTCATCAAGAAGGATAGTTTCAGGTTCTGGATGTTTTGTGTTGTATGACTCGCAATAAATCCCGCTAGGAATTGCATAAGCCAAGCTCTGTTCTCTTGCGCTATCCCTCTCCTACTCACATTGTATTCAATCTACATCCAAAGCTGCCATTGTTCCAATACCTACTTCTATTGATGCTAGCATTACACGCTTTTTTGGATTCACGTGAGCACGAAGGAACGAGGAGACCACACTGAGGGGACAAAGCCACACACAATGGATTTCCACTATTCTGCAAAATCCAGGTTCAAGCTTTCAAAGTTCTAGTTAAAATATACCAAATAGAGTAGTGAATTACTTCATTTCGGTTACGTTCATTTTCGATATTGCCGGGAAGTCATGGGGATCGATAGTTTCTGAGAAACTATGATTCATTCCTCACTTCTGAGGTAGGATCAAAAATCTTTCAATTAAATTAGATCAGTTATTTAGTTATTTAGAATAGATTCACAATTGCATACACAGACAAGTAGCTATACTCGGCTACCTTGTTTGTTTTTAATTCTGTTATTAGGTTAGTTGTCATTTTCTAGATATATTAAATAGTTTTATCTTAATTTTGTTAAATATTCTATCAAAAATACAAAAATAGAGAATTTATATATGTTGTGGATATACTTTGCATAATTAGTTTACTTTGCTTTAGTTAGATTTATATTGTTTCTTTTGTATGACAATCACGGGACCTAGGGAGCCCAGAGAATACGTATTCGAGCCAATCGTGCCTCAACCCAATCTTGTTGCAACAATAACTGACATAGACCAAAATCTCATAATTCAGGTCTTCCGAAAACAACAAGACCTACAAGAAATCAGCTCACAGTTAAGAGGATTAAACATAGAAGATGACAAAGCGCATACGTTTTGGTCAAACCAGCCAAACTATAGATTGCCTTAATAGATATCCGCATGACTGTAGAAGGGCTTGAAAGAGAGAAAATTTGGTTGTGATCCTTTGGTCCCACAAAGCCAGATGCAAGAGACATCCTCATTGACATAGACACTAGCTTAAGAATTCAAGTTGCTAGAATGCCTGTAAGGTACTCTGAGAAGATTGTGCAACTTTTAGTTCTAAACATAGAGGCCGAAAAGGCATACGACTACTGGATATTAGGGATTAGGGATTGATTCTTCACATGACCATAGGAGGTCCACAATGACCATGAACTTATGGTTGTGATCCACAGTCCCACAACCCAATGGGCCCACAGGTCAATCAGATGTTGATGTTGGTTTACACACATTAGTATTTAGGTCCTCTCCACTTCCACCAAACATTATCACACAACTATCCTCACTAGACGTAGTAGCTAATCAAGCTAAGGATTTCTGGACTAGACCAGAGAATCACCCATAGAATCCACTATATATCCATCATCCATTTTCATGACCTTATCGGGAGACATATACGAAGCACCCACAGGTTATCTTCCACGTATTCCACAACCTATAGATCGGATCACACGAGCTCGATATTGATTGGAGCCTTTGAGCAGTCATCCTCACCGAATGATCTATCATGCCAGTTTCAGGTTAGGAGGGCCTTCTTTGCCTTAGATTCACAGATTCCATTAGTGCGTCGAAGACATAAGATTTCCTAACTAGTTTTTTTGCACCCCACGTATATTCCATCCCCACCGGCTATCTCGGCACATGACCTCGGGAGGTCGGGTGTGAGGAAGAGTTACTTGTAGATTCCCATGCTTGCTTGTCACTTTTCCATCGTACAAAATTGGTGAACCCAACGTGAACTTCCTACTTTCTGGTTTGAGTCTTATTTCTACTTGTTCTTCCAATTAGTATACTTTTCATCTTTTCCACCTCATTAGCCTTCACATCAGCTTCACCAACAAAATTGGTGAACCCGATATTAAACTTGTTCTTGAAACAATTTCTTCACATTTTCACACTCTTCTTTTAGTTTTCATCCATCTTCAGTTTTTCTTTTCCCATTATTCTGTGGGTATTCATATACCCCCGAATATGTCGGGATTCGATGCATATGGCAAACCTCTCCTAGGTCTTGAAGCATACTACGATCAATCAAATGAATAGACAACCATCACCCTCGCTCTCAGCATGGGGTGACAACTATTCAACTAACCGGTTTTCAACACAAACTCCACCTCAAAGGACTAGATATAGTTCTTCTTTCCAAATAGAGGAGTTGGATCAGCTCACTCAAATGCAACAACCAGAGCCTTCAGGCTCGAACAACATGATGCTCACTGGAGAATCTGGTTCATCTCCTCAAGTGTTGCTTAGACCACAAATTAGTAGACAATCAGATCCATATCTATTTTTAGATGATGAACATTTAGCACATTTATGCCAGAGTGAACAATGCTCTCAAAGTATGTACCCACCTATAGGAGGTTTACAAACACAACCCGAGGTCTCTTTTCAAGAAAACACCTCCATTCCTCCACCTATGGGAAATGCCCATGATGGAACTTGGCAGGGTAATGATCAGTTCATAGTAGGGTACCATATGCCTATACAACCTCAAAATATACAACAACCACTGAGGAAAAATACTGTGACTTCACCAAACGAAGTCATCTCAACTTTAGTAGAAAAAGTTAGAGGGTTAGAACTTGCTCAAGCAAATCAAAATTCTCAATTCATGCAAGCAGGAAATTCCAATCCTCCACATCATCCTAGCCAAGTAGACCTCCTCACAGGAACAGGCACATTAGGCATGCCTCCTCAATATTCACAACAAATGCCAACTAGAACCACGTTTCTCTAATGCCGCTCCAGTGGAAAATATGATACCTCCCGGTTTAGTACAAAATAATCCATTCCTAAGCAATGCTCCTCCATACTTAAACATGTATTCCAAATCACCACAGGGAGATATGTTCTCTTCTCCCGGATGTTTTCTCAACCACATGGATTTCCTTATGTCCCTACAAATACATATGCTACGCCATATCAACAACCCATTCCACCTCCACCCCCTCAGCAAGCACCATCAATGGTCGAAACCTATGCGATAGGACTTATTCAGAATATTTGAAAGAGCCCTTAGACTTCACTATACGAAGTGTCATGCTTCCAAGACCTCTTCCCGATTTTCCCAAGTACAAAGGGGAGGGAGATCCGAATGCACATATTAAGGCCTATGCCACAGCCATTCGAGAACTGCTCCCTTGGGATGGAGTTGTTGCTAAAATATTCCCAAAAATTTAGAGGGTATCGCCCTCGATTGGTATTATAGAATACCTGAAGCCTCAATACATTCATTTAAACAACTCATTTCAGAGTTCATCAAGGTGTTCGACATGAACAAATTGTTGAGAACAGGAATCAGGGAATTCTTGCATATTAAACAAGAACACAATGAATCTGTTGCTCATTTCATCCAAAGATGGCATACAGTCCTCTATTCTTCAACAAGCACTCCAAACATGGATCAGATGGAACTATGTGATTTATTCCTTCATTCTCTCAGCAGAGAGATAAAGGAAGAAGTCCAGAAGTTCCCACTAAGAACTTATGATGAAGTGCTCGAGAGCGCCCTCCGAATAGATCAAGCTGCAATAGATAGTGGTCGTCACAAGACATATGGAACAAATGGGAGGTTAATCATCCCCAACCAAAATACTATGACTTATCCTACTACCACAAACACCAATCAAGGACCTAAAATCCTTAACAAAAACCGTGGAGTGACAACAGATGGAGTAACTGACCAAACTAAAAAGGAAAATGTTGTAAATGCTCCACCACGGTTAACAATCAACGAAACAACAATTTTACCCCAACAATCAACGCGGTGGATTTTAATCATCCACAACAACAACAACAACAACAACAAGATCCAGACACAGGGTCCAAGTCAAAACTCAACTGGATATCAAAACCAAAGGCAACAAACACAAAACTTTAATCCTAATAGTCAATGGTTTAATCAGAGTTTTGGACCACAACACGTGCCAAACCAACAACCTAGGAGTTATAATCCCAACTCGTATTGTGGTTTCCACAAAATTGAGGCCATGACACTAGGACTTGCCATGATTACAATAAATTCATGCAACATTTTCCTAAGAACAAAGACAACTTTTCATAGATATGTTCTTAGCAGATCCTGCATCACCTATGCCAAACACTTTCACATGGGAGTAGTCTCCCTCAAAATGCACCCTCAAGATCTTCAATGATCCACTCCCAAATCACAATAACAACAAATTAAATCCAAATGGGATGAACAAGGGTGTAATGACAGGAAACAATGATCATGAAGCCTCGACTTCACTAAATCCACCTGTCGCACCGCAATTAGGAAATCAGCCACGAACCAAGATAGTTGGTTTAGTGGAGTTAGACACTGAGCTACACGTGGAAGCCATAACAAGGACATGAGAGTATTCCTCTCAGCCAAATCCAAGTTACCCACTAGAGCCAGATAACATTCAACAAACATTAGTAAAACCCGTAGGTGCCTATGATTTAATTAATGACCTAACAAAGACCTTCTCTCACATCTCCTTTTTGGACTTGTTGAAGAACTCTCCTACCCATAGGGCTGCTCTTTTAGAAGCATTAGGTTTAGGTCATTTAATTAACATCACTCCACCTCCCAAAACACAGGTAAACCATATAGACTTTGATATCCACCCTCCGGGGCAGCTGGATAGGGATACCGAGTTTATATTTGACATAAACAAAATGCCAACAAGATGTTGAGATTACACGTAGAGGTGATCCAACCTTACATTTACAAGTGTGGGTTTATAACAATTACGTTAAACATGCAATGGTTGATGATGGGGCAGTAGTTAACATAGTCCCCTTCTCTTTCCTTCAAAAGCTAGGGTATGGAGAAACAAATTGTTCCACACTCAAGAAATACACTAAGAGGCTATGATAGCCTTAAAGCCACTTCGATTGGGACTATAATACTACCAAGTCACCTTAGGACCCAAAACAATCCTCACTGAGTTTTATATTATAGATCGGGAAACCAACTATAATATGATCCTCGACGACCATGGATACACCGTATGAAGGCAATCCCTTCTATGTTATTTCAGGAAATAAGATTCTTGCACTTAGGAAAGATATTCATAGCAAAAGGTGATCCAAAACCATTCGATATACACCTAGTAGACCTGAAGAAAAGGCCAGGCATTCACTCTGAGTTTGAACTCCCAACAAACCAACTTAACAAACCAACCAACTCAAAACCGGAAGAAAAATTAATACCTACAACAGAACTAGAAATTACGAACCTAGTCAAGAGCATCCCAGCCCTCAAGGATGAAGCTAACATTGTAGAAATAGTATCATTAGGAACTACTGCAAAAATTGTTGAATTACTAGAACAAGATCTACCAATTTTCCTACCATTTGATTCCACAGGTATGGGATGTACCCTAGGAGTTGGTTCTCTTCCAGCAGAGGAACTCTGCATGGTAGAAGTAACCAAAGCAGAAGAAATAGATGTAACGAATGTCCCAACATCCATCTTCCCAAATAAACATTGGACTCTCCACTTTGATGGAGCTAGATGTCATTATGGGGCTGGGGCAGGTGTGATCTTTACTTCTCCCGAGGGAAAGATCCTACCATTCACCTTTAAATTAAATTTTGAATGTACAAACAATGGTGCTGAGTACGAAGCCCTCCTCCTTGGTCTCATCATAGCTAAAAGGATTGGTGTTAATGACATCAGAGTGTTAGGAGACTCACAATTAGTAGCAAACCAAGTCTCTGAGGTGTATGAGACTAGAGCTGAACACTTACAGCTCTACAAAACAACAAGTATTAGATTTGAGCAAAGGATTTAACTTCATATCCATTGAGGCAATCCCATGAGAACAAAACCTTCTCGCAGATTCGATAGCAACCTCAGCTTCACGTTTCACTCCAAACAGTG
Organism: Taxus wallichiana var. yunnanensis; assembly: GCA_018340775.1. Lineage (NCBI taxonomy): Eukaryota > Viridiplantae > Streptophyta > Pinopsida > Cupressales > Taxaceae > Taxus > Taxus wallichiana. The sequence goes on from CM031239.1 coordinate 166,660,176, forward strand.
AGTTGGAAGACACCCGTTTCATGGTATCCCTTCGTACTGAACCATTAGTAAAGAAAACGTCAACAAACCCTCTTCTAACACACATAGCTGAGAATAAATCTACTATCTTAGGTCACGTTGATAGTGATAGAGCCACTCTTGATTACCTAAATGCCTATGCAGAGTTACATCTCACCCATCACATGGTAGATTTTCCTTAATCCCACATTCATCTTCTTACTTTGGAAATCCCATGGTAGAGCTTCCCCCACAAAAGGAACTCGACATATACGTGGTAGAGAATGGAGAAGATCTGGAACTACCTCCAGCCCCGCCTGAGTTTGAAGAAGGTAACACTTCTTTAATCAAAGGAATGATTGATATTAACATCGGAACGGAGGAAGAACCAAAGATCTTGAAACTAGGATCTTCGTTAACTCTAGAAGAGATAGAAATACACACTCGAATCCTCAAAGAACATCAAAAGGATTTTGCATTTAATTATAAAGAAATGATGGGAATTGCACCACACATCATGGTACATAACCTCATCACCAAATCAGATGCAAAGCCAATTAAACAAAAATCGAGACCAATGAAACCCAAGGTAGCTCTCATGGTGAAGGAAGAAGTAATGAAACTTCTCTAGGTAGGGTTCATCAAACCAGTCGATTACTCTCAGTGGGTATCTAATATCATCCCCATTCTCTAAAAAGAATGGGAAGATACACATCTGCATAGACTTCGAGACATTAACAAGGCGTGCCCCAAGGATGACTTCCCATTACCATCCATTGACGTCATCGTTGATGCAACAACTGGATTTGAGCTTTTGTCTCTCATGGATGGGTTCTCGGATACAATCAAATCAGAATATCTCGAACAAGACCAAGCCAAAACCATGTTTATAACTCCTTGGGGAACTTATTGCTACGTTGTTATGCCATTCGGTCTCAAGAACGCTGGCGCTACATACCAATGGGAAATGACATACATATTTCATGATCTTATTCATAAAATCATGGAATCCTATGTAGATGACTTGTTGGCCAAGGCCAGGAAGTGTTGTGATCACCCGGAAGTGCTCCGCATCATTCTTTCATGTTTGATCGAATACGGAGTCACACTAAACCCTAGAAAAATGTGTATTTGGTGTGACAGGAGGGAAACTCCTAGGTTACATTATATCATCATGAGGGATCGATGTAGACCCAACCAAAATCTGGGTTGTTCTTGAGATGATCCCACCATCAGATGACTCTGGCATTAGATCATTTCTTGGAAAGCTCGGTGCAATCCAGAGATTCATTCCAGACTTAAGTTTTGTTGTTCATCCGATCAACAATTTGTTGAAAAAGGATTGCTGCATTATTTGGACAAAGGAATGCCATGAGGCCTTCAAAGTAGTTAAATGCTTCTTACTGTCTCCTCCCACGTTAATGCCACCTAGACCAGATCATCCTTTGATCTTATATTCATGAGCTACGGATGTCTCGCTAGCCTGCATGTTGGCTCAAGAAGACGATGATAAATGAGAACGTGTGGTCTATTTTATTAGCCTGAACATTGCTTCGATTATGAAACACATTATACACAAGTAGAATGAGAATGCCTTGCCATAGTCTTTGCAACCAAATGCTTAAGACATTACATGCTAAATCAAGAAACAAGGGTCATTGTAAAAATAGACCATTTACGAACTTTCCTCACGCAAGGGTCCTTGTCTAAAAAGGTTGGATGCTTTATAACCTTAATGGGTGAATTTGAATTAACTTTTGTAAACCAAAAGTCCGTTAAGGGACAAATCATTGCAGATTGGTTAGCCGACAACCCGTTAGATGGAGGTGATCTAGTAGATCTAGATTTTCCCGATGAATGCATATATTACATCGAAAAACCACCTCCCATCTCTCGAATGTCCCTGGTATACGATATTATCAATTTTATCATGGACCATACATATCCAAAAGGTGCTACACCACAACAAAGAAGGTGGTTACGCATTATCGTAGCTAAATATGTTATTATAGAACAAGTGCTCTATCGTAAGGCTTTCGATGGAATGCTTCTAAGGTGTGTTGACATAGAAGAATCCAAGAAGATTCTCTATGAATCCCATAGTGGAATATGTGGAGGCCATTTTGGTGGTCATGCCACCACCACAAAATACATCAGATGGGCTATTTCTGGCCCACTCTAGAACACGACGCAATAGAGTTTGTACGCAGATGCCATAAATGCCAAGAATTTTCCCACGAGATTCACATGCCAACACAAGCTCTACAACCAATCGTGACTCCATGGCCCTTTTCTACATGGGGCCTAGATTTGATAGGGAAATTCTCTCCCTCATCAATGGATGGCCATAACTTCATAATCACGGCCACCGAATATTTTACCAAATGGGTAGAGGCTATGCCTCTTACCACTGTACCAGGTGCCGTGATCGCCAAGTTCATTTTGAACCAGATCATTTATAGGTATGGTGTCCCACAAGTCATTATCTCAGATAATGGCACATCCTTTAAGAATGATGAGGTTCATGAGCTATGCAGTAAATTTAAAATAAACCATCACATGGCCTCTCTTTACTATCCTCAAGCCAACGGGCAAGCTGAAGCAACAAACAAGACATTGAAAGCTATTCTCCTCAAAATGGTAAAAGAAAACAAATGAGATTGGCATTTAAAGTTATATCCGGCCTTGTGGGCCCACCGAACCTCAATAAGAACACCAACAGGAGCAACTCCTTTCTCATTGGTATTCGGAGCAGAAGTAGTTCTCCCACTTGAGGTTGAAATACCTAGTCTCCGCATCTCACTACAAGGGATTCTGGATGAGGAAGCTTATAGAGAGGCACGCCTCTCCCAACTAGAAAGCCTAGATGAGGCCAAAGGTTAAATGTTGAATAGTGGCATAGAGTCTATGTTGACCGGATGTGCCGGTAGTATAACAAAAAGGTCTATGAGTGAGAAATATATGAAGGAGATCTAGTTCTAAGACTAGACAACCGGATCGATAAGAAAACCGGTGAAGGAAGAAAGTTTCGGCCCAAATGGTTGGGCCCATATCGAGTCATGAAGGACTATGGAAATGGTGCGTATCTCTTGTGCACACTAGAAGGTGAGGAATTTGGTGAAACTGTCAATTCCTTGCACCTTAAATGGTTTTATACATGAAGCATCGACACTATTTGTATAATTATATCTACATTACATATTCATTTAGATAGGTTCATTTTGTTCACTCATTTCGTAAAACTTGGTGATCAAGGGACTTGCTCTTAAGAAATTCATTACAAACTTCTGATGGTATTGGTAGAAGCATTCAAATCATACTTCTTCATTTTCATAACATCATCAACTATTTCAGAATCATTTCATCAATTAAAGCTAGATATGACAAAGTCTTAACGGTAGCCATACCAAGGCCTGCATGCTTGTTCTCACTTTTGTTTCTTCCTAGGATAGGTGTCTTGCCTATGGTCTATTCTAGAAGCTTCATGGTGTCACATCTATCCCGTATATAGATCTCTTTGGAAATAAGAACATACTGACATTTTGCTCAAATAAATAAGTCGAATATAGATCAAACAGAAAATTTTACTTTTACACATTTCCTTGCCCTACCAACCTTCGGTGATGAGCTTGCATCTCTTACTAGTGACGTAGGGTTGGGAAAGGATGGGAATGCCCTTACTCGCCTATGCCTTGTCCATGGTGATAAGCCCATGCTTCCTACTAGTAGCATGGGGCAAGGTGTAGGGGGTCCTCTTGACAAGTAAACGTTGAAGGTCATAAGCAAATAGTTCAAATAAACCTTTGAAATCTTGAGTCAAAAACAAATGAATCAGATGTCCAAAATTCCAAGAGAGTTCAAAACCCGAAAACCAGATTTTGTCAACCAAGTGGCCATCTACGGATCTAAGTCTAGATAAACTGCAAAGCAAGTCACATTCTAAACTATGGAGTCACTTGAGTAGGGTAGGTTTGTAGCATCCTAATTTGGTTCCACCAACTCTTTGTCTATCTCCCATCATTACCATTTCAACACACCTCATAGCTTGTGCCCTTTCTAGCTCTCGGTGGTGAGCCCTCGCATCTTACTAGTTGCGTGGAGTTAGGAGTGGGGCAAGTGCATCTACTCATCATACCAGTTCATCATTACATTTTGTCAAAACAATATGAAGTACCGAAAATTGCTTATGAAAGCTAAAGTTCAAGATCACAAGTTCATTTGCATCATCATACATCAGCATCATGAAATACAAAAAAAAGAAAGCATTTGTGATCATTTGTTCTCCATTGCATACATTCTGAAAAGCATATAAAAACAAAATTTTTATAAACATCTAGTATACATGTGAAAATGAATCACAAAATCTCTAGACAAAGATCCAAAAGATCTAGAAAAAATATATATATATATATATATATATAATCAAGTTTTATGTACAATGCCATCATGCGCTAGGCATGGTCAAAATGCTCAATGAGCCGGAAAATACAAAATGATCGTATAAACAATCTAGCAAGAGTCACTACAAAAAGAGCCAAGTGGCCTCTCAACCCCTATGAGATCCCTCAAAAGGCACATGACCACGTCTAGGACTCGGCTACGCCGGCGCTCTGAGTGCACTGAGGGCTCACGGTCCCGAATAGTAGCTGTAGCCTCACTATGAGAGGCTCCTCATCAAGTGCTCTGCAGTCCTATACCCGGCTAACTCGGTATGGAGGGAAGTCACCATCTTGGCCACATGCCAGATAGGGGAAAAGACATCGCTATGCCTACCAGCTATTAAAGGCTCCCCTGCATCCATGGATAGCTCGGCGTGAGTCTTCTCCATGGGGAGCATCAGGGTATCAGTACATACCCGTGAATCAAGTCTCGCCACTCATCAGTAGTCTCTACAAGCAAAGGAGAAAACAAATTAGAAAATAATCAAAAGATAAAAACAAAGATGAACAAAAGGAGAGATAGCAACTAAGGCAATCCTAGCTAAAAACAAATATTAAAAGAAGAGTGACAACTCACTCGGATCTCCGGGCCTCCAAGAGGGATCCCTAGGATCAGCGCCTACCACAGATGCCACCGCTGACTGATGTCCTCCTCCTGTGTCTGGGGAAACATAGCATCCTACTACGGACTCATCCTCTCCACCTAGGTCCTGAGAGGGAAACTCCTCTGAGACTAGAGTCACCCTCTCCGCACTCTGCTCTGCCCTCTCGGCCTGTAAGATCTCCTGAGTGTCATGCCACTGGGATCGCTATCCTCCTCTCCACCGACTCACTGACCTCCATGTCCTCGGTCTCCTCCTTTGTCTCTCCCCCTGTGAACTCCTCAGACTCGGAGTCTATATCAATAGGGTCATCACTGCTATGGGCAGGACCGGTGGCAATCCTGAAGTAAAGGTGCCTGAGGAGCACCGACTCTCTCTCGGGCACGTACCACCCACCTAGCTGCAATAGGGATGCCAGGAGTAACAACAGTCCAACCCCGGCCTCTAGGACCTCCCCTAGCCTCCCGAACTGATCTGAACACTGGCACCACTGGGGGAAGCATATCAACGTAAGCAAGGCCGAACTGCTGAGGCACTCGATCAAAGGGGTGTGTCTCTACCTTCCCCATCCTATCCACAAGCTGCCCTGTAGTAGAGCAGGAAATCAAAGTGAAGGTCTCCTCACCCCACAACCCTGCCATGGCCTGATAAGGTGTGGCCTCCATATCATTAGTAGTCAGGGAAGCAACTGGCTGGTGGGGTGCTCTAAGCACCGACATCTCTATCCATCTAGCTGCCCTCACGGCTCCGGGATCCGCCACCTCTATGCCTCTCCCATAAGGGATGATACGCTCATAGACCCAGCTCATAACCAAGGTCGGATGGCTCAAAGACTGTCCCTGTAAGTGAACCACCTGTATACAAGTCGTGATAGGTGGTCCCAAGTATATCGGCTCCCCAGGCATAAATCCGACCATGTGCCTCAATCTGTGCAATAATAGGGGACCAGCAAGTAGAGTAAGGTGTCCCCTCCCTTGTCCCCGATCAATCTCGAGGCAAGGATCCCCATAATGGCCTGACGAATCAAAGGGATAGGCAAGCTAGGAATGGAATGGACCCTCACCCCCTTCTTCAAACCAGTGGAGACAACTGCGTCTCCCATATATGTAGCCCACTGAGCTATCTGAGCCCGCGACCCCACTGTCTCAAGTGTAAGTCATCTCCCGATGATCGGGACTCCCAAGATGTGGTAGACATCCTCCAGGGTGATAGTCCACTCACCCCTGACTCCTGGAAATCGGAAAGTGTTCCGATCAAGCATCCCAATACGAAAACAGGTCACATAAGTATGTGACTAGAAGGTGTGACATGAGGAACCCGTGATATACGTAATATGTCGGCCCTCTGAAGAGTATCCTGCTCGGCCTGAGAAAGTGCATCCAACACTGCTGGAAGCCACACACACTCTCTCTCTCGGCTCCATCTGATATATTCCTCCTCTTCGCATACACCCAAAAACATGCAAAAAGGAGTAAGTTAGTATTTGAATCACATTGGAAAAATCATTAAAGCATACAAGAAAATGGAAAATGCAAAAACAAGTTAAAAACAAGGTTTTTTATTCTCAAGAAAGGACCGCCACCCCGAAGGCGGCGGTTCCGTAACCACTTTGAAAGGTGGCGGTCCTATAACCGCCACCCTACTCAGGGTGGCGGTCGTGTCCCACATTTCCAAATGGGTCACGTGCCCTAAAAATGCTCAAAAATGGATAAAAATGACCATTTTGACTAAAACAAGAGCCTACCCATTAGGCGTCCCCCCCTAAGGACACATTTAAAACTAGAAATTTCAAAAATTACCCCCCATGGTGAAGATTTCATCATTTTTACATTTTAGGTATAAAAATGGTAAATCGAGAAGAACTAACCTGAGATCTCGTGGGTCGATGTTCCACTCATGGAGGCATGATCACTATCTCGTCATGAATGTTTTGACTATACTCTCATCAAAAACCATCACCGTGGGTCCCAGAGCTCAAAATCAATCAAATCGACATGTGCAAATGAATAGGAAAATGGGCCCATTTTTATATATATAGCATTTTGACTCATTTTGAATGCCCCTTTTCGCAGGTTTGGAGCACGACGGAGGTAAGTTCTTATCCCCACGCAAATGGTAAGTCCTCACTTCATATTATTTTAGTATTTATTTTTTGATTTATTTTATCTATCTGCACTTGAGTCCTCTTTTCATTTTCAGTAGTAGGGAATTTTTGGATGGATGGCATCATTTCACACATGGACGTGTCAGGTATAATTTCTAGCTTCCCATTTTGGGACCGCCATACTCGGACCCACCATTTTATGCCTCTTCATGGCTAAAATGCTTCTCCGAGGGGGAAATATGTATGTACCCAAAATTGTAAGGGTACTGTACGCTACTAAAATGATGTTACACATGCCCCAATGATGATACAGGTCTCCTCGCAAGGTGTTCGGGATCCGAAAATCTCTCCAAGTGTACGTTAACATCCCGCATGCCCCGCTTAGCCTCCGTGTGCTTTTTTTTTCTCTTTTCCCCTCTTTTCCTTTGCATTTTTTTTGTCTTCAGTGATGAAACCACCCCTCGCCCGGCGGTCGGTCTGTGACCACCGCCCCAGCAGGGGTGGTCCTGTAACCACCCCCCTGCTCAGGGTGGCGGTCCTTCATGCATTTTCCAACATGTTTTTTTAATCGTGACTTGTGTAAATTTTCAACTTTTACCAAGCTTTTTTCTCATCCGTTTTTGCTTGTATTTATGATTTTGGTTCCCTAGAATAGTGTTTCTCCATTGTTTATGGTAAAAGAGTCCTAGTTGGAGTTACCTTTGGGTGAATGGGAATTCTATAAATAGTTGGTTTGATTACAAGCAAATGGCCCTCAAAATGCCCTCATCCTCTCATTTCAATAGTTTAGTCTTTCAGTTCTTGCTTAGGAATTCAATAGTTTTCATTTGTTGCATGCATAGTTAGTCTTATTTTGTTGTTTAGAAGCCACATGATCTTCTTGTTCTAGTGTTATTACTATTTCATACAATCAATTGAGGTAGGATAGTTTCATTTTCAGTCTGAAGCCATTAGAGTTGCAGGTTTTGTTCATCAAGAAGGATAGTTTCAGGTTCTGGATGTTTTGTGTTGTATGACTCGCAATAAATCCCACTAGGAATTACATAAGCCAAGCTCTGTTCTCTTGCGCTATCCCTCTCCTACTCGCATTGTATTCAGTCTACATCCAAAGCTGCCATTGTTCCAATACCTACTTCTATTGATGCTAGCATTACATGCTTTTTTGGATTCACGTGAGCACGAAGGAATGAGGAGACCACACTGAGGGGACAAAGCCACACACAATCGGATTCACCACTATTCTGCAAAATCCAGGTTCAAGCTTTCAAAGTTCTAGTTAAAATATACCAAATAGAGTAGTGAATTACTTCATTTCAGTTACGTTCATTTTTCGATATTTCGGGGAAGTCATGGGGATCGATAGTTTCTGAGAAACTATGATTCATTCCTCACTTCTGAGGTAGGATCGAAAATCTTTCAATTAAATTAGATCAGTTATTTAGTTATTTAGAATAGATTCACAACTGCACAGACAAGTAGCTATACTCGGCTACCTTGTTTGTTTTTAATTTTGTTATTAGGTTAGTTGTCATTTTCTAGATATATTAAATAGTTGTTATCTTAATTTTGTTAAATATTCTATCAAAAATACAAAAATAGAGAATTTATATATGTTGTGGATATACTTTGCATAATTAGTTTACTTTGCTTTAGTTAGATTTATATTGTTTCTTTTGTATGACAATCATGGGACCTAGGGAGCCCAGAGAATACGTATTCGAGCCAATCGTGCCTCAACCCAATCTTGTTGCAGCAATAACTGACATAGACCAAAATCTCATAATTCAGGTCTTCCGAACAACAACAGACCTACAAGAAATCAGCACAGCTAAGAGGATTAAACATAGAAGATGACAAAGCACATACGTTTTGGTCAAACCAGCCAAACTACAGATTGCCTTAATAGATATCCGCATGACTGTAGAAGGGCTTGAAAGAGAGAAAACATTTGGTTGTGATCCTTTGGTCCCACAGCCAGATGTAGGAGACATCCTCATTGACATAGACACTAGCTTAAGAATTCAAGTTTCCAGAACACCTGTAAGGTACTCTGAGAAGATTGCGCAACTTTTAGTTCTAAACATAGAGGCCGAAAAGGCATATGACTACTGGATATTAGGGATTAGGGATTGATTCTTCACATGACCATAGGAGGTCCACAATGACCATGAACTTACGGTTGTGATCCATAGGTCCCACAACCCAACGGGCCCACAAGTCAATCAGACGTTGATGCTGGTTTACGCACATTAGTATTTAGGTCCTCTCCACTTCCACCAAACATTATCACACAACTATCCTCACTAGACGTAGTAACTAATCAAGCTAAGGATTTCTGGACTAGACCAGAGAATCACCCATAGAATCCACTATATATCCATCATCCATTTTTCATGACCTTGTCGGGAGATATCTACGAAGCACCCACAGGTTATCTTCCACGTATTCCACAACCTATAGATCGGATCACGCCAGAGCTCGATATTGATTGGAGCCTTCGAGCAGTCATCCTCGCCGAACGATCTATCACACTAGTTCAGGTTAGGAGGGCCTTCTTTTCCTTAGATTCACAGATTCCATTAGAAAGGATTGGAATGACAAGGTATCAGCTGTTCTTTGGGCATATAGAACAACCTATAAATGGTTGAACAAGGCCACACCCTTTTAATTGGTGTTATGCATAGAGGTTATACTACCTATGGAATTTAAACTACCATCAATGGATATTGCACACGCAGTGGGTTGGATGATGAACAAGATTTGGATAATTGCATTGATAAGTTAATGCAATTAGATGAATGATGTGTTATTGTGTGTTGGATCCGAGAAGACAAAAAAAGGAAAGACAAAAGGTTTGGCATGATAGGCACATCAAGAATAATTATTTTGCTATTAGAAATATGGTACTTCTGTATGAATCCAAGTTTGTATGCCACCCACTAGAAGTTGAAATTTTACTAGTTGGAACCCTTTGTAGTAACCAAGATATTAGACTCAGTGCATGTCAATTTTACAAGCACTAGGTGACACCATATTGCCCAGTTATTTTAATGGGATTAGGCTAAAGCCCTACTATAAATAAGCTTCATTTAAGTTTGTAATAAGGTATTATTGTCACTTAGATTAGATTTCCCTTTCATGTTTTATTTTTCATTACTTTTTAATGTTATAATAAGAGTGTTCATGCGTAGGAGCTGATTACTACTTATTGATTTAATGCGCAGAGGACTGCACATTCTTGTAGTGTGGGGTGGAAGTAGGTGTAACTATGTGTAAAAATATTGAAATGAATGTAATTTTCTTTGGTTTGTCTCAAAAAGGTGCACGAGATAGAAAAATTGAGTGTTACAAGTATTGTAGGTGCTTAGGAATGATGGTACTTAAAAGGAATTTCTCATATTGGAAATCCATGTGAGAAAGAAGCCGCACAATGTAATGCGAGTGAGGCAACAAAAAAATACTTGGTATATGGAATAGAGGAACATGGGTTACAATGCAGGAAGTGTGGACAAGGATGTCTATAGCACTTTGGGAAGTAATGGCGCGCTGAAGGTTACTGGGTACATGTGAAAGAAAACAAGAAAAAGGACAGAAAAATCAAAAAGCACATTTAATGAATTAAATAAATGGTAGGTGAGGAGAGGAAATAAATGTGATACAAATTTGGAAATCCATCCATAAAAGGAGCACCGGTGAGTTTAATATTACCCTAGCTTGCGAAGAGTTTGAGCATTGAAAGAGTGAGGAAGTGCGAAGTTGTGTGAAAATGCGAAGAGCAGGGGATATTTGAAGAAAACTAGAGCAATATAACACATGACCAAGTTTAGAAGATCCTTCAAAGGAAGTTCAAGCATGAAGAAGGCATGGAGGTTTTAATTACATAAGGTTGAGGCTCGAATCTTTGAGTTTGCAAATCTAGGGTTTGAAGAAAGTAGATTTATAGAACTTGAAGTTAGAGGTTAGGGCATGAAGTTGAGTGATGCAAACTAGAAAACAAGTACCAAGCAAGGGTTTCTCTACATATTTCTCTACAAATTTTAAAGTTGTGAAGTCTGAAGAATTTTTGAAGTAATGGTGGAACCAAATAAAGCACCTACATTGTCACCCAAGGGAAACAGAAGGGTAAGAATATGAAGCCTATAGTAGAAGACTTGCGAAAATAATGGTTCGCATATATGTAATATACATGAGAGGTGATTGTAGGGAAGTCGTGGGAGTCACACTTAACCAAATGTAAGATAAGTGACTACAATCGTCACTTAGAATCACACGAGGCCGAGATAAACAAGTCTTTGAAGAATATGGATCGGAGGACCGAAGATAAGTTGTTTTATGACGACAAGGTGCAAAAGGAATTATAGAGCAAAAGATTTCTCCAGTTGTATGATTTTCCTTTATTTGACAATCTTAATCACTTGTATCAGTGGTTGATTTCATGCATCCATGACGACTATTTTTACTTTGTAGGGAGAAGAATGCACATCACCATGTAGTGTATTGGGATATTTACAGTTTACGTAGTTCAAGCCTTGAGATAGAACCTGGCTTGAAGGAAAATGTAGGAGAATATACCACTACCATTTCATCCAAATATCAAAGGGTAGGCTTCACGATGGACATTGTAAATATTAATGACCTAGGCACAAGATTCATTGCAGGCCTAATCAATTACAAATCAAGAACATCATAGTGGTGTAAAAATGTAAATAAAAAGTGGCTTCACATAACGCGTAAGATGGTGCTGAATATTACATAAAACATTGCACAATTCATTGTTGAAGGAATTATTGAAAAAGCGTGTGTAAAAGAGTGAAAGGTGAAAAGATAACTTCGAGACACCATCCTTACGCTAATTATCTTTGATCGAGATAGGAGTGTCCGATGGGCTAACTAAAAATATGGAAATACCAGATGGACAATAAGTCCCTAGCGTAGAGGTTTTTAGAGTATACCTATGATGGAGGCATTAATAATGCATATAAACTCAAGGTAGACATAAGGTACAGGTGGATACATGAAACATTTGAGCATGAATGGTGTGTACCAAGGATCTTCCTCGATTTTGGATGGTGAGGCCAAGTTTACAATTTATCAACACTAATGTTTGGGGATATTTTATATAAATACTAGAGATATGATCCCATGGTGCAAACTTCCTTATGATTTCACTTCCAAGTACTTCCAAGCATCGGTGAATAGAATGTGTGATGTGCGAAGTTAAAGTTTGATGTGGAAAAGGTAGATGCTAACTTCAATACACTGTGCACTACATATGTATATCCTAACAAGTCGGCATATGTAGAGACAATGGAGTTTGACAATATAGATATCACTTCTAAGACACTAATAGTAGGTAAGGAAACATAAAAATTCTCCATCTATTTAAGGCCTATATTGAAGGATGGGGGATATATTGATGGATAATATCTTCCTCTCCTAAAACCAATAAAAGGAAAGCATACTATGGCAACCAAAAGAGCACGCAAGGAGACCAATCCTAGAAAAAATAAGAAGAAGAAAGGGAAAGGGAGGATGAGGGTAGAAGATGACACCACACTCAACCACGGTGACATGAAAAAGTTGTGAATAAGGCGCATGGAAAAAGGAAGTGGCATAGGGACTTCAGTGGCACCCAGGAAGTCCCCAAGGCTCACTCCAACCAATCCGAGCGCAGAGAATAATACCCCTCTAAAAATAAAAAGGTGAAGGTTGGTGATAAATGAAGATAGTGATGATGATAATTCAAAGGAATAAGCTACGTGCAATGAAGATACCCCAGATAAACCACAATATAGATGAGGATGAAGAAGATCCTAAAGATGAGAATTTGTAGAATGATGAAGATATGCCCACCACACATAAACTTGAAGGTCCCATAGGCAAAGAAGAGAAAGATAAGATCGATGGATATCCATCTGGAGAAGGCACAAGAGCCATAGGAATATACGTGGAGTGATGCTCACCCAAGTACTGAAAAAAAAAAAGATACCAATAGAGAGGCACACTTTGGTGGAAGGAAGAAAAAGATGAAGTCTTGCAAACACCCTAGGTTAACTATATTTATGATCAATTACAGGTGTTGTGCATAATATTCCAAAGCACAATGTAGAAAAAATACCTCTATGGCTGGGAGTTAATTAATCCAGAAGGAACAACCACGTGCACAAGGAAAATGATTTTTTAGAATATATAAAATCACATGGAGGAGTGTGATTTCAAGAAAAACAAAAAATAATGTGCTAGGCACAAAATGAAGAAGGCACTGAGGCACAATCCTCACTACCATCAAACCCACAGAGTTGACAAATGATCAAAGGCTAGCAATACTCTAAATAATATGGTAGTAGAAGTGGCATGCATAAATTTGGATAAGGGGGCCACTATTATAGTATTTTTGAAGACAAGAAGGAAAAGGATCGGGAATTCCAATGACTGTATCGAGAAACTAGCCATGGTAGTATTCCTTGATAAATCTATCCATATTGTAGATGCGATAACAAAAGTGCATCATGACTTGGAGAAAAAGGCTAAGGATGAGTACCCTTATGCATTTCACTACTTATAAGATCTATTATATATGTTTTTACATGATAAAAAGGTGTGCGATGAATGACGAGAAGAAGAGTTGGCCACAAAGCGAGAGAAGAATAAAGAGGTGGTAGCATGCAAGATAGTGAAATATGAGTTGTTGGGCACCACAATCAAGGATGCAATGAAAAATGTAGGTTGTTCTTTTGATAAATTTCAAGACCTAGATCCAATCCTTGAGGCACACACCAGTTAGGAATAAAACGAGGTTAAATAGGTGCAAGCAAATAATAAGGATAGTAAAGTTGGGCGTGAAGAGATAATGGACGAGATTATGCGGAAATGAGACATACTTAAAATGGTAAAATAATCCTTTGAGATAAGGCTTAAAGAACTCAGTTCATTAATTATACACAAAATAGATTCCATTAGGCCTTGTAGGAATTTTCGGGGATATAAAGGAGAAGGGTGAAGAAATGACCTGTGAACAAGTGTCAATTATTTTTGGATTGGTGCAGTGCAACTTCTAAGGAACTATCCGAGTGGGAAGAGATGGAGGGTACAATAAATAAAAAGTTTCTAGAGATGATTTAGCCACCTTAGGAATAAATTCAAGTGCACGCTTGTGGAATGGAAATATTCTTTAACTCATTGGGTGTATGCCCATTATTCTTCCATCTTACACATTCTTTATTCTTCTATTATTGAGAAGCATTATTTGATTCAATATTGTCGAGGACAAAAATATCCCTAGTGTGGGGTAATGCTAGTTTGAGAAAAATGAATAAGTATTAGTAAAGGAAAAACTCTCACACATAAGGGTAGGCACACGTGGGAGATCAAAGTGGTGCACAAGGGGCACATGCAGAGTATAATAGGGAAACATGGGGGCTTCACGTATGCATACGAGAAGATCAAGGACTTATCCAATTTTTCGAGAGACAAGTATAAAATTAGAAAATTAGAGTTGGAGTTCCTCACAAGTAAAGATACAAAAATAGACAAAAGTGAGATGAATTGGCTTCCAAGAAAGGGCTATAATTGGGAAAAACACATAAAAGTCAAAATTAAAGAATCATGCACAAATCAATATAATAATAGGATTAAAGAATCTCACATATTTAGGTTAATCTATTATTAGTAGGGATTGTAAAAATCATGAAAGTTATTTTGTACTCATGCCTATTATTAGGAAAGTGTGTTAATGCGGTGAAGGGAAAGACCCCACCCTTATATATAGGTAGTGTTACCTCATAATAAAGGGGGTCAATGATTTTGGTGTTATGAAGTATTAGAGTTTTGGAGTTTATATGAGAGCACACATGTCTTGTGCATTGATGTATTCAACCATGATGTATTCATCTTCTTTGCTATGTACTTCATTATGGATTATAATGGACAATTTTGTTTGGGTTGTTCAATTGACTATGTTTGAGTATGGAATTATGGGAATTCAGATCTTGTTAGCCATTCTTTATGTTGGTTGATTTTCCTTATTATATGTGTTTCTAGATTGTCATGATTTTGATAATTATCTTTACATGAATGGTTGACTTGACTATGAATATGATAAATCTGTTACTGAAATATATCTTAGTGCTCCATTTGTATGTACGGGTGAATAATAATTACATGTGTAATTATTATTATGGTAAATTAGTGAAAGTACATTTACTATGTAAATGTAAATAGTAAATGTAAAATGTGGTTAGTATGTGGTAAGTTAGTAAGTTAGAATAATAAAACAATTAGTATTGTTTTATTATTATATTGGTGAGAGTTTGAAACCATATGGGTGTATGGTTGTACATGAAGACAAATGTTGTTGTAAGGATTGTTATTTTACATCTCCTATATAATGGAGTGTAATGAAATAGTGAATATATAAAAAAATATAATATAGAGTTGTTGATTTCAATTATTGTCTATGTAGAAATTTCATAGATTCTTTGTATTAGATCATATTAATTTCTACAAAATCTTCATGCTAACATCTTGATAAACAAAGCAAAGGAGGTACACGGTGGTGTGTGCACTTTGGGTGAACTTCGAGAATTTTCGGATGAGGTTTTGGTGCACATAGCTTTGGTTTGGGTAAAACAAAAATACGTGGTTTAGGATCACAATGTATATGAATTTGAAACCAAAAAAATTATAAGACCAGTGGATGTGGTTTTAGAACTTGAATCTTCCTTCAACTCAAAACATTTTCCCCTTTGTGTCCATAAGCGTGAGGTACTATTTTGAATGTTTCAAGAAATATTCGTACCTCATATAAAAATTATTCTCCCACCATGTAGAGAATTATATTATATTTCCATTTCCTACTTTATTTCCTCCTAACTCCTTTTAGATCTCTAGGAATCATCTAGAGAATTTTAGGTTTGCTTTTGAGCTACTCATTCCTTATACCTGAAAACATGATGTTGAACAAACTAACCCTAAATGGTCATAACTTTCCTAAATATTCCAAAAATACTTTAAAAAAATTCAAGGATCTCTAATACCACCTCTAAATACTTAATACTTTTTTAGAACTCTTATGGGGGTTGCAGAACATGTTCGAAATGACCAAAGTCAACATTTCTAGGCTTCCAAGAAAACTACTCTTTGTTGAAATTTGCTTATTAGAATGATGAACCTTAACACACTTTTTTATAATAGATACATGTTTACCAAATGAATTTTAAATACCTTCAAGGTCGAGATGATGATGAAATAGGAGAAAGGTTTACTGGGAGAGATATTCAATAGGATTAGAAGGAAAAATTCTCATTCTAGCTTAGTTGTCATGGTTTGAATTTTGCATTTTTGGGCTAGTCAATTTACATGACAAAAATAGGCTCTTACTTGGGGACATTGGATAACAAGGTTCAATAAAGAACCATATATTTCTCATGGGTGAGAAAATTAGTTTTACATTACTCAATAGAGTCTTTATCATAAGCAATAGACATAAATGAACAAAACACACACATAACAAGAAGGAAACACACCAAAATTGAAAAGGAAAGGTACAAACAACTGAAATGAAATTATGGTACAAAATATGGGGTAAACAACCTCACTACCTATAGAGTTTCATGTGTTTCCCTCTACGAGGTAACTCCGGTGGTGTTCCATTAAGGTAATATATGTAGCATGTATTCTCTCGCAAAAATGTTTGACTTTTAATGGAGTGCGAGCTAAAGAGAATCAAATTTCCGATGAATTCCCTTATGTTTTCTCCTTTCGTCCCAAAACAGAAATGATCTCTCGACTTCAAAGCTTCTATCCTATGTCTTTTGATTGAATATCCTTTTCACCTTAGATTCATGTCTTTTCAATGTGTCAACTTCTACCAACCTATATTCATTCAACTTTTCCATGTAGTAGATCTATTTATCAAGAGCATCCGAATAATCTTTGTTTTCTTACCGCCTTAACAAGTTTCAAGGAAAATAAATCCTGAAAATATAGGAATTTGATCCTCAATCTCATACATTAATTGGAAAGGAGACGTATTAATTTCCTTTATGGGAGTGATCTTGTTAGCCCATAGGGCATCATATAGCTTCTTATGTCAATAAATTTGATTGACATCCTCTAACTGCGAATAATAGTGATAAGATTTTTAGTGCTAGACTCCACTTGGCCATTGCCTTATGAGTAATAATCGAGAGAATGAGACAGAGAAATATTATGGTTATAGTAGAGAAGTCTGTCATATCACATGAGCGAGAAATAGGTGGAATTATCCTCTACGATATTTTTAGGAACTCTAAAACTGAAAATAATTTTCTCTTTCAAAACATTGCACACATTCTTAGAATTTTCAAACTTTTTAGAACAGATTCTACCCATTTCGTGAAATATTCCATGGTAATAAGGACATAAATGTGGCTCATGTTGGAGTGTGGGTTTAATACACCTATGAAATCAATACCCCACTTTGTTGAAAATTTTCTTCAATGATTACGGGTGTGTTTTTCTTTCTCTACACACCTCAATAATGTGTCATTGTTTATGCAGAACATTTTACCATATTACCTAATTTTCTTCTCTAAGGCACAAAGTTATCCTTTTATTTTGATCAATTCCAGGTTGGAAATCTCCATAGGTCAATAAATAAGCTATGTAAGTGTACCGTAGATAAGCACAAGAGGAATATCTTTGATCAAGTAGGCATAATAATTATATAAGTTCTCCCATTCTTCTCAGGAAATAAGTTCACACAATCCATTACCCCACACCAACTTGGAGGGTTTGATATCAAGAACATATTCTTACACATTATAAACCCAATTTCCTCTTTTTACACCTGGATCTTGCTGCATTATAATGGACTTGATTGATGTACTTGGGGCCATAAAAACAACATGAGAATTTAAAAGATATAATCTGGAACTTTTCAATGCTCTTACCACCACATAAGCATGTTTTTCATGTTGTGATTAATTAATCTCATGTTCCTTTATAGGGTAACTCATAAATGTGATAGGTGACCGTACTTCATCTTCATTCTCTTGCACAAGAACAATAGAGATGGTATTCTCATAAGCATAACATTAGAGGATAAATTCCTTACCGAAATCGAGGCGTAAATAGTGGTTGCTTTTACAATGACACCTTTAATAGATTCAAATGCTTCTTCACCTCATTTTCTCCACTTGAAGGATTCTTTAATGAAAATATCTTTTGTGAGCTCGACGAAGTGCGGGATGACACTTCTCAATAAATTGAGCTTACCAAATAAGGAATGTACACTGGTTTTTGGTAGGTAGAAATAGTCTTTGAATAGCCTCCACTCTCTCTAAATCAATCTTAGTACCTTCCTTTCTCATAATGTGACCAAGGAGCTTTCCCTCATCAACCCCAAGGATTGACTTCTTGATTTTAGAAAATTTGGTTCCTCCTATAATAGATGAGAACATGCTCGAGCTATTGTAGATATTCTTATGTTATCTTTAAATATACTATTAGATCATCGAGGTATGCCACTATACACTTTCCATTCAAATCCTTGAAAACCAATTCCATGGTTATATGAAAGGTGGCACTGCGTTGAACAATCCAAATGGCATACAATGGTAAATGAAGGTGACCCATGGGGTGGTGAAGGTAGTTTTGAACTAATCTTATTTAAAAACTTTAATATGGTTGTACCCCAAAAATCCATCCAGCATAGACATCATCTCTAAACCTTTAACCTCCTACAAGATATGGTCCATGACTAGAAGTGAGTAGTTATCCTTCAAATAAGCTTGGTTTAGGTTCTAAAAATCCATGCAGATGCATATTTCACCACTCTTCTTCCTTACTAGTACAATATTAGCTATCCACGTTGAGTGGTGGATAGGAAATATTATGTGGGCATCAAGCAAATTCTCAACCTCTACTTTGATTGTTCTAGAAATTTTAGGGTTTTATTGCTTCTGCTTCTACTAGAAGGATTTTACATCAGGTTTCAAGGGTATAGAATGTTACATTGAATTTGGTTGGAAGTAATTAAAATCATCATATGAGTATGCAAGAACATCGAAGTAAATTTTCAATAAAGCTATGAAATTCATCCATTCTTTAGGTGAAAAAAATTTACGATGTTCATCATCCTCGGCTGCTCACTCGTTCTAATGTTTATTTTTCCATATCTAATGAAGACATGGGTGGAATTTTTGATTTACAATGAATGAACATGTCATGCTTGTAGATTAGTTCCTCCAAAGACACTCGTCCCTTTGGGATCATGTTTCCTTTTAATTGATTTGCTTTGTCTTTATCCACCGATCAACTAAATTATCATCCCTATCGTTCTTGGTAAAATCCCTTAGGAGTAAGTCACTTCCCTCAAAATATATGGACCTGAAGTCTTTTTCTATTGTAGGAAGGATAGAATCTGGTTAGAATCATAAAAACTTGCCAAATCCCTGCATTTTCTAGCACACTAGGCCAAAAGACCGATTCCACCGATAAATTTTCTCATTTGAAGTCGGATTTGGAATCGTCAATGATGTAGATACGAGATAGTGAAACAACCCCAACATTATGATCCCTAAGGTTTGTTGTAATTTTAAATACATAAAAGGATTCAATAAAATCCCAAAACCTATTCCTATAATTGTGGAGATGGGAATTTTCTAATTGAAAAACATATCTCACCTATTTCACAATTAATTCAAAGCATCTCCTTGAATAATGAGCTTCTTAATTCCAATCTCTTTTTCAGCTCTCAACCCGAGCAAAAAATCTTCATATTCAGCAGTGTTTTTTTGGTAGAGAATTACAAATTGTATGCCAATGGGAACAAGTCTCCTTAGGGAGAAGATAAGACAATTCTGCTCTTGAGCCAATTGTGTAACAACTTCCATCAAACTCCATGTTCCAAACCTCATCAACAATTTTTGTTGGCCTTTCCTCCAGAATAGGTAGTTCTTCATTCCATTTGGAACTTATGAAGTATTTCCCATTTCTTGTTTCTTCATATGGCACTATCCTTGACTCTTGAAATAATTTTTTTGAATCTATACTATGAAAGAGGATGTTGGCCCTAGGGTCATCTAAATTCTATACTATATACTTCATCTTAGGCTTCGAAATAAGTTTCTTAATATTACCCTCAGTCGGTACTAATGCGAAGACTAGTGTATTTAGATTTCACCTCCCATCTCATGCCAAAATATTATTTTGAGGATCATTCCATATGTACGTAACATATCAGCCACTAGGATGGTTTCCTTCACCCGTTTCTTTGGATAATCCACAAGGGCCATCACTAGATGTTTAATCCTCCTAATAAGTGGAACCTCTTTGGTCTCCATTGAATATCAATGGCCAAATTCCTGAGAGAGAATCAAACCAATGGCTTAAGCCACTTTGGCGGGCATGAAATTATTCGAGGCATCAAAATCAATGATAGAATTATTCATATAGTATCCATTTATCACCAACTAAATATAGAAGGATTCAATATTGTCGAGAGAGGAAGGGGTAAAGGCTAAGAGGTTTTGTCTTGGACTCATCTTGGGATTAGGAAGCAATCATTTAGAATTAGATGATAATTTTAAAGAGGATAACACTTAGGACTTTGAGCTTCCACCCTTGATTAACTTAACAAGTTTCTCAAACTAATCATGATGGGTTTGTAAGTATTCAGACTCTGAGTTTTGGACCTTATCCTTTTTACATGGTCAATGATACCAAAATTTGAAGAAGGGTTTTCAAGAGCATGGGAAACATTGGATTTCCTTGATGTATATCGGGTAATCTAATAATTATCATCATTATTATTACGTGTAGAATTAGAAACATCCTTTGTGGAAGTATTTTACTTACCTTACTTGGAGGGTGCTTTGCTTGATGGGGCACAACTTTAGGCTTCTTCTTCACAATTTCTAAAGATGTTAGGAGTGGATATCCTCTCTTTTTAATGATCTTTTCAGGAAATAGAGTTGGTGGTTGAGGATCTTCTCTCTCCTTATATTTATGCTTGGAGGACTTCTCCTTCTCAAGATTCTTTGACCGAGTGAAAAAAAGAAGAGTGATTGTTCATATCAGCCACATACTCCTCATATTCATCATTTGAAGTGGATGCATACTCACCAAAACCCACCTCTGTAGATCTAACCTATTCTATCTATATCTCACCTTATTCTTCTTCTCTTTTCAAACCTTCTTATTCTTCACTTTCTTCATTTGACCGCATCCCGCATGTTATGTTCACGAGAGGGGCTTCAAGAAAAATCCTATGAGGTGGAGGATAGATTCTTTGTTTAATCAAGAATTTATTTCTCAGAATGTCCTTGTACATGGAAGTCTAAGAAAGTTTATTTTTTAGAGAAAGAACATCATTAGCCAATTTTTACACTAATGAGTCTATGGCTCTAGAACTTGAACTTTGAGCTTTTTCCTTACTTGGGCCTTTCTTTATTTTACCATACATTAGTAAATCATCTTATACATACACCACAAGTGTCTGCACCTTGTCCAAAGAGGAATGTTGGATACTTCTTAACATGAAAAAAACTTCATTAAATTGTGCATTGGTGAAGAACCTTAGTTTATTATCTTCTATAGGCCTAGTAGGTTTTGATATCTTGTAGAGCATTGTTAAATTTGGCTACAAACTCTCTCATAGGTTCATAGGGATATTTCCTCAATTGATACCACTAGGTGAGGAGAGCATGTGCATCTTCAACTGGTTTAAATATAGCTTCAAATTTAGATTTCATACCTACCCAATTTGTGATTAATCTTCTTGGAAAGTAGTAGAACCAATCTGAAGCAACATCTTATAAATATTCCACAAAAGGCATATTAAAATATATTCATACTCCACTCCCAACACCCACAAGTTATTATCAATGCTGCGATATGATCATCAAGATGTAGTTTTCCACCTCCTTTGAACTTCAAAAAGTTATTCCTAGATCATTTAGTAGGTCATGCAATGGATGGTTCAAGGCCAATGGGCATGTGTTCTATCCCCAAGGCATGAGTACAACCACTATCTCTTCTTCTTCCTCTTCTTCTTATCCTTCTTCTTCTTCTAGAGGACTAAGTTTCATTGGTTTGGTTGTTGGTTTTCAACATGACCTTAAAGAGGAAAATTAGGATCAAAATCACTTTGTAGACACAAAATCACGCACATATTGCTATTCGTTTACGAAAGTTAGAACTAGGAATCAATTTATTATTTCTAATTTTTATTCTCTTAACAAATCTATGGGAAGAAGGGAGCTATGGGAGCAGTTAACAACTTTCAGAAGAATTTTTAATGATTTAAATTGGATTATTAGTGGAGACTTTAATACCCCCCTCATTCCTTCTGAGAAGAACGGTGGTATTAATGTTTTCACGGTAAGTATGGAGGACTTGGGTAATTTTATGGGTTGGAATGCCTTAATATATCTTCATCTCAGTGGCTCAAATACACTTGGTCCAACATGAGAGAGGGGGAAAATTTAATCCAAATAAGATTGGATTGTTTTCTTGTTAATACTTAGTGGGTTTAACAACAACATTACACTTTATCCTCCCTTCCTAGGATTGGGTTGGACCATAACCCAATAATCCTCAAAATGGGTGCTAGAGAACACAATGTGGGAAGGCCCTTTAGGTTTGAAAAGATGTGGACTACTCATCTGGAATTGGAACAAAGAATTAAGGACTGGTGGGACATTGAAGTGAGAGGCAACAATATGTTCAAAGTGACCACCAAGCTTAAAAATATCAAAGTTAATCTGAAATTTGGAACAAGGAAATTTTTGGAAAAAAATTATCAAAAAAGCAAAATAAGGGAGGATCTCAGGATTCTTGAAGAAAACATGGAACAAGGAGGGTGGATCCCTGAGGAAAAATCTAAAGAAAATATCCTTCTATCCAATTACCACAATATTCTACATCGGGAAGAGGTCTATTGGAAGCAGCAATCGAGAATCACATGGCTTAAAGAGGGGGATCAAAACACTAATTTTTTTCATATCTCTGCTACTATTAAAGCCAATAAACTATGTATTCAAGAGATCAAGAAAGGTAATGGGGATGTGGCCACTAATGATAAAGAAATTGCTTCTACCATAGTTTCCTTCTTCAAAAACCTTTTTGTTGAGGACCTTCTCAATGATGAAGTTACTAGGGAAGAAATCCTTAACCTCTTTGAACATGTTATCAGTCTAGATGAAAATCAGGAACTCACTTTGCTATCCCCTGCTTGAAGGCGAGATCAATGCTATTATGAATGCTATGGAAGGTGATTAAAGCCTTAACCCGGATAGGTTCTATGACCTTTTTTCCAAATTTATTGGGATATTGTTAAGACTGATGTGGTCTCTGTTGTTCAATAATTTTTCCAATCAGGTTGCTTACTCAAACAAATTAACCATACTTTTATTTCCCTCATACCCAAAAACATGGTGCTAAGGATCTAGGGGACTTTAGACCAATTAGTTTGTGCAACACCATGTATAAGCTCATTTCTAAATTATTGGCTTTTAGACTCGGGAAACCCTTAGTAACTTCATTTCCCCAACCAAGGGGCCTTTGTGCCTGGCAGACAAATTCTAGATAACATTATCACAATTCATGAAACTATTCATTCTATGGAACTTTCAGGAAGGGAGCTATGATTTTGAATTTGGACATGCAAAAATCCTATGACAGAATTTCTTGGGAATTTTTGTACTCCCTTCTCTTTAAGTTGGGTTATAACTCTCATTTTATTAAAATGATTCAAGCTTGTACTAAATATATGAGCTTCTCTATTATCATCAATGGGAAACCCAATGGTTTTTTCAAATCTGAAAGGGGGTGAGATAAGGGGGTCCTTTATCCCCCTTTTGTACATAATTGCTACTAAAAATTTGTACAGGTTATACCTTAAATCCCAGAGAGAAGGAAACATGGCGGGGATTAAGGTGGCCAATGGAATTGAAAATCAATTTCTGTAGTAGTTTGTTCATGACACGCTCCTTTTGGGTCATTCTGGTGTACAAGAAGCCAGGACTATCAATCACTAAGAAGTATGAGATAGCTACATGGTAGAAAATTAACTTTAGGAAAAGCTCTTGTTTCTTCATAAATGTTGAAGAGGATCAACAAAAAGATTGGCTACCATCCTGGATTGTAATATCAAAAATATCCTAGATTCCTACTTGGGAATGCCTCTCTGTGGGAGTAAACTCGAGGAAGGAGGATGGAACAAACTCATTGAGAGATTTCATAAGAATCTTGCCTCTTGGAAAGGATTTTTACTCTCTCAAGCTGGGAAGGCTCAGCTTCTTCAGAGTAGTATGTAAGGCATTCTGGTGTATATCATGTCCATTTTTATTCTTCCAAGTAGAGTCAAGAAGGCCATTAAAGGAATTCAAAAATGGTTCCTTTGGAATGGATCGAGGATAAAAATAGATTACCTTTGGTTTCTTGGGAAAAGGTTACTCAACCCAAGGAAAAGGGTGGTTTGGGTCTAAATAACATTTAGATTATGAACCACACCCTCATAGCTAAGGTGGGGTGGAGGCTTCATAAAGAGATTGGTATCTGGGTGACAATTCTGAAAGTGAAATATTTTCTACCCTCTGGTAGAATGATGGATTTCTTCAGCGACATGGTGCTCCCAAGAGGCTCTATATTCTGGAACAACCTGTGTCAAACTAGAAAATTGTTAATTAAGGGGTGAAAATGGAACCTTGGAGATGGTTCTAAAATAAAATTCTAGGAGGACCCATGGGTGGAGGATGTTGCCCTCAATTTGAATATTCCATGGAGTGAGCTTTGGCATTTCTACTCTAATGAGAAGGGAGCTCTTGTGTGCAATTACTGGGATGAGGAACGGAGATGGTCTCCTATCCTTCCCCCTCCTTTCTTTCATGGGGATATTCAACCTTTTCATGAGTTAAATAGGAAACTCAAGGATCTACATATTCCATCTGACAAAGTCAAGGATGAGAAAATATAGAGACTCACAGACACAGGGGAGTATGAGGTTAAATCTAGATATTTGACTAACTTTGATCATTTGGAATCAAATATCATTTGGAGGAAGGTTTGGAATAAGCATTTTATCCCTAAGATAAAAAAAAATTCAAGTAATTCATCAAAGGTAAGGTCCTTGCTATGGATAGACTCGAGACGGAGGGGTATGATCATTATACAACGATGTGGGTTGTGAAAGGACAATGAAGAATCCATTAGGCACCTATTTATGGAATGTAACTTCTCTTTTCAAGTCTTCATTGTGATCCTATGTATATTTAATGTGCAATGGGTCCTTCTAAGAGACTGTCCCTCTTACTTGAGCAAGTGGAACTTCAATTTTTAGAATGATATGGTTAAAAAAAATTGGAAGTTTGTCATGCCTCATGTTTTATGGGGAATCTAGATTGAATGCAAAAATAGGATTTTTAGGAACAAAGTGGTCAATCCGAGTAGGGTGTTTGATAAAGTGAAATACACTCTTAAGGATAACTCAAAGATCCCTAAATATAAATAGGTCAATCTTTTCCCAGACTGGGAAAAGGAAATTCTTATAAACTTAGATGTTGAACCCACCACCACCATTAAGGAAAAATTGAACCATAATATCAAATGGACTAAACCATCGGATGGTAGACACAAGCTCAACTTTGATGGCTTGGCCCATGTGAATGATAAAGTGGCTAGTAGAGGGGGTCTTGTTCATGATCATAGTGGAAAATGCATTGGTGCCTATGCGGGGCCCATAGGAAACCAATTGAACAATGTTGTTGAGGCCGAGCTATGCTTTGGGGTGTTAGATTTTGTCGTGATTTAGGGATAAAAATATGATTATTGAGGGTGATTCGACGTGTGTCATAAATTCCCTCAAGGATAGTAGAAAATGTGGCTAGAAGATAAATAATTTGATTATGGAGGCACGTGCCATTCTTGCTTCATTTGATCAAGTGGTCATTCAACACACTTATCGGCGTAGAATAAACCGGTGGTGGATGTGCTGACCGAAAAAGGTACTCCATGGTGGATTTGGAGACTTGGATTAGGACACGTAATCCTTGGGGTCAGGTGAACAAGCTCATTAATGATGACACAATGTAGGAGGCATTGTTATGATGACACCCCTAGATCACACGTTTGGGTTTTCAAAAAGACTTCCCTTTTTTGGAAAAATAGCCTTGTTAAATTCATTTTCGTTTTCCCCAATTTCACACAGTTTATCTCTTGGGTCTGCGAAGGTGAACACACTACAAGTTTCATGGGGAGTGATAGGGTGAGAATGGAGCCTTCTAATTTTATCCACCTCAAAAATGACATGGGTCTATGGAAATTGCTATATAAAGGTGGTTTTACCATGTTCATTTGTCGGCTTAAAGGTAATGACCCTACCCTGTTTGTTGATTTTTCTAAAGCCTGGATGGATGGTGGTTTTGTTTTTCATGGGGTTAAAATTGATGTTTCTGAGAATGCAATTTTTGAGATTAATGGGTTAAAAATTGAAGGCCTCAAAATTTTTAAAGACAAAACTAGGAAAAAACATGAAATTTCTACCTTTTTTAAGTTGGGGAAAAATCATAGCTTATGATGATGGTATTGCTCGCACCTATCTGCCAGATAGGTGGGCTGATGTTTTCTTGGTTATTATGAAGTATCTGACCCTTGAAGGAAAATTTCAAAAAATCTTTACTCATCATTTATCTATCCTCAATTTTTTCCGTCAGACTAGACTATGAGTCTTGCTTATTTTCTCTATCGGTTGCTTCTCTCGACCATTGAGGATTTTAAGAAAGAGAAGACGGATATCCCCCTCCACTAAGGTCTCATTCTTCTCATGGTTCAAAGAGGTAAACCTACCATCCCTTGTCCTGTCAATGACCATGATTCTGATTAGGAAACCCTCGCTTCCCACCTTAACAAAATCAAGAAACAAAAAGTTATTGATCTTGATAAGGGTATCACGGATGCCTTGTGTAATATTAAAAAAGGGATCAAGAATTTGGATGAAAATTCCACTAAAAGGGACTAGGAACTTGTTGAATGGGAGGCCAGACTAATGAGGGTTGAGTCCACTATTGACATCATTCTCACCGTCAACAAAACCTCATATAGGAGATGAAAGATTTCCATCAAAGGATTGATACCCAAAACTTAACCATTAGGGGTATCCAAGCCGATTATGTTATGCAAGAGCATCAGATTTATATTCTACAAGATCAATTCACTACTGAGGAGGGAAAAAACAAAATGAAGCTGATGTTGGTTCTTATAACGGTGAGGAGCTGAATACTAGTGACAACTCAAGTATGGTTGCAGAGTCAAATCATAGCAAGGAACAAAAGGATGAGCAAGGTTGAGACCTAGACGAGAAAGAGGAAGTCAACCATCCAAAAAGGGTCATCATCAAGGTGGTTGGCATGAGAGATGGTGGTCTGAGCACTAGATCCTGTAGTAGGGCTACAGAGAACTAATTACGTACCTATTGTTGCCCTTTTTTTTGTTTATTTTTACCTTGCTTGTCTCTGTCCCTTTGGGACTTCAAAAAACTCTGTTTTAATTTGCAAACTCTTGTAGTTTGGCCCATTTGTGTGGGGGCATGTTGTCAAGTGGTTTTGACTCTACCTCCATGGATTTGTTTTAGTTTTTATCTTTGAAAAACTTTCTTCTCTATGTATGGGGTTTTTTTGGTCCCGGGATTAAAACTAAACCTTTTTCATCTTATCTAAAAAGAAAATCACACACATACTACTATTTTACTATACTAATAAGTATGTTGTTTTATGTATAGATCTTGAGTAAGAAAATTATTCACTAGTGACACACTTCCTAGTCCATCTGCTTTCTTGGATTGCTTATATTGTTTTTATCTCTCACATTTGCCACTTCTACACCAATTCGGGTCAGGTCATTGGGATCCATGTCCGTCAGTATTATCACATTTGTTGTCAGTTGTCTTAGGACACTAACACCTAGGACTAGACACTAGTGCCCAGACACTCTTGTCCAACCTGGTCGCTCGTATACTCTTTAGTTTTGTTCACATTTTTGACATTTGTGGTCAGCATTTTCAGTTTTCTTACTCCTATCTCAATGTCCTAGTCGGTATGTCATGTCACTAGTGTCAAAATTCAAGCAAGAAATCCCTATACAATCACAACATACGCCATACCATTATAGGGCAAACAATTTCTATCAAGGCTTATCTATCTACATATCAAAGGGACTATATCATGTGCTTATTGCTATGCATACACACTACATAGGAAGAGGAAGCTCATTTTTTCATCCACACATTTGCATTCTATCTAGCTACAACTCGTTATCTTGGTGTCATCAACATGAGGGAAACCTAGGAACACTATTGCACACACAAGCACATATAACTACATGGGGTCTGAAATGTAGTGCAGTGCTCAGTTGTAAGTTCAATTTATTGACATCCAAGGACAGATTCGACCTTCCATTTTGAATTTTTATTTTTAGGATTTGATGTAGTTTGGGGGTATTCCAGGAGACTATTTTTGTTGCTGCAGTTCATAGGTACTTCAACCATCAAAGTGCAACATACAAAGCGACAAAAGGTGACAACTAGAGAACATCTCACGACCCTATGAAATTGGATTTCCCACCTCTTGAGAAGTCACAAGCACTTGGAATAGGTCTCTAGTGTCCTGGCGCCCCGACCCTGCATAGGCGCATTAGTCCCAACATTCTCAAAACTTACGAATTTTTTTGGGTTCGATTGCGAAACTTTGAATTGTTGTTTCATCAGTTTTTCTTAGTTCATACACACTTCGAGGATAAGTGAAATCAAGATAAGTGCCCTACCTCTCTCATTTTATTTCATATAAAATTTCTTAGCATTTGTATTTCATTATATATCATTGTAGTAGTATATAAATTCATATTTTGGTAAAATATAAGATATTTTATTAAATCACTCACGAAAAATACTCGGCCGGTTCGCATTACTAGTCAAGAAATGGGAAGTCTCAAATCAGCTAGTCGTTTCTCTTCGAATGTTGGATTAATTGTGTCATTAGCTCGAGTAGACCTTTTGTATATCCTTTCTACCATTTTTAGGTTTTATATACAACTCAAAACATATTTTTATGTGCCCTTATTTGTTGATTATAATTTTTTCTTACATGTTGCAAATATTTTGCATGTTCTTATTCATAATGTAGAATTATTGAGGCTATGTGATAGTGAGTTAAAAAATTTATGCTATTCTAGATGCAATTTCTCAAATTAGTTGTGAAATATTCTTGAGTATCCGAAAGAAAAGAATATTAGGTCAGAAACATGAGCATTTCAAGGAATGGTCATTATGATAAAAATGTAGAGTAGACATCAAGGCTCTTAAGATTCTCAAATTCTAATTTTTGATTTCTTAGATATATGATTTTTTGGATTTTGTTGTTATAAGAGTGGTGTAAAAAGGAGAATCTCCACACGGTGGGTGCAAAATAAGTTTTGGCAAAATAATATGTTACAATGAAAAATTAGTGGATTTTCACCAATGATTTAAGAATACATCCCTACTCTTGGTAATGGGGAGACTCCCATTTATTTAATTTAAAAAATAAAATATCGGTGGTGTGAAGCTAGGTATCACACAAGAAGACTCTACTAGAACCTGTGGAAAATTTCTTGCACTTAGTGCAAGGGAGGAATTTTCTTAGAGAGAGAAAAGGTAAGGGGAGTAAGAATGTGG
Organism: Taxus wallichiana var. yunnanensis; assembly: GCA_018340775.1. NCBI lineage: Eukaryota > Viridiplantae > Streptophyta > Pinopsida > Cupressales > Taxaceae > Taxus > Taxus wallichiana. The sequence continues at coordinate 166,690,005 of CM031239.1, forward strand.
GAAAGGAGGGTTAAGTTTGTGGATAGGAACTTGCATTCCACAACATTAACCATAATAGTTCTACACTCGATTAGAATAACATTAAGAAAAAGATAAGAAAAAAATCGAGATGATTTCTATTGGTTCATTTTTCAAAGGCATTAACACCTTCCTTGGTTTTATAAGATTATCATGTCTACAAAGCTAATCATGTAAAGAAATGAAAGAAACATAGAAAAATGAAATAGAAGAATGTAATATTTTTCTTGTATCTTAGTAGTGTAATAACTATCTACTTAGAGACTCACAATTGACAACCCTTAGAATGAGGAAGTCTTCCAAATATATAGCTTTACAAAGAGACCTTTCATCTACCCCCACATGACTTTTCACCTACCTTATTCACTTGTGACCTTTCATATTCCTAGGAAAGAAAAGTGAGTCCCTTTTATTAATTAAAGAGAACTCATTACAATGTTAAACTATAGGTCACATTTAAGTGAATAAGACAAAAAGTGAAAAGTACCTTCCCAACGAAGAATTAGAACATGAGAGAGAAAGGAAGGATGAGAGAAGAAGAGGGGGAGAGAATCATGTTGATGGAGATGATGCATCCGTTGATGAATATTCACTGTTGGTGAAATTTTTAAGTAATATACGGGAAAATTTCTTCATTTTTGAACTCCTTGCTGAAGCATGTTGTTACAAGTGTCACTTTCTCTGCTTGAGGGATATGCACAAAGCTTAGAGCCTTGATCCAAGTTTCAGAAGTAATGTTGATGTTTTTACATTGTTTGAACCAAGTTTGATGATCCTTAGCAATATTGGAAATTGCACACCTCAAGATATTCCAAAGTGTCCTCGTTGAATGAGAAGGGATCTCCTACTTCTTTCCTAACCAATTCCTCAAATGGCTTCAGAAGGTCTTCCATTAATGAATTCTCACTTATTGGAGGTACTTCAAGTTTTTGTAATCCATTGCTTATGTTTTCCAAAAAACTGAATTGATATCTTCATAAGAATCAAGCTCATCGAAGGAATTTTCATCATTTCATATCGGGCAACCAATGTTCAAGACCAAATTGGGGAAAATTCCCAGTTATAGAATTGAGCATATTTTTTCCCACCAATATGAAAGATTCAAGGTTACCTATTTCCATTGCCAATGGAAAAAATTGATCCCAAAGAGACTTTTCCTTTTCAATTTCATATTTGGTCATCTTTACCTTCACAACGATAGTAAGAACAAACTCAAACAGTGAAAGAATTTCAGGAAAAAGAGTTTTATCTTTCTCAAGAATCTTGTCAACCCATCGATCATTAGCTCTTCTTTGCATGGAATGACCTTGAGTCCTTTTGATTCTTTGTAAGGTTGAAGCTATTGATATGATTAATATATTCAGTGGAGAGAGACGGAATTAAACTTGGATCCATAAATGAGTGAACATGTGAAGTGAGGATTCTCTCATGTTCTTCCAACTTCTCAATTTTCTATTTATACTCTTTGTTCATTGAAAGAAAATGGGCAACAGACTCTTTGAACAAATGTGCATCCCCTTCATGTGTTTTTGTCCCCAAAGGAATTGTTGTCATTTCATAGTCTTCTTGAGTCATCTCCTCAATGGGTTTTACCACTTTAGGCCAAGAAAATTCTACATATTGATTACCAAAAACACCACTAAAAAAAGTGAAGTTAACATGTGCTTTCTTACCTCGTTTGGCCTTTACAATATTTGATATGGCTTTAAATTCTAGTACCATTTCCTATTGCAATTTTATTGGATCACTTCCAATCAATTATTAGATCCATGGGAAGATCTTCATTATTGCAGGTTCAACACTAGGCATGATTATACTTTCGGGTTCACGATGAGGAACCACATCCTGCACTTGATGAGTTGACTTGATAGCGAGAATAAGAGATACTTGAATATCGGTGTGGAACAAGGGGTTACGAAAAAATCAATTTATCCTTGCACAAGATCCTCTATGAGATCATTGGTGACTTTGGCCTTATTTTTGAAGTCTCATATAATGAGAACCTTCCATGTCCATTTTTTTCCTCATTGTGGGATCCCCTAAATGAGAAGAGATCATAGGATTCTTAGATGCCTTCAAGGATGAGAGATGAGATGATTTCTTGGAGAGGGTTAGAAGACCCCAAAATTCTATGAAAGTAACCTTATTTCTTCTGAACCATTTCTTATACATTTGGATCACTACTATAGTTCTCTCGTTGATATCACCTGATTCTCATATGCTCCATGAGATAGGCGGGAGAGGTGAAGACTTTACCTCTTAATATTCTAGATCAAACAAATTATATCTATCATCTTTCACACCTTCAATGAACCAATCAAAACCAAATCTCATCATTTGATCAATAGTCATTCTCATATGATCTCTTTTCCTTACCTCAAAATCATCCATACAATTGACCCAATAATATTCAATCTAGGGAATATGGTGCAATTCAGGGAGATTTAATGTTTCAAGATTGTTTCGGATGTAAAAATAATACATGTAGGTATATGAGCAAAGGCATATGCAACACTCTTGCATGAAAATATTCCAAGAGAAATGGGGAAGAATACATTTTTTTGTATAGTTCTTACACCTATTATGGACTTGAGAAAGTTGCCTACACAACTCAAACTTCACTATCTTATCACTAATACACGGGAGTTTCAAAGAGGAGATCGAATCTCAAAATACTAATACAAGAGAAAGTTGCAAATTGAGTGAAGAAACATCCATACCTCTCGATCAATGTTGCATCTTGAGAGGATAACCTTAGCTCTGGGTTTCCTTCCAAAATTTAGATCATGAACATGGTGAATGCATCATTCACCTTGGAAAAATGGTGATTACTTTCCTTGAGAGTGAGATGAAAATATCTTTTGAAGGCCGGTGATTTTTGAGAAATGGTTTGGGTGACAGTTAGGCCTTTGAATTTCCTTGTGCTTGTAAGAGCATACACCAAATACAAGGTCATCGTGAAATTTCTTGTAGCAGGTAACTGGAGCAACTGACGGTGAATGTTGTCACTTATGATTTGTCCCAATACACCACTTGGTTTCCCTTGGTAGAAACATGGATGAATTGGGCCATCCAATCTTGAATTTCCTTTGTCATCTCTTCACCCATCATCCTGCTTAATAAGATGATAGCATTTGAGTAGCCCTCATAGAACTCACTTCTTGACAAAGTTTTTAGTTTACGAGAGGGTTTCTTGCCTTGTCTTAGCCATGACCCAAGTGTGAGGCCTTGGATGTATGATTTAATATTTTCCCATTCAATATATGTAATATCCTTGGATATTATGACCATACTGTTACTATTTGGAATTTGCATACACTACGAGATGCCCTTGGGTGTAAGCATTGTAAGAACGGAGTTTTCATTTTCCCTCATTATCCTAGAATCGGAGTTCATAATGTTGCGCACATACTAAGTCCAATTATTTAATTTGCACCGATAGAGGATGGCCTCTTGTTGCAAACAATCTACTTGTGAATATTTTCTCTTCCACAAGATCTCTCGGTCCTTCGAGCATCATTTTTTTAGGTCTTCTAGATCTATGTGAGTGACATCACTATCACACACACATGGGTAATCTATAATCAAAGTTGAAATAGGCTCCATACCTAAGAATTGGAATTTCATGTTTCAAAAATCAACAAGATGAGTGAAAATGGAGTGATAGAAACTTTCAGCACCAAAATATGAAACTTTCAATGGTGGGAGAGGTCGACACTGTGGTGAAGAAATGCTTTAAAAATATGTTTTAAATCATTTTTATACTTCCCTACAAACTATAGATCAAACCCGAGTCATATGTGAGTTAATGTGAGGTTTAAAATTCATGTTTAATTGTGTAATGGGGAGACAAGGGACATTAGGGAAAATAAATTGCACCTTGGACAATATTGAGACAAGTGGCAACACAAAACAAGTAAGGATGAGATAGGTGGCATGAAAAATCACCGTGAAGTCGTAAAAGGTCACATGGGAGTCTAAGGGATAAGTTTGGTCATGAGGCACACTTTCTTATTGCGTATGTCCCCTTGGGAACATGAGGGACACAAGGGACACAAAATTACACCTTGGAGCAAGATGGTGACATGTGGCATGGTGAAAAATTGGCTAAGTTTGGATTTGCAACATCTCTCTCACTCACACTCATCTTGACTCAACTTAAACTCAAATAGGGTTATCTTAACTACATGTGGATAGATTGAGAGTTACAAATGTCATGGGGTGTGTTTTCTTGTCCCTCTTGTCCCCTTGGATAATGGGAACAATGGGGATACAAGGACAACGGGGATAACACAGACAATAAGTGAGCTTATGGGAGGAGTATGAGGGTGCAATTTTATGTCCCTTATGTCCCCCATATCCCCAAGGGGACAATGGCGACAAGAGGAGATCAAACATGTGCCTTTCCACTTATGGAAAGCCAAATTTTACAATAGTTGTCCAAAAATAGCTTGAGAACTTAATTCTTGCACCCCATAGGCTTAGGATAATGTGTTGGGGTCAAATTTTGTATGAATTTGACTCCAAAATGCATTATAAGAATAATGGAGGTGATTTTAAAACTTTGATCTAGCAGCAACTCAAAAAAAATGGCCCCTTTTTGCTATAAAATACGATGTGCTTTTGCACCGATTTAAATGTTTGAAGAAATATTCATATCTCAAATCAAAAAGGATTCTCCCACCATGTAGATTATTCTTTAAGCTTTACGGTTTGTACTTGATTTACTCCTAAATCCTTACGGAGCTCAAGAATCATTTGTAGAAGTTCAAGTTTGATTTTGAATTGTTCATTCCTTGCACCTAAAAACTCCTTGTTAAATAAAATGACCTTGAATAATCAAAAAAATTCTATATCTTCCTAAATTACTTCCAACACCTTCAAGGCTCTCTAATACCACCTCCGGATACTTAATAATTTTTTCAAAAGTCTCTCGTGGGTTACAAACATGCTTTGAAATGGCCAAAATCAGCCTTTCTAGGCTTCCAAGAAAACTAGTCTTTTGTTGAACTTCACTGAATGGAATGATGAACCTCATTACACCTTTTTTCACATAGAGAAATTTTTACCAAATGTATTTTAACTACCTTCAATTTCAAGATGATGATGACACATGAGGAAGGCTCGCAAGGAGATATTTAGGAGGATTAGAAGGCAAAAAATTTCATTATGGATTAGTTGTCATTGTTTGATTTTTTCATTTTTGGGCTAGTCAATTTACATGACAACATGACATCACTCTCCACTTTAGTGGTTACATCATTTGATGTATGTTCACCCCCATAACACTCTCAAACAAGGTTCGATGAGTGGAAACATGGTTCACAAACCACCATGCACATATACATTCCTTTCCTTTTTCAATTTCATATTTTGAAGTTTGAAGTTTTTCAAATAACTTATTTTTATTGAAACATCATTCCATTTGCATTTCATGTGTTTTCTAGTATGTGCATAGGAAGACATGATATCCTAGCTTCAACAATCTTATATCTAGATTCCACACGTACACATTTTTTATTATTCATGTAAACCCGCATTTAATATTACATTTCTATATTAAGGGGATATTGGAGGAGGGTTGACGGGGATAGGGAAAAGGGAAATCTATAGTACCCTAAAATGGATCGAGGTACTTGACAATATCAATTATTACACCTTTTAGACAATTAGACCAATAAACGCATATTTGGCTCATTTTCTATATATTTGCAACTTTCCATTTAGTATCAAGTTCAAAATGTCTTCCTCATTTGCTTGGTTTCCACATCTAGGATCACTTAAAGTTATACAAAAGCCTTATATCACCTACACAAACACCTATTCATTCTATATTCCTGAGTATTTAACCTTTTGTTTAAGAAACACGCTACCTTGGTCGGTTCATTTAAGAAATTGACCGCCTTCCACGCATGCAACCCTTAAAAATTGAATGTTCGAGCTTTTTCAAATAAAGTGTCTTAATATATTGGCCTAAGAGTGTCTTTTAGGTTAAGATTTGACAAAACAAATCATATATAAACAAATGGTCTATATGATCTAAATGCAACTTAACTACCTTACATATAATTATTCAAAGACTTCACATAATATCTTAAATCTTCCAACAACTAATAATTCAAATATAAAATAGTGAATCATAATTACATGTTTCCAAATATCTTTTACTTTTAATGAAAACCAATATAAAATAACAAAAAAATTACATTAAGACTACCAATGTAACAAACCTAAAAATATATTTTGGACTAAATTAGAAATATGAGATTTTCCACCTCTTCAATGATGCTCGCCTTCTCTCTACTGCTCTCCATTCAAGTAGCCAAGTCAAATTATTTAACTTTCCCAAACAAAATAAAAAATGCAATGTTTTATTTGGCAGTTTTTCCTCAGAAATGAACTTCAAACATTAGTCTCGTGTGTATTTGACCAATTCCAAATAGAGTAGGTAAATTTCCATTCAACCAATTTGACTTGGTTTTTTCACGAGGAAGAATGCAAAGCTTTTGTGGTTGGTAGCCTTCTACTTATTATTATTATTCGCCATTAATTCGGTAATGAATATAATAATATTTTAAAACCGATCTCTTGTCACGTCATATCTGCTGAAGAATCAATTCATCACCATTTATTCTCGGAATGAATAGAATAGCTCACTATGCTCATCATTGTGAAAAGACTTTCAATAAGAAAACATATATCAATCGTTTCTAGTTGTCGAAGAGATTCATTGATTTATATGAATTGTTTTATAGTTTTAAAAGAGATTCACCGATTATAATTAAATTGTGATACAAATACTTAACTACATTTTTAATGTATATAATATGAAAATAAAACTTAATTTATTGATTCTTAAAATAGAACGATGAGGTTATATGTAAAGTTTAGAGATTTATGTTGAATATTGTGATATTTGGTGATAGGCAACAATAATTGACTATAGAAATGTATGCATAAAATTGACTCATTGTTGCCTCCAAAAATTGAGACAAACATTAAACTTTGTCACCATCATATGTACTCTCATATCAATGTATAAATTATTCGGGGACTCTAGAAAAAATGTAGAAATGTACATATTTATTAATGATTTTTTCACCTACTCCTAAACTTGAAAATATCATTCAAATTTCTAAAATATGACTCAAGGTGTTTGAAATATATGACTATGTACATCATGTGATGTTTGATTCCATTCTACCTTAGAGTTAATGTAGAATGTTGTAGAGGAATTGCCACTAAAATTTGAACTAAGCAATACACCGCTTGGGTCAAGACGACTTTCACCCTAAAATTTTCAATACCATTTGTGCTCTCACGATGATGTCAAAGTACTTAGACACTTCTACGAAAATTAAAATAAATAAAAATTAATTTTACAATTGTGTTTGTCTATCTCGATTTGAAAAAACCTTGCGAAGATTTCTCGCTTTTCTCAAATCACCTACAAATAAGAAATTCATATTTTTCCCTTTAGATATGAATACAATTAAGGAAAACAAAATATGTTTTGGCACCTATAGTATACAAAAGAACAAAACTATCTTGATGTCTTTCATGCCCTTAGGTAGTAAGAATGCGAGAACAACGAATCTCAATGATTGGAGTAGCTCTAATAACAAGAGAGCAAGCGGTGTGATGTGTCTATAAATATAAAATCATGTGCTTCAAGGTATGGTCTAATGCTTTCTTGATTTTACGCTAAAAATACTTGTAATTGTCAATAGACTCATGTTAATATTGAATTGAATTCACAAGATTTCCTCATGTGTAAATTAACTACAATGCACGTATTCATAAAGAAAATCAAATTTGAGTTACGTGATTTAAGGAGCCTTGGCTTCCTTTCAATAGTGTTGGAAGTGATTGTATCGATGTATTTCCAGATTTTTAAACAAGGTAGTGTTTACTTTCTTATACAAGGTTATATAGGTGATTTATCTAAGAAAGGGTAACCGAAGGCGGGATTATAAGACCCAACAAATAATATGAAATTGAAATAATAGTTGTAGAACATGTTAATTCAAGATTGTATAAGTCGGCCGAGGATCGGATATAATATCCTAATAAAGCTGTACAACCTTGACCAAAAATGGAAAACATGCAATTTGAAGTTTACTGACTTGTTTGTTGATTTTTTCTATGGATCTTATACCTTGCATTCTCGAGAATTTGATGGCATGTTAGTGTGGAATGATAAACAAGATAAACAAAAGACTTGAAATTTGCTAAGAGAGAATGGGAAGGCTATATTTATCTTAGCAAGAGTGCATTGTAAAAACTTGCGCAGTGTCAAAAGTGGCTGTTAAATTTGAGTGTATATATTTTCCCCCTTTAAGTATGAAATGAAATTACATGTTTAAAGGAAAATATACCGTGTCTAGAACACACTTTGTCTTTGCTCGAAGTTTTTTTACATAGTTATTGTTGTGCTTGGTGTTGGCATGTTCCACGATGAAACTTGCAACATAGAGTGTAGCCAACATCCATGATAAAGAATTGAACTTTAACTTAAATGTAAAGTGTAACACAATAGATTTTCATTTGCATAAAAATGGAGTGAAATAATTGTAAACAAGGACTACACCTATTTTTATGTGGAAGGATATTTTGTCTTGTTTTTCTTGTGCTTGAGGATTTGCATTATTGAATTTTTAGAAGGATTGGGGTGATCGGCTGCCAATTGTGCTAAGGAAAAACTTGAGTGTTAGGTGCATATAACCCAACATGGAATGTTGAGGAGAGAAGAAGAAGAATGAAGTGTCGGGTTACCATGCTAAGGAAGAAGACCATGTATAAAAGTTGTTCAATAGCTTTGATATCTTCCCCTTTGAGTGCAAGAGGAAAGGAAAGTCTTGTTGGTGCCTATTTTGATCATGTTGTATCCTTCGCACCATATTTGCAAAGTCCCCTAATGTTTCCTGAATGTTTAATGGATTTGAAAAGTAGTATTCAATAGATTGAAGAGAATGTAGTCTTTGGTGGGTCTGAAATGTAGCAAAGAAGTAGTAGAAGTCATAGGTTAGTGTGTTGCGGGATGAAGGAATTTTCAAAGGAATGTAGAAGAATAAAAGAGAGAAGAAACTTAGTGTTTCATGGACTTGGTGATTATAGTGTTCCATAGACTTGGTTCTTTCCATGAAACAATGGGTGTGATCCAGTCACGGAAGTTGTGATGTTATAAGAAAGTGTCATGAGAAATTGTGGAGTAGAAATAAGGGGGTTAGAATGGGACCGAGTATGGATGTCGTGGGACAAACAACTTGATGTTCCATAAGCATTCTCAATGTATAATGTTCTACATAGCTACAAAATCCATGGGACAAAGAAACATGGTCATAGAGGAAAAATGCCACGATACAAAGGAGACCCCATAGAAAAATGAAAATATGAGAAAGACTTGAAAGATCAAGCAAAATATGTAGAATGAAATGAACATTCATATTGTAGCAAAGAAAATGAGGATTATCCTGAAACCTGTAGAAAAAGGGATTTTTTTGCAGGATGGTCAGGTTTGCATTTATGCCCATAACTTTTAACTCAGGCATCCATTTCACCTCAAACCAAGTGCATTAGGAACATCTTGGGGAAACCTTTCCAAAGTGATCAATTTTGAAGGAGATGGTGGAGTATTTTACAAAGTTGCAATTACAGAAGTTTTGACTATTAAACATCATTTTCAAGAATCATTTGATGCCATTTGTAGTTATAGATGCCATGATTGATCCCCCTCCACCATGAGATGCTTCTAGAGGGGCATATTCCTCCATTTCCCCCACCAAACTGATTTTTTTATCAAAGTGACATGGAATGGACATTTGGCAATGTTTTCTTCATCCTTCTTCTTGATTATATGATTTCCCATTTATTTATTGCTAAGCACACCTATAACCAATTAACATGATTATAGTCCTCATATTAGCATCGTAGGATATTCTTTTAGGTTTGGGAGATATGTTTATAAAAGTGAGTTCTTTTCCTCACTTTGAAGAGGTCAGAAGATCATTTTGGGGACTTTGGACAATGTTGGAATTGGGTTTTTACTTCATAAGTGCGGGTTTTTAATTTGTGGAGTCGATGTTATTGCGAAAAATTAGCACCCCAGATTTTCTTATTATGAGATCCTATTTTTTCTAACATGGGATGATCTCACAAGTGTGGGACTTATGAAGTGAGATCAACCTCCAAAGAAGGTTGGTTCCTCTACCTAATCCTAATGCTAAATTACTCCTACCTGAAAATGTAACTATCTAATCCTATTCTAATAATCCAAGGGACCAGGGGAAGAGAGAGATACATGTAAGGGGAAATCCTAAGCTAATGGAAGGTGATAACACCAAGAAAAAGGGTGAATACACTCTAATGAGGGAAAAGGGAGAAGAAAAATGGAGAAGGGAGAGGTCAAATAAGAGTGACATAGACCCAAAACAACATTTACCATCTATTCTCCAAGAAACACAACAAAATGAACTAAATGAGAAAGGAATGCACAACATACTACAACAAATAAAAGAGAGGAAAATGTGCAAATAACATGAGTCAGGGTTGAGAAAACACCACAAAACAAGTTTTATTGCAATAATAATATGCACATACCATTACAGTTGTAGAAGAAGGCATAAAACACATTACATATGCCCAAAATGAATGTTTACAACTCGCAGAATTGCTCAAGGACAATTTTGGAAAATCTCCCTTTACATTTTAGAACATCCTCCCCTTATAAATGAGAGATTTTTCATTATGTATCATAATGGGAGAAAGAAAGGAGGGAAAAGAGAGAGAACTCAGATTTTTTCCTTCAACTACCAACAAAATACATTGAATGCTCTGCAAACAAATATGGGTACCCTGCCAAACCCATTCCCCCATGTCACTTTGCTTGTTGGAGAAGCCAAGGTGCCATACCTCATTAAATATAGTAGTTTAGAAATCTTAAATTATTCCTTTAATGTGGTGAATTTATTTACTCCTTTTCACTAACCTAACCTCATTAAATTTAAGAAATCCATATTTTGTGTAGTACATGTTGAGAACTTTCCAAAAAGTCCAATTTTGTGAAAATCGAAGTAAAAGGGAAAGATTTATGGCCTTTTGAAGTTCAGGGTTCCATAATTCAATAAATGCAAGTGGTTGAGTTGTTAAATTGTGCCTCTATTGGGTTCATGACCTTGAAAACACCCTAAAAACCTAACACAAACAAGCAATATTTTGAACTCTAACCTTGCTTTTTCACCATGAGAAACCTGTAACACTATCGGGAAATGATGCCTATCAAGAAACCTAAGAAACCCAACACACAGGAGCACCTTTTGGGAATTGGATGTCAGCCAACATGAAACATGTTTGACATGCATGATTTATTTGAACCCTTAAAACCCGAAACAAAGGAAATCAGATCTCGGGATCGGAAAAAAGTAACATATGCCATGCAAATGTGTTGTGATGTTCCGATGTCGGAGGAAACTGAAAACTCAAAACAATGTAGACAATTGGGTTTTAGAATCGGGAAACGCATTACATGTAACATGAATTTAGGCATTGATGTTCCAATGACGAAGAATCCCAAACCACGACATAAAGGGTGAAACTAGCTCAATGTTTTATATGATGGAAAACATGAAACACGAGAAAATTCGGGGTTTAGAGGCAGAAAACATATGACATGGAACATTAATGGATTAACATGTTTCGATGCATGAAGGACCCAAAAACCCTACACGGTCTTCAAAAATTAAATCCTCATCCTCAAAGAAACTACAAATTTTCCTAAGTCTATAATGAAGATGCGGGTTTCCAAAATAGCCTAGTGGGTTATTTTAGACAATTGTAGCTTTACAAAGAATTGGTGACTTGTACTTGTCATTTACAAGTTCATTATAAAGTGGTTGTTATTGTATAACCATTGGTAGGCTTTGATAATCATTCTTACATGTTTCCTTTTCTTCCTTTGCAAATGAACACACAAAACCCTTCCACCATGAACAATTTCATGTTCCTTCTTATAAACAAATCTTAAATCGATTAATTTCTATTCTCCCTATAATAATGTGTTTATCATGCCAAATAACTACACATAAGTATTTTGTAATTGATTACTTGATTAGGCATTGGAGGTTTGTTGCATTGTAGTGTTACCTTGCATCATTGACTTCAATTAGAAATATCATTTATGAAATTATTGAAAATGCATACCTTTTTCCTTAGGGTGTCCATTTGTGTAGGAAATTTGGTTTGATGAGTGCATGATACTTCATTCTCAAGTGTCTGTGATGGGGTTTCAAGAGTTATTTATCATTATTTACCTTACTTGGGTGTCCATGAGGGTAAATAAACTTTAGATGGTAATTTTATTTGATTCCAGGCTCAAATGCATGAATAATTATTGAGAAAAAATGGTTGTTGCAGAAAATTCCTCTCACCAATCCCCTTCCCCCATTTACATTCCCTTTCATTTTATCTTACACTGTTGCCATACCCCGCAAATTTCATCACTTATTGCTAATTCAACATGATATCTTCATGCAAACTCAACATCTTATGCATATTTTTAGTGGCTTTTCTATGATTTATAAAGATAAGAATATCAAGTATCTTTTCAATCCAAGTTTTAAATAGATTCATTCAAAATGATGCTTGTGATCATCCTAAATATATATTTAGTGGCATGTGTTTAATGTATCAATTGTTTTCAATGCTTGTGTGGTCGTTCTATTGATTGATACTTTTATTTTGAGGTTAAATTTGATTTCAATTGAGACTTGAACAAGTTTTAGGGTTCAAAACATAGTATTTCCTGCCCCCTTTCAAACCACCCCTTAGGTCCTCTCACCTTGGTTCGGGAAGATCCATAAAGTAGAAAGTGAACTTAGTTAGCATATTGCTCTTATATGATTAATTACTTATATTTATTTCTATTTATTTCAGTTTTATTGTAGCAAAGTATAGATTACACATGCTTGACTTATCCCCCATCGATTTATATCTTTCCCCCATCTATCGATATCCTAGAAGGGTACTCTCCTTTATCTTGACTACGGGCCTTGGAAACCCTAGGTTGACCTAGTGTAGGGATTACTGCCCTCTGGATATGTGACCTTAGTGCTCATTGTAGCCCCTTTAAATCAACCCATTATATGTCGGTTCATGTGTGTCTCCTATTTGTTGCCTCAATACCCTTTTAGAACGAAAGACTTAGGAGTGCAAGCCATTGAGATACATTCTTGTCTTGCCATATATTTTTGGTGAACTTGACGTGAATCCTACACTCCTCATGATCAAGCACATCTCATAAAATAATCTATCTCCAAACTTGATCTTATTCCAAACCACCAAAAATAAAAAATCTCAAAAACTAGTTTACAGAGACACCATCACCCAAGGGTGATCTTGTCTATTTTAGCATACTTATTTCAGGACACCTTTAGCCCCTATGTAAACCTATTTACATGGAAGATACCTTCTATTTCTCCTAATCCAAATCTCGACGCCATCAACCCCCATGTAAACTTTCCTACACGGCCGATTGTGCCTATAAGCTCCATCTCATGGTTGCCTCTACGCCACATTACCACTCCATCATGGAATATATGGGCCTAAGGTCTCCGATTTTGTTTTGTAGACATTCCCTAAGACCTATCATCCTAAAGATGAATTCCCATTTTTTATGGACTATTGTGTCATAGGAGCACCTAAAAAGAAAAATTCTACCCACTGTAGTCTTTTATTTCACCAAACAACCCAAGGCACGCCGACACATCACTCAACCAGGCCCGAGCACTCACAAGCGCACAAGGGTACCAGTCCCTCTTTTATGGTAGCTTGTTCAAGGAGTTAACATGATCATACAAATATTCCAGTCCATAATCAATAATAAACTACGGTGCATAATATAAGATATATCTAAATCATAACCATGTGGAAGAAGAACTTATTCAAGAATCAAGATTAAGTTTACCATGCAGATAATTAGTTATAGATATGTCAACTACCAATATCCAACCACAAGAATCCATTGTATTAATTATTACAAAACACATACGCTGCATACATACATAGTAATGACATCATAAGTCATATGCGCTCATGAACTAGTAACATAACTCTATTACAGAACTCTCTCTCTAAACCGTGCAAATCAATACATATTTATAGGTAGTGGGGAATTTTCCTTTACTACTCATGCACTCTCCAAAATAGGATATATGCTAAGAATATCCATGCACTTTTATGTGATAAATAAAAGACCATGCAAGCTCACTAATAATAGATTATCTAATAATAATCGTAGTTATAATCCTATTAATAGCCCTAAAACTATGCATGTCACTTGATCTTCCACTGCCTAAAATAGTCTTTGTGTGCTTTCCAAGTATTTTATCCAAACGTGCTCCACACTCAACACCTATATTTAGCTTAATACTAAAAATGGCTAAGTCATGACTTCATTCTTTCCCTAGCGCACCATGTTCCACTATACTTCTACATGCACCTACGCACCCTATGTCCACACGCCCATTCCTTATGTGCCTTCAATACTTAGGCCGTAATTTACTAACCCAAAATTACCCCACAATAATTTCATTTCCACCCCGGAAATGGTTAACCAAGATTGATCTTCCATAAATAATGAATAAGGAATGAAATAATAATTGTACAGAAAGAATAAAAGAATACTTGGGCACTCTATCCCTCTGCAGGTAGAATTAACTCTGGATATTCAACCTTTATCTCTGCTTCAAGCTTGTTCCAATCACTCAACACCTTATTAGTTTTTTCTGGGATGTCTGTGAGTACCCCATCCATCTCATCCAAATTCATGTTCTCACCTTCATTTTACAATACTTTAAGAACATTAGCTAGGCTTGAGACCATCCTGTCCATGACATCCATTCACCACGCTATCAATTTTCCAATTTCCTTGATCTTTTCCTTGTGAGGGTCCTGGGTTGCTACAAGTGCATCGTGCTTTCCTACTACCAAAGTGAGCCTCTCCTCACACCCAAGTGTCTCATTCTTTACTAATTTAAGGACCTCATTCTCTTCTTCCATAGTCCTTGTCTTGATTATGATTTCAGGATCCGCATACATGTTTAATGCCATATCTTCCTTCTTCAATTAATCCTTCAAGGTCTGTAGTATAGATTCATAACTAGTAATTTTGAGTGCTATTGTTTGCTTCCCATTCTCTATGTGTGCTACAATATCCTGGTTTAGGCATCTATAGTAGACACTCATCCAATACCATATGAACTAATGTGTGTAAATAATGTAAAACAGATAGAAATATCTATGCCACTTTCTCTTCCATATTTGGCCTTGCGTTCAAAATTTCATTACCAATTTATTCTGCCATAATGAGTACTGAATGTGCCTTTGCCTCAGTTGTCTCCTTTTCCTCAATTAGGTGCTTGATCTCCTTAACCTTATCTTTTCTATCTTCTAACAAAGCACGAATGGTTTTCGCTTTATCAATGTTCTGGTGTGCAACTTCTGTAGATACCTTAACCAATGCATTGCACACTTTCTTATCCGACATCTGAGTCAATTTAAATGTTACATGGCACGAATGTGGTGATTTATTTATTCTCCGTGAGAAACATGATTCTTGACACATGTCAAAATCAGGCTCATCCATATGATTCTGCATACTCCATGATAATTTTTTTCATGTGCAAATGGTCACCATCTCAGGATCCATTAACTCCCATCCATTAGTTCTTGGGTTCTAAAGTGCTTTAAAACCTCATGTATAATCTTGGAAGGATCATTTATATACCCAGCTGTAGGAGTCTCATATGTTCCTTCATCCTTCTCCTTCCCATAGTACTTACCCTTAGGAATGTGTACACCCGTATCAAGAACCAGTCCTTCACCTATTTGTGTAGTAGAGGCGCACACGGATGGTTCACCCCTATAATCACTCTTTTCCACATTAATGAAGTGTCATCCCTAACTTCTTTTCCTCCAATCCTCCTGTGCAACCTATCAATTCTTCATCACGAGGTTCCTCAACATTCTCAATGTCATCCCTAGAGTCTTTCTACACTTTGTTATCTCGATTTTTATCCCTCACTATCCTTCCTGGGAATGTACTTGCACCTTTTATTCATTGGATCTACCTTCGTTGGAGAATTTATTGATGACCTCTAGTGGTGTGATGGCCCTGTGCCTTGAGTTTTTTTTCTCCTCAACACTCTTCTATATTGCTGGTCTTCAACCCTGTTCTATATTTACCTCCATAGCGCTTGTTTCCACCACTTCTTCTTCCTTGCCTTCTTCTTTTATATGATGTGCTAGATCTTGCACTCTCTTTTCTCCCATAGTTGGTTGTTTCCTACGCCCATGTTCCAAGCCACCATTGTCTTCTTGTAACTCCTCTTATTCTTCTTCACCAACAAGGGGTGAAATGGGCTCCTCATCTTATATGGTACCCAATGTATGTTTCCCTTGGGTGGTCTAGGGAGCTCAAATTCATTCTCAAGATATTTTCTATTTTCTAGCTTGGCCTTAAGGTAAACATATACAAGAGCTGCCCCAAAATTTCCAAATTCCAAACTCATATCTTTCATATTAATATCATCTAAAATCAATGGCTCAATATATATAGACCTACCTGGGTAGACATATGCCTTCCAGAGTGTATGATAATCACAATCTACCTTGTTTGCATTTAAAATTATCCTTCATGAATTTGAAAACCCATGCACTCGATGCCTGAAAGTAGTGCACATGGTGAAGGCATATGGGATCTTGCACCAAGGGCTCCACTTTCCATCCTTCATACCAAAGCGCCCTATGCAAAAATGTTGGTAAAATGAAAATTGTACCTATTTTTCCAATACCAAAGGAAGATCCTTAGGTATTCTCCATTATTCCTCAAATGTAGCATGAAAAACTCATACCAAAGTTTTATTTCTCTTGCCACTTATAGGTCCTGCTCAGAGATCCATCATAGGTATACTTTGAAAATCTCTCTGCAAGAGATTTCTTTTCCTAGGTATTGCCACATCTTATCTTTTGTCCCATCAGCACTCCAATCTCTAAAAACAAGAGACAAAAGGATTGTGCCAAAACTTATCTTCTCACCTTGGTGCACCTCTTCAACAATTGTCTTAGTAATAAAGCTAGCCAAATTGTAGACTACTCCTTATGTCATCTTCTTTGCAATGTGTAACCATGCCTTATTCACGTGTGACCAACACTCCTGATTGTTCAACTTAGTGAGGAGGTGCGTTTGCTACCGAATAAAAGGGTACTT
Organism: Taxus wallichiana var. yunnanensis; assembly: GCA_018340775.1. Lineage (NCBI taxonomy): Eukaryota > Viridiplantae > Streptophyta > Pinopsida > Cupressales > Taxaceae > Taxus > Taxus wallichiana. The sequence continues at coordinate 166,707,286 of CM031239.1, forward strand.
CTGCAACTTTGGGATATCCATCCTGCACCCTCCCTTCATATAATCCAATGCTTTCTTAGTCACTTCTATTACCTCCTTATCAGTGAGATCACTGCTGAACTCAATACTCGAACTGCTTAACACTGTCGGTTTCCCAATCAGGGGTGTGGTAAGCCTCATTCATCACCCAACAAAGTAAAATAATTCCTCATGGACTCTTCTCATCAACCATTGATAAAATTTTCTAGTTTTCCAAAATAGGGAGTTCATAAAGTTACAAAACTCCTACATTTGACAACATTTTTCCCCTATGTCATCATACACATCCATATCATTCTCTATTCTCATAGTTGTTTTTACCACCAACAACTTATCCAATTCATCTTTGTTATCCTTAGTTCTATGGTTATAGTCACTTACTTTTCAATGCTAAACATGTGACTCCCAATCGCGGCCCATAAAAACCCCTTCTGGATACTTGCATCTCTGAAAATTGGCTTTCGGGGTGTCTTCAACTTCTATTCTACTTCCTTCTATTTTCTTCCCCTTGTAGTCACTCTAGGTGCTTTCTTAGGTGCCATAATGACTATAAAAGTGTATTATTGATTCAAGAATCTTAACTCAAAACCTCATGTGTAACTCAAAATCCATGTTCCCTAGCTCAAAATTGAACCCTAACTACAAATTCTCCTCCCTACACGCCTTTGTTTTACTTAAACACTTTCTCCAATGGATTGTTAATCAATCCCACACATAAATTCATTTGTTTAGTTTTTGCATCACATCTCTTCACACTTCACATGTAACTCACTCTTAGCTCGCTCTTCAACACACTTAAATGCTTCTTAATCACAAGGTAAAAATGATATCACAACACCACCTTTTATAACCTTTGTAATTTTTTTACATTTATTACTCTTCCACCTACCACCGTACTCAACATTAAATGATGTTTCTTTCTTTTTCCATGCTAATTTTTCCTGCCCAGTCATAACCTTAAGCAGCCACTACTTCTCGGTTAAAACCTCCTTTGTATGCCTTCATGCATTGAAGTACCTATCCACTTGCACCTTTCACCAAGTAGTCTCCCATGCTGCAACCTACCTGCATTACACTGTGCATCCATTCATCCATACGTGGTCTTCATTCATTCAATTTTTATAGCCACCTTTACTTCAAGCACATACACAATATTTCTCTATGCATACCCATATTTCAAAGAACGTTCAAAATTGATCCATTTATCCTATATATACTCCACCCCACACTAAAATTATGCATGGTCCTTTGCACATGAATTCAATAGATAGTAATCAGCTTTTGGCATGCAAGCGCGCTTATTACACAAAACATTGAACTAAATTGACAAAGCATAACAATGATGAAAGGAAACACATATAAAGGAAATGTACTTAAAGGAAATATAATCTAAATGGAAATACTACCTTATTACAAACACCAAGAAGATTTATTTATAATAGGGATTCAACCTACTCTTGTTGAAGTAACTGGGAAACCGTGTCCCATCTATCTTATGTAACTGGAAAATTCTTGAATCAAGTATATAAGTCACAAGATATGGTCCCAACCAATGCACTTTAAGCTTTCCATGGTGGCACAAGAACTTAGAATCATAAAGAAGAACATTTTTCCAACTTCAATCTTTTTATCCTTAATATGCCTATCATGCCATGCCTTCTACCTGGCCTTTTCTGTCTTCTGAATCCATCTGGAAATGGCATGCCTTTCATCTAATTACATCAGTTTATCAATATACTCTTCAAGTGTTTTCTCATCATCCAAGCCTCATGAGCACACAATACACAGAGAAGGTAACATGAATTCCATGAGTAAAACAGCCTCCATACCAAACACCAACTAAAAGGGTGTGGCTTTGTTCAATCTTTTATAAGTTGTCATATATGCCCAAAGTAAAACAAGAGACTTTATCATCCTAGTATTTCCTTCCAACATCACAAATCTTAGTCAATGTATGTCCTAATAATATCTTTTGAAAGCCTCTCAATGTAGTTCCATTAGCTTTGTGGGTGATAGGGTTTTTTTATGGTGTGCCACCATAAATTATGCCAATAGTATCTTGATGGTCTCATTAAGGAAATGAGTACCCTATCACTTGTCAAACTAAATGGGCATCCATACATGTTGATAATGTTCTCCCAAATTTTTTTTTTTTTTTCGCCATATCGTAGTTTCTATGCAATCCTTTGTAGGCACTGCTTCTTCCCACCTTGTAAGATAATCTATACAAGTTATAATGTAGTGCAATCCAATCCTGTGTGGGTGGGGAAATAGGGCCCACAAAGTCAATTTCCCACTTTTCAAAAGGTTTTGCACTAGCAATAGGCCTTAAAGGAATTTCATCTCTATGCCCAAGGCTTTCCAAGGTGCTGAAATGGTCACATGCCTTACAATATTCTTTATAATCCTTATACAATGTTTCCCACCATAGGCCAACCAATAAAATCTTATTGCGTGTGTAGCATCTCTGCATAATGTCCACCTACAATCCCACCATGAGATTTCCTCCATAATAGCTTCTGCTCATGCTCAAGCACACACATCGGTAAAAAATTCATCCCGACCTAGTTTGTATAAGTCTCCACTAATCAACATGTAAGGAACAACACATATGGCAAGTTTTTCTTCTCTAAAACTCTTCATCCCTTCAAGAACCACACCAGTTCACAAAAAATACAACAATATCTTCTAAGTTAGAGGGCGTGTGGTTCAATCTTGAACAATTGTGCATCCGACATTTTATCCTCAATGCTTTTGTGCATTCCTCACCGAATTAATCCTTGATAGATGATTTGGTCCAAAATTTCTCTTTCCTAGCTTAACCACCACTATAAATTCAAATTCTTGAAACAATAAAATCCAATGGAATATGCACCCCTGCAAAATGGGTTTGTTCACCAAGTACTTAAGTGATGTATGATCGATATAGAAAATAAAAGGTGTTTCCAACAAGTATTGTCAAAACTTATGCGCGTGCATAAATCATGGACAAAGGCCTGCGCCAATAGTTGTATAATTTTTTCAGCCATGGTCAAACTTTTGTTTTCAAAACAAATAGGATGATCAAAAATACCTTCTCTAGGATGGGATAATACTTGTGCATCAATGGCCATGCCAGAGGCATCCACATGCACATGAAAAGGTTTGGTCCATGAAGGAAAGCGCAAAATAGGTGTTGTAGTAAGCCTTTCCTTCAATGTCTCAAATGCACGTGCGTTCATTGTTGCTTCACCCTAATGGAACTTTCCTTTATTCTTCAATAATTCCTCCAAGGGCACTAAATATTAGAATAACCTTTGATAAAATTTCTATAATAACCTGTGCCCCAAGAATTTATGCACCTCACTCTAGTTAGTAGGTTCCTCTAAGCCCAAAATAACAACAACCTTAGTAGGGTCTACCAACAAGCCTTCTTTACAGATAATATGCCCCAACAAAGTCCCAAAAGGTGTAGCAAAAACACACTTCTTAATGTTTAAGGAGATGCTCAACTGCCGACACCTCTCAAACATAAGTCTTAAATTATCACAATGATATTTCACTAGCCCATAAACTATCCAATCATCCAAGTAAACCTATAAAAACTTATGAATGAAGTCCTGGAATGCTTGAACAATAATGTGTGAAAAGACTGCAAGCGCATTCTTCAATCCAAAAGGCATAACTATGTATGCAAAAATTCCCCACTCAATGGTGAAAGTTGTCTTCTCTTGATCCTCTTTAGCAATCCTCACCTGATGATATCCAAAAATCCATCAGTGAAGGAGTAGATCTCATGCCTGCAATGCCTTCTAGAATATCTTCAATAAAAGGTGTGGGAAAGGGATCTATTACACATGCAACATTCAACTCCCTATAATCCACACAAATTCTTATCCTTCCATCTTTCTTTATGCTTATCACCATAGGGCTAACCCATTTTGACTCCTCAATGGGCTCAATGATTCCAGATTTCAACATCTTATCAATTTCTTCCTTTACCTTGATGTGCAGATTAGGATTCATCTTGTAAGGCCTCTTCCTAACCGGAGTGCACCTTCCTTTAATTGATCCTCATCTTGCCCAAAGAGTGATATAATCCTTTCAACTCATGATAACCTTTAGGAAATAAGTCCTAGAATTTGCACAACAACTCAATTATCTTTGTAACCTTTGAGTAAGACAATAATCACTAATGATGGCCTCCTTAGGTTCAACATTATCCCAATGTTGACCTTCTTCATTTTCATAGGCTCATAATACATGTGCGTCTTCTCATCTACACTTTCCAAGACCTCACGTGTACCCACAATATGGTCAACATCCAGATTCTCCACTTCTTCATCATCAATCACATAGACCATTTTACCTTTTTTTCTTTTCTAGGTAGGTGTGCCCAAGTTGTTTCTTCATCTGTCTCTTCTTCTTTAAAGTGTGCCTCTAGATCTGACTCACCTAGTAACTCCTAAATAAGTTCCTCAACCTTTGCACTATCTCCCATAGTCAAGTGCTTCATAACTTGTAATGCCTCATTCACTGGAGGTTTAGTAGAAAAATAGTCAAAGGTTTGAATCATACCTGTAGTCAATTCTTGCCAATTCCATTTCTCTATTCAATTCCACATAAACATACCATACATGCACACAACCTCACAAGGTGAAGTAGAACTTTTGCACCCATAATGAAGGTGGTAAGGCCTCCTACCCCTCTATCTAGAGTCTCTCACACTGTTGAACATGATGTGAAGTAGAATCCTTCCCATGGAATTCACATGTCTTGGTAGGCACATTTCTCCAAATAAATCTAGTAGAGAAGGTGATTCTCACTTCTCGCCACTCTAAAAGACCATCTCTGTGTACCATCTACTAATGCGATCTTGTTCCATGTAAGGTATACACCAACATATTCCTTATTTCCACTTGGTTTGTCCACTAGGACTTCCATAGCGTGCAAAAATACTTTAGGATTTCCTTCACTAGTGTACCTTGGTACCTAGTTACTACCCAAGCACCTAACAAAACATGGCCTACTTACACGTGTAAATGCACTTTTCATCTCGTGCCCAATCATTTCATAAGTCCCATGCCTAGTTTTCATAAGCAATGTTGGTAGTATCACTCATAGACTATGCATCATCCCATTGAATAACTCCTTCCTTTGATGGCTCAAGCACTTCAAGATCTCTAATGGTGTGCACATAAATTTTGTTCAAATCCTCTTCACTCAAAGGTTCTACATAAGGTGTAACAACTTTTCATTTGTCAAAGGAATGATGACATGCTCTTCCTTGTTCTCAAAACTGATATATCCTTTATTAAAGCACAAATCAACATTATTCACATAACACCAAGGGCACCCAAGAAATGCTAGAAAACTATCTACCTCTATAAGCGCCAAGACCTCAAAGTCCCCAGTAAACTTGGCCCCTTGTATAGTAATAGTAACATCCTTCAAGACTCCAATGGGCATGGCTTTAGTCTTGTTTGCCATAAACAACACATTTGAAGATGGTTGTAATGGTGGCCTTTCCCATCGATTCCACATGTCCAAGGTGATTACATTCACTTCTACACATGTATCAATCAAAATGTTACTCAAAAGCCATCCATCAACAACAACATTCAGAGTGATCTCTTTGTCATAATCAAGACTATGAGGAGGTAAGTTAGCATGTAAAATATTTCTCTCGTGCTCAACTCCAGTGCATGACATATTCCCCTTAACCATTCCCCTAATAAAGGAATGATGTTTTCTTGTCACAACATCTTACAAACCTCCTTTAAATCATCAACATCCTTTTGAGGAAGCTCAACTTCTTTTTCTACTCCAACTTTCCGTGACTTCTCTTTTAAGCATTATATCTCACCTGCAAGTTTTAATAACTTCCATGGTTTCTTGATAAATCCTTTATGATGAGTAGGGTCTAGATACTTTGCATGCAATACCTCCTCTTTTGTAATAATAGACTTCTACTTTGGAACTTCCATAATGCGCACGTAGCCTCAGCATGCATGTAGTGACCAACATAGGAAACATCTCAGGATCAGGTGCTACCTTTGGCATCCACTGATCTCCCATAATGCGTTGTACTCTAACCATTCCCGTGCCCTTATCCTACTTGTGCTTCTTTCTCAGTGCTCATACAAATCTAGGAATTCTTCATAATTGTGGTTCTTTCCACAAAAGGAGAAAATAATATTATGAGGGCATTCACTCACACTTATAATGATCAGGGGATCCACATGTGTAACATGTTCCATGAGAGAACTCACTTCTTTCCACTACCATGACCTTGGCCTCTAAATCCTCCATAGTGTCCTCGACCTCTACCTCTACCTCTACCTCTACCATTGAGAGTGCCTTCATTATAAATATGATCATGATGCTCACCTTTCTCCTTGGAATTGTTTGCAACATTGGTATTGCATACACTAGTATCAATGTCATCATGAATCTGATCAATCAACCTGTAATTCTTTGTATCATGAGTGGTAGACTTACAAATCTTATAGTAATAAGACATGTTCTTCCTTATCATGCATTACAATAGTGGGAACCTACTTGAATCATGATCCAAGTGACATATCTCACAGTCTAGCAACATGGTACATATAATTTATGAGGAAACTATCCTTAGTATGTCCTTCTACTTCACAATTCCGTGCACCAAATACCACTATGCGTGTCTCATGACCTAAATTAACTAACAATTTTCCAATTATTTTTCCATAACTACAATGAGCCTCAAAAATGGGCTAACTCCAATGTCTACGCTCCCAATTTCCTTAGTGGATAGAGCTGACTCAAGCTCCTCACGTGGGAGTGTATAAGTCTTGTGTGAGAGCACTCTTCTAAAAGGTGTGATTAAACCTCCAACGAACCATTGAGCATGTTGACTCGGGTGAATGTCATAAGATAACTTGATAAAAAAGTTTTTAATCATGCATCATACTCCCTAACACTCTCATCCATGCCTTGTTTGATGTCCTTCAACACGTTGATGCTCTTTTACTCAAAATCAGGTATATAAAACTTTTGCTAAGAAATCATCATGCAAGTGGTATAATCTACACAAGTCTGGTTCATGATCATATTTCTTGTACCAACTATATGTGCATGCCCTTGCAAAGTAGTAGAAAATTGACTTGCCTTACGCTCTGGAGCTATAATCCCCTTAGTGCTGCCATAGTATCTCACACATATGCATGTGCTCAGTTACATCTTCAATTCCTCTATGTATTTTGGGAGATGAAGAGACATCTCAAAATACAATTGTTGGGGGGTTGGTGTGGACCATGCCCACAGATCAAAACCTATATTACCTCTTGTGTTCCCTCCACCTCCATAACCACTAGATCCACTAGATCCCGAGCCACTTGATCCTCTCTTAATCCTCCTCATGTAGCAGGAAACAGACCAGAGGATGCACTTACTTGTGTTCCAATAATTGTACTAAACTAAACTCCCATTATATGTGAAGTTGTACTACTTCCATACATAATACCAATGTTCTGCGAACCCACATTTTGTGTTGATGACGTGCCAAAAATATACCTCCAACCAGACCTCCAAATAACACAAGATGATGATTATGCCACCATAAATGAATAAACTACCTGATTAAATCCTAAAATTGATGGAAAATTAACTCTATATGTCACTACTCTACTACCCACACTAGCTTGCTTACTAATGACTATCGTAGAACTGGAAACCAAGTGCAAGGGCTAGGTCATCAGGAGGGATCAAATGCGCGCCCATGGTCCTTGTAGTTTCCACTAACATGCTCTCATCTGAGGTCGAAGAGGGTTCTCTTCCATGCTTACCAAAATGGGGAGTTCCATATGCTCTAGATCCATGTCCTCTACGTGAGCTCCAAATCCTTCATGAGCCATCTCTCTCCATAACGCCATTCATTCCGCAACTTCACACTGCTTCTCCAAATCCCTCTCACATGCCTCATTAAACTTAAGTCACATTTCTTCTCTCTACCTTTCTACTTCTAGGTCTGCCATCTTTCACCACACTTGCTCTTTCCCCACACATGGTGGGGTTTAGCTAGCCATAGGATGTTGTTCCAAATCCAGGTCATGATCAAGATCTTAATTGCTAAAGGGATAACACAAATAAGATCCTTTGGGTTTGGTAAGAACTGAAACTCAACAACCTCTAGATAGGAATAAGTAGAAACTACGTACTCCAAAATATATCTATTCAAAACACCACTCCACTAATGATCTATAACGCATGTCCAAGTTAGATCAACATCATGTAAATTCTAGAAATCTTCCATGTGTCCAAACAAGTGCTCTATAATTCCAATTTCTCTTTGATGCATATGCTACCAACCACTCATACAACTCTATAGGAAAAAGGAAAAGAATGTCTCATAAAGTTCATGATACATATTTTGTTCAACCCATGTGTGTGCATCAAATTTAGGTCTTGTGTTAAATATGTGAGCATACTCTTCCTCTAAATTCTCTAACCAATCCTCAATGTTGGAAAAAGTCAATCGGTACATCTTCATCATGCAACATCCTGGAAAACAACTATAAAAGAGGTCCTAAAAAGAACCAAAATGTAGTCTTTTATTTTACCAAACAACCCAAGGCGCATTGGCACATCACTCAGCCAAAATTGAGCACTCACCCAAAGTGTGCAAGGGTACCAAGTCCCTCTTTTATGGCAATTTGTTCAAGGAGTTAGCATGATCATACAAATATTCCAGATCCATAACCAGTAATCAAGTACAATTCATAACATAAACTAGATCTAAATCATAACCATATGCAAGAATAAATTATACAAGAATCAAGATTAAGTTTACCATACAAGAATCAATCATAGATATGTCAACAACCAATATCCAACCACAAAGATCAATTGTATTAAAACACAAAGTGTAAAACACATAATGCGTACACATACATATAATGACATCATGTGCTCATGAACCAATAACATAACTCTCTCTCTCTAAACCATGCAAATCAATACATATTTATAGGTAGTGGGAATTTCCCTTCACTAATCATGTACTCTCAAAATAGGCTACATGCTAAGAATAGCCATGAGACTTTACATGATAAATACAAAAGCATGCAAGCTCACTAATAATAGATTATCTAATAATAACCATAGTTCTAATCCTATTAATAGCCCCAAAACTATGCATGTCGCTTGATCTTCCACTTGTCTAAATCAGCCTTTGCATGATTTCCAAGTCTTCTATCAAAACATGCTCCACACTCAACATCTATATTTATCCTCATACTAAAAATGGCTAAGTCCTGACTTCATGCTTTCTTGGGCGTGCTCTGTTCCACTAAACTTCCATGTGCAACTATGTGCCTTATGTTTGCACGCCCATTTCTTATGTGCCTCCAATACTTTGGCCGTAATTCATCAACCCAACACCACTATATGGCCAAATTGAGGATGAAGAAGAATAAAATCAAAATGAAAATACTTCTGATCATCCTCCTGAGATTTAGAAATTCCTCACTCAATTTCCTCAATACAAGGATGAATCAAAATAAATTCTTGGAAAATTTCTCCTTGAATTTGTCTTTGAGCAACTTGACAATAGGGCAAAAAAAGAGAAAGGCCCCAAAGTATGTTCATCATCGGAAATTCCTCCTTTTCGACCCTAAAATCTTATTATCTAGCTATTGATAGGATGAGCCAATGGAAATCCACTACACAACTCAATTCCTTAAAATGAACGTCAACATGGCTCAACTAGTCAATTAACCTATAATTGGATCTTGGGCCACCAGGCCCCTCCTTTACAAAATGGGCCTAATTGGTTTCCCATCACCCAACCCCTATCCAAAACAAAGTCTTAATATCATTCCAACAAGAGTCTCTAGCACCATACACTCCTAACATGGATATTTGTGGCATTGTTCCTTCTATCTCCTATAACATGTCCACTAATCCCACACTTCACATCAAGGCCTTTGGTAAAATTTACAAGGAATAGATCATCACCAATTCATATACTACAACTAAACTCCTATTAAAGACTCTCACTAGAGATGTTTTGGATTGGTATCATACTTTACCTACTAACTCCATAGTTGATCTAGAGTCCTTGGTGACAACTTTGGTAATTAAATATCAATATCATGATTTACCTAAGAACAATATCAATGATTTCATTAACTACTAACAATCTGAAAATGTATCAGCACAAGATTTCATCAAGTGTTGGAAGACTCTATCTACATGAGAAGAACACAATATTCCTAATGATATCCTCTTCCATATTTTCTTACGATCTCTTGAACCTCACCTTCAATACAAAGTGAGGTCCTTTTCTCCCACATCTCTAGAACAATATTTTGAGTAGGCCAAATGACAAGATTAACTCATGAGGGATTTTGATAAATCTCATCCTAAGACACATACTAATAAATAAGTACAAATCCTTCAAAATTTTAAGAACAGAATGCAACGGATGAAGAAGTATCGATACTCTTCCTCTTGTCACTTCTTCGAATAGGACCATCTGTAACATTGACCAAAAAATAGAAAACAATAAAAATCAACCTAACTATCATCAACCATTGAGCAAGGAAGAGTTGAAACATTGCTTACCTAAGTTGTTTACCATGATCTTAGATCCTTCTTGACATATTCCTCAATGGCATGATGAAAATAAATTATGTTGGTGGCATGCTAATTGGGGTCACTCTCATGAAAACTATCATATACTATGAGTATCGCCATCAAATTTTTCCTAGGTTCCCAATTTGACCATGATACCATCACTCGAGAGCATTTGACTAAAGCGGTCAAAGCTCATAATGTGGCTCAACAAAAAGATCATCATGAATATATCAACCAAGATAATGAGAAGCTATAAATATTCTCTAATCCCATGCCTAACCATAATGTTGGTGAGAGTTATAAGAAACAAGAGCATGCTACGGCTAATGTATTTGACATAGACTATCTCCTAAAAATACGAAGCACAACTAATGATGTGAAGTGTGTCATAGCTTATGTAAAACCTGAATATACCACATCATTCTAGCCTCAAACTCACAGGGTTATATATCCCTTTATACCTCAAAACTAGGCTTCTTAAAGAAAAAATTTACCTCCTCAAGATGCCATCGACCTTGTGAAAATTATTCTATAGGGACGAGGTACCTAGATCTTCATTTTTGGCTACGATATTATCGACCCTATGAAAATAAAACTTCAAGGTTGATGGTGTAGAGGATGAGAAAGAAATAATTTTAGAAGTCTCCTTGATCACACCTCGCTTCTTTTCCGACACTCGTTTCTAAGGATTCCCATCACTCTCATTCTACTGCACATCCCAATCATGATGAGTGGGATCCTATTGAAGCAAATGGTCCATTTTCTTAGCCAAGTCCCATTTTTATAACTCATGTGTACATCACCTCACCACCATGAGCATCTCATGACAACATTGTTTGACATGAAAATTCCCTTTCCTCCCTCTTTGAGGCAAAGTCCCACATTTCATGGCTTGGAGGAAAGCATATTCATTTAATGTGAGGGTCTCTCCATTTGTACCGACTTTGTCATGGATGCTCAAGATTACATTATTTTCCCAATAGCCTATATGATCCCTTATGATCTCTTGTTCCATGTAGATGATCCACCTCTCTTCATTTAATTTTAGATCAATCACACTACGGTCAAACGTGATATCATTGATGAAGGATTTGACACATGTGTGGCCTCATTAGAATTCATTAAGGCTCTTGGTTACTCCAAAGAAAAATTGAAATATAAACATAATATTTTCCAAGGGTATGATTGCCGAAAGAAGCCCCCGTGGTATGCATCTAGTTTCCCATCAGCGTTCCTCTTAATATTTTCCACATCAAAGTCATGGTATTCAAATTTCGTCTATATTATAATTCTCCTATGAAGACCTTGGACTCATTGCATGTGTGTCATCTCTTCTTCCACGTGTTAGTCTATCAAATTTTCTCATTAGGGAGCTATTTATAAGATTCAATGGGACTCTAATCCTTGGAATTATGATATGATCCAAAGAAAGGGTCATATAAACTCCCAACCCTAGATGAGTTATATCCTACCCCCTTTCAAGAATATCAATGTTTTAACCATTGTATAGATTCTCTTCATGACAATCTTTTTCATCCTAAATTGGTCAAAGCGCATGGATCCCAATCTCTTAGAGTCAGATGACAATGAGACCGATGGTTTCACACTTATAATTAACACTTCCAATCTTCCCAAAATGATCATATCCCAGCCTTCTTCATTCCTTGCAACCTCATTCTTGCAAGAAGGATCCTTCGCCTGTAATAATCTCATTTACATGACATCTCCCACTAGAGCATGTGGTTTGACTAGAGACTAATTCAAATTTTTTGTGGTGGATACCTCCACATCAGATTATGATGAGAGTTACACTTTAGATGACCCCACTGGACTATTTATGCCCAAATTCATGATAGGGAAGTCTTACGTTACCAAGATACTCTTCACACCAAATTCACTCACAACGTGAATGTCATCCTCATACAAGAGAAATATTTGAGTGTAATTGATAATTCTTCCCAACCAATGTCTGAGCCTCATACTAATCCACTATCTATGCCTCCACACGCTACCATTGGCATAGTTGATCCATTTTCCTTGAAGGGGTGGATGATTAGATTACTAGTTTTGACCATGAAGCCAATGACCTCATGAGTGATGATCCTATCTATTTTTCCTCGATAACTAAGAGACAAATTACTCCATTGATATCGTATTTTCCCATTACACACATGCCTTATGTACATATTATTACTAGCCCTCCACATTTTTTTAGGCTTCCCTCCTTACCTCTTGCCCTTATGGCTCCTTGGTCCTCTATGACTGAGACATATTGTATATGGTACAAGGCCCCGAGGCATTATGCTTTAAATCGTAGAGCCTATCAACTCCAAATGAAGAATCTTGAAGATGAGGTTAAACGAGATAAAACTAGAAAGGCTACACAACTTTCCGCTTTGGCTCCCTTATTTTGTTCTCACCATGGATATTAGGCACACACCAACGCAAAATGTTATGTTCTACCTAGTAAGCATCCATCTTCATATAATTCTTCCTATCATCAAAATCATGAGGCCGATTCCTCTCGTAACCAATGACCTTCCCTCGACCAGCCTAGACCCATAGCCTACTTACGGATCACCACCTCACCCCCGATCCTTGTCCCTTTATGAATGAAATTTAGCATGACATTCTCACCGGCTGGAGGATCAAATTGATGACACCTTATTTCCCATAAAATATGAAGTTTATCGGAAAGTTTCTATTACATAGCATGCCATAGAGGACCTCATGACTTGTTCTAGAAGTAACATCCTAAATCAATTTGATGACATCATCACCGATATATTACGATATTTCCCCCTCATGGCTAGATATTTATAGATTACCTTGATGCCACTTTTATTTCCTTATTTGACCTAAGCTCTCACCTTCACTTGGGCTCTCAGCCCCCATTTAGGTTTTCACGCACTTCCTTATATCTTGTTACATCCTTGTTTGGTTTGATTTCCCGTTTATATTTATCATCATGTATGCCTTGGTTCCTCCTCCGTTGGAGTTCCTCGATCCTAATTTTTCATATCTTGAATTCAATTCACCCATGTCTTTCCCATTAGATCACCTCAATATTTTTTGCATCCTTTCTTAGTCGTATGGATTTGCTTAGATTTATTTACCCACTTGCACCCTAACATCCTACCATTGGATGTATTTACCTTGTTCCACCCTTAGCTTCTTCACATCACATAGGTTATGCTATCCTACCACTCCTCTTCCCACCGGTTTTACCTATATAATTATTCCTAAGTATCATGGGCATCATTATGTACATACATGGAGAAAGTAGAAATATGATAGGAAAAACAACGTAAACCCAATAAACATCTAATATACAATATCACCAAAATAATCATATAAAAAATATCACATGTACCTAACCCCCTATTTGGACTATAAAATCCATCATCAATGAGGATAATACCTTATGTAAAGAGTTTAACAACATTCATATTCACCAAACTTATAGAGAAGGGAATAGTGTTGTTGATGCACTAGCCAATGATGGTGTCATCATTAATCAATTAAAAATTTGGTATGATTATGGGGAAATCTTGCACACAACAAGAGATATCATTTTCAAGGAAGTAAAGGCCACCTGTCCATTCAATTAAATCTTGTCGGTGGATTTGGAACATGTGGAAAAAAGATGTTGTGTACTCCACGGGTTTGAGAGTTATCTCTTTCAAATGGATCATTTTCCTCTGCTTTTTGTATCTCAACCTTGCCAATCGAGCTACTAGGAAGCTTGAAACTTGTTGTTCTTAGTTTTCGGAAGATCCTTGGGTCCCCAGTTTTTGCATTTTGTGTTCGAGTTCAAACATTCATGTTATTGGAAAGACATTTTTTCACTGTATCCATGTTATTCAAGCCCTGTGTGTGACTCTTCTCTTCAAAATGGGTAGACCCCTTTCTATGTGGATCTAATTTGTGACCCTTATTGGAAGTAAAATGAATAGTTATAGAAGGCCCTTGATGTGGATGGCTTCATAGATTTTATGCAAAGGATTAAATGGCATGATAGACACATCTCTCTCACCTTTTCTCGCAAATGGAAGGACATAGTGATTACCTTTAAAGGTAAATATTTTACCATCACTGAGAGATTTATTTATCATTAACGAGTTAGGGATGGATAGGATTAAGTTCTCGCATAAATTTTTTTGATAAGGATGTCTGAAGTGAAATGATTTGTGGAGGGGGATGAAGCTTTGAAAATTGGAAAATCTGGTCTGTTGTGTTCTTTTATCCCTCCCCCTTATGGAGAAGTTGCTAAGATGGTTGTAAGGTATATCACCTTAGAGGGACATTTTTCAACCCTACCGCTCCATCATTTGGTCCTTCTAAATCATTTCATGAACACTCATAAGGTCAGTCTCTCTTATTATATTCTCCATTCACTTAAGAAATTTATCCTTGATGTTTAGGCTCACCTGCGTGGCCTTCCCCTTCACTAGGGGTTATTTTCTTATTGCATCAATATTTCCATGATGTTGTGGCCAATAACTCTACCCCCTTTATCCCCCCTCCACAACACTCGTGGTCGAACAAAGAATCCTAGTTGTTGTGCTTCTTCCTCTGACCCCCCCTCATACCAAAAGGGTGTTACATAATATCTCTAAGGGAAAAGACATAGTTGTGGCTGAAAATATCCTTCATATTATCCAATTTTCCCTTGACCCCCAAGTAAACATTGAATTAAGAGCCCAATTGAAGTAGCAGGTAGATATGATCAAGGGCATTGAAGACAATGTTGATTTTTTTCTCAATGAAGGTAGTAAGGAGGACTTGGGATCTATAACTCTTTCAAAACTTGAGGAGAAGATTGAAAATCTTACTAAGAAGAAGAGTTCCCTAGAGGAGAGAATACAATAAGTGATAAACAAGCATATCAATCAACTCCCCATACACAAAGCTTTACTTGATCTCATCCAAGCTCAAGTAAAACATATATGTGACATTAGTAGCATACCTAAGAACATGTGGAAGGAAGGAAAACTCAAGAAGAATGCCATTGCATCGATCAACAAAGAACCTACTCAAAGAAATTGCCCTCAATCTCTTCAAGGCCTTTATGGATGCTCAATTTTTTTAACAAGTTTCTCATATAGGTCTTGGGTGTCCTTTGGTTTTTTTGTCTTGATGTGTTTATTTTGTGGTTTCTTAGCTACGCTATGTTGTTTTATAGTTTTTGTTGAGCTTCTTGTTGGTAATTTTCCCATGCCTCGATCTTTAATGTTATTTCTAGCTCTCTTAGGATTTTTTTTTGGGGTGTGGTCCCCACTTATTAAAAAACCACTATGCTTACTTTGTATATCATCTATTTTGAGGCCTTTTGTAATTTGGGGTATGGTCCCCTTCAAAACCATTTGCTAATAACAAAAAAACATCATACACACACACACACACATTTATATCAAATCTATTTGTATACATTAATAAAATAGCTAAAAATAAATGCATGGCTTTGGCCCATCTAAAATATGGATCAAGCACACTCACCCTAGGTGGGGGTTTGTGGACACTTTAGGCCGATGGGGATGTACCAATAATTCTAGATCTACAGGATAGAGACTCTTCCCTAGATTAGGCTTCAAAGGCCTCTCCCTGTGTTCTCACCAGTTGTGCCTATAATATAGTGATCCTCTTTTTGTTGTTATCTCTGTGCACTGATAGTTAGGCTAATTTCTCATAAAATAGAGCCGATCTATACTTTTGATGACCACTATTACTGTGTATCCCTATATCTCTATAAGTTTTTTGATGCCTCTCAAACTAGATAAAAATCACTCATTGAATCTCCCATTGACGATGATGTTGGATCCACCAAAGATTGTAGTATCATGGACATCAACACTAGATCCAGGATCTCATGATGGAAACTCTCTATCAAGGATTTCCACTCCTCTACCGCTTGCTTTACAAAACCAAATAAAATACACACGTCACTTATGATATACACACAAGAACTATTCTCAATGTATCTAAATAACATCACGACACACATACCTAGATTTTTAGGGCCTCTCCATGATGTTATAACCATTTTCATAACCACCTAATACCCCCTCCTTATCATCACAAAGAGGTATAAATCTTATGTATTGTACCCACCTATCTGGGGCACCAATATCATGTCTCATCTGCTGTGTGGCATGGGCCTATGTCTCAAGTGCACAACCATCTGGACCTTGATTAGTGTTAGGTAACCTCATCCTGACCACCACATCTTATGCTCCCTCAACCATGATGTCAGTTTCTCTACTAATCCTCCTCCGGTGCTAGGACTAACTCGACTACACCCCGACTGTGAACCTATGTTGGTGGATCTCTCTTTTGAGCCAAAATTGTTATGATCTATGGTGGGTCTTGAGCATCCCTACCACACCTACACTTTCTTCGACCATTTCCACCTACTACCCATACCCCCTACGGGACCATAGTGTTAGTACCCTCACCTCTACTCTTGTGACCTCTTAGCATGTCAATGATATTAGGAGGTAATGGTGGTATCACTACGGGTGTTGGTTACCCAAACTACCTTGGGACCCATCTCAACGCATGGGTCTCCACTCAAGCATACAAATAATGCCTTATCACCTTGGTGATGGACTTTAAGTACTCTTCTCTAGGTCAATGGGCCACAAATCCACTTTCCTTGCGTAGGGATCCCATATAACATCATTCGTACCCACTTGTGCTAGTGGTAGGAATGCTCTAAGTGCTCTCATTTCTAGCCCATATTGCCACTAAAGTAGTCTTGGGGCATTCACCACTACTTCCAAAGTGGTGTCCCTATCGACCTATGCATCAGAACCTCTCGTTTATCCAATCTATTAATAATATTATTGGTATCATGACCCTTTGTCCCCTACACCTAACCCTATACAAGTCATGCGCCAATTATGCCCATATAGTGGTGCCTCGGCTAAAAAATACACCCTAGTACACAACATCTTTTGATGTGGCTATAAAAAAGGGGAATGGATCCATCTACCTTATGAAACAATATATGTGCCACAAAAATCCACATAAATACTTTTGGATAACCATAATCCTAGTAACTTGTATTGTGTTGAGTCAAACGCATAACATGCCCTCGTCATATGTATCACTCATAGTAGCCCATATGGCTAAGGATCTCCACTCTATAGCATCAAGTTTCAAATAACAGTATATGTGGGTCCCTCCAATGGGAAACCTTGAAATCTCATGAATTTCATGTAATGTTAGGGCCATATCCATGGTCTCATGTCCTATCCACCACTGAAAGGTGTTGAACCTAATCTCTCATGCATCCAAAAACATTTTGAGTAGGTCCAAATCTAGCAATATCCTGGTCATCTTCATGATGCCCCCAAATCCCTAACCCTATAACTGGGTCACCTCCACCTGGATCAATCTAGAATTAAAATCACTAAGCTAAGATACATCCACACTCCTTTATAGGTGAATCCTACAATATCCATGCACCCACAAAATGACAAAAAATAGGCATTAGAATTATGAAAAATTAATTTGGAATGAAAAATCAACATTTTAAATACCATATGCTAAAAATACCTATGACATCGACCCTCCGACTTATGCCATCAACCCCTCGAAAACTTTCCTCACCATCCTAATGCCATTGACCCTCATACTTTAGGGGGTGATTGGGTCTAGCAAAAAGTGGTCGTGACTTTTTAAAACCAATATATTAAAGAACGGAAAAACGACAAAATAAAATTTAAATTTAAATCCCTCCCAAACCCACTTGTATTTTGTCCTAACCTACCCTATGACATAATTTTATACAAGAATGATGCCCTACCTACTCACAAAATGAAAAATGATAAAATAATCTACTCAACAACATTAAATACAAAAATTACTTATGATCATGCCCCATTGTGTATATCGCTTCATCATCCTTTATCACCAACTTGTACTCATGCCATGTTATCAAAATACACTCAAATTTGGAATTCCAGAGCTCAGTTCTCTTAATTCCAAAAATAACAATAAGCAAATAACAAACCAAATCACTATATAAACTAAAATTTTCTATTCAAATTTAGTCGCGATAACCCTAAATCTTCCAACAACTGCCACTTTTTCTCTCAAAATCTACAAAATGCATCATTTATTGCGTCTTGATCATGTTCTCATGTAGTTCACTTTGACCTATTACATGTATAAATCTGACAACTTTCAATTTTTTCCTATTTTTGACATCATATCACCATACAATATCTATGACACTACAACATCTCAAAACTATGACACACCATTCTTCCTAGGGCCCATATCTAGGTAATTTATGGGAATTGGTAGTATAGATTGTGCATAATTGACTTATCCCCGATCAATCTATATCTTTCCTCCATCTATCAATATCCTATAAGGGTACTCTCCTTTATCTTGACTACGGGCCTTGAAACCACAGGTTGACCTAGTGTAGGGATTACGTCCCTTTGGATATCCGACCTTACCACTCATCATAGCCCCTTTAACTCAACCCATTGTTTGTCGGTTCATGTTTTTTCTTATTCATTGCCTCAATGCCCTTGTAGAATATAATACTTGGGAGCTGCAAGCCATTGAGACACATTCTTGGTATGTCATACAAATTTCACTTCACTCATATTTTTATTTTCTAGATGTGTTGGTGTTGGCATGCTATAACACAAAGGGTAGTCAATGTCCACAGTAGAAATTAAATTGTACCTCAATTATAAATATTAAATTTAAACTTTCATAAAGTGAAATGAAGAGATATAAAACATAGAAAGAGTACACCTATTTATTTTGTAGAGGGAAGATATTCCCATTCCTTGTTTGCAATCATAGATTTGGATTGTGTTGCTAATTTTTTTGAAGGATTAGGGGTGATCAATCCCTAATTGTGCCAAAGGAGAAACTAGAGTATTGGGTGCATGCAACCCAACACCGAATATAAGGTAGAGAAAGAAGAAGAGATCAATATAATCCACCTCATGAAGTAATAAGATAGTGTATCAAAGTTTTTAGTAACCTTAATATATTTCCCTTTAAAATAAAGAGAGGAAAGACTATCAATGAAGAACTTAGTTAATTTGATACTTTCCATAACCCTAAATAACACATCGCTACTTATGGATCTAGGCACATTGTCTAAATATATAGACACAAGGTATAAAAGAGAATAACTTTCCCGTGTTCTTCCCATGTTATATATTGTTGAGTAGTAGTGTGTAGTATTCTGAAACTTCATAGAGAAGGATACACGTCCCCAAAACACTTGTATTTTGTAATTAAAATGTGTATCTCAAGTGAAGGAGTGAAATATTTATGCCCCTGTAAAATGATTTGAATTATGTCAATTGAGTTTGAGATTGTGCTAAAAACTTGTATCAATTGGAAACGAAGATAAATCTAGTGTTTCTTCCCTAAGGGAAAAATTGCATGTTATGGTTAAGAACATATGTATAGTCCTAACCCTTATGTATATTCTTGAACTGTGTATTTAATGTCCTGGAGTTGTTTCTATGTACATTTTCCCTATGAAAACCTATGTCTAAACCTATGATTATTCTTGTAATTGTAGAATATATCCTAATGGTATATGAGATATTTTGGTAAACATGTAAGAGAATCTAGGAGTGTATAAAATGGATATCCTTCACTTGATATCTTTGTGACCTAAAATTACCCCGGTGTAGGACCATACAACTTGATCAAGATGTATAATTTTTTCCTTCCCTTCGTATAGTATTACATGCCTTTAGAGTTAATTTATGTAACTTTATGGGTCATTCAATGTCCTGTATATGTACATTTTTTCAAATCTGAGTTGTTGCACAATCTCGAAATCATCTATAATAAGTTGAATCATGCCAAAACCATAACCATGGGTATAAGATCATGTAAGAATGTTAGTTTTTAGGTTGAATTGTAATTATTACATAGCCTATGTCAATGATAATTTTAATAGGCCTCAAACCACATGTAGTTCTCCACATATCATGTAACATTTATATGAATGAAACTAGTTGGTAACTTGAACCTCTTTGATCATGCTTCTCAGAATTGTGCTCTTGCTAAGACTTTGAAATAGGAAACTTTGTGTGCTTGGAAATGAGGTAAGTTAGAATCCTTGACCTAGTTGAGTTCTTTATAACAATAGTAGTGGTTATATTAATGGATTTTCATGATCTTTTGAAATATATAGGGAGATTTGAGTTCTTTTTTAGTGTTGTGAATGAGTGTGTTAATAGAGTGCCTAATTGTGACAAGTGAGTAAATGAGGTAATGTTAACTTGATTATATAGGGTTCCAAATGTAAATTATTATAATAAGGCTAACCCATGAGGATGAAAATACCTAAGAAATTATATTGCATTAAAAACAAAGTTAGAGGATGTGTTGGTGTAGGACCATACAGGCCATCCAGACTAGATTATACAACCTACCTAATATGTATAGTTTTGAACAAGGAAAAGGTAGGTGAAATATGAAATCTACATAATGGAAAGTATAGTTTTATTATTGTTATTATGTACTAACATTCATAATTTTTGATACATAGGTGTGTGTAAATCAGCAAGTTAAGAAAGAGATAACAACATGCGTTGAATGGGGATAGGATGTGGGTTTTTGTATTAGCCAAGAAGCACAATCACAATAAGTAGTTTCAAATGGTAAATTTCCAAATTTGATTTTCTACAATACCTAAATAATCAAAGTGGCATTTATTAAATAATTAAGGAGAAAATGAATTTGAAGGAAACCAAGAAAGGAGACATGTTATATGCTACAAGTGTGGGAAGGAAGGGCATGTGGCTAAGAAGTGTATAGAAGTTAAGTGTAATGTATGTGATCATTTTCATGAAAGTGACACAATTTTCCGAAAATGGAGGAATAAAGATAGAGGCTCTAGGAAATGGAGTGAATAGAAATACCCAACATTTAACAAAATTACCTTGGGATAAGTCATCACTACAAAAATAGGAAATAATTACTATATCTCGAGTAGGGTAAAATTTCATGCAAAAAGAAACTAATTTATGATAGTAAACTAAAAAGAAGAAGCTAAGGAGGATAGGAGAAGAAAAACCATTCAAAAGAAACTATGGTAGAATGAAAATAATACATGGCGTTATGGTCATCATAAGAAGTTTTGCATTGAAAAACAAAGTTATAGTGAAGGGATGGACATGGGATGAGATTCAAATTCTAGTTAAGATGATACAATATGTACTATCATAACCCTAAATACCATGATAAGGTCTTTAGGAAAACTTAGGAAAGATTTTAAAATATTTAGGAAGTAGAGGCTAAAAACTAACTAATTTTGAGGAAGAAGAGGTTATTGTATTGAATTAATTAGTAAAATTAGTCATTAAAATAGGGTTAGTAGATAAATTAAAATAGTTTTGCAAATACTAGAAATATTAAGAGAGAAAACACCACGTATAATGGGTGAAAACTAGAAAAAAAAAACTAAAATAAGAATGTATTTTACGCATCATAATTGGAGATAATATGTTGTATATTTAGATGTTAAGATCAAATGAAAAGAATTTATTAATATGTTTTTGGATTTAAGAATGGACGTAAATGGCATGTCACATAAAACATGTGAAATACTAGGAAAACAAAAAAATACACTATGTAAGGTATGATATAGTATTGGTAGATGTCTCCCTCAATGTGTTATTTCGGGTACTTAGGGGTGACAAATTCAATTTTATGGGGGTATGATATTCATTTATCTTATTATTATAATGGTTCACATATTACAATGCTTTTTTAATGAAATAGGGAAAGATAATTTAAGTTTTGGGATGGACCATAGAGAACTAGTACAACAATTTAAGGTTTAATCCTACATAATAGGTGATAGGAAGGAGGAATAACAACTAAAAAAGTATAAAAAAACCCATTTGATACAAAAGGTAAAACATAGTGACCACTATTTTTGAGTGATTCCATGGAAGAAACAAAATAAACTAAGGTGGATTTAGGAAATTTTCTCAAGGATTCCACTAAAAGTATACATAGATAACTAAGAAGGGACCAAGATCAAATCATCAAAGAAGGATTTTGTTTTATATGCCTAAGCTAGTGATTATTTTACAGAAATCAAAATTAGAAGGTGAAAGCACAAACACTACAAATGAACATGAGATCCTACTCTTCTAATGGAAGAGAAAAATTCATCAAACCATTAATTATTTTACTTGATAAATATAGAGAATAATGTGGGTTATATATGATAGCTAATAGATACAAGAAGGAACCCTCTATAGAAAAACTTGAAATCATTGAAATGACATTAGAATACATAAAGGAATCATTTTTTCACTTATAAGAAATCTATGATACAATTCCAATCACATTTCTAAAAATGATCTATGATATAAAGGAAGCAACTAGTAAGGAAGCCCCATTTGAACAAGGATCTAGAGTTGGAAAAATTTATTTCCTAGAACAATCTAACTCCAAAAAGGCTGAGAAAATTGAGGAGAAATAAGAGTAGGAATTATGAAAGAAGAAGCACCATGAAAATGTGTAAATACAAAAATTCAACATAAAGCTTAGGAAAAACTTAAATATGAGGAATAAGATTTTTAGAAGAAGAGAGAATAATTCAAGAAAGATATGAAGAAACAGGAAGAAAAATGAAAGTAGAGGTCCCATATTTATCCTTTGATTTGCCCCATATGCATATGAAGACCATAAATGGAGCAAAATATCCATTAGGGAATAATTTATATCTCATTTCCATGTTTAAACCTACAATTTAAGGCCTACTAAATTCAACTATGCTATAGTATTTAAAAGCTGGTGAAGAGTCTTATCTTGAACTTCATGAACCTAGAGATAAATTTCTAGATGAATAACTAGAGATATGAGCATAAGGATTTGAAAATTTTATCCCTTTGAAACATCTAAGGAGACTAGTTTGGGAACATATTGTATTCAATATTAGGGATGCCGATGAGAATGAAGATTGAGAATCCTTATGAGAGATGTAATTTGACATATCTAAGTGTAAAGTGAGTGTTAGCACAAGATTCATGTTGTTCTCCTAGAAATAAAATAAAAGAATCTCTTTTCACATAGAATCTAATTCAAACACTTAACAATGTAGTTAAATATGAGTATTTGATCTAAAGATTATAATTGCCACTAAGAAAGGGGTGAAGAAGATGATGATTTTTAAAAATATAAAGTTGGTTATTCATTATTTAATATCTCAGTTTTTTGCTAAAATATCCATTACTCTAAGATTATAAACATAGAGTGTGGGATATCTTGGAATGTTTTTATGTAATAAACCTCTAGGATGTTACAAAAAAGTATAATATTAAATCTAACCAAATGGTATTCATTGGATCGCAATGTAGTCCTCTTAGGGACCTCATCAAGGATATAAACTAGTATGTGAAAATGATAATCATAATAGAATAATAATTTCCATTAGAATATTTTTATAATACTAAAAAATTCAATTTAATTCACCAAGAGGAATATTTATCCCATGATTTTTACCCAGATTTTAAGAAATGTATGGTGATCGGATCATCCAATGAAGAAAAATAGGATGCCAAAAGGATTGATCAACTTGGAAATTTAATTCACACTCGATGATCAATACAAAGGGAATTAAAAATATGAAGATTAAGGATGAAGAATATTATGAAGTGGTAATCTCTCTTAGAAATAAAATTAATATGGGAAAGGTATGCACTTTATGATGGGTAAAAGAGATATTCCCAATTGGGTTATCAAATATAGGGATCCTATATAAGATTGACCACACCATATAGATACAAATTTTCCTGGGAGTACTTATGCCGTAAATCTAGAGGATAGTAGTCATAACCCTAGGTCAGCTATAGGTTTCAAGGCCTACAACCAAAATAAAGAGAGGTATCCTACTAGGATTTTGAAATAGAGAAGGAAACAACCAAGAGGTGGATAAAGCCAAGGGGCATAATAACAATAAGACAATGCAATAAACAAAAGAAAAATTAAATCTAATCTAGCCTATAGAAATGAATGACTAGAAACAATGAGTACATATTGTTTTCATATAAATTTACTAGCCCAAAAATGCAAAATTCAAACCATGAAAACTAAGTCATAATGAAATTTTTTTCCTTCTAATCATGTTGAATTTCTCCCCGGCCAACTTGCCTCCTAAGTCATTATCATCTTAACCTTGAATATATTCCAAAGGAATTTGGTAAACATGTCTTAATTTTCAAAAATATGTAATAAGGTTCATCATTCCATTTAGTTAAGTTCATAAGATTATTAGTGTTCGAAAGCCTAAAAAGGCTAATTTTTGCCATTTTGGAGCATGTATACAACCCGGGAGGCTTCTAAAAATTTCTTAAGCATTTGGAGGTGAAATTGCAGAATCTTGAAGGTGTTTAAATAATTCAAGGAATATTTAGGAAATATTTTATCATTTAGGGACAATTTGTTCAATATTGGGGTTTGGTCAGTGCAAGGAATGAGCGGTTCAAAAGCAAACATTAACTTCTCTGGATGGTTCTAGGATATATGTAAGGTGTTAGGAAGAAAAAAAAGTAGGCATTGAAAATATTTAAGAATTACCTACATGGTGGAAGCATAATTTTTCATCTAAGGTATGAAGATTTCTTGAAACATTCAAAATAGTGTAGGAGCACCTCATAGATCCGAACAAAAAGGGGCCAATTTTTTTATTTTAAGGAATATTAAAGTAATTAAACCATATCCATTGGTATTATAATGTTTTTTGGAGTCGAATTCATATACAAATTTACCTCAAAACATTATCCTAAGCCTTCGAGGTGAAATAAGTATGTTCTCAGGCTATTTTTGGACAATTAGTGTAAAATATGGCTTTCTATAAGAGGAAAGGTACACTTTTGAGATCCTCTTGTCCCCATTCTCCCCTTGGGGACATAGGGGACATGAGGGAAATAAAATTGTGCCCTTGTATTCCTCATATATGAGCACTTTGTAGCATTTGTTATTCGTGTTGTCCATGTTTTCCTTGTGTCCCCATTGTCCATAGGGACATGAGGGACAAGAAAGTGCACCCTATGACATTTTTGACTCTCAAACCATCCACATGTAGTTAAGTCTAATATGAGTTAAGGTGGGTGTGAGTGAGAGATAAGTTGAAAAGCCATACTTAGCCAAATTTCCACCATGCCATATGCTAACACCTTACTCTAAGGTGTACATTTGTCTCCTTGGTGTCCCCTATGTCCCCAAGGTGACACAAGGGAAAATAAATATTTCCTCATGACCAAACTTATCCTCTAGAATTCTAAATGACCTTCTACAGAATTTGCATGTGATTTTTTAGCCCCTCCCTCTCAACCTCACTTGCTCTTTTGTTGCCACTTATCTCAATCTTGCTCCAAGGAACACTTTATTTTTCTGTTGGTGTAGGTGGTATTTTTCATCACTTATTTAGTGTTATTCCACCTCCCTAGGTGAGTCATCTCACTTAGGTGGACATGGATATAGGTGGCATTTTAGTTATGACAGATTATCTTACTGAGAATATGTCATATATGTAAGTATGCGTCATAGGAGTTACATTCCCATTTGGGAAAGTAACTCCTCTTATCCATT
The DNA here is from genome assembly GCA_018340775.1 of Taxus wallichiana var. yunnanensis. Taxonomy (NCBI): domain Eukaryota; kingdom Viridiplantae; phylum Streptophyta; class Pinopsida; order Cupressales; family Taxaceae; genus Taxus; species Taxus wallichiana. The sequence continues at coordinate 166,733,503 of CM031239.1, forward strand.
GTGGAGGAATATTATCTTACATGGGAGTCACACATTCACTCCCCTATATGTACATCACCTCTTTGATCTATGGTAAGCCAAGCAATTCCATTCTACTCCATTTTTTAATCTTGAGCTCTCACATGCATGCACATTGCTTTACAAAGCTTTTTTTATTTAATCTTGCAACTCCTACACTTTGGTGAAGTGAAACTATTCTATGCATGTTAATTCCTTCTAGGTCTTTGTCCTTCACTTCTTTATGGTATCGAGTGAGGGACCGGAATTGTGTTGTTCACCATTGTTGCTCCACCATGTAGTTTCTTATTCTCTACTTACATTGTTCAAGGGTCTTGTGCTTGGATTGTTGGCTCAAGGTTGCTTGTGTATGGACGTCTTCTACGTGTTGACTCATTTGCAGTGGTGATCTCACTCATTTCTGGTTCGATGGTTTGGGTTCTGGTTTTACTCGGGCTTTGCTTATACGTGGTCATCCTCTACTCGGACTATGTTGTCTTTGCTTGAGCGGGCCTTTGCATTCACGTTGGCTCGTGATTCTCCACTTTGTCGTATTCATTTTCCTTGTTCGAACGAGATTCACCTTTTCCTTTTACTTTGTTGTGGTAGTCTTCAATGCACGTTGTAGGTGTAGTTTCTTTTCCTTAGTTCAACTATGTCATCTATGCATTAAATGGACTTCTACACTCGCATTGGTTGTCTCGTTCGTGCATTGTCGAGCGCTCGTGGCCTCTGCACCTATGGATCCTTTCTTGAACATGCTCTCTCTCAACTTTGGACTTTTCCCCTATGTTTGAACATGCTCTCCGGCTATGTATCCTAAGCTCACTGGTGTGGATGTTGGCATAGCACATCTCGCCCTACCACCACCATTCACATTTGCACATGAATCTTCAATGTTACTCTGTTGGGATGGAATTTTCCAAGTTCCTCTGCCTGAGATATTACACGAACCTGCATTGGGATCTCTAGGCACGTGGGCTCTACATGGCAATTTGGTTACAACATTCAACTCATGGCACCAGTTTGCATTAGCGCGGTCTGACACCAAGCTCAGAAACCTTGACACATGGTTTTACCTCGTGCATAAATCAATAGTTCACCTGCCACTTTGAATCAACAAAATTTACAAACACAACTCGGCTCGGTCTTACCATATAGCTCAGCTTTGAGTCACTCCTTCGACTCATGTGTTGTGTTTTTCTATGTGTACCGCTTGACTACTTGTGGGATCTCTTCCAGACCATGGAAAGTTTGCGTAATACAACTCATCTTGGTCAACAACCACCTCCCAGCTTGCAGCAGAGTTAGCTTGGTCATAATGCCTTCAACCACTAGCTCAATTTCGCTTTTAGACATTGTTTAGCAATTTAAAAAGTCCATCATTTTTAATGTTTAGAGGAAAACATTCATTATGGAATTGTAATAATTTTAAGGCTCTAATTTGTTTGTAATTATGTCCTTCATTCGTGTGTCGAAGACGGATGACAAGGTCCGGGTTGGCAGGAGGCTAATCCCCCTCGCAAGAAAAAAAAACCCTACCTAAAATTTGATGCCATTTCCAACGAGTACCCACACGACACCCTTTGCACCCATTTCGGGAACTTTTTAAATCCGTTTGCAGGGCTTATTGGCATTTTCCATCAGTTGCGGGAATCATTTTCTTGCTATAACTTTTGACTCGCTACTTGGTTTTGAGCGCTTCTTTAGTCAAAGTTGCATGATTTTTTGCACATTACGTGATGAAATTATCAATTTTGTAAATGCACTACTTTATAAAGTGCCACATTCGGGGGTTCACTAGTACTCTTAGGTTTTTACTACACACAAATACATTATCGACCGAGTCCAACGTCTTGCTTTCGTGCATCTTGCACTTCTTGCTTCCACATCATGGAGGGTGATATTTCTAGACTTGAGCATCATAGGATCTCTTTACATCCTCCACCACTTCTTACTAGGAGAGAGAACTATTCAGCTTGGTGTGCTTCCATGGAACGTTACTTCACTCACGAGGGTCTTTCACCCTTCTTACTTGGGCCAGTTCCTACACCCACTGATCATTGTTATCTGGAGGACTTTCTTGACACTTGCGACCATGTTTTTGGTCACATGATGATGCATGTCTCTAGATCTCTCTGGTTTCACATGGTAGACTCAGATCCACCCCACCATGTCTAGAGCATTCTTTAGTCCCTCTACGGAGACCCTTCACATCTTGTTTCCATTATTGTTGTTGTTTATTTAGTTGTCTCCTCTATTTATTCATGTGATGAAAATTCCACGACACATAATCACTTGGTTCTAGTTCTGATGACGAGGATTGTGCACTCGATTACGATGTCAAGAGTACTACAGAGGACTCTTCTCCTCCTTATCTCACTATTCTAGAGAGTGTTGACACATCCCACATCTCATCAGATATTGATCAGCTCTATACTGAGTCTCATACAGTCATCACACTCCGACTCTTTTCCACCTTCGGTGTGTGAGGCCCCTTTCACTCTCTCTACCTTCATTGGATGACTCATATCTATCCGACATCGCTCCTCTATTTTTGAGCCCCCTCATTGGGACGAGTATCGCCTAACCTTAGTAGTCTTTTCGTAGATTACACTTGTGATGTACTATAGGTTCCTCATCCATCTACGAGATATTTCAAATGATTTCATTAATACATTCTTGCTTGTGGATCCATTTTTTTGTTGTGGGGATGTTTTGTTGCTTTCACATCGTTAGACATCCTTTCTACAGTGTTCCCCTTCTTCACTCGACAATTCTACGCATGTGGCATTCATTACCTTCAGTTCCTTGGTTCTCATTTGTTAGACCTATGTCACACTTTCTTGGACCATACTTAGATTTCTTCATGTTACTACCTTTAGTTTCCTTTGCGAAGTGGGCAGACTTCTAGCACGTCATTTTTTTCCTTCCTAAGGGCATGCACACGATTCGGTGTGGATGGCTCTTCTTCGCCTAAAGGCATAGGATCTCATCATTGACATTCTTATGGGAGACTTCTTACAGTTGCAGATTTCAGATCCATCCATGGCATCTTCCGCATCCCTCTCATCTCCCTCTTCTTCTCTCTTCTTCATCTTTCGGGAGATTTCCCTTTTGTACATGGGTACCTTTTCAGGATCGTCTGTGGTAGGGACCCATCTTTGGCATCCTTCTTATATTAGAGAGTTTGTTTTTCTCTTGTGGTGGATTTTTTTCCCACTGGGTTTTCCTTCACAGCCTGGGATCTCTTTGGTGTGCATGGGTACCTCATCAGACCATGTGTCGAGACCCATTTCTCACTTTTGACTTGCCGCCTCATCCTATTTTCGATGAAGGGGGGTGTTGGTGTAGGTGGAACTTTTCATCACTTATTTAGTGTTATTCCACCTCCATGGGTGAGTCACCCACTTAGGTGGACATGGATCTAGGTGGCATTTTAGTTATGGTAGATTCTCTTACAGAATCTGTCATATATGTAAGTATGCGTCATAGGAGTTACATTCCCATTTGGGAAAGTAACTCCTCTTATCCATTTTGGAGGAATATTCTCTTACACGGGAGTTACACATTCACTCCCCTATATGTACACCTCCTCTTTTGATCTATGGTAAGCCAAGCAATTCCATTCTACTCCATTTTTAAATCTTGAGCTCTCACATGCATGCACATTGTTTTACAAAGCTCGTTTTCTTTAATCTTGCAACTCCTACACTTTTGTGAAGTGAAACCATTATATGCATGTGAATTCCTTACAGATATTCATCCTTCACTCCTTCATTTTCCTAATTTCCATTATGTCCCTATTGTACCATTAAACCTAATTTTATAACCTCACATTAACTCACATCTGACCTAAGGTTAAACCAGAGTTTACAAGGAAGTATAAAAGTGATTTAAAACATATTTTTAAAGCATTTATTCACCATCACCAACCTCCAACCATTTTTTCTATTGTAAACCCGGAAAATAATCAATTTTTACTAGAAATATTGGAAAAAAATCTAAAACAACCATATTCTTGAAAACCAAGATTTCTTCATATCTCACTAACCAAAAACCAAATTCCAATGAAAATTTGTTAGATTTCTCTTCTCCAAAACAAATTTGGGAATATTTTAGCTACATATCAGATGATGTCCTATCTTTTTTAATTAATCCATTTGAAAAAATTAACCTAGGAGTTACCTTTTTTATTTCCAAGAGTTCTAGTGGATGAAAAATGGTAAAATTTGGAGCATGGGATCCTTGTGAAAAACATAAAAAAATGGTGGTGGTTTCATTGCAATCCAACACTAGAATGTTTATTTAATAAAAATAGAATACGCTTTGAACAATGACATTATAATTTTTTTAGGAAAATGAGGATCTTCGATTTTGATTGATTCATTGAAGGTTTGGAAGATGATGGATTTGATTTGTTCGATCCAGAATATCAAGTGGTAAATTCTTCACCCCTCCCACATGTCTCATGGAGCATTTAGGAATTACATGATATCAATGATAGAACTCTGCAATGATGATCCAAAGGTCTAAGGAATGGTTCAAAAGAAAGAGGTCTTCTTTCATTGAATTTGGTGGTCTTCTAACCCTCTCGAGGAAAACATCTCATCTCTCATCCTTGAAGGCATATGAGAAAGCTATGAGATTCTCTCATTCATGGGAGACCACATAGAAGAAAACAATGGACATGGAAGGATCTCACTACATGAGACTTCACAAGAAGGATAAAGTCACCAATGATCTTGTCAAGGATCTTGAGTAAGGAGAAAGTGATCCTTCACAACCCATAATTATGCATCAGTCTCAAGTATCTCTTCTTATTATTCTAATTCAACTCATCAAGTGCAGGATGTGATCCCTCATCATGAACCTGAAAGTACAATCATGCCTAGTATTAAATAAGTAACAATGGATATCTTCCCATGGATCCAAGAATTGATTGGAAGTGAGTTGATAATAGTGCAATAGGTAGCGCGTATAAGACTTTGAAGTCATCTCAAAGATCGTGAAGGCCAAATGGGGTAAGAAATCATAAATAACTTCTCACTTTTTTAGCATTGTTCCTAGTAATTAATATGTAGAAGTTTCCTAGCCGAGGGTAGTGAAACCCATAGAGGAGATGACTCGTGTCGATTATGAAATCCTAACTATTCCTTTGGATCCGGCAACACACGAAGGGGATTCACAATTGTTTAAAGAGTTTATTTCCGGTTTTCTTTCAAGAAATGAAGAGTACAAATAGAAAATTGAGAAGTTGGAAGAAAAATTGAAAATCCTCACTACATATGTTCGTTCATTCAAGGATACAAGTTTAATTCCATCTCTTCTCTCCAAAGATGTTATCCATATTAGTATCTTTAACCCTGAAACAATAAAAAAGGCTCAAGGTTATTCCATGCAATAAATAGCTAATGATTGATGGGTTGATAAGATTATTGAGAAAGGGAAAACTTTCTTTCCTGAAATTATTTCACTATTTGAGTTTGTTCTTGATACTACTACAAAGGTAAAAATACCAACTATGAAATTGAAAAGGAAAAGGCTCATTAGGACCAAGTGTTTCCATTGGTGACAGAAATGGGTAACCTTGACTCTTTCGTGTTGGTGGGAAAAAATGTGTTCAATTCTATAACTGATAATATGTTCCCAAGTGGTCTAGAATGTTGGTTGCCAAATATTAAATGATGAAAAATTCTCTTCAAGAGCTTGATTCTTGTGAGGATCTCACTTTACTTTTTTGAAAACATGACTAATGGAGTGCAAAAACTTGGAGCACCTCTAGTGAGTGAAAATTCATCGGTATAAGACCTTTTGAAGCCATTTGAGGAATAGTTCGAAAAGAAGCATGATATCCCTTCTTGTTCAACAAGGAAACTTTGTAATCTCTTACGAAATTGGATGTGTCATTTGCAATCGCTAAGGATCATCAAACTTGGTTCAAACAATGCAAAAGCATTGGAATTACTTTTGAAACTTTGATCAAGGCTCGAGCTTCATGCATATCCCTTAAGTAGAGAAAGTGGCACCTACGGCAATATGTTTGAATAAAGAGTTCAAAAATGAAGAAATTTTCTCGAGGTACATTACCACGAGTTCATCGGCAGATGACTCTTCATATAATGATGCATCATCTCCATCAACATGATTATCTCCCCCACTTCTTCTCTCATTAATCCTTTCTCTCTCATGTTCTAATTATCTCTTGGGAACTTACTTTTCATATTTTTGTTATTTGCTTAAATGTGACCTATGGGTTGACATTGTAATGAGTTATCTTTAATTAATGAAAAGGACCCAATTTCCTTTCCTAGGAATATGAAAAGGTCACAAGTGAATGGGGCAGGTGAAAATTCATGTGGTGGTGGATGAAATGTCTCTTTGTAAAGCTATATATTTATAAGACTTGCTCATTCTAAGGGTTTTCAATTGTGAGTCTCTAAGCAGATAGTTATTGCATGACTAAGATATAAGAAAGAGATAATAATATTTTATTTCCTTTGTCTATGTTTCCTCTATTTCTTTGCGAGATCAGATTTGTAGACATGAAAATTTTTTAAAACCAAGGAAGGTGTTAGTTCCTTTGATCAATGAATCAATAGAAATATTTTTTTGTGATTTGTTTGTCTTGTCTTGTTCTTGAAGTTGAATTCTTCTAATTGAGTGTAGAACTATTCTGGTTAATGTTGTGGAAATATGTAAGTTACTATCCACTAACTTAACCCTCCTTCCCCACATTCTTACTCCCCTTTACCTTTTATCTTTCTAAGAAAATTCCTCCCTTACACTAAGTGCAAAAATTTTCCATGAGATCTAGTGGAGTATTCATGTGCTATCCTCGACTTCGTATCCATGTAATATTTTGTTTTCTACATTCAATAAATGGGATCCTCCCAATTAAAAGAGGAGGGATTTAATCCCAAAGCGTTACAGTGAAAATCTAATAATTTTTCCTTATGACAAATTATTACTCTAACACATACATACAAAATAAGAGACTAAAAAGAGTTATAAATACTTACATGCACCATGTGTGTGACTATTGATGCATAATCCTCCAAAGAGACAACAACACTGAGAAATAATAACTATGTGTGGAGAAGGAAAAATCTCAACAAGAATATATCCAATCCTAACTCATTATTGTTGAGCAAAATAGGTAATCTCTAAGACTCCAAAATCATCTAAGAAGTGTGAAATAGTGTAGGTAAGATAAGATCATGTGTACTTTTATGTAAGCATGTGCTTTCAAAGTGGTGATTCTCATAAGATATATTTTATAAATATATACCCGATGCCATTTCCCATGAGAAATGGGATAGGGCATGAAAAATCCAAAATAGACACCATCACTCATGGCGATGGTGTCGTCCTTAGGAGAAACATTAAGGTCAAGAGTTGAAATCCCAAGGAACGAAGGTCAAGGAATAAATAGTGATGAATAACGTGTAATAAGAATAATAAAGTAGACATGATGGGATAAGAGGACATAATTAGTGTAATTTTTGGAAAAATGGATCAAATGAGGCAAGAAGGGTGAATAAGGCTAATAGCAACATCTCTCAAAATTTTGGTCTATTCCACATGACCAATCTTGATCACTCCCCAATCTTGGTAAGCCCATTATGGAACCCACTTAGGAGGAGAATGCATCTACAACCCCTACACAAAATAAATGGTTAGTAAGCATAAAAATATGGTAAAAACACATACCCCAACTGAATATCATCATGTGTCACAATAGTGGAACACAATATGGTATACAGAAAGATATCTATGTAACACGAATTTGAAAGGAAATGTTGAAAGTAAAGAGTTTCAATGAAGATAATGAAATTTTTATGAAATATACCTACCTCATACTTACTTATCAAGTGTTGCTTAGATTTATTGTGGTGGGTGTAATAGATGGTTGGAACCTTTAAAAACAAGAATGAAAACAAACACTACAAGATAATCAATAAAATAAGACATAAATAACCTAGCTAGAGGGGCATGGTTGAAGAGTGAAAAAACCCATTTAGTAGATATTATAAGGATGATAAAGTGAGATAAAATATGTTAACTAGGATGTGATGTCATGGAGTTAGTAGGCCTAAAGAAAGAGATAAATGACCAAAGTATCGAGGGATTAAGTAATGGCCATATAAACCCAAGTGGGAAGAGAAACCCAAGTAAGAGATAAGTGTGATGAAGTGGTTAATTTATAGAGGTTTATATAGAAAGTGGTTGTGTACAAGTGGATAAGTGAAAATATCAAGCATAAAACTTCTAATAAAATGAGCATTGGTTGGTTCTTTGAATATGTGACCCTTATTGGTTTGTAGATGATAGGTATTGGGACCCATAATATTTTAATGAGATAAGGACCACACCACTTTTTATCATGTTTACATTCTTTGTCATAGGTGTAATCTAACTTTAAGACTAGGTCACTTACTTCAAAATTGCAAGGTTTAATAAGCTTTTTGTGTTTCTTAGAAATTTGTTCTTTTTATTTATGATTATGATGGATAAAATTATCACGATGTTTATCAATAATATCAAGAGCATGTAAATAGGATTCTCTATTATCCTCATTAAGAATAATTTCATGTAGAAATATACTAAGAGAAGGTAGTTTTACCTCGAATGAAAAGACTAGTTCATAACCATAGACAAGAAATAATGTGGCTACCCTAGTGGCCATGTAAACACTTGTATGATAATCCTAGAGAATTAGATAAATATGTATATTATAGTAAGATCGTGGTTTTGCGAATGGTTTTTTGAAGATTTTTTTCAAGGATTTTATTAGAAGATTCAACCTGTCCATTATATTGAGGATGATATAGTATTTAGAATTTGTGTTTGATCTTGAATTTGACACAAATTTGTTTTATTTATTTACATTTAAAATTCCCATAATTTTTAGAAATTATTGTACAGGGAATTTCAAATTTGTAGATGATTTGGTTAATACTGAATTTTTAAGTGGTAAGGCTCGTCATATTGGCAATAGGCATGGTTTCAACCCACTTGGTGAAATATTTTTTGGTTATGATAATGAAGAGTTGTCTATCTTGGGAATGAGGGATATCATCGATGCAATCCAATCTCCACATACTAAATGGCTAAGGATATTTAAGGATTTATAGCTCATCTGATGGAGAGTGAATAAGGTCATCATGGTATTGGTAAGGCTTGTATTTCTTGACAAAGGCATGTGCATCAATTTATAAATTAAGTAAATACTAAACAATTCGTAGGAATTTTTGGGCTATGGCATGGCCTACATAGTGCCCACCACAAGTCCCCCATTCACCTCTTTTGGGAGAGAAGGAAATTCATCCTTAAAGACATTGTTGATAAAATTTCCTTCAAAATTTAGATAAAATAAGATATTATCTTCAATTATGTATTTCATAGATTTATTCTCGAATTTTACTTGTGCTTATGAGAATCGAGTTTTGAGGGTAAATTTGATTGTTGATAAATTGGATAATGTTTGAATACCATGTATTGTTGGAAGTAGGAACATTATCTGTGTGATAAATAAGAGGAGATTCAAGATAATTTTGTGTGGAAGGTGTCTTATGATCTGGACCTTGTATTGGTTCCGAGAGATATTTAGGTGAGGTTGGAAATAGGTAGTATATGTAGCCAGAGAATCTACCAAGGAATTATGTTCTCATGGAATGGATTCAATTATAAAATAAGTGAATTGGCATTTTAATTCTTGGAAATGTTCATGATATGCCTTGAGATTGTCACTTAAACATTGGTAAGCACCATGAATTATCTTGGGAATCACCGTAACATGAATGTATGTGATGTTATAGGTAAGGGTGAAATTCATGCCAAGGATGAGAGCTTTATATTCCGCCATGTTGTTCGTGATGTAGAATTCAAGTCAAAAGGAAAAATGAAGTATTTTTCTTGGTAGGTCAATAAGGACACAATATTCCCCAACTCCTCGAAGGAATTTGGCTCCATCAAAATGGAGAGTGTAAGTATCTTCATAATTTATTCATCTTGTGTGCTAGGTTTAACGCTTCTAAGTTTAGGATTGGCTTCAGTAGCTCCAATGGAATATGCCTCGTGATTATAAATGAAGAGGTAGTAATCATATTTTATGGTAAGGAATTTAGCCATTCCTTCAATGAATATTTTCTCTTCATCGTAAAAGGTGTCGAAATGTGTTGAGATTTTGGCATTAGAGCAGCAATAAGATGATTTACAATAACTTGACCTTTGATTACTTTTTTCATAATCATGTGCAAGTTAAATTTCATAAGGAGGGACGTTCATTTTTCAATATGATTTGTTGGTAGAAAAACATGGGAGAAGAAGTGTCATAAATAGTTAGTGTGAACAATGAAATAGGTGACTTGGTAGATCATGTAGTGGAGGAGCTTGGTGGCGGTGAATTAAATGGCCAAATAAGATTTTTTAACACATGTATAACAAGTTTCATAGTTAAGGACATCATGAATGATATAGTAAGTGCCATGCTCATTTCCTTTGTCATCCTCTTGAGTGACATTACCCCAACAGAGACAAGTGTAGAAGAGTTGTAGAGGATGAGTGGGTGGTCGAGTATGGAGATTGTAATATAAACATGGTGAGAAGATATGTCTTGATATTTTTAAAGGCTTATTAACATTATTTATTCCATTCAAGTGAAATGTATTTCTTGAGGAGTTTTTGGAGATTAAAGAAGTTCTAAAATATGTTTTTTCAAGAAGATCATTTTGTTGGAACTCCTTCGCTAAAGCATTGACTAAAGTCTCTAAATTGATATTAGAATGTGAAGGGAGTTTGTTATTGTTATCCAAAATAACCACACTGGTTATTTAGACAACTTAGAATTCCTTTTTGGCCTTGAATTCAAGATTCGGGTGGTGCACACCTCGATTTTTTTCCTTGGCACAATTATATGGCTGAATTCCTTTGCACATGCCCTCATGCACCCTTCCTACTTCTTCCTTGTGCTTTCTCTTCCCTCCACTTATTTTCATGCACTTTCGCCCTTCTTCTTTATTTTTCTATCTCATTCTATTTCCATTCTATACACACTCCTTGCACATTCTATTTGCTTCCCATGTTGTTGCCCACTCCTTGAGCATGTATGCAAACTTGTCTCCCATTTTGGCTAATTCTTTGGCATGATTATCCCAAGCATGCCCTCTCTTCATCGATTCTATGCACCGTTACATGCACTCATTTACCATTTCCTTTTCATCCCTTTTTCATCACACCTTTTCTCTCACCTTTCCATGCACTCATATTCCCCTTGTGCACTTGGACTTTGTGCACTTCCTTCTTTCCTAGCATGCTCCATGCACCTCTTTCTTCTATTTTTCATGCACTTCTCTAATCGGATGACTGCTCCCCATTTACATACTTGCATACTTTTGTAGATAGTTACCATTTCTCCCAACTACTTGTACACCATCTTGCACGTGTTTGCATATCTATGAATTATTCCCTCTTGCACCTCTTTTCTCTTACACATGTGCCAAGTGTAATATTTTGTGCCAATCATTGTATTCCATATGTCAAATTGTCAAATTTCAAATAAAGAGTACAAGAGGTAACCTATCATAACATGCTAATTGTGTGCTAAATAATCTCATAAAATAAATGCATGACATGTGTCAGAAAAGAAAAAATAGACATAAATTCATCCAAATCCTTTAGTCTATTAGAGTGTGCCACGTGTCTTTCATATTCATATTTTACTGTGATCTTCAAATCACCATAGCTTTTATTAAAAAGATCATATTTTAGCGTGCCTTTTCTTGTTGGAAAGTTTATGATGTGGGCTACACTCTAGGATTTTCAAAATCAGATCCTAGGTGGGATTTGGTAGGTGAAATGGGGAAACATAACTTAGACCATTAATGCACACATTCAATCAACTCAACCACCCATATTTGATCATATTTGGTCTCCTTCCTTCTTCTACAAGCTAATTTGACATGGTGAGGTGGATCTGATAGCAGCCCTAGAGGAGGATTTATATGCATTTAATGTGGGTTATTGGTGGTTGGATTTGAAAATATAAGTTTCCCTCTCTTTCCCTCCTCTTCTCTTCCCCTTTCTTCTATAAATTGATGAATATTGCTCATTTTTAAAGGTTGGACCCTCTTGGTTTTCTAAGAGCATTTTTCAAAGCATTTTTCCTTGGCATTTTGAGTTGCAGGCCTCATATTTGGTTCATGGCATGTGGATATTTTTCTCTATCACCATTGTAATTAACTATGCATTATTTGGAAGCAATAAAATCTTATTTTGTGGCTATTCTCTACCCTAGTTCATATTTTATTGCATTTTTTTTTCCCTTGCATTGTTGTTTTGTTGTGCATTCTTCATGTCCCTTGTAGGTTTATTTTCTATGGTGCTCCATGAAAGTAAGTGAGTAAGTATTGTTTCATATTGTGGCACATATGCCTGCCCTACCTATGTGTGTTTTCCCTTGTTTTCACTTAGCCAAGATTGTTCATCCCCCTCTTTCTAGTCCTATCACCTCCCTTTAGCTTAGGTTCCCTTTCCATGCATCTCCTTCTCACCGTGGTCCCTTTAGAATCTTAGAGTAGTGGTAGGTGGCTGCATTTCCATTCCTAAGAGTAGTTGTAGTAGAAATAGGTAGAGGAATCCGGCCTTTTTGAGGTATGTCTCAATCGCAATTCCCATAACTTGGAGATAGTTCCATGTTGCCTCAAAGCCCTAGTTCATACCGATCCGGGACAGGTGAAATTTTGATCTCTAATAGTTTTGGCATGCTCGGTGGGATGATTTTAAAGAGATATACATCTTTATTTTAGCAATTTAATGTGTTCCTATTGAAATCCATCCTTTGGAGGTTTTTTTAACACATCTAGTGACTCCCATAGTCCAGGATATACTAATTTTAGTAGTCATTGTACCTTTTTATGAGAAGGATACATACTAGAAAGAGCACATAAGTTGAAGAATATTTTGAATATCGTAGTTGTATCCCGGAAGAAGTAGCGGAACCTCTCGCATGCATCTCCATCTCTCGTGCGTAGGGCACAATCTACCCCCTCTTTGCGGAACTTATGCGTGCTCTACCAAGGTACTCAAACCCTTTCTATCCATGGCACATAAAACACTTCCCTTTGTTAGCTTCAATGGTGGAATTATTTTGTCTCTTCCCACGTAACATGATATACCAGTGGATGTACTTAAGAGTATACCATTTTTCATTGGTGATAATCAAGTCACTCCTACTAAGCACATTCAAGATATTGCAAATGTCTAATATGTTCATCAAGTTATAGAAGATGATGTAATTGTAAGGTTGTTGTCTTCTTCACTCAAAGGAAAAGCACTTCAATGGTACAAAAGTTTGAGACATGCCTCTATCACTAACTTGGATTGACTTGGCATTGTGCTCTATAATCAATTCGAGGAGAAAGAAGACAACATCTCCTTATTATAACAACTCATAATGATCAAGAGAGATCCCAATGAGCTCATGGATGATTTTAACTTCATATTTCAAAAGACATGGGATAAAATTCCATCCCTCTTAATACCAACCCCTCAAGGTGATTTTATTTACTTCTTAAGAGCCTTGAATTTTGACATTGTAGTAATGATATATTCTATGGGTGTTGCACAATTTCGATTCCCATCCTATAGCCATTAGGGATGAAAATTATCCTATCCAAGATGGTAGAATAACCCATAGAATACCCATGCCTTTGTTTCCTAAACTACCTCAAGCACCTCATCCTTCCATTGCTCCCATTTTTGAGAAAATTTCCCATCCCGCTGCCTCCACATCCTACTCTCCCTAACAACAAAAATAGGATGAAGAAATGAAAGCCTTGATTATAAATATATCAAATAAAGTTATATCCTTAGAAAAATAGCAGACACAAGCCTTCAAAAATAAATCTAATCAAGGATTCAATCAAATCCATCAACACTTCAAAAATCAATATCCAAATCAAACATATGGGAAAAATTAGCAAAATGATATATCACATGCTAATGTGCACCTCCCATTACAAACAGTTCCTCTTGCACAAAATCTTCTAGCACCAAGTCCGAGTAAAGCACTAGTTCCAGACAAAACCACATGGTGTAAGAGACATAGTGGTGATTTCCTTGCAATTTTCTTCACAGTCATTATAACTGAGAAAAAAATTTTAATGTGCAATCCTACATGATTTTGAATGCTTCAGGTTATGAGACTTCTACTAGCGCATGTGAACTGGAAAATGAATAAGTATCGAAGTTGTATCTAAGACCAACTTTATGTTCTTTTGGGTTGAGGAATTCTACTCAATGAACCAAGCTATTGAAATCTTAAATAGACCATGTGCACACATATTGCTAATAACACAAGGTACAATAAGATAATGTTGGAAGTCAATGCACATCCATATAATTCTCGCCATTCATGCTCATCGAAAAGAATCAAAGGATGATAATGCACCTATTAATTCTTACGTGCAAGTTCCTATGTGTGGGGTTCTACATAACATTCTAATGTAAGTGACACGTACTCCCCTTTTGTATGTCAAGCCTCTATGCAAGCCAAGACTCCTATCTTAGTGCTGAAAAATCAAGAAAAGATGTTTTTCTACATCAAATGCACAAGTCCATGGGCCTTCCATTTAACATTGTGAACTAAATGAAAAATATAAATGCGAATTTCATAATGTTGGATGCCCCAACCATTCCATCTCAAAGTGTAACATGTTTCATGAAGCTCGACACAAATTCAAAGGTCAATGATCAAGCTATCTAAAGACCTCAAGTTGTTGTTAACTTATGTCAAGCAAAGGAGAAGTAAGTAAGAAAATTTGTCAAAACCCCACCCTTTTATATGTCCTTGATAATAGGTAAACATCTTGTTCACAACTATATGATTGACTCAAGGAGATTACTCGTTATGCCTAAGAAATTTTCTAATGTGCTAAGTCTTAAGTACAACCCCATGTCTAAATGAGTCTTGTAACTTTATGGCTCAACTATCACCACCTTAGGAATCATTAAGGATCTTGAGTTAACCCTACATACATGTCCAAGTTTAACCATAACTCAAGATGTGTCAATCATTTATTTACCTCCTTTGTTTTCCATTTGTCTATCAAGATATTTCACTACCAAAGTGGGTGGATACTTGTCTTTAGATTGGTCTCGTATGATCCTAAAAATAAGGTATGGTACCTAGTTTACCATACCAGCTGAGCCTATATTTTCCTATCATGTTGAGTCTTATGACCATTCCTCTCCGTGCCAATTTTCTAATTCAAGAAAGCCAAGAACAAGACTCTATTTCAGGAAGAGAAGCTTATTCATCCTTCCATACCTAATCTATTGTTAGATGAATTGGTGAAAAATCACTAATAATTTTATCCCTATGATACATCTATTGAAAATGGTCTTGGTACTTAGTATATCCTTAAAGAAGAAGCCTTGTTGCTTATCTCACTCAATAAAAGTGATGAAACTTATAGACTATGGAAGATGTATTTTGATGGATCTAGAAGAAGAAATGTTAAAGACGTCGGTGTTGTTCTCATCTCTCCCAAGAATGAGAAGTTATTCTTCATGCACATGCTATAGTTTTC
This sequence comes from Taxus wallichiana var. yunnanensis, assembly GCA_018340775.1. NCBI lineage: Eukaryota > Viridiplantae > Streptophyta > Pinopsida > Cupressales > Taxaceae > Taxus > Taxus wallichiana. The sequence goes on from CM031239.1 coordinate 166,749,093, forward strand.
ATGCTCCAACAATGTAGCAAAATATGAAGCATTGGTGCATGACATTATTATTGCTAAGAGGAGATAGATCAAGACATTGCAGGTCTTTGGGATACTTAATTGGTCATCCACTAACTCATAAACAAGTTTTCATCAAATAATAAGATTTTGAAAGATTACAAACATATAGTTTGGGACCTCTTGGAGAGATTTGATGCTCTCAATCTGTAGGTGGTGCCAAGGAAATTGAACAAAGAAGGGTGGATCAGATGGCAACCCTTGGTTCACAATTATCACCAGTTGAGGATTTTTTCCAAGGCAATGCACAACACATAAAGCCAGTAGTCGACCTTGATCCCGAGAAAATGAAACCAGATGGCATTTATTTGAACATGATGCACATATTTTCTAGTTAATCCAAAATGAAGGTGATTTCTCCTTAAACATGTAAGTTGACTTGTATGAAAACTATGGTGACCAAGTGATTCAACTAAAGAAAAACTAATTGCCTAAAGGGATGGTCACACTAGAGAATATTTTTAGCCCGATGATGATTTCAAGGGTGAAGAAAAGAATATGTGTGCAACATAAGAAGACTACGTGCATGTCACTATTGCACACCGAAAGGATTTGCTACTTGGTAAGGAATGTACACAAGATGAAAAGTGGGCCTTCATTTATATTTTTATTAATGGTAAAGGTTTTTTGGTTGGGACCCTACCCAGTTACAAAAAAGGCCAATATCCCAGATAATAAATTTCAATACAAGAGCTAAAAACAAGACTAACTAATAACATAGTCAACTAGAAACACACAAACAACATAAATTAAGACCAATGTTAGCACAAAATCAACACACTGTCAAAGCACATAGTTAACAAAATTACAAAAAGAAACAAGGATTAATGAAACAACCAAATCATTGCATGAGATTTTTGAATCTCTTCTTAACATTATCCATACCTTTCTTGATGTCATTAAAGGTGGCTCCCTTCTTGGATTTTCCTTTAATATTATGATCATAAAATTGATCCAAGAAGGTGAGAGGAAATCTAATGTGCTCTTATGCATGGAAAGGAGGTCACATTGCTTAGCATTTATAGCTTCCACATTCGTCTCTATCTTGATGAATTTGTTTTACTACTCAACAAAAAACCATGGGAACTTTTGGCTTCAATTTTACCTTTGAGGTCTATAATATTCTTCGGATGATCTTTTGGTTCATTAATGATGATATTGTCCACAATGGATGATCATTACTGAGACCCTTCCCACCCATGGAGATTAAGCCCAAAATAGCCCCCATCCCTTATGGAGTGGAAAGATGAGAGGAAGGGATCATGATAAGAGAAGTTAGCCCTCATGCTTCAAAAATATCTTCTAAGAGTAGTGCTAATGAGACATTTTTTGGGGGTGGGGATAGAACTAGAGGAAATGCTAGGAGGTAGGAGGAAGGGAGGGGGAAAGGTGATGGGAATGGAGATAGGATGTAGGGAAGAAGATGAAGTAAAATGCTAAGAGGGGGAAAGGGGATAAAAAGAGGTGGGATGGGGTAGGGAAGTGGAATTGTGCAGGGGAAGAGAAGCATATGAGGAGACATGGGAAGTAATATGAGAGCCGGGGAGAGGGGGAAAGGAAGCAGAGTATGGAGAGTATGGAAGTGGGAAATGGTGGGAGGAAAGGGAAGAGATACTAGTAGGGGGATGATGGAGAATGAAGAAATCAGAGTATTTGTAAAGGAGAAGAATCACCCCATGGTGAAGAGGATTCAACCATTTCCCCCATTTAACCTGATTTATAAAAAGTTCCAATGAATGAATAATAGAAAATGGGAAACTAACAACATAATTCCTCCTAAAATAATTCGGAAGATGAGATGAAAAGAGGGCATTACCAAGAATCTCCCCTTGAGAGTAATGAAATTCATGACCAAAAGCTCAATAGTGTTAAACGGAGGTGGAAGGGAATCCCAAGAAAATCCACCATTTTTGTGCACTAGGGATTCACCATTATCAATAAATTTATGCTCCTCCTCTTGTAAGTCAATGTTGTTCTTGAAGAATATCAAACCCTTCCTCTTGAGCCTTGTAAATTTATAATAATTTATTCATTTACATAAAAGGATATCCCCTTATAAGTCACCTTACTGTTATTCAAGTTTTTTACAAGTCCCTGAGAAAGATGAAAATCTACCCCAATAATTCTTTCCATAAACCTGGAGAATCCCCTGCATAATATGCCCCATAGTTTTTCATTGTTCCTCCATTCATCTATTTGAAAAACACCCATTCTTGATGCTCCACTGCATCAATCACCACCCATTCTTGTAAACCATACCCCAAACGCTAGCACCCATAAAAATGATTTTGAAAGAACAATGGTCAAAATCTTTGGTGAAAGAGGTAGAAATAAAAATGCCAAAGTCTCCACACGTTTCTATGCAAATGCAACATTTTCATCATTGATCACATTAATAGAGATATTGGAAGGGGGTTCATCCCCATTCCAAACTTGGAAATCATTTATTTTAACCCCCACATTAGCCATAATATCTGCTAACTTGTTTCCTTCCTGATAAGTATGTTGTAGCATTTGATGATTTGAGTAGCCTCTTCCATCATATTTTTATTGTCCAATTAGGTTGAGAATACTCCATAAGGAAATTGTTGATGTTAAGAGAATCCCCTTCAATAATTATTTTAGTGGCATTAATATCTCTCACAACTCAAAGACCCCAAAGGGAAGCTAGAGCCTCTGCATGATGATTTGAATTATTTCTCATGGGTCCATCAAATAGTCTAATGAGTTTGCAAAATTCATTCGAATGCTCCTTTCACTCCCTACTTTTCTTAGGTTCCCCTTTAAGGCACCATTAGATGAGGCTTCCATTTAATGTGTTCTCTAGAAATCTTAGGTTCAGCCCCTCCATTGGAAAAATATTTAAACCCCATAGCTCAAAAATATTCTATCTCCTCTACTATGTTTTGTCTTGTTAGAAGATCTGAAATTTAAAATGTTTTGCTTGATGTCCTCAATCAAACCGCTAGTATCTCTCAAGGCTAAGGGTTTTTTTCATCAAATATTTCAGCTTTTAAATATTTCTATATCTTCCAAATAATGTGAGGGAAATAAATCCTTCACAACATTCTAACAATGGATTTTTTAGAGGGGAATCCCCACCGATTCGTAACTTCATTTTCTATGTCAAAAAGACGTTGATATCTTTTCATGGGAGTAAGAAGACCTAAAAGCGTTCAATCCAAGTGTTTCTCAACACTCTATTGACCTTGATCCTAATATCAAGCCCATTAGACAAAATAAAATGCCTTTCAATCCTAAGATAGAGACCCTCATGAGGAAGGAGTTATCCAAAATAATTGAGGAAAAGATTATATTTCCCATCAAGTAATCTACCTTGGTAAACAAATCTTGTTCCAGTGCACAATAAGATTGGAAAAATTAGATTTTGTGTTGATTTCAGAGATTTCAATAAGGCATCTTTGAAGGATCACTATCCCTTTCCTTCTATGGAGTAGATTCTCGTAGATAGTGGCTAGCGCGTAAATATTCTCCATGCTAAATAGATACTCGGGATTCAATTAGATCATGGTCAAGGAAGATGATCAATTCAAAACAACATTTACAACCAAATGACAGACTTATGCCTATCAAAAATGCCTTTTGGTTTTTCATTTGTAGGCACAACATTCTAGAGAGCAATGGACATTTCCTTTAAGGGATATATCAATGAGTTAATCCTAGTTTACTTAGATGACATAACTATATTCTCAAATTAGAGTATGGATCATATGATGCATCTCGTAGAAAGTCTTTTAGATACACAGAGAATTTGGGGACTCTCTTAACCCCAAGAAATAAAACTTTGTTATTGTGCAAGGAAAAATTTTGGGCCATGTGGTCTCTAAGTATTGTATTTCCATTGACCCGAGTGAGCCTTAGTCATCCTCTCTCTCTCCTTTCTACTAAAAAAAGGCCATGCAATCATTCCTAGGAAAAATTAACTTTGTTAGAAGATTAATTCTTAGCTGTTTAGGATTGGTTAAAACCATCGCATCATGCTCCGAAGGACAAAATATTCAAGTGGACAAAAAAAGAAAGGAAATCTTCAACAAAATCAAGAAAGAAATTACTTGCACCCCAACACTCATCAATCTGGATTACTCCAAGGATTTCATCCTTTATACTTGATGGAGCTGATGCTAGTGTTGATGTCATATTGACATAAGAAAATGAATAAGGACTAGAACATCTAGTTGCTTTCTTCAGTCAAACATTGAAGGATTATGACTTTAAATAAAGTCACATAGAATAATGAGTCTTCACCATCTTACACGTGATAAAGAAATTAAAAAGTATGCACTCCATAAATCATATTAAGGTGTTAGTTTCACACTACGGTGTGAGAGACTTCATCATGGGAGAAAAATAAGTGAGAAAAGAGAAAGATGGGTTACCAAAATCATGTAGTATGATGTGATTATAAAATCCACTAAACTTGTTACATTCAATGCACTCGCAAGAAGATTGTTGGGGATGTGTTGAATGAACAAAAGGCTTCACTATTATTTTATGAAGAGCCTCTACACGCTAAATTTGAACAAAATGATGATCCTAATGCGTGTAGATAGATAAATGACATGATAAAATTTATTTCATATAGCATATACCCTCTCGGTTTGATCAAAGTAAAGAGAAGAAATTTGATGCTTTAGTCCATTCCATATGTGCTAATTGATGGCATGTTGCTTTGAGATGTATTAATGGTGTGAAATTTGAAAAATTGATATCATAATTTTATCATGGATTCTCCGGTGGACACTTCTCTACCAAGGAAATAAAAATGAAAATAAAAAGGTAGGATACTTTTGGCCTACCCTTTTTTTTGATGTGCACAAGTGGTTTAGAAAATGAAAATTATGTTCTTTATTTAAGAGAAATAAAAATTGGCATCACTTCCCCTCCGAAAAATCCAAGAGAATCAACAATTTGTGCAATGGGGTCTTGACTTCATAAGTGTGATCAAACCCCCTTAGAGCACTAGTCACAAGTGGGTACTAAAAGCTACAAATTACTTCACCAGATGGAAAAAAAATTCTGAACTCAAGGAATCAACTAAGTCAGTAATCCTTGAATTTATCGAGGGTATTATAACAAGGTTTGGAGTTCTCACACCATTATGTCTAATAATGCAAAAGTATTCCATAATAAAAGAATATCTTATTGGGATATTATCCTTGGGATTAACCGAATACTTCCTCTAACTACTACCCTCAAGGTAATGGCTTAGCAGAGCCAACTAACAAGAACTTGATCATAATCATGAAGTAGATAATGAATATCAACCAGAGGCAGTGGCATACAAAGCTCTTGCACGCACTCTAAGAAAACATAATCATGGTGAAAAAGGAAATAGATACTTCAACTTACAAGCTTCTATATGGAAAGGATGTTAGGCTTCCTTTATCACTTTAATTTCCTTCATTAGAGCACCATTCAAAGCTTGATGCATTTTGGAGTAGCCCATACATCATCAGTTCTTATAATGAGATTAACTATTTTGAGTTATCGCATATTGGTGGAGATACGCTACCAATCCCAGTCAATGTGATTTATCTCAAGAATTTTCATTAAGTTGGTCCTTCGCATCATTATATATTATAATAGTTTTGATTCCTCCAAGTGCACTCTGCACACATTGTTTTGTTTGTACATAGTTCCTTCCTTCTACACGCTCTCGTGCGCACTCTTTTATTACTTCCGGGATGTCGGTCCACATGGTCAAAATTTAAAAGAGGTTGTGTTTCTTCTTATTATCACTTTCCAATAGTTTTACACATAATTCCATTTAGATTTTAGGCACTTCTTCATGTGACTTTAGGGGTGGTTCTTCAAATTACGAGATCAGATCAATTTTTCAAGCCGACTCCATGCCTAATGGATGCTTCAAGGTTACTAATATCCTTCATCAAGTAGGCAGATGGCCTTGAAATTTTCGAACTATTTTCCAAAATAACCACCCTCATTTTTAGACAACTTACAATTCCATTCTATCCCGAATTCAAGTTTCATGTGGTGCACACCTTTGATTGTTTTCCTTGGCACAATTATAAGGATGCAATCCTACGTGCACACCCTCACACACACCCTTCCTACTTCTTCCTTATGTTTTCTTTTCCCTCAACTTCCTTCTAATCACTTTCAACCTTCTTCTTTATTTTTCTATCTCCTTCTATTTCCCTTTTGCACACACTCCTTGTGTATTCTCTTTACTTCCGGAGCTTAGGACACTCCTTGCACGCATCTACAAACTTACCTCCCATTTTTACTAAGTCCTTGGCAATATTTTCCTACGCATTCCCCCTCTTCCTCGGGTTCCATGCACCATTGCACACACTCATTTCCCATTTATTTTTCATCCCTTGTACATCATACCTTTTTGCTCACCTTTTTGTGTGCTTGTATTCCTCTGCGTAATTGTACGTTGTGCACTTCCTTTTTTCCTAACATGTTATGCGTGCCTCTTTCTTCTATTTTCCGCACACTCTTTTAATAAGATGGCCATGCCCTATTTACATACATACATACCTTTACAAATATGCACCTTTTCTCCCAAATCCTTGTGCACCCTCTTGTACACACTCACATATCTCTACATTCTTCCCTCTCGTGCCTCTTTCTCTTTCACACGTGTCAAGTATAATCTTTTGTGCCAGTCATTAGTTGCCACGTGTGAACTTGTCGAGATAAAGTGTACAAGACGTAACCTACGAGAACATTCCAATCGCTCATTGAATCCTCTCATCAAATGAATGCATGATAAATGGTAGAAAAGAAAAAATAGATAGATAGATAGTTGAATCCTTCAACCGATCGAGTGCACCATGTGTCTTACGTATTCATATTGTATTGTGATTTTCAAATTTCCATAAATTTCTGTTGTAGATCTTGGATTTCAGCGTGCCTTGTCTTGTTGGAAATCTACTTACGTGGGCTACACACTACGATTTTCAAAATCATATTCTAGGAGGGATTTAGTAGGTAAAATGGGAAAATGTGACTCATACCATTAATGCACAGATTCAGTTGACTCAACCACCCATATTTGATTAGATTTGGTCTCCTTCCTTCTCCTACAAGCTAAGCTAACATGGTGAGGTGGATCTAATAGCCCTAAAGGAGGATTTATATGCATTTAATGTGGGTTATTGATGGTTGTATTTGAAAATCCAAGTTTCCCACTCTTTCACTCCTCCTCTCTTCCCCTTTCTTATATAAATTGATGAACATTATTCATTTGTAGAAATTGCACCCTCTTGGTTTTCTAAGAGCATTTTTAATAACATTGTTCCTTGTTATTTTGATTTATAGGCCTCTTAACTGGTTCATGGCATGTGGATACTTTCATCTATCACCATTTTCATCGATTTTACATTATTTGGAAGAAATAAAATTTTATTTCTTTTTTATTCTCTGTCATAGTTCACATTTTATTTTATATTCTTGCATTTCCCTTGCATTGTTGGTTTGTTGTACATTCTTCATGTCCCTTATAGGTTTCTTTTCTGTTGTTGTCCATGATACCAAGTTGGTAAGTGTTGTTGCATCTTGTGGAAAGAATCTTGGTTGTAGCAAAGGTGTTGGTTTGAATACATTTTTATAAATGATTCCAAATTTCTTAAGATAGATTATTGGATCAATTGACCCATGATAAGAAATAGTAGGAGATATCCCCTTATATACATGGAAGGTATGTAAGGATCTAAGGGCTCATTTTGTAATGTTTGAAGAATATTATTGTGGATTAGAGGAGGAGGGATGTGATTTACATTAGTATCCAAAGGAAAAAAGAGGTATTGAATATTGGTTATGGTTTGTAAAGATCTAATCAAGTTAAGAATTTATTTGTAGGTTATAGCTTTGTAATTAGAACACGATAAAATTATTGGATGATTACATAGTGGTCACTTGATCCAACAACTTGATAACTAAGAAATTAGGATCAAGTGGTGAATGAGGCCACTATAGTAAAGATCCTAAGTGTTATTATTTTGGACTAGTATTTTTAGGGACTGATTAGGGGTATCGTAATTTGTAGGAGGATTATTGTGATATGTGGGTTTAGAATGAGGTTTTAGACTTGTTTCTTCCACAAGACCCATGCCTTGGGAAACTTTGATCAGTTAACCACCTTTATTAGGCATATAGAGCTAGTTATTATTTATATTCTTAATGAATTCCTCGGGTTTAATCCTCGTAATCTCTACTACATTGCATTCATTTCCAAGATGTATTTTTAATGGGAGTGTTGGAAGAAAAATGGAATGAGAGGGGGAGAATGATTCCTTGCAAAATTTAATCAATTTCATATTTTCTTGTTTAAACCATAAACCAATTAACCATTCATTAATGTGTGCACAACATCATACAACATACATTCAAATACCCATGAAAAAGAGAGAGAGAACATCATAACAGAAGATATAAGTGGGAAACCCTCAAGGGGAATAAAACTCACTAAAACTTATTATTATATTACTCAAATAAAAATATTTAGTGAAGCACCAACTTCACAAGGAGCACCAACCCCTAGTTTAGTAGAGCACCAACCCTACAAGGAGAACCAACCCCTAGTTTAGTGAAACACGAACTCTAAAATGAGGATAAAACCCCCTATGATGATTAAACACCCACTCAACCAACTTTAAAGAACATATTTTATGTATTTTTACTACAACAACTGATTAAGATCACATATTCAGCTCACACACCTTCAAACCCTTGTTCAGACCCTTGCTTCTCCAACTCACTCTATCTCTCACTTTCTTCACTTCTCTTAGCTTAGAAACTTTCTATTCATCCTCTTTCACACTTCATTATCTATAAAACATATCATTCATACCTTTTATACACACTCACATAGGTCACACTTTTTCCCTCTCAAGCAACTAGTCTAAATTTGAATTCAAACTTCACTTATATATGCACTTTATCTCTCTAAAAAAATGAGGTCAGTACTACATCATAATTTTAAAAAAAAACAAGTTAAAAAATCCCAAAATTTTCATTAAAACATTCATAATGGGCCCATGTAGGTTGGTCATGCCCAAAACCACTCAACTGGCTCAAAACTAGCTCAAAACCCCATCACCTGGATGAGCTAAAACCAAAAATGACAAAACCATGATTATTCAAGCTCAAAATTCATCACACATGTAATATGAAATAAAAACATCATCCATGGTCATTAATTATCTTTCACCAATCAAATAATTCATAACACAACTCAAAAGCCTCATATCCTTCACAAAAATTGTTTCCAACACCATGTCTTCACCTTTGGGCCTCAAGACCACAAAATAACAACTCTACTATATAATTTAACCAATTTATGTAATCCTTGGGACCTATATATCACATACATTCATGTTATATCTCATGACACATCCATATGTGCAAACCACACCAACTTTCCTCTTCACTAAATCAAGCTTCCTAGAAAGTAGTTTTACAAACTCTACTATTTTGCACCTTTTCTATCACTTCCAATACCTCCACATTCCTTTGATAAGAACAAAACTAATCCCTCTTCACTCTCCAAATAATATAAATCATCAACCAATCCATATCATGCCTCATTTACTTCATTCTTTCATCCACGAGAAAAATTGTCTGAAAAACCAAACAACCTTATTCTCCACAAATTGAACTAGAGTACCCATAAAAACTCATCACCATGAGAAAAAAATTATACCACTTTAAATACCTCTAAATCATCTTTCCATAACATATTGTATTTCCTTCCAACTCCTAGGGAAGGCCTTCAATTAAGACCGTCTCTCGAAAACTACCCAAAGCTTCCCCAAAACTAGCTTATGACCTGTCATCAAAAATATGGAACACTTTTCCATTTATAAGAATCAAAATTATCTTAAAAAATCATTGAAATCAATAAAAAAATACCTTTCTAGAAACAATGTTAATTTATTTTGTAACTCTTTTGGACAACCTTGTCTCAAATTGAACTTCTTCATAAACTTAAATGTTTGAGTGGGTTCCCTCATCACCACATGCTCTACCATACCTTTCTGGAAACCTAGAGGAGTCCTCTACATCATAAAATAATCATAATATTACTATAAATAAATTTTTAAACTTATGAGAAATATTTCTCCTACTACTTTTGAGCTAGGGTTTCAAACACACAAAGAGTTGATTACCTTCTTAACATTCGTTCATAAAAATGTGACAATGAAAAGACCTAATTATTTTTGTGAAACATTATTATTTTAGTTTATAAACATCCCTAAAATCCACAAGGTCCCATTAAAATTACACAATTCATGGTGATCATCAGAAAGTGTAATTTAATCTAGAAAACACCTTCTTCTTGATCCTATTTCACTAAAAACAATTTATCTTACAAAATCCTCTTCATAATGAATCTAATTTTTTCTCACACCTATAGGAAACCCCTTTTCATCATCTCCAATCATCATCATATCTCAAATAGGTCTCCATCTTATCATCCCATATAATTTTCATGACAATCCCTTGGGGTTTTGCATGGATTAGGCTATTTTCAATTGAACCAACACTATAATGCATACAAAAACTCTCAAAAAGGTCCTAACATCCTTATTACATCATGGAAAACTTACTTACATGCATCAAAGATATCACTTGGCTCTACAACTCAACCTCATGCCTCCAAGCACCTAGACCTAGTCTAGATGAGCACCTAAATCTTGGTCTTCAACCTGTACCTACACCTGAAACTCATGTGAGTTCCTAAAAACTCCCAAAACATTCTCTCCACAATGATACCATTCTCCTCAAGCTACTAATAAACTCCAACCACCATGTTCCATCACCTAGGCTAGTCAGGTCACATGATTAGGCTTGTTACACAATACCAATCTCTTTGAATCACCTCATTCCATCATGAGACCATCTGAATCTTCATTTCACCAACCTACTCGCCATCTATGACACTTCACCAAAATCCTCTTTTTCATTAATGGGATTTTACATCAATGAAAACACCTAGAACACAACATGTCAACAATCTCCCCCTTTGTCATTGATGGAAAACCTCCTGAAATTCTCCCCCTTTTACATTAATGACAAATCATACCTATAATTGTATGAAATTAATCCTTCTCAGATTCATAAGATCACCACTTGGTTAGAAAAATCAACCAAAGTCTTCATTTTAGCTCACAAACTAGTAATTTCTCACAAAAATCCGATTTTTTCCTATTTCTAGACCTTTATGACTCTACTCCCCCAAGGTAATAGCATATTCAACACCTATTCATGAAAAAAATGATGATATAGAGCTAGAAACATCTTTCTTACCTCTCTCTTGAGTGCAAACATCACACAACATCCTCATTAGGGCTCAAGAACATGTTTTGATCACTTTATACCCTATTTTTTAACTTTTCATGACTTGAAAACATTGTAGCAGACCTTGGAAGAATGTACATAGCTCATAAATATGACCGCAATAATGAATTCTAGATAAAGAACTTAAAACTTACCTATTTCTTTTCCTATCCCATCTTTTCAAGGATTAATCTTTCCTAGTCTCTACTAAATTTTGTCCTCATACCTTCTCATGAACTTAGATCCCTATTTTAAATCTTCGAGAGAAAATTGAACTATATTTGAAAAGCTTTATAATCTCACACACAATTACATGGATTATCACAGATCCCCCTAGACTTATGAATCCTTTCTCTAGAGAAAAAGATTAAAACTTGCCTAGTTACCTTGAATACTTGCCTTGGAGAGATGAAAAACACTTCATCATTGTCCTAAAGCAATTGCTCTATCTTTTAGTCTCCTTCATGCAATTTCACACTTCTTTAAATGAAATTTCATATTCCTCAAGAAGTTATACATGCGACCATTCCTCATTTTCTATGCCATTCCTTCCATATCTCTTATATCACATTTTCATCTCTCGATTTAGAATCAACATGGACTCCCCTTGTATTAGATGCACTCATAGTCCTATAAAGCACAATCATAGACCTATTAAAAATATTTTCAAAAGCACCTCTTCACTATCACACTTGCTCATGCACCCTTCATGGAAACAAGAACACCTAGTAACACCCCAAGAATGACTCCTCATGACTTGGACACTATTTCTGAGACATGTAGGAAGCTATTTTGATATATTTTATATCATACATGCTTGACACAAATAGGGAAGCAAACATACAGACCCTATAAACAACTTTTATCTATCAATCTTACCTTCTTGACCCCTTAGATCACCTAAATCTCTCTCATGATCAACTTAAATTGTATCTTCCCATAATATTGATCAAAATAATATCCAGGACCTTAGATAATTATACACAAGCTCAAATAATTGCTTATGTCCTTTTTGATCACCAATTACACCTAAACCACCTCTTAGCTCACCATTAGTACAAAGACCATCACCTAGATCATGTTGAAAAGCTTCAAGAACTTCAAGATCATTCCTTGATTTCATATCGATGTCAAAGAGTTCATTACAAATGCACAAGACCACCTACAGGCTTGTGGTTAGTCATTCAATCTCAAACAATGTACATTATAACTTTACAAGTGTAAAAAGACAAAACATCACACATTTGTGACCTTTCCTAGTTTCTTAGGATCCTTGTAGATATTTATGACCATATTCCTACTTGAGAAGCTAGCCAAGGCATCATGATAATATTTATACGATTTTCACATCTTCATACCGAACACACAAACTACTAGGCCTACAACATGAGAAATTCGAGCGTAAATTTTGATGCATTCACTTTTATAGAGAAAACTTACTAGTTATAATTACCCATTTGACCACTCTATCACCTCCATTAACCTTTAATCATGTCACTCAAATGAATTTTCCCGGTTGTAATTTACTCTCGCAATCGGGTCTCTTAGCATTCTTCATAGAACAATCTGAGAACTATTAAATATTCCAAATAATTTCGAGTATTTCATGGATTAATACCACTTGAATCATCAATAACTCTTTGTTAATATGATTTACACAAAATATTAGCTATCAATTTAACCATTTACACCTTCAAGCACATGTTTTCCTTCATATCGCTTCTTATGATCTCCTAAAGCCCAGTTAGTATAGTAAACAACTCGAGAGTAAATTTTTTTATGTCAAGTCCTCAAATTTTTCCAATATCCCGATATCAAGCCCCTCTAAGGTATTGAGCACACTTATTATTATTTTGAAGCGAGAGAAACCATGTCACTTACTTGAAACCTTCTTATCTTGTCTTCAATCACCCTTCAAAAAAATTGTAGCAATCCTCCTTGACATGATGGTCTGATCAATTCATCATATTATATTAATTATTTCATCTTCAATTCTCCATAATGAATCATGAAAATTTTGACACCATAATGACTATGATATACAGATACCTAGACTAGAATACAAGGACACAAACAACTCTAGATTACAATACAGACTCCTTAAAGAACTTGTATTCTCTAAGAGACTTTGATCACTTAAATCAACCTTTTAAGACCATTGCACATCTTCACACAATTCATACACTCGTGTACATGCTTGATATAGGCATTAAATCTTGTTAAAATCCTATGATATGTCATATTTGACATAGAATCTGTCTTCATAAGGTAAAAAATATCTTTTTATCTCGCCATCAACTTTAATCACTAACTCAAACCAAGAAATGAATCTACACTTAGATGTCATGGCTTAAAAACTTCCTTTGAGAAAAAAACATGACCCTTAGACAAAAATGAGTCATTAAAAGCGACAACACATCATGACAAGGAATATACAGACTTGAGAACATAATAATACATACATAGATACCACAAGACAATGACCTAGTCATTTTCACATCTTGAACAACCAAGTAGGACCTCAAAACATGCTTAGAATCTTAAGACAACATACCTTGACACCTTGGAGGAGACACATATAAACCTATAAATCTCCCCCTTTCTAGAATGCTTCATTTGGATCAATATACTTTTAATAATCCTAGTAGAGGTATATAACATCATGAGCACTCCAAAGACTTGTAAACACCTAAATTATGTATTTATACCTCATCTTCCCATGTGTGCATATTTTCCTTGTTATTTACCTAGGCCCACCTTAATTTAATTCATCCTCCTTTATTTAATTAAATTGCCCACTTATTATCCTATCATCATTAATCCTTATTAATTCACATTAATTAATTAACTCCCATTAATTAATTAATTAATTAATATCCATATCCCTTAGCTTTCCCTAATCAACTTGCTATTTAGGATGCTTTTATCCTAAATATAAATCCTTATGATTTTTTCTACCCATCCCTATCTTCTAACTACCCAATCTTCATCCCTAAACAACCTAATCCCACACATAAGCTTTAAAGTGTTTTTTCCCTCCTTAAAAACATGAAATCCCGACCTAAAGCACAAAATCCACCCCATTGGGGAAAGTTTCCACATGGTCATAAAGAACCGAGCACATTCACCATCGACCCTATAAAACTAAGTTAAATATTTCCATAATCAATCATAAATCATCATATGCATGCAAATTTTGGAGCTTTCTAATGACTTGTGAATTGACTCTCATGCCTGAGCATTCCTGCAACAGTTACAAATCTCCCGGACCTCTTTGGAATGTGCTTGCATCACTCACAATCATCCTTCATGAGCTTATCATTATCTTTGTTTTTTTATTCAGATTTTATTGTATTATCATTGTTTTCCTTGTATCTAACCTTTTTGGGAGCAAGTCATCTTCAACAACATTTAGAGCTTTGTCATAAATCTTCATTTCTAACTTATTTACTTACAAGACATCCATTTCATCCTTTTGACCTCAGCTTTTTCCAACCCTACTATAGTCACCGTCGACTTTATCAAATCATTTCTAACCCATCCTTCTATGTTGTTTTCTACTTTCGAGCCATCTCCAACCTCTCCATGTGTTCTGTCTCTTCCGCATCTTGCTAAACCACCATCCAGTCTCTTTGTTGCACTAAAATTAGTCCATCTACATCCTAGTCATCATCACTTCACCCTAGTTGTCATCGACTAGGGTACTTATTCTCAATCCACCCATTTCTAATCCCATTTTTCTATAATTTTCCTTGTTTTTGCTCCCTCAAATCCCTTCTGTAGGTTGACTCCAAAGCATACACAAGCCTCTGTTGCATCTAGATTGTATCCATATCTTACAAGGTTTACATATTCATCTTACATTCTATATCCTCACTCTTAGGTCATCATTGACCTACCTACGCACATTCTAGATCATTTTTACCCAAACTAGGTAACATTTAAGTTACAGTTCTTTCAATTAAATCAGCTTCTAGATCAGATCTTAATTATTCTCAGATTCAGTAGTACTTATGTTTCTACATGCTATCTGTTATTCATCTTTTACTTCACTCTTTCTAAACAAATGGGGGTTGACATCCGTGAAAGGAAGGTCACACTTCTTGGAGTCGGCATTGTTTGGGAAACCCCGCATATCCCATATAATCAATCCCCTTTTAGTTTATTTTATTTTTAGGTCATTAGCTACAACAAGGATCAGTTACTCAGCACCCATTCATCCATGTACATCACACTTCTAAGGTACTATAAACCCTCCATGTTTTGAGTTGTGTACTTTCTTTAGTAGCTAACTCATTAACTTGAATTGAATGAGAAATTACATAAAAATTCTTGGCACACCCGATGGGACCACCCTTTAGGTGATCCCTTTCTTTTCTATCTTCTTGCTTCTTTTGTCTTCTACTGAAACTACAGCATGAGGTCTTGCTTCTTTCTTGATTATGTTGGTTTGGCCACCGGATTGCTCTTTGCTAAAGTTTAGGAATAAAGGAAAAGCTTTATCCAAGTTTTTCTCTTTTTCCTTATTTTCTCCTTTCTACATCGTACTTCCCTTTCTGTGTGTGTCCTCATCGAAAGATCACACTTCAATTTAGTTTTAAAAAGAACCTTTCTTTTTTGCATCTTTCTTTCTCACATAGTTTAAGTAGGAGGTTAACTTGCTACATTTCACAATCCTCACACACAACCTAAAACTCACAAACCAATCAACACATCAAAACAACATCCTACGGTAGATTGATTGGGATTTCATCACCCAACAGAAACCTCCTGAGACTCTCCCAAGCCAAAACAAACCTGAAACTAGACATAGATTGCCTTCTCTTAGGTACCCCGTTATCCATCCCCTTTTCTATTTTTCACATTTTCTTAATTAAAAACAATAAAAATATATCTACTTGATTTTCTTGATTTAAAGATGGAACCAAACTTTCCCCAAGGAGTTATACATAAAAATATACCTCAATCGATATCTTATCCTTGTCCCCTTATATCACCATCCGTGACTTCTTTCTCCGTAGATCACGCAACCAGTAGAATCTATCCCACCACCTTGGACCACCCCTACTTCATCTGAAATCCCCATGCCTATCCCATCTATTGAAATTACCATCTCTCATATATCAGATCTTCCCATCCAATCCCAACCATCTTATCATGTTTCTCCTCCCCAATATCTTACATCCCCTCAACCAATACGATCTTCACCACTCCCCAACATTTTCAGATAACCATTCCCTAATCCACCACCAACAAATTCATCTTCATCATCTACACCATATCAGTTAAACCCATTTTCAAGAAACACCATACAATGGACACATCCTCCCGTATCTACCCCATTTATCTCATCATCACCTATTCCCATCCTCAATATTGTGCATACATCTCCTTCAATATCTATCCACACATCAACCATACCCACCATTTCCTTACCTACCACCTTAACTTCCACCGCTTCTCTCATATCTACATCCAATCCTACTCTTACCACATCCACATTGGCTTCAATTACACCCACCTCTTCATCCACACCTATCCTACCCCAACTTACTATGACTATCCCATTAGCCACATCTATCCCAAACACACCCATCACTACACTTATATCTACTATGCCAACAAATCTACCCGTGTATGTCTTGACATCATTATCACACATCTCTTTACCCATGCCCACATCATCAACTTTATCCCATAGCTAATCTTCCCACATCTACATCTACTATCACACCAATCACTTCTCCTCAATCCACAAACACATCCATAATGCCTCCTAAAACACCTAAGACAAACATTGAAGGTTCTTGTACCTCTTCCATAGAACCCCACATTTCCATGCCAAACATTCCAAAACTTGCATCATCTCCCTCTCACATAGACTTCATCAACTGCATGATCCAAACACCCCTTATTCTATCCACACCTACATCTATCATTGACCCCACACCAACATATACTTCATCCACTTCATTGGATACCACTCCCCCATCCACATATATTCCACCATTACCCGTCATACCATCTCGTAGAATTGGTCCCAATACCTCTTTCTATACTTCTACCTACATCTAGCAGATCAAACATCATAACCACATCTCCCACATAATCATCTTCTCATCTCACATCCTTTGAAGAATATTGGATAGATCTATAACTTGCGGAAACCATAGGTGACCCTCATGTCTCATCTACACAACTAGACATTTCTTCACCTTCCTTAAATCAAATCATGCAAAATTACTTCCCCCATCATTCACAACATTATCTTTAGATCCACCAGTCAAAATCATTGTCATCCCCTCCAAGGGTATTCCTTCACAAACCAAATCTAAAAACCTTGGTACCCTTCCACAATGGTCCCTTATGTGCCCCCACAAAAAGATATACATTCCTCCAACCAAGATCAAACCTACATCATCCATCTTAGGGCCACATCCATCTATCCTAGGACCACCTCCTTTATCATGATCAATCAACCAATCCAAATCCAAACAGTCGACTCCCTCCTAGGACCAACTCCTTCATCAAGAACACTCCCATCCACCAACAATCCAAACCAAAATAATCCAATCCTTATTTTTCCAAAACACCAATCACTATCAAAGCTGAAAACAAAACACCAAGATCTCGAAACAATCCACCCCCATCCTTGACATCCAAAACATATCCTGACACATATATCAAGTCTTATGCAGAATTCATGTGACATCTACTCCAAATTTCTACCATCACACTTCCACCTATTAGATCATTTGATCTAAATCATCGAATCCATCATGGTTTGATGCCCACCGCATTTGTGCCTACCATCATACCTCGGGTCATGACACAAAAAAGTAAGGCCCTATAAACAGTCATCCATGATCTTATCAAGAGAGAGGACCTTCTCAAGGACTCTCCTTCTCCATCTACCCTCTCATCTGTGACAAATTCCACCTCCATTCCCAACTCTCCATCTATAGGAGTCACTATACCTTCTCCTTCATCCACCACTTCTTCACCTATCACCCCTCTTACCAAGGGTCATCCCTTATTCATTGATATAATTTTCCATGATACATCGTCCCTATGATTTTTGACCATATACACCATCTATATTTGACATCCCTTCCATATATCCCATCCCATTTATTCTGAAATCCACTAGCTCATCCACATCTCTCTCACTAGGGGAGCACCTTTCCCCGGTTTTTGTTTCTTTCACATATTCTTCCTCATCATCTTATCCCTATAGATCCTTTGATATTAGGGGATTTCATTATATGATTTATCTTCTTACGGGTTATACCCTCTCCATACTTGACGTTATCTTATCCTATCTAGCTCATCTCATCCAATCATGTCAATTATTTTTATCCATCATCTTCTCCTCCTAAGACCACCTTCGTGGCCATATATGTGCTTCCCTTGGGAGCACCATGGCTTTATCTAAGCCCACCCTCGTGGCCATATAATCTCATCCTAAAATCACTGTAGTAACTATTACTCTTTTTTTCCCAAGAAAATGTGTATTTACTCAAGCCTCATGGTCCTTATCTAACTTATCTCAAACTCAAATTTGTCCTAACCAAACCTTTTTACCTATCTTCTTCCCCAAAAAAACTAGTCACGAATAGGGGATCTCATTGGTCTTATTAATCCTCACTCTTCACAATAGAATCACTCCATCATCATTGCAACTGAATATTTCACTAAGTGGGTGGAAGCAATTCCCCTCACCTCAACCAAATCTAGTCCAATTATTAACTTTATCTACCAACATATCATTTTTCCGCTTTGGAATTCCTCACAAACTCATCATAGACAATGGAAATTCCTTTAAAAACAAATATCTTAAGAAGCTTTGTGACTCATTTAACATCCAACTCAACTTATCTTCTCCATACTATCCTCAAGCTAACGGCCAAGTCAAAGCCACTAATAAAACTCTTCGAAACATTCTTGTAAAAATATTGACTAGTCGGACTAGCATTTGTACTTCCATGGGGGCTACACCCTTTTCACTTGTGTATGGTTCCAAATCCATCTCCCTCTCAAAGTTCAAATTCCATCTTTGCATGTGTCCCTTCGCAACTTCATCTCTGATGAATACTATCGCCAAGAACATCTAGCAAAACTTGAGTTGTTAGATGAGCATCACCTTCTCACTCTTGAACACCATCGTGTTTATCAAGAGCACATCAAACATGCTTACAACAAGAACATCAAAGAATGTAACTTTAATGTTAGTGACCTCATTCTCAAATAAAATTAGAATGTCACTACTCTAGAAAGGAGCCAACACAGAAAGTTTACCCCAACTAGATTGGACCATACATTATCATGCATAAGTATGGGTTGGGAGCCTATCAATTAGCCTCCCTTGATGGTAAACTAGAAGTGGAACCTCTTAACACATTGCACTTGTAACCATTCTACTATTAGTGTGTCTTCTAGTGATCTCTTAGTCATATCCTTGGATCATCCCTCCATCATTAGCCTCATCCATCTTTCATCATAGTGATTTGGAATTATGTGGTCATCTATCACTTTCCTAGATGTGACCTTAAATATGAGCACCATGGCTCTGCTCGTAGCATATTCCTTATGGATAGGTTCTCCCTTTTGGTGAGAACTCTGTGATCATTACATCTGTCATCCTCTCATTCACCTATTGGAACCATGCAAAGGGTCTAGGGTGTCTCTTATACATTCATTGTCCCCTCCTAAGTGGTCTACTTAGCTATTCCCAACTCTTCCCCATGTCAAAATCAAAATCAAAGGATGCTCTAATAAAAATTCAAAGCACTCAAAAATAGATTGATCCCTTGAAGGATAGTTGTTCAGTCATAAAAATAAAAAAGAAAGAAAACAAGTCAAATCAAAAAGAAATAAATAGATCGATCCCTTGAAGGATGGCTATCATATATATTATCTTTTTCATCTATATTACATATGTATAAAGTAGACCATACCCTTAAAGGATGGCTAATTTTTTTATCATGGCATTGAAGGCTTCCCACATTGATTAGCCTTCCATTTTATTTACATCCTAAGAAAGCTTCCCACATTGATCAACTTTCTTTTATCATTTCTCTTCCCCCTTTCCCAGAGCTATGGCATAGGTTTAGGGAACACCACTAACCGAGAACCCTCTACCCATGTACAAGTTATATCACAAACACCTTTGTCATGTTAAAATCAGGTCTATGAGCTCACTCCATCCATTGTCTATTTATGATCTTTGATATAACTAACTCGATGTTGTATGTATTCTAACACATGTTTTGGTTACATGTGCCTTATGTTATTTAGATCCCCTCTTCTATACTTATAATGCAATTAGAGGCATCTTTTATTCGTGTGTTCCTTAATACCATGTAATGTCATTCATACCTATAGGTCGACATCATTTAGATGCATTATATATCCAATCTTGTTCACATCTATCTATGATTCATGATTAAGTGCACCTTTCATTATCTCAATCACCTATCAATCTATGTATCTATCCTAAATACATCAATATTTACTTACATTAATCAATAATCACATCCGCATTACTTTTCCATCCACATTACATTCTATCCATTCAATTCATTACCATGATCAAATTCAAAATGAACATGTAATCCTATTCCTCAATAACCATACAACAAATGTTATCTAATTTCAACCTGGTGAAATTCAATAACGGAAAGCTTGCCTTGTGACCCTTTGGTAAGGGGGTAATTAGTGGAAAATGAAAAAAGTAATTCCATCACTATACACAACTCCTAATGTGTCTAAGGAGATCTAAAAGATTGAAAAGATTCAAAGAATGTTATATGAATTCTTACAAGTTACATATTTGGTCCTTATAGTGCACCGAGCTCATGATCGAGCTCCTCCCCTATCTTGGTGAGCCACGGTGAAGGCTAGGTTGGTTGAAATTTGGGTGAGTTGATATTTAACTCCACCAAGTCTTTCCTTCATTTGGGTGAGTGGGTTATCGAAGAGAGTGAGTTTTCTCGGTGATCTCAAAGATCAAGCTAATGATGGAGTTCACCGAGCTATCCTTCATGAGGCAAGTTGGAAAATTTTGTGAACCAAGTAGGTACAACACCCATACCGAGATATACGGATCATCAAGCTCACTAAGAATATCATTGCTTCCTAAAGTGACCTGGTCATTTAATACAGACAAAATAGTATGTACCGAGCTCACATACCACATATCCTAAGTCAATCCATACATTGCCAAATCAGGCTAGAGTGGTGTCAAGTTTTTTTAATGAAGGATCCGAGCCCCAATGGATCATAGCAAGTTCTCTGTGGGAGAATTTACAAAGGTAATGGGTCATTCACATGAGCTAGAGATATCATGCATGGATTGGATGATTCCATGTGCTACGAGGACCAAATCCATCTTAACATGCACCGAGTTGTTTGAATATCACGACAAATCCACTCCTTAAGCACCGAGCTCTATCAAATGGACAGTCCACGAGAAAATAATAATGTAGGCACATGAAAAAGATACACCATGGGAGATCTCCAAATTACAACACATGAGCTCAAGCATTGAATAAGTGTCAAGTGCAAAGGAAATGGAGGGAAAGTTGTTTGATTTGCTATCGATTTATAAGTGTAAATTTTATAGGCACAAGCCATGGACTTAGCTAAAAATCATGAAAGGATAAAGGATGGATTGCCAAGCCAAAGTCTAAGCTCAATGATGATTCTTACGAAAAATCAAAGGATAAGAACTTGAGCGGCCTAAACAAAATTTGGGACATTTTTGTAAGAATGGCTGGACTCGCCACCATGAATGAGTTGTGTGGAGAAGGTGGAAGATTGTGGCCCGCGTGAACTCAAGCCGCCTAGGATGTCGAATGTTGAAATACCCACAGGTGAGTGGAATGTGGAGATGGTGGGTTTGAGGGGCCTGAATGTCCCATGGGACACTTATGTGCAGGAGACCTGAAATGGATGCAATGGTCTAGTGCAAACGGATGGCTGGTCAAAGGCCCAAGGCAAGGTTAAAGAGGTGTGGAAGACATTGTGGATGGGAGGGAATGTTGAAGGCCCGTGTTGCTGGTGATGTGGGTTGGAGTGACACAAACATCTTGGTCCATGTAGAGTTAAGTTCTCCACACAAAGAGTACACCCACATTGCATTGGCATAGGTACCAAGGTGAAAAGTATAAGGATGCCCAATGCAATGTAAAATGGGCTGACGTTGTAAACAATGAGGTTAAGCCATAATGTAAGTGGGTCGGTGGGGGTTTTCGTAGCACTATCAGGCAAGCCCATGTGGCATCGACTTGGAGATATAAGGTCGTCAACCTAATGTAGAGTTACACATCGAGCATGTGGAAGCAAGTGAAAGCTCAGCGATGCATATGAAGAATTTTGGCAATGAAGGAAGAGAGCCACTCATTCGAGCCGGCAACATATAAAACATTAAGAGAAAACATCCCCCAACATATAAGCATGATCAAATTGATATAGGGCCCACCATTTTTAAATACAAAATCATTGAAAATATTTTTAAAACATAGGGAAAAGAGAGGAAATATTTCAAAATTCATTTATAGTAAGATAAATTCAATCCACAGTCCCATGTATTACAAGCAAACCTAATAAAACCCTAAATAGTTGCTCCTTAGACGGCCATATATTTCTCATCCCTCAATGGATTTTTTTGAAATTGGTTTTTTTGGAATCATGACTCGATATCTTCACACAACAACCAAAAAAATAGGAATTGATGAATATTTGGTTTTGAATTTTGTAGAAAACCAACCCAGTTCAGAATAGTGATTTCATGGTGGTTGGAGGTGAAATTAATGGGCATGGGCATAATTTTCTTCAACTATATGTTATGGGACAGCATAAGGGAGATTTTTCAAATCAAATACCATCATTTCACTTTGTTTATTATGATTTTCAAGTAGTTGGAAATCAAATTTTTGGATTGTTCTTTCCCTCTCTTCTCATTCTATAAGTTGTAACATGGGGCTCATTTGTAAAGGAGTTAGGCATTCTCATCTCTACCCCTCTCTCTTTCTTCTCTATTGGGTTGAATGTGGAGTTTAAGCCTCCTTTCTAAGCTCTATAATGGAATTTTCTTGCCTCTTTCCCACTAATGTTGTACTATGCAAACTTAATGGAGCAATAAATTGTGTTTTGTGATGCATTTTGTCCATCCTTTACATGTTTTATTGTCTCTACTTGCCTCTCTCCATTGTAGGGTATACTATGCATACTCTTGATGTTTATTATAGGTTTTGAGAGTTGTGTTTAATGGGAAAAAATGGTGTTCTATGTGAATCTATCTCGGTCCGTGGTGCATCTTATCCACCCTCTCCTTTCCTCACCTCTCTCCATTTTAGGCAATTGGATTCTTGGCTAACAAATCCTTTTACGGTGTATCTTTGCTCTTAATATAGGTTTAATTTTCATGTGCTCTATCTCCTGGTCCCTTGGAAAGTTAGAATATGATTAGTTAGTTTGTTTACCTATATTAGGAGTAGTTGTGGCGGTTATTTTAGGAGTAAGAACCAACTTTCTCTGGAGGTTTATCTTAAGTCCACAAGTCTCATATCTTGAGAGATAACCCAATGTTACAAAATTTACACTGAATGCCCCATCCACAACATGGAAATTTGGGGGGTGCTCTAATTTTGTGATAACATATCTAGCATGCTCGAGTAGGACAAGAAGTATCCATTTTACTCCAGCAAGATTGGTGTGCACTTGTTGTAAAACTCCACCCTATAAGAGGCTTTGAAATTGCATATCGGTGAATCCAAAAGGGAATAACTCGGTGGCTTTAGCATCCCAATATTTTAAAATTTATGAGAAGGATTCAAAAAAGGTCAAGAACTAGAGAAGAAGGTATTTTTGAATACTTAAAACTATCACCATGTAGATGAAGAAGGGATTGAAGAGCTCAAAGGTCTCCATCTCCACCAAATAGAACACTATCAACACCTCCACCTGGTAGGCATTTCATTCAATCAACTAGAGTTCTCAGACCAATCATAATGGCACATCAAAAACCACCACAAGGTCCACCAAATCCCTATGTCCACTTCACGGGAAGTATTCCACTTGCCCTCAATGCCCAGAACCCTATTTGGTTGCAGCATTAAAAATATTCCCTACTTCATTGGGAAAACCACACGACTCCCGCTAATCATATTAAAGATATTGCAAATATTTGTACCATTCATGAAATTAATGAAGTAGATGTTGCAGTCAAATTTTTGGCTTCATCTTTCAATGGGAAGGCTTTACAGTGGTTTATGAGCTTAACCACGAGGTCTATCCAAAACTAGGTTCAAATATGCACAACCCTTTATAACCATTTTGGAGAAAGGGAAAATAATCTCTCTTTATTAGAACAATTGGCAACCATCAAGAGGGATCCTAATGAGTAAATGGCATATTTCAACTTTTAATTCCAGCAAACATGGGACTGGATTTCAATCACCATAAGTCCGATTCTGAAGGAGCATTCCTCTACTTCTTAAAGGCCCTAAAATCTTACATATATATGAAGATACAATCAATGGGAGGAACAATGTTGCCAGGGGCCTACAACACAACTATTAGAGTAGATAATTGTCTAATTCAAGCAGGAAAACTTATGCCTAGGCCACCTATGCCTCTATATCCAAAATTGGGAAACCCTTCTACCAATGAAGCACCTAAAATAGCCCATGTTCTAGCCCTAAAAAAATAGATTTCTAATGAGGATTCCCCTTATTCTAGTGATCCTTTTGAAAACCAAGAACTTAAGAAGGCTTTTCAAGAAATAGAAAAAGGACAACATGAACTAGTCAAGGTGCAACAAGCTTTTGGGAATGAGTTAGTTTCTATCAAGAGGAAACATGCCCAAAATTTCAAACCCTTTCAGCCTTAAGCTCAGTATCAAGCTAGGCCCCCGTATCAACAAAATAAGCCACATATTCAATCTTCTAATCAAACCAAGGGAAACCTCCTACTCGCTATACAATTCTAGCAAAGTATAATCCTAATGCAAAGATCATCAGCTTCAAGGGATTTTTTCTTATCAAAAACAACATGGCACATGATTATAAATGGTATCCTCCATATGGTCAGCCTTATGATCAAACAATATAATTCCACCATCCATCAAATCATGCCTTGGTAGTACAAGTTGTTGGCGTGCCCCAGGAGGTGAGTCAAGAGGAAAATCAGTAGTAGGGAGCTACTCAAGAGGTACCTCCAAATGAAACCACACTAGTGAATTGGAAATTTGAAGATTTATGTGGAATAAACCAGGCCCCTTCTCAAAGTATGGCAGCCAAAACACAATCTAAGAAGAGAAATATTGAAGAAGGGAAGTCATCTAATCCAAATTCTTCACAACCCTCTATCATCCCACAAGGATTTGGCAGTCAAGGTGCAACTTTGAATGTGCAAAATCAGCCCAAACCCACCTTCTAGACTAGCTCATATACCATTTGTAATAGCTTATGTGTAATAAAAGGTTATGCCAAGCAAAGGATAGTTCCTCTCCATTTAATGTTATTGATAAAATGAACAAAACCGAATGTAAACATATCAATGTGGGAATCATTAGCTATCCTAGGAAAAAGAGACCTACTCCAAGCAGCTATGGAAAATTGGTCCACATCAAACTAATCATCCAAAGATCATCGGAGAAGGTTCTCACAAATGCAACTCATTAGGAAGAAAATCAAGGAGGTCAACAAGGTAAAAACATGAATCCTCCTCCATTTTACATATCTCTAATCATTAGAAACAACCTTGTGCACAATTGCATGATTGATTCAGGAGAAAATAGTTCGGTGATGCCCAAAAAAATAGCTGACCAGTTGGGCCTTCAAGATGAAGTCATTTCTAGAGGTGTAGTGTAATTTGATGGGACAATAGTAACAACAGTTGGAGTAATTAAAGGATTGAGCCTAACATTTCATGCATATCCCAATGTCACAGTCTTATAAGATGTCTCAGTTATTGACTTACCACCACTTTTTGCATTGTGTTTGACAAGAGACTTCATAGCGTAAATTGGAGGTTATTTGTATGCTTATTGGTCACATATGTTATTCATAATGAGGTATGGAGATAAAGCCACAATCATATCTGAACCAATTGAAAACTTCCATATTGAACGTCATATGCCAAGTCCAATCAATGCAAATTATTTAGATTTTGATCAAGAAGATTTCCCAAGTACTCCAGAGACAAATACTAAGGTTAGAGGCATTCCAGACTTAACTCTTGATGAATGGGAAAACAAGAGACATGCATTTGATCCTTACAAGGAAATGGAAGAAGTTGAGTTGGGAATTTATTGCTTGTATGAAGAAAACCCACCTCTCCCTAGCATCACCAAGATGATAATGAGGTATGGAAGCTATTCTTTGATTGCTCAAGGAGTAGGCAAGGTATTAGAGGAGGAGCCATGTTAGTTTCACCTCAAGGTAAAAATACTACTTAGCATTCTACTTTAAATTCAGTTGTTCAAATAATGCATTTGAGTATGAAGCTTTGAATCACGAAATTTGGGTTGGGAAAGGAAATTAAGAATTAAGAACTTGCAAGTCTTTGGAGATAGTGAGCTGATTGTGAACCAAGTTAGAGGGAAAATGCTGCTAAGAATGATCTTTTATAGAACTACAAGAATCAAGTATGGGATCTTATTAAATATTTTGAAGCATTTAGCATAAATTCCATCCCAAGGAAGAAGAATGAGGTAGAAGACAAACTTACAGAAATTGGGGTAGAATTCGATGTTGTCAAAAGTATCAAAAGTGAGAAAACCTAGACTCATATCAAAGTGGTTATAAGACCAGCTGTCCCAGATAATAATACAAGTTGGAAAGTCTTTGAAAATGATCAGCAAATCATAAATTTCTTGCAAGAAGAAGTTGAGTTCTCCACCAGAAACTAAGACAAGTTGGAACAACAGTATGGTGACCAAGTGGTGCAACTAAGAACAAACAAATTACCAAAAGGTTTTGTGACTTTGGAGTCAATCTTTAACAAAATGATCAATTCCAGAAAGAAAAAGAAAACATTCAAGTCAAGGGTGAAGAATCGAACATATTCTAGTAGGTGAAGGAAAGGTGTTGTAAATTAGGAAGGTAAGTACTCCATAAGAGAAATATGATTTTGTCAACTTTTCAAGAGTTTCTGATGTCTTTACTTGGAATTATAAATATTTGAGAGGCTTCAATCCAAAATTGGCTCAACATACTATTGAGTTGGATCTAGAATCCAAGCCCATCAAATAGAAGCAAAGGCTAGTGAATCCTCACATCAAACCTCTC
Source organism: Taxus wallichiana var. yunnanensis (assembly GCA_018340775.1). Taxonomy (NCBI): domain Eukaryota; kingdom Viridiplantae; phylum Streptophyta; class Pinopsida; order Cupressales; family Taxaceae; genus Taxus; species Taxus wallichiana. Next base: position 166,776,776 of record CM031239.1, read on the forward strand.
ATGAGAAAAGAACTAAATAAGCTGATAGAGGCTAGCATCATTTTTCCAATCAAGCATTCAAGTTGGGTTGCAAGTTTGGTACCAATACAAAAGAGAAATAGAGAAATTATATTGTGCATAGACTTTCGTGATTTGAATAGAGCTTCACTCAAATATCATTACCCACTCCCTTCAATGGAGAAAATCTTGTAAATAGTAGCTAATTCTAAAATATTTTCATTGCTAGATGGTTACTTAGGCTACTGACAGATAATGATAAAAGAAGATGATAAGTTCAAGATTGTCTTTACTACAAAATGGGGCACATATGCTTATTGGAAGATCTCATTTGGACCATCAAACTATGGAGCAACGTTTCAGTGAGCAATGGATATGGCATTCAAAGGGTTGATTAACAAGATAGTGTTGGGGTATCTAGATGATATCATTTTCTTCTCTAAGAACACAAGACTGCCTCTTTCACCTAAGGAAAGTGTTTCAAAGGTGTAGAAGATTTAGGGTCTCTTTGAATCCGAAGAAGTGTGTTTTCTTGGCACATGAAGGTAAGATCTTGGGTCATATTGTTTCAAAGGAAGGATTGAAAATTGATCCCGAAAGAGTTGAATCCATCCGAACACTTCCATTACCAAATCACAAGAAGGCTCTCCAAAGCTTCTTGGGGAGAATAAAAATTTTCCACATATTTGTACCTAATTTTTCCACTTTGGTAAAACCATTAACAATGATGTTGAAAAAGAGCCTTGTATTCAAGTGGATAGTAGAAGGAAAAGAGATTTTTGAGGCCATCAAGCATGCTATATCTCAAGCTCTAACTCTTATCAATCCATATTTCTCCAAGGATTTCATGTTATATGATTTTGGAGGTTCGGATACAATCTTGGTAAAGAAGGTTCAAAGAATCCCGTAGCATTATTGATCAAAGCTTGGAAGATTTTTAAGTAAGATATTCCTTCATTTAAAATCATGTTCTTGTTGTCATTAGAAGCTTGAAAAAATTCAGACACTTGGTCTCGAACAATAAATCCAACTGTTAGTGTTTCATATCGGAGTCAAAAAATTTCTCCTAAACAAATATTTGAATGAGAAGAGGGCAAGGTTGGATCATGGGATTAATGGAATATGATATTGAGATCAAAGTGACTAAGTTGGTTTGTGGTAAAGGCCTATGTGAGTAGTTAGCTTCCAAATAGGATGTTGAACCAGAAAGTGAAGACAAAGTTGTTTTAGTGTTGAAAAATTATCAAGAACAAACCAACCGATGATGTGACCATTCCAATTTGGACTTGAGATATGGTGCATTATCTCCAAACAGTTTTTGTGCCCTCTAGAATGGAACAAAGAAAGCGAGAAGATACTTCATATTACAGTTCATTTTGTATATGCTTATTGACATTGTTTTGTTCAAGAAAGATGTGATTAGAGTTCTCTTAAGGCATGTTCTAATGAATCGATTGAGAAATTTTTACACAAGTTCCATGACGGAGAAGTGGGAGGCCACTTTACCCCATGATTGATAGCTCTCAAGATCATGAAATTTGGTTACGATTGGCATACATTGTTTAGTGATTTCTATTCATGGATGAAAAAATGTAAAAAATGTGCATTCTTCATGGGAAAGGAGAAGTTAGCAACACTTCACCTTCATCCCATTTCGATTAATTATCCTTTCATGTAATGGGGATTGGACTTCATTAGATTTATCAATCCAAACTCGAGCAAAGGCCACAAGTGAATTCTCACGGCAATAGACTATTTCACCAAGTGAACCAAGGAAGTGGCACTCAAGGAAGTGAATGAATAGAGCATCCTGGATTTCTATAAGGGGAAGGCATGAGGTTTGGTGTACCTGCCACTATCATATCAGATAATGCATTGGATTTTCTTGGCACAAATATCGTTGAATGGGTTATTAGAAATGGTATATATCTCAGCACTTCTTCTCATTATTACCCCCAGGGTAATGGCCAAGCACTATCCACAAATAAGAATCTGCTTTAAGAATTATAAGAAATCTTAATGAAAATCAAATAACCTGGCACATGAATCTCAAATCAGCTTTACAGGCCTAATAGGATAACACCCAAGAGGTCACTGACAGTTCTCCATGTAAGCTAGTATATTGAAAAGAAACATTGTTACCTATATCACTTGAGTTGCTGGAATTAGAGCTCATGAAGTAGCTGGAACTAGCTGAGTTTCAACCCATGGAAATCAAGTATGCAGAACTGATGAAATTGGATGAAACAAGACAACGAGTAATGTAAACCATGGAGAAAGATCAAGCATTGATCAAGAGATGCTTTAACAAGAGAACCAAAGCTAGAACATTCCAAGAGGGAAATTTGGTGCTGAAGTGGGATGCAGATCAGGAAAAACCGGAAAGCATTCCAAGTTTGATGTAATATGGAGTGGTCCCTACATGATCATGGAGTGCAAAAGTAGTAATGCCTTCTAACTGGCTAAGTTGGATGGTGAAGAACTACAAATTCTAGTAAATGGAATCTACCTCAAACATTTCTACTGGAAGAAAGATTTCTCGCCTTTGTACATATTAGTTTATGATCTTTCAATTCCTCCAAGTGCTTGTGCACATTGCATTTTTATTAGAATAGGTTTTCAATTTCCCTAAGTTCATTGGGCACATGTTCTTTTTCTTATAGTGTATGCTTTGTGTACAGTTCATCATTATTCGAAAAGAGAAATTGTGATGAGGAAAATTAGAGTTACAAACATGTAGTTGTTATCCTCGAGAGAACTCAAATGCAAAGAAACTAAAATCAGGTCAAGAAGCAGATTTTAGAATCTCCATTCTTTTTCTTCTTCAAATCGGTAGTTGATTTTATCTGCCTCATCCGAAGTCCAAAATCAGCTCCATCCTTTAATAGAGTTCAAGACAACATGTTTGGAAATGGAAATTAAGAAGAAGAATGAAAATCAAAACTTAATAGAGTTCCATGATGTCCAATCTTACAGTGATTCACTCCAATTCAATAGTATGCTTCACCTTGCTAAGAAATCAATCTTGTCTATTCATACTTGGTAAAAATTAGATGCTGAGGTGACAGTCACAGGTATTCATCATCCAGCCTCATGGATCATAGTTGTAAGAAAGGGTGAAATTCAATTTTGAAGACAATTTTTCACTCTCAGAAAACAAATTCCATAATTTTCTTACAAGAGTTGGAAAATGTGAGCAACAAAAGGCAATTCCAAGCCCAAAAAATAGTGTTCAATCATTCCAGGGTCAATATTTTCAAAGGTTGGACCATTTCATGTTGATCATGTAGACTCAATGCCCAATTGATAGCTACAGCAAAGCTGGTCATACTTCATCCGGTGGGCGAGATGGCCCTATGAGTCACCAAAATTGTTATCCAATTTCACCCCTGGTAAATTAGACAAGGAAATCTTAGCTTGTGACCACCGGCAAGGCGGGGTAATTGGTGGAAAATGGAATAAACACCTCCAACACTATACACAGCTCCTAATGTACCTAAGGAGATCCAAAATATTGAAAAGATTCAAAGAAGGTTAGATGAATGCTTAAAAGTTGCATCTTTGGTCCTTATAGTGCACCGAGCTCATGACTGAGCTCCTCCCCTAGCTCGCCAAGTAACGGTGAAGGATGGGCTGGTTGAAATTTGGATGAGTTGATATTTAACTCCAAAGAGCCTTTCTTTCATCAAGACTGAGCAGGATGTCAAGGAGTGTGATTTTTCTCAGTGATCTGCAAAGATCTAGCTAATGATGGAGTTCACCGAGCTATCCTTCACGAGGCAAGCTGGGCCATTTTGTGAACCAAGCTAGTATAACACCCATAACAAGATACTTGTGCATCATCAAGCTCACTAAGATCACCATTTCTTCCCCAAGTGATTTGGTCATTCAATGTGGGAAAAATGGTATGCACTGAGCTCACACGCCACAAATCCTAAGTCAAGTTATGCATTGCCAAATCAGGCTAGAGTGGTGTCGAGTTGTTTTAATGAAGGATCTAAGCCCCAATGGATCACATCAGGTTCTCCATGGGAGAATTTGCAAAGGGAATAGGTCATTAATAGGATACAAAGAGTTAGGAGGTGGAGTGGCTGAATTCATGTGCTACGAGGAGCCAAGCCATCTCAACATGCACCAAGTTGTTCTTCTATCCATACCAAGCCACTCCCTAAGTGTCAAGCTTTATCATATGGTGATTCCACGTGGAAATAGTGATGTAGGTAAAGGAAAAGATACACCACAAGGAGATCATTGAATTACAACACATGGGATTAGCATTGAATAATTGTCGAGCACAAAGGAAATGGCGGGAAAGTTCTTTGAATGTCGAGATAGAGTTGCGAGCAGCCAATTTTATAGGCATGAGCCATGGACTTAGCGAAAAATCATGGCAAGATAAAGGATGGCTTGCCAAGCCGGAGTTTGAACGCAATGAGGAGTCTTGCGGAAAAATCATAGGATAAGAGCCCGAGTGCCCCAAAAAAATTTGGAACATTTGTGCAAGAATGGCCCGAACTCACCGCAATGAACGAGTTGGGCGGAGAAGCCGTAATATTGTGTCCCGCATGAACTCAAGCTAGATGGGACGTCAAATTTTGAAATACCCACGCGCGAGTGGAATGTGGCGATGGAGGGTTTGAGGGGGCCTAATTGTCCCATGGGACACTTGTGCATGGGAGACCTGAAATGGCCTCACTAGTCTAGTGCAGCTACATTTTGGTCAAAGGCCCAAAATGAGGTCAAAGGGGCGTAGAATACATTGGGCAGACACGAGGGAAGGTTGGAGGCCCGTGTTGCGGGAGATGCGGGTTGGAATGACACAAACATCCCGGGCCATGTAGAATTAAGTTTGCCACATGAAGATTACACCCACATTGCATTGGTGTAGGTACCGATGCAACAAGTATAAGGAGGCCTAACTTGATGTAGAATGGGTTGGCGTTGTAAACAATGAGCTCAAGGCATAATGTAAGTGGGTCGTCGGGGGTCATTATGGTGATGTGAGGAAAGCCCATGTGCCATAGAGTTGGAGATATAAGGTGGTCGACCCAATGCAGAGTTACATGCCGAGCATGTGGAAGAAAGTTAGAGCTCACTGATGTATATGAAAAAGATTGGAAATGAAGGAAAGAGAGCCAACTCGGCTACTGAAGTGGCCGAGCCGGCAACATATAAAACATTAAGAGCAAACATCTCCCCCACATATATGCATGATCAAATTGATAGAGGGCCCACCATTTTTTAAATGAAAAATCATTGAAAATATTTACAAAACATAGGTAAAAGAGAGGAAATGTTTCAAAAGTCATTTCAAGAAGAAAAATTTAATCCACAGTCCCATGTATTACAAGCAAAACCCGACAAAACCAAAAATAACTCGCTCTTTCTTAGATGGCCATATCTTTCGTTTCCCTCAATGATTTTCACAAAATTGGTCTTGTTGGAATCATGAATCCAATACCTTTGCATAAAAACCAATAAATTCATGAATTTATGAATATTTGGTGGTGTATTTCATAGAAAACTAGTCCAGTTTAGAACAATTATTTCATGGTGGTTAGAGGTGCAATTAATGGGCATGGGCATCATTTTATTCAACTACATAAGTTATGGGACAGCATGAGGGAGATTTTGAAAATCAAATACCATCATTTCACTTCATTTATTATGATTTGCAAGTAGCTAGAAATTAAATTTTGGGATTGTTCTTTCTCTCTCTTCTCATTCTATAAATTGTAACATGGGGCTCATTTGTAAAGGAGTTAGTCATTCTCCTCTCCCCCCTCTATCTTTCTTCTCTGTTGGGTTGAATGTGGATTTTAAGCCTCCTTTCTAAGATTTATAATGGAATTTTCTTGCCTCTTTCCCACTAATGTTGTACTATGAAAACTTCATGGAGTAATAGAATGTGTTTTGTGATGCATTTTTTCCATCCATTGCATGTTTTATTGTGTCTAATTTCCTCTCTCCATTATAGGGAATATTGTGCATACTCTTGATGTTTATTGTAGGTTTTGAGAGCTATGTTTAATGGGAAAAAATGGTGTTATGTGTGAATCTATCTCTAGTCTATGGTGCATCTTGTCCACCCTCTCCTTTGCTCACCTCTCTCCATTTCAAGAAGTTGGATTCTTGGCTAACAACCTCCTTTTCTGGTGTATCACCACTCTTAGTATAGGTTTACTTTTCATGCACTCTCTCTCCCTGGTCCCTTGGAAATTTAGAATAGGATTAGGTATTTTTCTTACCTGCATTAGGAGTAGTTATGGTAGGTATTTTAGGAGCAAGAACCGAGTTTTCTCTGGAGGGTTATCTCAAGCTTGCAAGTCCCACAGCTTGAGAGATAACCCAATTTTTAAAAATTACATTGAATGTCCCATCCAAAACATGTTCATTCGGGGGTGCTGTAATTTTTTTATAACAAAAATTCACATCATCAATAATCCATGCATATACAAATCCCAAGTAGCACAACATCATATCCAACATCATAATCTAACAATCCAAGTAAAAGTAAATCATTTCATCTTATACTTTTACCATCATCATCAAATATAATTCAAACATGCAACCAATCCTCATCATCATCACATAGACTATCAATATCAACATCATCATAAATCAAATAATCAACATTACACAATGAACATATGCTAAATCATGACAAAATCATATATATATATATATATATATATATATATCAATATCAAATGTATCAATACATCATTTCCCTCTAACAGGCTCTCTCAAAGTAGAGATATCAAGTAAAATAAGAAAATTGAATGTCAAAAATCCTAATATCCTACCCCTTCAGAATAGATCCCTTTGTCTACCTATCGGCCTTGTCACCTCCGCCCTAAACCTATCCTTGATGTGGTGAGCCACACTCACCGTGCTCCTTGATGGCCCGGTTCCACCTATTTCTATCTTCTACAAATGCTCCCAATATCAAAGTGTCTTCAGCATCTTCTTGATCATGATCCCCTCATAATACTTATCCTATATGGATAATGTTGTGTATCTATCAATCGAGATCATACCAAGAGGTGTCATATCTCCTCCTTCCGCAATGTTGTATGTCCTCCACCTATAGCCTCGGCTGCCAAAAGTATAGTCACAAGATCTCCAAAATGGACCCTATAGGCCTCCCTCTACCGGTGGTATCAATCCCCATCTTGAACAACCGTATCCCTCTCCTAGACCACACAATCTCTCTCTACCCTTATCTAGTATAACTAAACATGAAGTCGTGCTAACTCGAAGTCTCTCCAAATCATTCATCTCGCCTCAACCTCCATCTCCATCTCCTCTACCTCATCCTCTCCTCCCTCCATAGCCACCCTAGCTACCCATATAGTGGTCATCCAATCACTAAATCTAGCTCTGACTCCTATGTCGTCATCATCATCCCATGGTGTAGCCTCCTCCTCTAATGGATCTGTCATAACAGGATTTTCAACTCCCTATTAACCTCCTCTCATCTATAAAAATAGGAGCATGTGGTATAGTCTAGACGACACCAAAATTTCATCATACTCAATCAAACTAAACAACCTCGATCATCTCCACCATCTTCCCTAAACCCACCATGTCCGCCTCATCCCAAAAAACTCGCATCTACCCCTAGCCATGTAGGGAAATCCCTATATGGCTACTATCTAATCTAATCAGTCTCTAACTCTACAAACCAATCAACATACCAATCCACTCCTCTTTCCCCTTATCTCTCGAAGGTATGGTCAGCCCTCCATCTCAAAAAATCCAACCGCCAGATCTATATGATCCCTAATGACCCATGGAAGCCTTGGTGGTGAAATGACAACAATGTGCTCGTAGGCTCGGTAGTGAAGAAATAAACCTATGACCAACCCCCGACCTCCTTCCCGCCCCGTACATTCATAGATCATGGTATACCTGAGCTAACAATGCAGTCCCAAAATAGAATATTGTCTAGTGCTTGACTATATCTACCACTTCACTAGCCAACGCCCATGGAAACCGAGCTCCACCTAAGTCTGGTAAAACATAACAAGACACTACCATCATCACCAAGAAAATCAATTGGATGCGAGGTATATTTTCTTCGTACCTCACTCATAAGAAAATGCACTGAAGAAAACCTGATGTGGGGAGCATTGGCTCTAAATAGCCATGTCAAAAATGCAATTTTGATGTCATTTGTGATAGGAACTATCTACTCCCCCCTTATAGGAAATATCGGGATGTTATACATATCTTCCAAGGTGATGGTCAACTCCCGTGTCCGAACTAGAAGGTACCTATTAGAGCTCAAACCCGCACTTATGTACCAAATCGCATCAAACTAGGTCATTGAAGCAACAATGGGACCATATCTAAGTTGTGGGACCTTGCACACTTGAGATGGACCTCAGAGAAGGTTATTTCCTCTACCTATTTCTACCGCTAACACTATTCCTAATGCTAGAAATGAGGCTATCTATGCTACTCTATGATTATAAGGTACTGGGGTGAGAAGGAGATGCATAAGGTAAATCCTAAGCTAGGGAAGGCAATAGCACTAGAAAGAGGTTTGATCACTCTCTGTGAGAGGTAGGAAGGTAGAAAAAGGAGAAATCATGTGAGAGAGGGTAGACAGATGCGCACACCACTGCGACTAGACCCACACAGATAAATTTCCACATGCCAACAACACATGAAATTGGGACCTACAAGCGGGAAATATGCAAAGCATACCAAAATGAAAACAAAGAGGTGAGATGCAGTAAAAATGAGAAAAGAGAAGACAAAATTGCAAAAAATCCCAATTTTATTGCTTAAAGTATGCACAATCATTTACATTCATGGCAGGAGGAAAGAATGCATTGTAGAGACCAAGATCAAGGTCTAAAACCTCTGCGAAGTTGGCCACCATTTTGGCATGGTGTTGTTAAAACAAATAGGATCCCTTTCAATGAGAAGAGATCTACAATTTATAGAAGAAGTAGAGAAGCAAAGGAAACTTGGATAAAAATCTTCATCCACTAACAACCAGCAATAACTACCAGTAAATCCGCTTGCAAAGGTGTCATATACGCCTCCCATGTTTGTTTCAGTATGTAGAAGAAGGAGACCAAATATGAACAAAATATGGTGGTTGAGTCAATTAGATGTGTGCATTAATGATCTGAGATACATTTCCTATTTTCTACCTACCAAATCCCACCAAAATATGATTTTGAAAAGGCCAACGTGTAGTCTACATTAGTAGCTTCCAAACGAGCCCATGTGTGTAGGAATATGAACACTGCAACAAAATTTATAGTTGTCATAAGATTGAAAGTGCAAGATGAATATGCAAGACACGTGGTGCATGCTTTGATTGAATCAAGGATTGTCCAACTGTTCATCTATTTTATTTTTTCCAAGTATCACGCTCGGTTCATTGAAAGAATTTTTTTCCCGCTAGAAAACTTTGATAGGTTACGTGTAGCACACTCAAGTCGAAAAATGATGACATGGCACGTTGATTGGAAAGGAAGAAAGTGGAAGGAATTAAAGGAAGAGGTGTGAGCCTAAAAAGGTTTATGCGTGAAGGTATGCATGCAGAAGAAATGGAAGCATACTTATAGGATACAAGTATGTAAGAAGAGTGTGAGCTTCATGAGGAATGTACGATGACAAAAAGGAAAGTACACGTGGGCCAAGCTAGGAAGGAAGGATGTGCATAGCACATAGGTGCATAGGAGGGAATGCAAGTGCATGAGAAGAGATGTCGGGACTTAGCCAATTGGAAAGTAAGTCAGTAAAGGTGTGCACAAGGAGTGCGTGATAGACTAGGAATGAAAAAAGGGTGCACAAAGGGAAGGCGCAAAGGGAAAATGAAATGAGAGGGAGAGAACAAGAAATAAGAAAGTAAGGTGCGTGAGGGCACGTATAAGAAGAGTAGTTGTGCCAAGGTGCCAAGGAAACTGCCAGAGTGTGTGTAACCTAAAATGTGAAACATCAGAGTCAGAATAAAATATAAGTTTTCCAAATAACTATGGAGGTTATTTGGTAGAAAATTTTGGTGAATTTTAGGGCCATCTTCCTACTAGATGAAGATATCAGTAGCCTTAGAAGCATCCATTAAGCATGGAGTTAGCCTAGAAACTTTAAGACATGATCTCTAACTTAAAGAAAGCCCCTACAAAGTCACTTGAAGCACTGTCTAAACTATCAACCGAACTGTTCCTCTCATGTGAAGGTGCTCGATTTGGATTCTAAGAGTGGAAAGTTATGTGTGAATTGTTTGAATTGCCTCTTTCTCGAAAACTGAATTTCCCTCCTAGGGAGTAACAAAAGGGCATGTGTACAAGCATAATAGGAAAATAAATAACGCAATGGGGAGTGCACCAAGAAAAAACTATGTACAAAAGATGAAAATCATACATGTTCCAATATAAACATGCAAATTGTGTACGAGAACTTTTTCTTCTGAAAACAAACCTAAAATAACCTATAATAATCAGAGGTAAAGGGTGCTTTTAAAAAATCTTGTAACTAGCAGGGAAAATTAGTTACCTTTCCTCATAAATTGTGACCATGTAATTGATTTGATGTTGAACATGGCTAGTGACGAGAGTGAAAAACCAACTTGTTGCATGTATTTCACCCTTCTCCAAGTATCAACGAACAAAATATATACCTCCTTTTTTTGTTCTCTATTCAGGAGGCACTACTACTAACCTTTGGCATGTTGAAGCCCTACCTTATGTTGTGAAATGAGCATGACTAGTGGAAACTCTATATTTTACTCTAGATTAGCCGCCATGTATTTGATCCGGAACAACTTGATCCTTGTGATGTGCCCAATTTTTTTAAGCTCAATCCCATAGATGGGATCCTCATCCAGACTTTCCTATGGGAGGTGATTTCTTGTAGGTGGGTCACACATGGTTCTACCTCTACAAGCAACTATGTCTCCTTTGAATTGTGCCCTCTAAAACTAACTAATATTATTCTCGGGATAGGTGCATGTACTATCTCATATTCCCAATCATATTTATACCATTATTTGACATTTATACAATCGCCAAACATGATGACATTAGTTGGGGGTGGCGCATAGGTAAGGGGTTATTCATTCTTGTCACAGTTAGACATAGGGGACTCATAACAAGGTAGGGAAATGAGCACGGAGGGAAACCGTGTGGGAGGAATGGAATCCCATGCAATATGAGTGGTTGTAGGGAAGGAAGGTAAAGGAAAGGAGTGGGAGAATGAAAGGAATTCTCAATGGGAGTAGTGCACAAAAATATGGGAACATGGGCAGTGGGATGAGATGGTGTTGGTTGGGGAGGAGGAATGGGAGGGCTATAGGATGGCAGTGCAGGGTTAACCCATTGACATGGTTTCTTAGCACTAGATTTTGAGCCTCTATTTCTTCAGCCCACTCTGTAATATGGGACAACATCTCAACAATAAAGTGTAGTTTCTGTTGGGTGCTAAACCAGCCTAGCGCAGGGCCAACCCATGGAAAAGGGACTCGAAGCTAACTCTAGGATCATTTAACTTTGAGATGCATCATGTTCATCTCCATTTCTTGAACCTACCTCTCAAAATAAGCATCCATCATGGATTTTCCACCATCATCTGCATAAACCTGTTCTTCATAAACATTTTGGTTAGAAAAATAACCATATGGGTTAGTGAGGGTGGGTTATATGCATATTATTGATGGGGCTCAAAAAACTGATTTGGAGGAAGGTTTTGAAACTGTGGTGATGGAGGGAAATAGATTTTATGCTCCAAATGAGAATTCCAAGAAGGGAAAAAACTCAAGATTACAAAGCTTCAAAAGAGCAGGGTGCAATGATGGAAAAAGAGAAATGAATGAGAGAAAGGAAGGGAAAATTGGTCTACAAATGTGATAATGGGTGTGTTTTAATTAATGCAAAGTACCGGATGTGCTTATAAATTCCTCCAAAGGTTGGATCTTAATAGGAACACATCAAACTTGCTGATATGAAGACCTATAGCTCTTCAAACTAGTCCCACCAGGTGTGCCAAAAAATATTGGAGCTCAAACCTACACCCATGTAGCAGATTGTGTCGAATTGGGACATTGAGGCAACAATGGGACTGTCTCCAATTTGTGGGACCTTGCACACTTGAGATAGACCTTTGGAGAATCCTGGTTCCTCTACCTATTTATACCGTTAACACTACTCGTAATGTTGTAAATGAGGCTATCTACGCTACTCTACGATTCCAAGGGACCAAGGTGAGAAGGAGATACATAAGGGAAATCCTAAGTTAGGGAAGGTGATATCACTAGAAAGTGGGTCAATCACTCTCCGTGAGAGGAAGGAAAGGGAGCAAGTGTGTGAGAGAAGGTGGACAGGCATGCGCAATAGACTAGAACCAAATAGACATCTTTCTACGTGCCAACAACATATGAAATTGGGACCTGCAAGCGGTAAATATGCACATCATGCCAAAATGCAAATAGAGAGGTGAGACATAACATATAAATGAGAAAAGGGTAGACAAAAGTGCCACGAAATCTGATTTTATTACTTAAGGGATGCACAATCCTTTACATTCATCATGAGAGGCAAGAATACATTGCAGAGACCAAGATCAAGGTCTAAAACTCATGAGAAGTCGGCCACCATTTTAGCATGGTGTCGTTACAATAAATATGATCCCTTTTAATGAGTAGAGATCTACAATTTATAGAAGAAGGAGAGAAGATGAGGAGAAAGTGAAGGGAAACTTAGATTAAAATCTTCACCCACCAAAACCAGTAATAATCGCTTACAAATGCACCTACAAAGGTGTCATATGTGCCTCCTATGTCTATTTGGAAAGTAGAAGAAGGAAGGAGGCAAGATCTGAAGAAAATTTGGTGGTTGATTCATTTATATGTGTGAATTAATGAGTTGAGATATGTTTCCCTATTTTCTACCTACCAAATCTCTCCAAAATCTGATTTTGAAAAGTCCAACATGTAGCTCACGCGCACAGCCTTCCAAACGAGCCTAGCACTGGGAATCTAAGCTCTACAACAAACATTATGGTTATCATAATATCTACATTGCAAGATGAATACGGAAGACACATGACACACAATTGATTGATCAAGGATCATCTAACTATTCATTTATTTTGTCATTTCTACCACGTGTCACGATTTGGTTTGTTGAAAGGATTTGGTGCCCTGTTAGCACACTTTGATAGGATGCATGTAGCTAACTCAAGTCTGACAGATGATGATGTGGCACAATGATTGACATGGAAGAAGGCACATGACATGAAAGGAAGAGGCATGAGACTATAGAAGGCGGACATGCAAAGGTATGCAAGTGGAAGAAATGGAAACATACTTGTAGGATACAAGTATGTAAGACGGGAATGACCTTCTATTGAGGAATGTGTGGTGAGAGAAAGGAAAGGGCACACGGGCTAAACCAGGAAAGAAGGAAGCATGCAGTGCATAGGTGCATAGGGAATACAAGCACACAAGAAGACGTGTCGGGGACTTAGCTAATTAGAAAGTAAGTCTGAAAAGGTGTGCACAAGGAGTGCATGACAGATCGGGAATGAGAAAAGGGTGCACAGAGGGAAGGTGCAAAGGGGAAATGAAAGCGGAGAGGGAGCACAATGAAGAAGAAAGGAAGGCACGTGAGGGCTCATGGAAGAAGAGAAGTTATGCCAAGGTGCTAAGGAAACTTCCAAAGTGTGTGCAACCTGAAATGTGAAACATCAGAGTCAAAATAAAATATAAGTTGTCTAAATAACTAGGGAGTTTATTTGAGACAAAAGTACCCATCTTCTAGTCCTATCTCTCCACCAATATGATCATCAACCCCACATATCATGTAATCCTTTGATAATGTTTGAACCTACCTAACTCCACTACAACCAAGTGGCTCCACTCGGCATATGTAACATCTCCTATTATCTACTCGTATAGAGTAGGCACTATGTCTCTCAAATATAGGGTCTCTCTAGCCTAAAATCACAAACAAAACATGGAAACATCAGTTCAAAATCCTAAATCCAATCCAAATCCATTAAATTTCTTCCAAAATTCAAATTATCCTAAACCTAGCCAATGACACCTAGTCAACGCCGACCAAGTCAAAGTCAACATGTTTTGGGGATGATCACTGCACCTTAGAGCTCGGCCGATGTCGACCCACCCGGGTCACTACTAGTCACCCCTGGCATCATCCACTTTTTCTAAAAAAATACAACAAATAAATAAAATACAAAATTAAACTAAAAACAAGCTTGAGTTTTGTTACTCACCATCCTCCACACCCTCTAGTGTTTCCTTACAGCTCCTGCGGCCTCCATTTCTCAATTTTCTCTTTAATTACTCGATCTCTCTTGTCAATTTTATGCGTGAAAATGAGCATCATCACCTGACCCCATGCTTATATAGCCACCGACACCTAGTCATCATCGACCCCCTTGGGTCGTCATTAATTGGCCTTGGTCACCATTGACTGACCTTGGTAGCCTTCACTTTGGCTTCCCCAATCTTTGTTTATGACCTCTTCTTGGGCATTCTTTAAAGTCCACCTTTGTGGCCATCTTTATTGTCCCTTTAGGGCATTCTATTTCAATATTTTGATCCTATCCTTTTGCGATCTCGAAGTCCACCTTCATGGCCATACTTATTCCATCTTCAGCATTTTATTTTTCAATCTTATCCAATTTACATAAAAAGTTCACATTCATGGCCATACTTAGCTTCCCCTTGGGGCATACTATTTTACTCCTCATCTTTTTGGCCTTTTCTCATGTCCTATGCTTGGGGCACCATTATTTTCATCCTCATCCTTACGAGATGCATAATTTTTGCTCGATTCCTTATGTATGAAGGATTTCACATAATTTTCACATTTAGTTGCACATACTTTGATGCTCGCCTATGACCCTGTGATCATTTCAGCTTGCATCCATTTGAGAGATTTCCCATTGGATTCTCTCCATTTTATAGTGATCTTCACCCACTCACTGGCCTGTAGAGAATTATCACTCATCTCCATTGAGACCACAATTGTCCCTCTACCGATGTGATATTGGAGTCACCATCATGGTTTTCATTTTTATCGCGATCCTTTTTGCTTAGGCATTTTGCCTTACACTTATCATTTTACCCATCTTTCTTCATCCACCCGACCTTTTCAAATGTATCTTCAATTTCCTCTGGTGTCATCGATCCCCATTTCGTGGGGATCTCATTCAAACTCTTCCTCTCACTATTTTTTCCTGATGGCTTGCTAGCGCAAACCACTCAATAAAAAGGGGCAAAATGTAGACACTTAAATTCAGTATCTATACCTCGTATACCCGTGTGCACGTATTTCACCTTGGTCTTTACCTATGCCCCCTTTAATTTAATTCATCCTCCTTTATTTAATTAAATTACCCACTTATTATCCTATTATCATTAACTCTTATGAATTCACATTAATTAATTAACTCCCATTAATTAATTAATTAATATATGTATCCCTTAGTTTTCCTAATCAACTTGCAATTTAGGACACTTTTATCCTAAATATAAATCCTTATGTTTTTTTATACCCATCCTTGTCTTCTAACTACCCAATATTCATCCCTAAACAACCTAATCCCGCACATAAGCTTTAAAGCATCTTTTCCCTCCTTAAAAACACGAAATCCCAACCTAAAGCACAAAATCCACCCCATTGGGGAAATTTTCCTCGTGGTTGGTGGTGACCCAACCCAATCACCATCAAACCTATAAAACTAAGTTAAATCTTTCCATAATCAATCAAAAATCATCAAATGCATACGAATTTTAGAGCTTTCTAGTGAACCCCCTCCTAATGACCTAACCTAAGGGAAACAAGTGTTAAAATATTATCCATGCAATCATTCACCAATTTCTATCGATTCCCCCTAATGACCTAACTTAGGGGAAACTAGCATACAATCTTTCTATGAGTAACCAATTAAAAACAATGAATCGGCCAATTCACCAACGCATTCAAATCTCTAACAATCCCTCCTTAAAAACATGAAATCCCAACCTAAAGCACAAAATCCACCCCATTAGGGAAATTTTCCTCGTGGTCAGAGGTGACCCAACCCAATCACCATTGAACCTATAAAACTATTTAAATATTTCCATAATCAATCAGAAATCATCGATGCATATGAATTTTGGAGCTTTCTAGTGACTTGTGAATTGACTCTCATGCCTGAGCATTCCTACAACAGTTACAGATCTCTCTGACCTCTTTAGAACATGCTTAAATCACTCATAATCATACTTCATGAGCTTATCATTATCTGTGTGTTGCTTTATTCATATTTTATCGTATTATCGTTGTTTTCCTTGTATCTAACCTTTTGCAAGATTAGGTTGTCTTCAATAAAATTTAGAGTTTCATCATCAACCTTCTTTACTTCTTGCGTGACATCCATTTCATCCTTTTGACCTTGAATTTATCTCGACCCTACTACAATCATCATCGACCTTGTTAGATCACAGCCAACCCATCCTTATGTGTTATTTTCTACTTCTAGTGACATCTCCAACCTTTGCATGTGTTATGTCTCTTCCCAACCTACTAAACCATCATCCAGTCTCTCTCTTATACTAAAATTAGTCCATCTACATCCCAAATCACTATCACTTTACCCTAGTCACCATCAACTGTGGTCCCGATTCTCAAATAAACCCTTTATAATCCCATTTTTCTATCATTTTCTTGGTTTCTACTCCCGCGGATCCCTTCTACAAGTTGAATCCAACATACATAAGCCTCTGTTACATCCATATTGTATCTATATCTTGTAAGGTTTGCATATTCATCTTACATTCTATATCCTCACTCTTAGGTCATCATCAACTCCGCCTCTTCATAGTCTAAGTCACCATCGACCCATACCTGTAACATTTAAGTTACAATTCTTTCAATTAAATCAGCTTCTAGATCATATCTTGATTATTATCATATTCAGTAGTACTTCTGTTTTCTACATGGTATCTATTATTCATCTTTGACTTCACTCTTTATAAACAAATGGGGGTTGACATCCATGAAAGGAATGTCACACTTCTTGGATCCGACATTATTTACACAACCCCGTATATCCCATTTAATCAATCCCCTTTTCATTCTGTCTTATTTTCAGGTCATCAACTACAACAAGGATCAACTACTTGGTGCCCATTCATCCACGTACATCACACTTTTGAGGTACTATAAACCCTCCATGTTTTGAGTTGTGTAATTTCTTTAGTAGCTAACTCATTAACTTGAATTGAATGATAAATTACATCAACAAGACTCCTCCTTACTTATGATACGTCAGACTCCGGGAAACACTTTGTATAACATTCACATTGGCTCTTTTTGGACCATTTTTTTCCTTCTAGACTTCCAAATCCTACCTTGATTGTTTACATGTAATCTAGAAATTTTAAAACCTCTTTCTTGCTCCCTAAGACCTTAAAAATATTTCTTTTCCTTGAGTAACCATAGTGACACTCTCTAACAAAGATGGCCAAATACATTACAACTAAAACATGTAGCCAAACCCTTGCCTTTGTATCCTTTAACTTCACTAGGTGGATCATATAAACAAAATCTAGCAACATGACCTCTCTCATTACAATTGAAGCATACCACATTATTGGCCTGCTCACTCATACTATATCTTCAAGGATGATCATCTCTAGCGGTCTTCCTACACTACTTTTCCCTATGACCAAATCCATTACAAGTAAAACAATAACCATTAAATGATCTCTCATACCTTGAATCATTTGGTTGCCTTACTAATTTTGTCTTGACATTGTCTTTGGTGAAGATATCCTTATTTTCATATTTGTTGTTTGGTCCTTCACCATCCTTACTTGTAAAACTATCCTCTTACTTCATTTCTTTTCCTTTGGATTCCTTTTTGAAATCCAAACCAACTCTATCACTTATTGATTTTGATCGCTAAGAATATCATCAATATCCTTAGTGCTCTTCTCAAATCTCTAAAATGATCTTTTCTTGTCGATTGCATTAGACGACTCTTTCTTTGGAAGATTCACTTATTTTTCCTTATATTGTAGATTTAGATTCATATTATGATCCGTAAACTACTAAATTTTAACAATAAATAGATCTTTTCTCTTAGTGATAATCAAATGAAAATTACTTACGTTCCTTTTAACCAATATAATGTGCATAAATAATCACAAATATACTAAAAATTGAGGAAAAGAATGCAAAAGAGACACAATAATTTATCTTGGAGAAACCCAAGGTGGGAAAAACTCCAGTGGGTAAGAAAATTGCTTCCCTCTCACTATGTAAATCTCCAAAAATACAAATTACTACCAATAATTGGCCTTCAAGAAGGATTTAACACTCCTAATTGTATTTTCCTGCTCACAATCCTCAACAATGAAGAACTCACTCTCAATGAACAAAATAAGAAATAAATATAGCTCCTCCTCTTTGCTCACACTTGTTCTCACTCAAAATCACTTGCTAGAATGATTAACTACACTCATATTTATAGTTATTCTTCCCCAAGGATGGAAAGAAGGTGAAATGAATCATTTGAGAAGCCTAAACATTTGCAATCGTTACCACATCTAGACAACATCTAGACAACAACTAAATAACCTCGGTTATCTTGCACCGCTTAGTAACCTAACCCAAATAATATGGACTTGGGTGATTGTAAGTTTCCAACATCATCCTATCAACTAGCTCTTTACTAACCAAATTAGCTTGCGAACAAGTATCAAAAAGAGCATCCACTTTGGTCTTCTTCAATTGAATTTTTATATGAAAGAGCTTAGTAAGTTCATTTTCTTGAGCATTACTACTATTACCCAAACATACCTCTCTACAGATGGAGGCACAACACATAGTCTCATCCACCTCTTCACTGCAAAACACTTCCTCTCCCTAGAGGGAAGCCATGGCCTTCTTTTTATTTTTCTTATTTTTGAAGGGATGTAATTCTAGGTGGAGCTTCCAACATTTTTCCTCGGAATGAGTGTTAACATCACAATGACCACAGTGAAATTTAGTATCCTTAATGGAAGTAGCATTCTTCTTACCTTTCCCTTTTTCCTTTCCTTTGGCTTGATGTCATCTTCTTTGTCCTGAAGCATGCTAAGAGGTAGATGAACTCTTCTTCTTGTCCATCTCTAAGTAGTGGGCTTGAGAACAAGCCTCATCTACATCCGTCATCTTGGCCAAGAGGACTGGTATCCTCATGTGGCTATGGATTCCATGAATGTATTTCATTAGAAGGTCTTGGTCTGCTACATCTTTTCCCATCTAGACAACTTTCTTCTCTAGAACTCACTAGTGTACTCCTGCATGTATTCGGCATTGTTTTCGCCTAAGATATTGTCAATACATGGACCTCTCTTCCTCATAAAAATAGGATAGAATTTATTCTTGATTATATTTTTAAATTCATCCCACTTAGTAATAGGAGGAAACTTCTTAATAACCAAAGAATGAACATAACTTTTAAACCAATTTAAATCTTGATTGGTAAATTTTAACTGAGTAAAGGAAACTGTTGGCTCTCTTTTATTTGATTCAAACTGTAATATACCTCTAGTTAGGATAGCCAATGGTCTAACTTCTCATAATTCACATCTCCATCATAAGGCTGAATTTATATCTTGACCTCTACTTTAAAAGATGGAGGTGTGGGAATGGCACGGGGTTCTTCTTCATACTCACGAGTATCTTCTTCACATGCTTCTGGTGTCTCATTTGGAACACCAATTTCTTCATGAGTAATCCCATGATGGAATCCAATTTTCCTATGGATAAGGAAATACTTCCCACATCCTTGGACAGACTTGTCCACATTTGCCTCCAACTTGTTGAAATGTTCTTCTCTGTTATCTTCTGCATCTTCTCTACGAGCCATCTCCCAAATTCCTTACTTCCACTTTCTTATAGAAATATCTGCTTCAAAAGGAATAAGGCTACCTTCACCAATTTATTTTCTCTTTCCTATGATGGGCATATAACTACAACATCAACACAAGTTAACCACAAAGAAACTAAAATCTTAACTTCTCGATACCAATTTGATCCAGTAAATTTCTAAATTTTAACAATAAATAGATCTTTTTATTAGTGTTAACCAAATGAAAATTACTTAAGTTCCTTTTAACCAATATAATGTGCATAAATAATCACAACTATACTAAAAATTGAGGAAAATAATGTAAAAGAGACACAGGAATTTATCCTGGAGAAACCCAAGGTGGGAAATGTTGGGGTGTGGAGCCTATTTTTGGTCTTCTAGAATTAGTATTGATGTGTTGTAATTCAAACGGTTAATTTTGGAGACTTCATGAGCATTATGTATTCATCTACTATTTTCATGTTGTGATGTTGCTATCACGTTGTTGTTAAGTTGTTGTTAATTGGTTGTCAACGTCATGATAGTTTTTCCAGCCGTGGGAAGTTGAAATGTTATGACTTTCAAACTTCTAGGGTAAGCTTTAGGACTTCTTAAAAGGATTGTAATCCTATAAATAGAGGTGTTAGGGTATCTTGAGTGTTCAATAAGTCTTGAGTCTTAGTGATCAAGAGTGATCAAGGTTGAGAAATTGAGGTATCATCTGTGGTTTAGATGTGATTTAACATCTTTGGAATTCGGTTGTGAGTTCATAAGCGAGAGAAGACTTTGAGAGTTGTTTTACTCTTTTTTATAATAAAATCTAAGCAAGTACTTGGTGGATGTATCCCACATTGGGTGAACCACGTTAAATCTTATCTTGTCTTCTTTTGTGCATTACTTATGTATGTTGTTATATTTCTGCAAGTATAATTCTACCAAATAGTTTCCTCTTTGTTGTGATTTGAGGAATTATTTCCACATATTGGTTCACTAATTCCTAACAACTAGTATCAAAGATTTGTTGGTTTTTTACTGAAGTGGTAAATCATAGGGAAATTTTATCTTGAGTGGGAGCTATGGTGGATGAGGGTAGATCAAGGGTTGAGAAGTTCAATTGGTAGAACTTTGGTTTGTGGAAGATGTAAATGGAGGATTAATTGCATCAGAAGGAAATCCATGTTCCTTTGGTTGGAAAAGCAAACAAACCTACAACCATGTCGGATGAGGATTGGGAGTTGTTGGATAGAAAGGCACTGGGAAATTCAGTTATGCCTTGCATCTTCGGTTTCTTTTAATATATCACAGGAGAAGACCACGGAAGGTCTCATGAGTGTGTTGGGGAAGTTATATGAAAAAACCCTCTACCTCTAGTAAAATTATTTTGATGAAAAAGTTATTTATTATGAAGATATCTAAGAATGGTTTATTTTCTAATCATTTGAATGAATTTAATACGGTTGTACATTAAACTTGGTAAAAATTAACTTTAATGACGATGTCGGGATTTTTTTTTTGCTCCTTTCTAGGATAGCTAGGAAAACTTGTTTATGGATGTAAGTAATTCGGTCTCTAATAATACAAAGCTGGAGTTTGAGGATGTAATAGTTGGGATCCTAAGTGAGGAAATGAGAAGGAATAAAACCGAATATTCTACTTTTGGAAAAAATTTGATGGTGGAGAGTAGAGGGAAACAAAAAGAACATAGGGAAAGGTAAGCATGGGAAGTCAAATGATCACAGAAGGTCAAAGTCCAATAGAAAGTTAGAATGTTGGCACTTTGTGGGAAGGTTGGTCATGCTAATAAAGATTGTTGGGCTCTTCGGGATAAGAAGAATAAGAAGGAGGAAACTAAAGAGATAAATGTGGCAACATGTGATGTTTGTCAAGATTCCTTAATTATTTCTTTAGATAATATTGTTGAGTCTTGGGTGTTATATTTGGGGGCTTCTTTCCATGCCACCCCACATAGACATTACTTTACTAATTTTAGTCATGGATATTTTGGATATGTATATCTTGGTGATGATGAACCTTGCAGCATAGTAGGGAAAGATTGTGTTCGAGGTGAAAATGCAAAATGGGAACACATGGCTACTTAAAGACAGAAATCATGTGCCTAAGTTGAGGTAGAACTTGATAATAGTGGGTCGGTTGGGTAGTGATGGTTGTACGGTAATTTTTATAGTGGATTCTTAGAAGGTTACTAACAGAGCTCTTGTGGTTGTAATAGGTAAGAAAACAAGTACATTGTATTTAACCAATAGTGTTGATTATTCTAATTTAGTTTTGCAGATAGAGATGAAAAATTATGGTATTAGAGACTCGGTCATATGAGTCAAAAGGGCATGCAGATTCTAAAGGATAGGTTTCTGGATTAAAGGAGTTAGATTTGGAATTCTGTGAAGATTGTGTTTATGGGAAACAAAAACGGGTGAGATTCCTCAAGGTTGGACCTACCAAGAAGGAGGGTAAGTAGTATTTCATGCATACAAATGTATGGGGGCCAATTAAGGTAAACTCTATTGGTGGTTCATGTTATTATGTCACTTTCATTAATGATGCAACTAGAAAAGTTTGGTTATATTGCATTATAAATAAATATGATGTGTTTGAAACTTTCAAAAGATGGAAAGCCTTGGTTGAGAATGAAATAGGTCTCAAGTTGAAATGTCTTAGGTCGGATAATGGAGGGGATTATTGCAGCAATGAATTTCTTGATTACTGTTAAGTAAATGGGATCAATAGGCAAGGAATGGTTCGAAAGAATCCACAAAAAAATGGAGTTTCAAAGAGAATGAACAAGACAATCATGGAGTGTGTTAGGTGCATGAGGTTACATGTGGGGCTGTCACTCATGTTTTGGATGAAAGCAGTAAGAATAGTTGTTTATCTGATTAACAGAGGACCCTCTATGGCCTTGGATGGAGGTATACCTGAGGAGGCTTGGTTTGGTAAGAAAAATGATTACTCGTTTCTTAGAGTATTTGAAAGTGAGGTATTTTTCACATTGATAAATATGATATGACCAAGTTAGAGGCTAATTCGAGAAATTCACCTTTGTTGGATATGGTGAGGATGACTTTGGTTTCTATGTTTGGAGTCTTAAGGACAAGAAAAAATTTCAATTTAGAGATATTGTCTTTAATAAAAAAATTCATGTATAAAGATCAGTTGCAAGAATAGCCAAAGGAATCAAATAAATAATACACAGTGTTAGAGGAAATTGTAGATGGCAAGGTGTCCAAGGGGCCAATTTAGGTGCAACATGTTCTAGCACAACCAGTTCAAGAACCTACTCATCAGGAACCCCAAACTCCTAAGGTGAGAAGGTATTCTAGGGTAAGAAGGGAACCTGAATAATTTACTCCATCTTTGAATTATTTATTACTCACTGACAATGGAGAGCTAGAGTGCTTTGAGGAAGTAGTGCAGGTAGATGCCAGGAAGAAGTGGGAGTAGGCCATGGATGAAGAGCATAGATCTCTTATGGAGAACTAGACTTGGGATCTGGTGGAGCTACCTAAGGGAAAGAGAGCATTGTAGAACAAGTGGGTGTATAGAATCAAAGAGGAAGATAGAGGCAGGAAAAGATACAAGGCCCGGTTGGTGGTTAAGGGATTTACACAAAAGAAAGGTATATACTTTGATGAAATTTTTCTCTTGTTGTTAAAAGGACTTTTTAGAACTATTCTTGGTTTAGTAGCGATAGAAGACCTACACTTATAGAATTTGGATGTGAATAATTCATTATTTCATGGTGATTTGGAGGAGGAATTGTATATGTAGTAGCCACAAGGTTATGAGGTCAAAGGGAAGGAGAGGTTAGTGTGCAAATTGAAGAAGAGCTTGTATGGCTTGAAACAAGCTCCACGGCAGTGGTACGAGAAGTTTGATAGTTTTATGTAGGAGCAGGGTTAATCCAAGTGTCATTCAGACCATTGCATGTACATCAAGAATTTTCTTGATGGTAGCTATATTATGTTGTGCATGTATGAGGATGATATGATTGTTATTGTAAGGAAGAACATGTAGGAAATAAAGGTACTCAAGAAGTAGCTAGGTGATGCCTTTTCTATGAAGTATTTTGGGGTAGAAAAACAAATCCTGGTATGAGAATAACTTGGAACAAGAAGGAGAGGAAGCTAGTATTATATCAAGAAGATTACATAAAGGTATTAGAGAGGTTTAGTATGCGGGATGCTAAATTGGTGGTACTCCTTTGGCAAGTCACTTTAAATTATCAAAGGAGATGAGTACCAAGACTGAGGAGGATAGGATCTAGATGTCTAGAGTACTATACTCATTAGCAGATTTGGTACCTTGATGTTTATTATGGTATGCACTAGGCCTGACATTTCCCATGTAGTGGGAGTAGTGAGTAGGTTTATGAGTGATCCAGGTAGAGAGCACTAACAGGTAGTGAAGTGGATCCTTCGGTATTTGAGAGGGACCATGAGAGCAGCATTGTGTTTCAATGGATTCGACACTACATTGCGTGGCTATGTAGATTTGGACATGGAAGGAGATTTGGAAAATAAGAGGAGCATGAAATGTTATGTATTTACGGTTGGTGATACAATGGTGAGTTGTATTTCATGGTTACAAAAGGTTATGGCTTTGTCAACCACAGAGGATGAGTATGTTGCTACCATAAAGGAAAGTAAGGAGATGATTTGGCTACAACAGTTTCTTGATGAGTTGGGTCATAAGAAGGAATTTGGGAGACTACACAATGATATTTAGAGTATTATTCTTTTGGCGAAGAACTCCACTTTCCACTCTAGGATGAAGCACATTCAACTGAGATATCATTTCATCAAGGCAACTTGGAAGAAGATAATTTGAAGCTGGAAAAGATTCATACCAGTCAGAATCCTATGGATATGATGACCAAGGTGGTCACAAGGGAGAATTTGAAGTTGTGTTCAACTTTGATTAGCCTTCATGGTTGATAATGAAGGGTTGAGAACTTTTCTCAGTGGAAATAATCTCCAAGTGGGAGATTGTTGGGGTGTGGAGCCTATTTTTGGTCTTTTGGAATTAGTATTGATGTGTTAGAGTTCAAATGGTTAAGTTTGGAGACTTTAGGAGCATTATGCGATTATCTATTTTTTCATATTGTGATGTTTTTGTCACGTTCTGTTAAGTTGCTATTAATTGACTATTAATACCATGACAATTTTTCCAGCCGTGGGAAGTTGAAAGGTTATGACTTTCAAACTTCTAGGGTCGGCTTTAGGAATTCTTAAAAGGATTGTAATCCTATAAATAGAGGTGTTATGTTATCTTGAATGTATCTTGAGTGTTCAAGAGGTCTTGAGTCTTAGTGATCAAGAGGTGATCAAGAGTGATCAAGGTTGAGCAATTGAGGTATCAATTGTGGTTTAGATGTGGTTTAACATCTTTGGAATTTTATTGTGAGTTCATAATTGAGAGAAGACTGTGAGAGTTGTTTTACTCTTGTTGATAATAAAATATGAGAAATTTCTTAGTGGATGTATCCCACATTGGGTGAACCACGTTAAATCTTGTCTTGTCTTCTTTTGTGCATTACTTATGTATGTTGTTATATTTCTACAAGTATAATTCTACTAAATAGTTTCCTACTGTTGTGATTTGAGGAATTGTGTCTACATATTGGTTCACTAATTCCTAACGGGAAAAAATCTAGTGGGTAATAAAATTGCTTCCCTTTCACTATGTAAATCTCTACAAATACAAATTACTATCAATAACTAGCTTTCAATAATTATTTAAGACTCCTAATTTTATTTTCCTACTCACAATCCTTAACAATGAAGAAATCACTCTCAATGAACAAAAAAAGAAATAAATATAGCTCCTCTTTGCTCAGACCTTTTCTCACTCAAAATCACTTGCTAGAATGATTAATTTCACTCATATTTATATTTATTCTTCCCCAAGAATGGAAAGAAGGTGAAACGAATCATTTGAGAAGCCTAAACATTAGCTTTGGCTTCTCCATTTTGGTGCTAAAGGGGCAAAATCACTTGACAATTCTCGTAGCTAGAAAACAACTAAACAACAACTCAACCGCATCCAAACCACATCAGATATATGGTAGTTCATAGTTAATATGTAGAAATTAACCAGAAATGCTCTTTTTTCATTCGAAGGTGTCCAGATCACCTTCAACTGACTTAGCCATTTTTCTATAATAATGAACATGTTGAGGGTATGTTTTACAAGTATCAAATATGGAGAATACATAGAATTTGGTATTTCAAATCCATTTTTGGATCATATTACTCATCTACATATCTATCTTTCTCATTGTTTCATCAAGCTTCTCAAGAATGGCCCAGGTGCTTCTCCTCTAGGTCTTGAATCTTTATCTCATATTATTGGACTTGATATTTCACTTTCTTATTTTTCTTTTCAACATGCTTAAATTCATATTAGACACCTACTAATTTAGTCTCAATGTCATCTTCTTCATCTTCAAATTCATTACAAGAATCGATATGAAGTCACCTAAGAATGTAGTATCACCACTAGTAGATTTCATGACATCTTTAGTCATGAATAAAACTTCGTCACCAATAACTCCATGCTCGATTCAAATTCATAATCTAAAACATCACTCTCACTACTTTCTTGAAGAATAATCCTCTTCCTTTCGTGTAAAAATATTCTTTCCTTCTTATGATCAAACCTTTTGAACTCCTTCTTGCCTTTACTATACCTCTATTTTTTCTTTTCATGATCATCGTCGCCTTTATTTTCATGTCGATGAGGAAACTTAATAGAAAAATGACCTACTTTACCACAATTAAAACTTTTAAAAGGAAGTTTAACTTTGTACTTACCATATTCAACATTCAATCTCCTAGAAGCATGGAAAATAACTCATCATCATCCAACTCATGAGTAGCATCATCAACCTTAGATTTCTTTTCCTTTGTCTTATTTTCAACCTTAAAAGAAATATCTTTATTAGCTGGTTCAGAATCAACAATCCTCATCTCATAGGTAGTCAAAGTCCCATGTAATTCATCCATCTTTAACTGAGTCAAATACTTATCCTCTTCAATACCGAGACACCTTGGAATCATAATTAGGTGTTAGGGATCTCAAAATGTTTGAACTAAAACCTATTCCTTCAATTATTCACCTAAAAATTTCATGATGTTGACAACCTTATCAACCCTAAGTAAGTATGCAGAAATAGGCTCATCATCACTCATTTTCAACCCTTCAAACTGATTTATGAAATTTTAAAGCTTAGTTATCCTTACCGTGGAATATAATTCATACAAGACTTGATGTCTCTTCCATAATTATTTTAATACCTTAAAATGCATCACCTTCACAAGCCTATATTTACCTAGACCACACATGATAACATTTATAGCCTTTGAATTATCACTAAACATCTTGTCTGCAGTACTTGTTGGTGGAGTAGTAGGAGTAGTGTAACCGTCCTCCAAAAATTTCCAAACATCAAACCATAGGGACATGATATGATACATCATCCTCGGACTCCAAAAAAGATAGTTCACTCCATCAAACAATGGTGTCTTGCTGGTAGAAAAACCACTCTAATGACTCACCCTTTTTATACTACAAGGATATCATTTCAAAATATCAAACTTTTCCAAAAGGACTTGCTCGATACCATCTATTGGAAGCATAATGGACTAAGAGGGGGTGAATCAATCCTTAAAAAAATTAATAAATTTCATATTTGTTTTCTTAAATAATAAACCAATTAACCATTCATTAATGTGTGCACAACATCATACAACATACATTCAAATAACCATGAATAAGATAGAGGACACCATTATACAAGATATAAGTGGTAAACCCTTAAGGGGAAGAAAATCCACTGAAACTTCTGATTATATTATTCAAATAAAAGTATTTAGTGAAGCACCAACTTCACAAGGAGCACTAACCCCTAGTTTAGTAGAGCATCAACCCTACAAAGAGCACCAACCCCTAGTTTAGTGAAGCACCAACTCCACAAGGAGGCTACAACATGTTAAAATGATTAAGCACCCACTCAACCACATTTGAATAATATATAATATTTATTTGTTTCTAAAACAACTAATTGAGATCACCTATTCAGCTCACACACCTTCAAACACTTGTCCATACCTTTGCTTCTCTAACTCATTTTATCTCTCACTTTCTTCATTTCTCTTGGATTTAGATAGTTGCACACCCCCTCTCTAAAATTACTTAGCCTCTTTAACACTTCCTTATCTATTAAACATATCCTTCATATATATTACACATAATCACATAGGTCATACTTTTCCCCTCTTAGCAACTAGTCCAAATTTGAATTCAAACTTCACTTATATATGCACTTTATCTCTTTAACACAAATAAGGTTGGTACTAAATCATAATTTTGACTAAAAAAACTAACAAAAATCCCAAATATTTAATTAAAACATTCATAATGGTCCCA
The DNA here is from genome assembly GCA_018340775.1 of Taxus wallichiana var. yunnanensis. NCBI lineage: Eukaryota > Viridiplantae > Streptophyta > Pinopsida > Cupressales > Taxaceae > Taxus > Taxus wallichiana. The sequence goes on from CM031239.1 coordinate 166,805,090, forward strand.
TGTAGTTCAGCCATGCCCAAAACCACTCAATTGGTTCAAAACTAGCTCAAAACCCCATCACCTGGATGAGCTAAAACCAAAAATGCCAAAAACATGATTATTCAATCTCTAAAATTCATCACACATGTGTAATATGACATAAAAAATAATCCATGTTCATTAATTAGCTTTCACCAATCAACTAGTTCATAACACAACTCAAAAGCCTCATATCCTTCACAAAACGGTTGATTCCAGCGCCCTGTCTTCACCTTTGGGCCTCAGAACCACCCAAGAACAACTAAAATATGAAATTTAACCACTCTATGGAATCCATAGAACATATATATCACATAAATTTATGTTATATCTTATGACATATACATATGTGTAAACCACACAAACTTTCCTCTTTACCAAATCAAGTTGCCTAGAAAGTAATTTTAAAAAATCAACTAGTTTGCACCCTTGTTGTCACTTCCAAGACCTTAAAATTAATTCAATAGGAAATAAATTCATCCTTATTCACTCTCAAAATTATATCAATAATAACATAATCTATCTCATGCATCATTCACTTCATTCTTTCGGCTGGGCAAAAATGTCCTAAAACCAAGCAGACCTTCTTCTCCATAAACCGACTGGATGAACCATAAAAACTCGAGAAAAAGAGAGAAAAAATTTTTTTACCAATGTAAACATATCTAACTCCTTTTTCCATAACATATTGTATTTCATTCCAACTCCAAGTGGAAGGCCTTCAACCAAGACCATATCGAAAAATGCCTGAAATTGCCCCAAAATTGCCTTATGACCAGTCATCATAAATAGGGCACATTTTTCCATTTAAGCATAACCATGATCTGAAACCATCGTGTACATCAATAAAATCTCCCTTTATAAAAAATAATGTCAATTTATTTTACAAATCCTTTGGACAATATTTTCCCAAACTGAACTTCTTCAAAACTTACCTGTTTGAGTGGGGTCCACTCATCACCACATTATTTACCATACCTTTATGGAAACCTAGAGGAGTCCTCTACATCATAAAACCATCAAACTAGAACTAGAAATAAATTCTAGAAATGTATGAGCAATATCTCTCCTACTACTTTTGAGTTAGGGTTTCAAACACACAAAGACTTGTTTACCTTCTTAACATTTGTTCATAAAACGGTGACAATAAAATAACCTCATTACCTCTGTTTGATAATGATAGCATTTCTCATACACCCCATAGTCAAAATAAATGTGTCGGTGGTTTGGATAACATATAGGTATCCTATAATGATTTAAAACTTTGGGCTAAGGGTGAATAAGTACCCTTTTCAATTAATAATCTTATTACCCATTTGACATCTCTTATCACACGAGGAAAATATTCATTAATGATTTCACAAAGATGGGGTTTAAGTGGTGGGAGATCTCTATGAGGTTCCTCATTCATCTCGATTTTTCTATGATTTTATATTGATTGGTCTAGTTTTTCGTTGCAAACAGAGAAACTATGGGAGGTGGGAGAGTGTGAGTTGAGTCATCTAGCCATGGGACATTACTCAACAACTAATCGGTGTGGCACATCCTCAGAATTGGAAGATTCAGGGAGTATATTTCTAAGCTAAAAGGACATGACCCCTCTCTCACCATGGAGTTTGGTAAGGCTTGGGATAAAGGAAGGGTTGTGGTGTGGGGAATGGAATTGGAAGTCTCGGAGTAGTTTATTGCACAGGTCATGGGCATGGAAACAAAAAGGTTTAAATATTTTCAAGGACCAAAATTGAAGGAATCATGAAATCCATACATTTTTCAAAGGTAAGGAAAAAAAAATTTCCTCCTTGATGGCATTGTGAGGTCCTGTATTCCTAGTATTTGGAATGAAGTGTGTCTTCACATCATGCGTTATATCACTCTAGAGGGAAATTTTCATAAGATATACATACATCATCTTTCATTGTTGAATATGTTTAGGCACCATGTCATGATGATCATTCCTTTCTTCTTATATATGTCGCTCTCTTCTTTTATAAGTTATTTTTAGAATGGGAAGTTGGATTCCCCCATTCATGAGGGGCTTATTCTCCTCCTTTATCAAAATGGTAAACCCCTTATTCCCAAGGAGTTTGGCTCAACAAGGGATGAACTCAAGGATGACATTACCCTAGTTGAGTGCTTGGCTAAAATGTGAACTGGTAAGGATTCCCATAACCAAGCTATGGGGAAGAGTGTCTGGAGACTAGGGTTTTGGAGGACAGTAGAAAGGAAGGACCCTCTAAGGGGAAAGGAAAAATTTAGGATGAAGGGGAGAGAGAACAATGAGAACCTCTACCATAAAATTTAGCAGATGGAAATGATAGTGGAAACCATGGAGGAAATTGGATTTGTTATGAGGGATAGTATGATTTATTACATTGAAGTGTCTAAAATGATATGTATTTCTCAATGGATGATGAGAGGGGAGATGACGGAGTTGGAGACTGTTGTCAAAGAGTTATAGAAGAGGTTGGATACGATGGAATCAAGTATGAAGAAGAGGAATTTCCAACTCCATTTCAGCATATCGGATGAGGAAGATGGTGGTAAGGATTCTCAGAAGTACCTGGTTTGGGATCATCTACAAAAAGACTCCACTAGTACCCACAGTGGCCCCTCCAAATGTCACAAGAAAAATTAGTCTCTTTCCTTTTTGTTTAGGATTTTTTCCGACTATATGTGAATTATGTCTACCTATATTTGCAGATTTGTTGGGTTTTGGTTTGTTTTTTATGTTGGTTTATTGAACCTAGTTCCTCTCTAGTTAAGCCCGTTTAACTCTCTTTTTGGTCATGTTTCTCTTTTTACTTTTCTATGGATCTTTATCACGATGTATCTTTTTATGTAAGTCCTCTAGAGCCGATCCTTTCTTATTACTTAATTTAATAAAAAAATTGTGAAATATTTTTAGTTAAATTTAGAAACATATCTTAAATCCATAAGGTCCCATGCAAATCACACAATTCAGGGTGAGCATCAGAAGGTGGAATGCGAGATAGAAAACATATTCTTCTTGACCATGTTTCACCTAAAACAACTTATCTTACAAATTAATATTTAGAATGACTCCAATTTTTCTCACACTTCTAGAAGACCCTTTTTCATCATCTCCAATCATCAACATATCTCAAATAGGTCTCCATATTCTCATCCCATCTCATTTGCATGACTAGCCCTCATGGTTTGCATGGATTAGGCTAGGGTCAATTGAACCAACATTATAACTCATCATGAAACCTCTCAAAAATGTCCTAACATCCTTATTACATCATGAAAAACTTACGTAAATGAATCTAAGAGCTCACTTGGCTCTAAAACTCAACCTCATGCCTTCAAGCACCTAGACCTAGTCTAGATGAACACCTGAATATTGGTCTTCAACTTGTACTTGCACCGTAAAACTCAAGTGAGTTCCTAAAAACTCCCAAAACATGATCTCTATATTTCTTCCATTCTCCTTAAGAAACTAAGACACTCTAACCATCATGCTCCATCACCTAAGCTAGTTAGGTCACCTGACTAGGCTTGCTAGACAAAACCAATCTCACTAAATCACCTCATTCCATCATGATACCATCTGAATCTCCATGTCACCAACCTACGATAATCCTCTCGACACTTCACCAACATCCTCTTTTTCATTAATGGCCTTTTACATCAATGAAAACACCTAGAACACAACATTCCAATAGGAGTGCTCATGTTAGTGCATGAGGGATGATGATATCAGTTGGGAGGAGTGCGGATGTAGAAAATATTGACATTGGAATAATAGGATGAGTGTTGGTGTTAGTATAAGAAGGTAAATGGAGGGATCCATAGAAAAGGAATACTTTAGGAGAAGGTGAAGTATGAAAGATCACCCTAGAGGGAATCTTAAGGGATTCATGTCAACTAAGAGGATCCTAAGAGGAGATACGGTGAAGGATGGAGCAAACAATGTTTTTCTAGATGACCATTATTGGAATGAAAACATGATCAGTTGTGTAGGGATGCATAGGGGACAATGGTGTAAGGATCAACTATGATCTATTTTTACTAGATCGTCCATATAGCTAAGTTTCGCATAGGGGCTAGTGGCATTTGAAATATGGGAAAATAAAATGGAGTAAATATAACCTAATTTAGGGAAAAGTAAGATTCACATTGGGTTCACCATAGTATATGATAGTTAAAAGATAGATTCCATGTTGGGTTATAAAATGTATGGATCCTATCTAAGACCAAACACACCATATAGATATAAAGGTACTTACAGGTTCATATTAAACCCCCAAAAAAAAAAAAAATTGTAAAGATTCCTTTGAGAATCATGAAAAGAATTTTGAAATGATGTTGAATATGAAGAAAATGGGTCTCAAAATGATCGTGAATCTTTTAATAATGTTGTTGGTGGTAGAAATTTTTGACTAACATTACATGTGGTCGATGATAGTATATGATGTCGGCCAAAAGCATCTCGTAATATTTTTAAAAATAATTTTTTGAAAAAGCGATTAAAATGACAAGCTCGATGAGAAAAATGTCCTCACAAAATATGGCACAAAGAAAAATTAAAAAAAAAAAACTAATTTTTTCTTTAAAATGCATATTTTGCTAATTTTATATGGAAAAAAATTGAATCTTTTTAATGTTAGTAGTTAAAATGATCGTCTTGATGAGAAAATTTTCCTCCCAAAATATGGGGTGATAAAAAAATTTCCCATACAATAACGCTTACCATGCAATAATGTCACCGGTAGGTAACATGAAAAATACTTCGATTAGTAGCATGGAAAATGCTATTATGTAGTAATGTCACTAGTTGGTAACATGGAAAATTCTATCGGTTGGTAACATGGAAAATGCTACCATCCGGTAACATGGAAAATGCAATCGGTTGGTAATGCACCAACCGATAGCATGGAAAATTCTACCGTGCGCAAGTAGTGTCACTAGGCGATAACATGGAAAATGCTGCCAATCGTAACTTCTAGCCGAGTAGCATGGAAAATGCTACGTGTAGTAATACCACTAGTTGGTACCATGGAAAATGCTACTAGTTTATAATGTAATCGGTGGTGGCATGGAAAATGCTCTTTGGCGATCACATGGAAAACTACTAATCGTCTAGTAATTGAAACCTATTACCATTCGATGATGACATCATGCTAGTGTGCGGTGCCCTCATGGATGTTCCCATCCGAAAGAACACTCCAAGTTCTGCTTTTTACACCACTTATACCTTTGGATTTTTATCTTGCACTTTTGGATTTTTCACAGGATTATTCACCTTTTCCTTCGGCTTTGAATCCAGATCTCAAAATTAACAAATTTTTGAAATAATATTATATTACTACATTGTGGTGAATTAATCCTATATATAATAGTATATTATAACATGATGGATAATATACCAACATTGGTCAGCCCTTAGTGAAAACATTAACGTGAAATTAGGGTCAAATTTATTTATGACCCATAAAATTTTGGCAAACCTGCTACCGTATGGCAATTAAAAAATTGCCAATTTCAAACTTCCAAAATCCTAATATTTTCCAATTTATGAATATTCTCTCCTAAAAGTAACCCCGGGTACTTAATGAGCACTACTTATCACAAATCTAGAGGATAGTAGTCCCGACCTAGGATATATATGTTTACAAGGCCTATAACCAAGATAAAGAGAGGCATCCTACTAGGATTCGAACTAGAGAAGGCAGAAAACCAATGCAAAAATACATCTAATCTAGCCTATAGAAATGAGTGATCAAAACCGCAAATACATACATACAAAATAAGAGACTAAAGAGAGTTAGAAATACTTACATGCACCATGTGTGTGATTGTTGATGCATAATCCTCCCGAGACAACAATAATGAGATATAATCTTTGTGGGTGGAGAAGAAAAAAACTTAGTAAGAATATCTCTAGTCCTAACTCACTATAGGTGACCAAAATGCAAAAGAGGTAAGCTCCAAGACTCTAAAATCAAATAATAAGTGTAAAATAGGGCATGCAAGAGAAGATCATGTGTAATTTATACGTAAGTTTTTGTAAATTGATGGTTCTCCTAAGAGAAAGGTCATACATATATACATGATGTCATCATTAAATGTGATGGCGTCGCTATGAAAAATCCAAAATAAACACCATCACATGTGGGTGATGACATCGTCTTGGGGGAAACTCTAAGGTTAAGAGCTGAAATCATGAGGAATGGAGGTCAAGGGATATATGGTGTTGAATGATGGAGGTACATGATGACAAAATCAAGGATAATAACATTAATAAGAAGAAGTAAACATGATAGGATAAGAGGATATAATTAGTACAATGTGTAAAGAAATGGGGGAACGAGGCAAGAAGGATGACTAAAGCTAATAGAGAAATATCTCAAATGTTGTGGTCTAGCCCACATGACCAAGCCCAATTACACCCCAATATTGGAATTCCCCTTAACTAACTTTCCCAAAAGGATAATGCACCAAAATCCCCTACACAAAAGAAATGGGTAGAAAGCATAAAAACATGGTGTATACAGCACTCAGTAACAACACCAAATATTTATGCGCTTATATAAAAATACGATGATATTACTACATGGACATATGATGACCTTAAAGGATATAACCCTAAAATTATTCAAGACATAATTGAGTAATATAATTATGTAAATCCTATGATGAAAAATACAAGGCCATTCAACCCTTAATTTAACACTTCATGTGAAAAGAATTAACAAAACTAGTTGAGACCAATATCATTTCATGTCAAACACTCCTCAAGGATAATTTTGGATAATTTGGACTTATACCTCCATAATTAAATTGTAGAGAATTTCCAAAGTGTAAGAGTTAATTTCTTCTTCTAATCCATTGGACTTCAAGAAGCATTGTAATTATTTGGATCCTATTTTGATTATATTGGAACCATGACAACTCATCATGAATAGTTTATATATATTCCAAATAAATTGGATTTGGAGAATATTGTAATAGTAGGAGCTTGAGTATAGTTGTATTTGAGATTTTATCCCAAATAAATTGGACTCTTGAGAACAAATCATGAATAGTGTTTTTATATTCCAAATAAACCGTTTCCAAATTATATTAATATGTTGGTATTAGTTTGGATATTTTCCTCCTAGGCTTGGTTGTGGATTATATTTGTAAAAATGATATTTAATATTTAAAAATCACTTTTATAAGTATTATAATATATTAATTAATAAGGTGCATGAGTGAAGTAATACATTTTATTTTATTCCAAATAAATTGGATTTCCCAGATTAAAAATTAATACATTCAATAAACTCTGGAGGTTGGGAAGGGATATGATTCAAGTCATATTGGATAGAGCCCTTATCTCGGCAAGTTGGATTCTTCATCAAGACTTTCATCTCACATCTTTTCCAGAATCGGGTCTGATCACAATCCAATAGTTTTAAATTTTGTTAACTGGGTTAAGCCTACCAGAAGCTCCTTTAAATTTGAAAAGATGTGGATGGAGCACGATGACATCTTTGATAGGATCAAGGATTGGTGGATTTGGGGGGGAGGAGGAACTGCTCAATATAGGCTTATTCAAAAGCTTAAAAATGTCAAAAAACAGGTTAAAATCTAGAATAAAGAAGTCTTTGGGAATGTTTTTGTGAAAAAAGGAGCTAAAACAGAGACTCCAAGATCTGGAAAACAAAATAAACTTACAAGGGAGATCTGGGGAGGATCATTTAGCAAAAAAATATCCTTTCAGAGTTGCACATGGTTTGTAGCAGGAAGAATCCCTATGGAGGCTTAAATCTAGGGCTATATGGCTGAAAGAGGGTGACAAAAATATGAAATTCTTCCATATGACCACATTGAAGCATAGAGCCTGTAATAGGATTACAGAAGTCTCTAAAGGAAATGGAAACATCATAAAAGATCTGCGGATCATCAAGGAAGAAGCTCTCAGATTCTATGAAAAATTTCTTAATGAGAAGAGTGATACTAATGATATGGCTGACTCTTTTATGCTTGAAGCTATCCCGCATGATAAAATAGAGGAGCAGAGATTTAAAGATATTACCAAAGTGTTACTTTGGAGGAGCTTCAAAAAGTTATTTTTCTCTTGAAGGAGATAAGGCTCCGGGACCTGATGGCTTCTCTGTCAATTTTTTTCAAAAAATTTGGGAAATTTGCTCAGACGATCTCCTAAGGGTTGTAAATGAATTTCTTAGAACTGGAGATTTATTGAAAGAGCTTAATAATACCCACATAGTGTTGGCTCCAAAAAAATGGATGCTAAATATTTCAAAGATTTCAGACCCATTAGCTTGGTTAATGTTGTCTATAGAATTTTTACTAAGATTATTGCCACCAGACTGTAGTCCATTTTGAATGATTTAATCTCAAAACAACAAAGTGGGTTCATCAGAGGTAGGATAATTCAAGATGGTGTGATCATGGTGCATGAGATTATTCACTCAATGGATAATAATAAAAAGGCAAGCATGGTCCTTAAACTTGACATGAATAAAGCCTTTGATAAAGTCTCCTGGTCTTTTCTTGACAAAGTTTTGGCCAAATTTGGATTTCTTGACAAATTCAGAAGAGTTATCAAGGCCTGCATCTCAACTACTAGATTCTCTGTGGTGGTTAATGGTGAACTAGTGGGATACTTCACCAGTAGTAGGGGACTAAGACAGGGGATCCTATATCCCCTCTTCTCTTTATTTTGTTGGCAGATAGCCTCAGTAGAACAATCACCAAAGTGTTAAAGATGGTCTTCTAAAAGGCACTAAACCTACCTCTACGAATCAACCACTTCTCATCAGCAATTTGTAGATGACACTATCCTAATTTTAGTGGCATCTATACTGGAAGCTAAGGCGATCAAGTCCATTCTGAAATTTTATGAGGTTGCTTTCTCGCAAAAGATCAACTTTGACAAAAGCTCTATTTTCTTTTTCAATACTCCTTTGGAAAGACAAAATAGAATTGCTAAAGTATTGGGTTGTAAAATCAATTTACTTCCCACTACTTATTTGGGGCTCCCCTTGGGTACTAAAAATTCTTAAACAAAGTCTGGAATGACTTATTGGAAATATTCCAAAATAAATTGGCCGAGATGGAAAGGAGCCATTCTTTCCAGTGTTGGTAAATGTCTACTTATCAAAAGCACTCTTCAAAATATGCCTATCTACATTATGTCTCTATACAACATTCCTTCTGCCTTCAGAGAAAAAATTGAAAGGATTTAGAAACACTTTTTATGGCAGGGAATGGAGGAAAAATTCAAATATCACCTGGTTTCATGGGATCAAGTGTGCACTCCTAAAAGGATTGGGGGCTTGGGCATAAAAGATATTAGAAAAATGAATATGGCCTTAATTGCAAAAATGGGTTGGAGAATGCTATCGGAGGAAAAACCATGGATTGAACTCATCAAGGATAAATATCTTGAGCAAAAACAGCTTCCTCCTTCCTCCATGTAGAACAACTTCCCCATGGTTCCATTTTCTGGAACAACTTGATTCTTACCAGGAATTTTATCAAGCAAGGATGTAGATGGAAAGTGGGAAATGGTAGAGACATCAGTTTTGGGGTGATAATTGGTCTAATCTTAGCCTCAATGATAGATATGGTGTAGCTAAGGAGAGCCTTGAACAAAAATATGGTACTAAGGTCATTGATTATATGGAAATTGATGGAAATAAAAAGAGATGGAAGCAACTCTTAGTGGATGGATTTGATTTGAACTTTGTGTTGTCCTCTCTTCAGGAGCAACTGGACCTCATCCCCTTGAATCAGTGGACGTCAAAGATGAAATTGTTTGGCACAATTCTAGAGATGGGGACTATACGGTTAAATCTGGTTATAATTCTTACTTTGAGAATACCCAGAGTGAATTTAATTGGAGAAAAATATGGATGACTGAGTTAACCCCTAAAATCAACTTTTTCTTTTGGCTTGTGCTCAGAGGAAGAATTCTTACTAATGATAACCTGATTAAGAAAGGGTTCATAATGCCTAATAGGTGCCACCTATGCAAAAAATATGTTGAAGATATTAAGCACCTTTTTATTCACTGTGATTATGCTACCATGATTTGGAGTTATGCCTTTTCCAAGTTCAATGTTCTCTAAACGGTGCCTAAGGACTTCATCCAATTCTAGACCCAATGGAATCCTCCTTTTAAGCATTGTGTTGTGAGAAGGCTTTGGAAACTGGTCATGCCCCATATTATCTGGAGAATTTGGAAAGATAGGAATTATATTATTTTCAGAAATAACAAGCAGCATTGCAAGCTCAGCTTTGTTAAGATTGGGCATGTTGTTAAAGATAATATTGGGAGATTCAAACCTCCCAAAAATAAGAAGTATCATGTTGATGAAGAGTACATTCTTTCCAATTGGAAGATTGGAACTGCTAGTTTGCAGATTAGGAATACCTCTAACATTGATAGGTCTTTGATTCATTGGATTCCTCCTGAGAGAAACTGGCATAAACTCAACTTTGATGGTGCCTCTAAGGGTAACCCTGGTCTTGCTACTAGGGAGGTGTTATTAGGGATCATAAAGGCTATTTAGTTTGCTGCGTATGCTGGTAAAATGGGGATTCAGATGAATCATTATGCTGAAGCCCTAGCTGCTCTATGGGGACTAAGGATTGCCAAAGATTATGATATTCAGAACTTAATTTTGGAAGGGGATTCTCTTAACATCATTAACCATTTAAACCAAACTTCTCCTCCTAGTTGGACTTCAAGGACTTTATTATGGAAGCAAGAAATATTTGTCAAAATTTCAAGAATATCATTATTAGACATACCTATAGGGAGGGGAATAAGGTTGCGAGACACATTGGCTAATATGGGCATCAATATTAATCTTATCATATGGGATAATGTAAATAACATCCCTAAGGCGGTTCAAACTAGCATTAATGTGGATAATTATGGGATTACATATGTGGAGTAATTTTAATAATGACATGGAGCAGGCCTTAATGGAGGTGAAAGTTCACACATGTGTGAATTATCCTCCTTATTATAGCCACATTAAAGCTATTGAACCTCACACATGTGGGAGGAATTTCAAAAAATAGGACAGACATAAGGAAGAAATAGACTCTTACGAGGGTTTTGAGCAGAAAATTCACAGGATTAGCAGGAAGAAGAAGAAAATGGGAGGGGCACCATGTCAATTAGAGCCATGTTGTGATCTGGCCTGGAAGAATAATGAGGTACTTTGGAACCTCTTGCACAAGGGAGGCATCTCAAATTTCATTGAATGCATTCAGGGTCATGATCAGAACATTTTAGTTCATTTTGCTATGGATTGGAAGGATAGAAGGGTCAAATATGGTGGCCACCATGTTACTATCAACGAGGAGTTGATTGTTGAGGCTATAGGCCTAGAACTAGAGGGCTATCATTTTTTTAGTAAAAGGATTGACAGGGTCGTTGAGGCCAAGAAATTATCCGATGAGGGCGAGGAGCTTGAGTTTGTTGCTGTGGGCATAAGGGTAAGTTCTATTCCCATGTCGTATGATGAAGTGACGAATATGATGGTCAGATATATTTCTTTGGAAGGGTGTTATAAAATGGTCCCTGTTAAACACCTTGTCTTTTTAAACCATTTTAGAAGGCATTTTATGGTCTGCTTCCCGCACTACCTGCTCAATTCCCTTCAGCACTCTGTTCTAGATTTTCAAAAGCACTCTCGTGTTATTCCTTTGCATCAAGGCCTTATCTTCCTGTTGCACAAGCTTTGTGTTTCCAAGTTCCCTAGCTTCTTGACTACTCCTAGTGATCCACACGCTACCACCTCCTCTACTCCCACTCCCATTCTTGACACCCCTTCCAAATCCAAAACCAAGAACCCCAAGAAAATGGACACCCCTCACACTGCCAAGATTCTCAGAAGCACCAAAGAGATGGAGGTTGCTCAAAACTTGTTGCATATCAGCAATGTTGGTATTGATATGGCCCTACATCAGGAGGGGATTCAAGTGCCTCATAGACTGGAGTCTCTGGAGAAAGAGATGAAGTAGCTGAAGAAGGACTGCAAAGCATATGGAAAAGTAGAAAGGGAAAAGAAAATTTGATGAAGATAATGACAATGGCAAGGATCAAATTGTTGATATTTATAAGAAGTTGAACTCTCTAGACACTAGACTGGGGAGAGCTAAAGATAGACATGATCACAACATGGCTATCTTCAAAGCCATAAGTGACTTTTTAGAGCAGCAAGTTCAGAGCATTTCCATGCTCAGTGGGATCCCTACAACTATTTGGGGGAATGATAAAGAGAGGAGTCTGACCATCTCACAGTTGAATGCTTCGGACTCAACGCACATCACCACACTGGCATTGTTTACCTCACTACAAATGATCCAGTCTAGAATTGAAAGAGCATCCAAGAAGTAAACTCACTTGGGCTGGCGGGAATCATTGTAGATGTTGATATTTTGTGGTCTTTTTGCTGTGACTTTGCTATTTTTTGTTGTTATGTTGTAGTCTATGTCCTTTTTTGTTTCTTGTTGTAACTACCTCTTGGTTACTTATGGTAATACTATTCTATCTGGATTTTGATCCTTTCTTGTTGAATCTCCATTGTTATATCAGGCTGTTGAGCCCTTTTTGTAACAGGGTATAGTCCCTTTAAAACTATTTACCAATAATAAAAAAGTAGATGTTGAAATTAAAGAAAAGACTAGCTAAAATGAAATATACCCACTAATGCGTACTTCATAGTGTTGGTCATCTTGCTACGTATGGGTGCAATCCATACTGTTATAACCCGGAGAAGAAAAACTACAAGGAAACACTAGAGGATCATCAGTAAAATAATACATAAATCACCTAGCTATGGGCCAATGGTATGGATGTTGTGTTCGGGATCATGGAGTTAAAGAGTCATGGTGTCAAAGCCAAGTGGCGACTAAAGAAACCGAAAAGTACAAAAAAATGTATGCTAGAAGCTATGAAGAGGTAAAAATATATCTAAGCAATACTAGGAGCCTAAGGGTGGATGCACAAGACCACATCAATTCCATAGGAAAGGCCAGTGTGAATTGAAATCAAGATAGGTGGAAAAGAGGCCAAGAAATTCGATAATAGGGTGTCAAGGCACTTCCAGAGAAACATAAATCTAAGCTAGTTAAAGAACCTAAGAAATGATGCACAAGACTATGACATTCTAATGATAGGTAATGTCATGGAAAAAAATACAAGATAGGTAGAATAAATACCGTGACATTCCAATGGTAGAAGATGTCAAAGCAAAAAAATCCAAGATATGCGGAATCAAGACCATGACATTCCAATGGTAGGAGATGTTAAGGAAAAAGAATACAATATAGGTGGAATCAAGTGAAAAAATTCCAACGATAGGATATGTCAAGAAAAAGAGAGGCGATGATAAACAAAAGGGGCGCCGAGAGCCCAAGAAGAGGCAAGATCCCATGCCAAATAAATATGCGGTCAAGTTACTTCTAGAGGAGATGTCTAACCGCGAGGGGAAAATGATCGTAGAATATTTGTGATGATTTCATCGACATGATGTGATATGTTACTTAAATCTCAATACATATTAAAAATGGTCATTTATACATGTATGGGAATAAGAAAGAGTTTTTGTGAAGTTTAACGAGGTGACATATGAGAAATATTGACCATCCATGATGAGATCGGTATGCATGCGCAGAAAATATCTCACACTAATGGCGATGCTTTCCTCCTAGCTATGTAATGTGCGACTCTTCCCCAAAGAGGGAGGAAATATAATGTTCGTAAATAATAGGGATATCACAAGACGCTTGTGGTGGAGAGGTAACGTACACATGAGTTTGAGGGAAGTAACTTGGCTAGGTAGTTGGGAAAATGCTTGCAATGACCCCACTCATCATGACTGAGTTGTGTAGTGGGATGAGAGTGTTGGGAGTCCCTAGGAATAGAGAGCCTTAAGAAGAAAATTGAGTTAGGAGACTTTAGAAAATTAATTTTGTTCGGTCTCTATGCTATCACCTGTAAGTTCCATTTTGATAAGGGCCAATAGTGTTTGTAGTAATAATATTAGAAAATATCGGTCATGTAGGATAATTTACATAGGGGACAATGGCATCTCGTAGATAAGGAATCTTCCCAGACACCATTGGACCTATAGGAGAGTTTCCACATGAGATGATGGCATCTAGGAGAGAGATATTCATGTCTTGAGAATCTTGATTCTGAGGCACAGAATGGTACAAAGGGGTTCTTGGGACATTGTTGTAGGACATGTCAATGGTATTGGTTTCAAATCTGGAAGAACTCATTTGAGCCAAGGCACATTGATAGTGTGAACATTCTATGGTGCCTACAATGTTTTTCATAGGGCTTATACAACGCTTATTTTGGACCTTTTATGATATCTCACTCCGGATTGGTGGAGGAGGAATAGGATTCCCATGCACACCTACCAAAGTGGGGAGGTGTATGAGAAGGTATGTTAGGAACCACATTTCAAGATATTAATTGTAACGTCTGATCATGCATTTGAATCATGTTATATGTGGTGGTAGCTTAGGATAAGGCCATTTGTTCTAGGATCTTGATTATTACTACGTTAAGGTCTATAGAAGAAGAGTGGACTTTAGAGGAGGGTGTTTTTCTATGATTATTATGCTCATTAGTGGTAGTTTTAGTGGACTCACTCTGATCAATTCTAAAGGGAGAATATTAATCATGACTGAGTGCTTCTTGATTAGGATGAGAACTAGTTATTTCCATGGAACTAGAAGATATCCTTTGGAAACCTCCATCTTGATCGGGTGTAAGATATTTATTGTCATTTATATTTTTAATTATATATTTGGGATTTATCTACTCAACCTCAACCACATTGCACTTAGGTGAGAAACCATATTCGAGTGATCAAAGGGATAATGTGGGGTCATCGGAGCTTCATGGGTAAGACTAGGGTAGCTAGGGAGATTAGCAATTGTAGGATGAGAACTATAACACTTAAGTGTGTGAAGAGGAAATGAAAGCATAAATGAAAAACCAATGAAGAAGTTAAGGGGATTTAACTAAGCCAAAAATAGCCTAAGAGGAGACATTGATGCATTTTGGAAGTAGAAAGAAGGATTTTGGAAAAAAAAATTAGATGCAACGATCGATTGTGCATCGATTTTACACATGGTTTGATGACATCGGGAAGGTTAAATGAACTAAAATAGACATAATTGGCCCTATACAAACCTTGCATAAGAGCCAATGGTGTCAAGAATGAAACTAAACTAAGATAGACATGATCATCCCTACATAGAAATGACATAGCGGTTAATGGCATCGGGGATGAAGTTTAGATAAAGCAGCAGGATTGGCCCTACACAAAAATGACATAGGGGCCAATGGCATCTGGGAAAACTAATTTTTAGGGTTTTTTTAATTTTAAGGGCTGAAACAAGACAAAATAAAAATGGGTTCTTTTAACAAGTTGTGCTTGATCAGAAGGTATAAAATAAGATTCATGTTGGGTTCACCGAGGATGTATGGTCAGAAAAAATGCATCAAGACACCATGCACTCTTATCATCCATTCAACTAGGGTATCGAGGTAATGAGTGAGGGACAAACTAATACAAACACACAACAGATAGAATTATAGGGGGTACAGGGACCGATAATATTGTAAACCCCAAGGGAAGTAACCATTACACTAGGATAACCTAAGGTTTCTAAGGCCTTAAGTCTAAGAAGAGAGAGGAACCCTATGGAGGTATCAGAACTATGGGGGTAGTGAAAGACAAATTAAACATGAAAATTCTATGCTAAATGAAGTAAAGCATGTAACATGAAATAAAGAACTAAAATACAATATGCTAACCTAACATGTGCATAAAATACTAAGCTAACATAAAGTAAATAGAAAATATAGGAGACTACTCTATACAAAATGACAAGTTGGGTTAGAGAACTTACCTGTTGGGGCGGTCATCGATGCAAGTCTCTCTTACCATAGACTAAGAGAGACTAGATTTCAGTGGAGAAGGGGAAGAAGAATCTCCAAGTCAAGAGTCAAGATGCAAGAAATCAAAGAGCTAAGTGAGCATATGCAGTAGGCACTGATAGATAAAAGATAATGGCAAGTTCATTTTGATCGATGTGATGATGATGATGTGAAAATGTGATTTGGGGTATTTATACCAACACCATCAATTGTAGGTAAAGGCATTGGCTAGGGATTTGAAGTAGTGATGACGAAATCACCCACATGCGATAGCATCAACTAGGGATGGAAATGTAAAGAGGTGTGTGTAATGTGTCATGAGAAACAAAAGGCGTGTAAGGCGAAGTAATGTGGCCATGAGAAAGTAATATGTCGGAAGAATGAGGAGGAAAACAAGAAGATAAGAGGTGAAAGAAAGACCTAAATAGGAACCAAATATGTTCTCTCCCCATATATCATCCCTAACCCAATGGTTACGTGAATAACCATACCCCTCTCCCGAAACAACCCCTTAAGGCACTCATTCCAAAGATAGACATATTAGTGACCTTTAAACCGAAAAGAGAAACTTTTAGTAACGAGTATGAAAATATAAAGCATAAAAAGTTAGGTGTATACAAAATTCACTTTTTAATTGGAAAACATTATGATTTTTGAAAAATAATGTTCAATAGTGTCTAGCCTATGTTGGTTTGTTTCAAAAAAAGATGCAATGATTCTTTTCAAATTAGAGTTTAGTTGGAGTGTCAAACCTTTCCATGCTTTACTTGGTGGCCACACATAGATTATGGTGTGTATAAGAATTGAAATAAAATATGTATCATTAGGGTGTGGTTTACCTTTATTGGATTGAACTAAACTTTTTTCATTTGAATCTTAGACCAACAACTGTTTCAACTATTAGTCTTTTCATGCAATATCTCATGAAGGTCCAGACTATTTATTTCCCTCTCATTCCTATTATTTGACAAAAAACACCACATTATTCAAAGCATAAGGAAGGAAATTTTTTTCTTATATCATGTCATGGATTTTTTTATAATAATTTTTTGGTTCATTCCACTCTTACACTCTGTTTGACCCTAATTCTTGAAATTGTATAAAAAAACTTACGTAAATTTTCCCTAATTTATTTATCACTTTTATTCTTAGTTTTATCATGGTTTTTCTATAATGAGATAGCTTGCATATGTTCGCTAAAACACAAATATTTCAATTTAATTTTACCTAGATCACCTTATGGTACATGTGGTTCACTACTTTTCTTAGCTACCCACAATTGTATTGGAGGAGACCATTTTTTGTCCGCTATGAATTTTCTACATTGCATGATTAGATGACCCTCTTCTACTCTTAGTATAAAATATTTCCCTTTTTCAAGCCAATAATTTTTTTGGTCCTTTCAATTGGTATTCACACTCATATTTCTCAAAGTCCAAAACCTCTTCTATGAGATATGGTGTAAAGTTTCCAGTAGTATCACATTTCATATAAGTGTCCATCATCTTAGCCATTGTCCAAATATTTTTCCATTTTATACAAACTAAAAGGTTCCTCTAATTTTTATCAATGTCTTCATGGGTGTGCCCAACAAGAAGGAAACCCACCTCAATTTGAAGGAAACTCTTTTTTTATATAATAACCGACAAGTACTACAAAAGATACATGTGTAAAAATAATAAGAGAATATGTAAAGATGATTAAGAACTCACAATGTTAAGCCTCGATTCTTGAAGTTATTTTTTCAATACGTCATAATTAATGTATTTATTCTTATTCTTATTGTTAATATTATTCGATACATGAGTATTTATCCACAAAAATTTTAATAGTATCAAAACTATAATTCATGTTTTATAAGTCAAGTATTAACAAGTCATGAATCAAAATGCAAAAATAAATATGGGACATGTAATCACAATTTAAAAGAAGTACCTATTTGTATTATCTCCACAACAATTTTCCATATATAGATATAGATGCAATGGAAGTTTCTAGAATTAGCATTATTAATTTTTGTTTCTTTTATATTCCTCATATTTTGGGTAGCATTTATTTGTCATAAGAGTATCATATAACTAGTATTTTGATGTTCCTAGTTTGTATAGTAAATAATTGTACTTGTTAGGGACAGTTGTTTACATATCCTTCAAACACTTGTTTAATGATGTTATTGTGAAGTTCAAGACTCCTAAAACATAAGGGTAAAATAAATGCCCATATCCACTTGTACCATGTCCATGTTTGATAATCCTTGCCTTTGATAGTTCTATAATTTAATCTGCAATAGTTTTTTTCAGTATTTTTGGAACAAATGTTTTGTGTCATTCCACTTTGTCATATATTATTCTAAGACACTCATCTAGATAGTTTTGGACAATATTTTTGGGTTTAATACACCCATCTTGCAAAAACTATTTTTATGAATTTGTTTGGAATTCCTACTCAAGACATTATATCTCATAAAGTAATTTAACTTGGCCATAATCACATTTCAAAGTAATCCATTGTCCATATTTTTATGAAATCTTAGTTGGGATATCGTATCAAGTCCCCTTTGTAGGATGTGTTCATTGATCCAACTCCGCATATATTCTTGGGTGAAATTGGCTAGAAGTTGGCATTTGTTTCCTCCCATTCCGTTAATGTTGATCTAGAAAGTGATACTTGGAGAAATAGATGCATCAAAAATTTTCCATAGTTTTTTTCCATGACCTACATGAAATGTCATGCAATCTCCATTATCATGGTCATTTTATAATTGAAGGATTTGCGTGATATACCATATATTTTAACCCATGCTTTCTATAATATCTTTTTTTCAAACATGTCCACTATGGTATGGTTGATAGTTTTGAGAACACCTAATGTCAAAAAATCAAAAACATGTTATTGCTTTTTCATTGTTGTGTCATTTTTATTTTTTGTTGATATCACTAACTCAAAATTTATATGTGATTGAAGATAGTTATGCACACAAAATTTAGATGAATATATTGATTAGGATTTTAAGTTCAAATTCCTTTAAAAATCCAAGGACAACAAAGGTTTAAGAACAAATATCTTATGGTTGGAGGATATATATCCCTGATTTAGTTTTTGGATGCCTTTCCTTAAGAAATCTTAGTGATGATGAAATTTTAGCATCAAGAGAATCCCATACATCGTTGACTTCTTTATCCTTTGGTTTGAGAAATGATAGGCTAATAGGTTGACCATCTATATATAACAACTTATATGAAGGCCATCTAACTATCATTGCCTCCTTAATTTCATCATAATAGGGATCACAATATGCGAACAAACTATGTATGTGGATACCCAATTCATTTTCCAAAGCATTGGATTTGGTCAACTCATAATTTCCCAAGATGGGAAAATTCAATACACCCCATTGTTATCTTCTCATCTCTTAAGAAAGAAGCACATGTATGTAATAAATATACCTTTTTATTCACGAAACCATGACATTAATCGATGAAAAATGTTATATTTGTTATAAGATCTGTTGAGCTCCTAATTTTTTTCTTATTAGAGAGGAATTATGTCTAGTGGAAAGTTATTTTCATTATGTTCGTTCTCACATACGATCACAATGATTCATAATTTGCATATTTATCTTACATCATCTAGGTTTTCCACATTGTGGATATATTCTCAATGTCACCCAATTTTTACACAAAAGGCATTTACATTGGTAAGGGAAATAAATAAATAAGAACTTTGATAGCATTCACACTTGCATAATAGAATTGAATTTCAATATAATGACAAACTATATTTGTTGCATCCTTTTTACGTTGTTGTTTTCATCGGGTAGCTTGTATATTTTACCCTCTCTAATGATTTTTCAATTGGAGATGATATTAAAGTACTCTCTATATTTAAAATCCATTGATTTTTATGTTGTTCACAAAGATTATGTCAAATTCATGAAACTCTACAAATGTTGTTATTAAGTAACCAAAGCATAATTCATAACAAATGTATTTAATGAAGGCAACTGGAAGACCTAATTATGAAGAACTGTAATTAATATTATTTTATTAAACATTACTAAGTAATTTATTATTAAATATGTAAATAAAATATCATAATAATGAGGATTTATATTTTAGTCAGGATGATGAGAGTAGCAATGAGGACTCACCTCCTTCCTCTCCTAGTCATGCTTTAGAGGTTTATTAGACAATTCCTAACTTTCCTTATTTTTATTGGTCATGCATCGAGGTTGATGAATATCCTCTATATTCTCTAGCTTCAATTCCACTTCCTCATGTCTCGTAGACTTATAGATCAATTCCTCTACGATATTTTGACTTCTAATCTAATTTGAAATCTACAAACATTGTAGGATGTAGATGATTTGATTGGTGATCTATCAAATGACAAGAAGGAACAATCATAGTTATTTAATGTTCCACATGTTCATTTTACCTCTACCTCTAATCCATATTATTTGAATGCAACATCTAGAATTTCGATTAGGATTTAGTCTTCACTAATTCCTTTTTGTCAATAGTAATTTTCATCTACGAGATCTATTGGGAGTTCATGAGGCCTCATCTTCTTTAGGGGTTGCATAGTCCTCTCTTATTCTCTTCTTTTTCTCTATACTTTTATGGTGGATTTTCTATGTTATTCTAGGGGGATTATCTATAGAGGGATATTTTCTATGTACTTCTCTTATCTATCTTTTGCAGAGGAGTTTTTACTATTATTTTTCTCTTTTCCTCCACTTTATGAGGGATGTTATTTTAACTTACGTACCTTATCAGGCCTTTTGTCAAGACATATTTCTTCTACCCACATAAGTTATGCTTAAGGGGGTGTTAGTGTAGGTTTTTATTCTATTGCATGGTTTTCCTACACATGTATTTAGTTTTCTTAGGTGTTGTCGAGATAGAAGGGAGTTACACTTATTCGCATTTTTAGAAAGAAGTTACACTTCCTCACTTCCTATTTATACACCTCTCGTAAATATGTTTTCTCATGCATTGAATATAAAAGCTATCATTTGGATCATGCTTGGTTCTCTCTCTCTCATAACATTACTCTCTTTATGTGTTTGTATTTTATCAATTCTCAATCTTGGCCCACATTCTCACAGACACACATTGATTTGTACCAAATGAATTGTTCTATCTCTAGATATAATGATTCCATTAGTACCTTCTATCCATTAGGTAACTTGGTTTATCTAAATGACCGATTCAAACCGAACTTGCACATTTTCACTTTAGGAATTGTTAACTTTTCAAGTTTCCTTGCCAAGTTTGCCTTCTTTTTGAAACACTTCCTTGCAAAAAAATTCCTTTTATCAAGTGTTATTTTTTCATGAAATTATTTGAGAAAATTTCCTATGTACTAAAATTTTCTATGTATTTCAGATTTGGGTTTCACGAATTAATTTACAATTTGAATTCAAATTTCTTCCCAAAACCTAAAACCTAAAATATATAGGAAATTAGGCCAAATTAGAAGTCGGGCATCAAATTGTAATTTGCATGCAAATTACAAGTTGAGTCCCGAAACCCGATCCCTAAAGTACATTTTGTGTTTCGGAACCTGAATTACAATTTGTATGAAAATAACAAGTCAAGTCCCGAAACCATCTCTTAGCCACACAAGACCTTTTTCGAGTTTAGAACCCAATTTGAAATTTGCATGCAAATTGCAAGTCAGGTTTTGAAATCCAAAATAAAAGAAACTTAGACCATTTCGGGTTTTGGGTTTGATATTGTAAATTATATGTAATGTGTGCATTGAATTCTGAAACCTGAAACCCAACGTCGAGTCAGGCGTATTAAAATTCACATACCATCACGTGTCACCTACATGGTAATTAATTTCCCCTTTTCTATTGTAGACACAAAATTACACACTTGGGTAAATTTCTAGGTCTTAAGCACATACTTTCATTCATATGATTCCCAAGAGAGAAAACTAGTAATTGATAGCTATCTTTAGCCTCTTTGTTTCTTATCTTCTTTCTGGTCTTTCACACCCTACAACCCAGTCATAAATTTATTTTTTTAATCTTTTATGACTCCATAAACCAACGCCTAGCCAGGACGCCAACGTCTAGGTACCCTTGTCCCCTCTAGATGCCCTCGACATCTTTTTATCCTACTCGCCTCTTTTGGGTCACTTTTATCTTTTGGTCATATTATTTTCTTATGGATCATCCTTTTAGTTTTCAATTATGAAATGCATCCAAAGGAATCATATAAATACAAAGCTATGTGACCAAAATAAATGACCAAGATTTAAGCATTTATTATCATCACCTAAGCTTGCATCCAAAGGCATCTAAGAGCACTAAAGGAATCCATCTAACTTTCATTCAAGGGACAAGGGAATACATTTTCTGCATACACTTCATAGGAAGGGGAAGTTCATTTTTCCATCCACACATCTATTTACATTGATACATCTAACTATCACGTGTGTTTGTACAAGGGCTTCCTAGGGCACAATTCTATCACACATACATAAGAACTACATGTATTATGAGATGTAGTGTAGTGCTTGGTCATAATTTTACTCATTTGGGTGACCACCGGGGTCAGTCTAACTCCCCATATTACATATTTTATTTTTGGGATTTGATGTAGTTTGAGGGTTTTATAGTTCAACATTTCTTTGTAGGTTACAAGTGAATTCGGCGATCAACCAACAACATACAAGTGAACAACAATGAAGGTTAGTGACACTTGTGTGACACAAAAACCCCGATTTATGATCCCTTGTGTAGTCACGGGCACCAAGAAGAGATCCCTATCACCTAGGCACCCTAGTCCTATCCCAAGCACCCTAGTCCAATCTTATCGACAGCTCCCGAATTTTACATAGGCAATTCCGATAGTCTTTCCTTGATTCGTCATTCTTCATGTCCATAACACTTGACATCAAGTGTGAAATCGATAAGTTTTATAATCTCCCTCTTGCACTTATGGTTTCATATTTGTCTAGCTTGATGCTTGTGTCAAATATGTACTTTAACAATTTTTTATCATAAATGACTCTGCAATATTTAGGGTTTAACAAAATTATATTTTTGTTAAATCATTTGGTGAACCCACATTCGAACACTCTTAGATCCTCCTTCATTCCTAGTATCATTCTCCTAGGATCCTTTCCTTATGGATGTCTCCATCCATGATTTCTTGCTAGCTAATCTTGATTGCAAAGAAAAAATCATTACTCTCTTGTCTAATACTTGTATTCCCGCCAATACTCCTCTAGACCTTGTATAGCAGTTATTCGTAGCTACCTTTTCGTAACAACTTACTTTTACTTCTGATATAGTTGTCACCTTTTCTATTTATGACAATGATCCTCCCCTATATATACTTGATCGCATCTATAACATGGATATTAAATGGATAATAATAAATAATGGATTTGAGCTCAATCTATGTACTTTATCGCTCCTTGAGCCTCGGTCTCTCTTCACTCATAATATCCCATCATCTATTTCTCTTTGTGCATATGATTATTTTATGAATCAATGCATATGCACCATCACTTTACCTCTTACATTCAGCCCAAAAAATATTCATATGGTATTTTTTGTTATTGATTCTAGAGTTCAAGTATAATCTCTTACTTAGTATATCATGGCTCCACATTATGCAAGCAAATTGCCTTCTACTGTTCATCAATTTGTTAAATTCTTACATTATGGTTATGAATATACTATTGTTGTTGACCATGGCCCATTCAAATATTGTCACCTAGACCCCATCACTGCATTGCCTAATCCACTTCCTACCCCTCATACAATCCATTGATGACGGTCAATTCAAGGAACATCTCACCTCCACCATTACCTTGCCTCCACTTGAGGGTACTATTTATGTATTGGACATTGTACCATCCACCTCATATTCCCATGTGCACCATGCATCTACCATTCACATGCACTATTTTCATAATTAATTATTATTAGCCTCATATTCCATTTGATCCTACTTACTCTAATGTTGTTTGCACACATAATGGCTTGACCCGGCTAGGATTCAACTAGATGATCTCTTCCCTCCACCTCATATGCCTCACCTATATCACAGATATGTTCATGTCACTACTACTTATGGCCTTCGCGTATTCCATTTTTTAGTCTTTATTACATGCACTTCTCACTTTTCTCCACTTACACTTGGGAAATCTTGGCTTGACTACATTGGTGACACCTTAGATCCTGATTATATTGATATCACATTTCCTATGCCCTTCGACCGTGTTTCTATTTACAAAGATTAATTTCTCGAGTTATAGAAAAATCTTACTCATTGGTATGCACATGGTTGTGCATTACCACCTTTCACCGATGAATAATACGCAATGGACATGTACAATTTATGTTGCAATGGCTCTTTACGTGATCGACCTCATATTATTGCTTGTCAAGTATCGAAAGCTTCTACATTTGACTTTGACCATGACGATGATGATCTCTTAGATGTTGTTACTTTATTCTTATTTATAACATACACTTGGGGGCATCATGTTCATTCTTCCCCCCTCCTCTTCTTATCATTATCGTGTGTCTATCATCTCTACTATTGCGTGTCATGATTCATACTTCCTATTTCTAAGTATTGATCATACACAACTTGATACACACCACTTGTATCATCATTACCCTATGATGCACTCTAATTCCTTGGTTTGTACTCATCTCGTTAATGGTATAAATATGAAATGAACCTCAATTCATTCACTCTTTATGTTCTATGCTTCATTGATCCATCTTTCTAGTGCATACATTATCACACCATTTCCCGATGACACATTCTTGTTCTATGGTTCATTCTTGACTATCGAGGGGCCTTTTATAAATGAACCTCATCTCATACATACACATATGCTCAAGGGAACGTTGCTCCTATCACATTCATATGACATACCATTCCATCTCACTCATTCATAGCATATTTAAATATCTTGGTTGCATTTACTCTTTCTTACTTATATTTACATGCACATTTTGTTTTCCATGCTAGACAGATACATAGTATGTTATTATCTTTTCTATATACACATGTGTGTTCACTTGTTCTCTAGTTGTGAATAAAGACTTCCTATGGATCTTTACACGCAGAAATGATGCTTGGTGTAGTACCTTTTACCGATCCTAGCTAGGCTCTGGGGCATCTACTTTCTCACACATCATAGACCTATTATTGTTTCATTATATATTACTTCCTATTCTTACTAGCACACTACTTTCCATTGGTTTATACATGCTTAGACATACTTTTTATCTTTCTAACATGTTAACGGGTGTTTTTTTGTATAATTTTTGCTTTGCATGAACTATTTTCCACCATGGTTGTATGTTACACTTTTCTTGTTATTATCTTCCTTTGTATGTTATTGTTTATGGGCTATACTCTTTTTTTGTGCACACCGTATACTTTTTCCCACTTCGGCCCTGATTGTCTTGTGACATTGTGAGTGATGTCCCATGTTTGAACCCACTTTTTGCAGTCTATATTTTATTTTTGCTTGTTACCATGTATTATATTGCATGTTTTCTAGCTTTTATACTAACACATGTATCTAGCCACCTTGTTTGCATGTGCCTTGGTTTCTACCATGCACATTCCACTCCCGTGCTGGGATATAATTCAACTCAATTTCAGGTCCTCTCCTTTGGCCTGCATCCACCTCTCGGCATCACATGCACCCCAAATGATGGGTGGCATACATTGGGTGAATCAGTCACCCCATACAACATCTCAAAGACACATTTCATATATGCATAGTACAAAATCAGCACACATTACAGTTTTTGAAGTAACCCAAAATCTAAGTTGGGTCCTCGTTTAGCACAGACTTCGGTGCCTAGATACAAACATTGACACCTAGGCACTCTTGACCTATCATAGGTTTCTATGACTAGAGGGTAGTTATATTTATTTTCTTAGTTCAACATGGTTCACAACAATTTTTAGAGCATTTTTCGCAATACAGGCACAATCCTCCAACAAATAGAATTCATTCTTTCTCCATTTTCAACTTGGTACAATATGGAACTAAATGTGTGATGTACCATCTGCAGTGGTGCTTATTCAAGAAGAAGTCATGGAAGGATATTAAAACTATACCTCTCTCCCCAAAATTCTTCTACCATCGCATGAGATCGCCCAAAAAACTTGCACTTGGAGTGAGCTCACCCAAAAAACTCATTCTTAGCATGAGATCACCCAAAAAACTCATTCTTAGCATGAGATCACCCAAAAAAATCACACTTAGTGTGATATCGCCAAAAAACTCACTCTTCTACATCATTTCACGACATTTTCTATCATTTTCACTCTTCATAGATCAGTTGCACACTTTCCTTTTACTACTTTTTCAAATTTACATGTTTTTACATACTTTTACAAAAAAATCATATACACGTATTTGACTACTTCTTTTGCAGGTCTACCCTTAATAAGTAACAAGAAGCAACCCTTAATTAATCACAACAATAGGTACGACATGAATCTACAACACCATATGCTTCACCCATAGGGTCGACTTCCTCTTTCGTAGCTTTCACACTTCATTTTTATCACTTCACACTTTCACTTGTCCACTCGGCACACTTTCATCATCAATTTACAAGGAAAAAAAAGTTATGCATCTTCTAACTACTTTATGTTATCGAGTATTCACTCAAAAACATAAAGTGGAGGTAAATGTGGACACAAAATCATGCACTTGGGTACATTTCTAGGTCCTAAGCACATGTTTGCATTCATATGATATCTAAGCGACAAAACTAGTAATTGACAACTATCTTTGGCCTCTTTGCTTTGTTTCTTGTCTTCTTTCTTGTATAGTACACCCTACATCCCATTCTAGACTTTATTTTTTTTTATCAATTATGACTTTGGACACCATAGCCCACCCAAGACACCAGCACCTAGATGCCCTCGTCCCCTTTTGGTGCCCCCGACATCTTTCTATCCTACTCACCTCTTTTGGGCATCTTATTTTCTTATGGTTTGGCCTTCTAGTTTTCAATTGCGAAATTCAACCAAGGGAATTATATAAATACAAAGCTATGTGACCAAAATAAATGACCAAGATCTAAACATCTATTATCATCACCTAAGTTTGCATCAAAAGGAATCTAAAAGCACTAAACACATCCATCTAACTTTTATTCAAGGGATAAGGGACTGCATTTTATGCATACACTTCATAGGAAGGGGAAGTTCATTTTTCCATCCACACATCTATTTACATTGGTACATCTAGCTATCACCCACTATCATGTGCACTTGCACAAGGGCTTCCTAGGGCATGATTCTATCACACATGTACAAGAACTACATGGAGTTTAAGATGTAGTGTGACTCCCCATATTGCATTTTTTCTTTTTAGGATTTGATATAGTTTGAGGGTTTAGCAGGTCAACATTTCTTTGTAGGTTACAGGATAATTCGAAGATTAAACAATGACATATAGGTGACAAACATCGAAGGTTAGCGACACTTGTGCGACACAACCAAAACCGGTTTACGAGCCCCGTGTAGTCACAAGTGCCTAACAAAGGTGCTCGACACCTAGGCACCCTAGTCCTATTCCCGGCACCCTAGTCCAGGATTATCTCGACGTGAACCTAAATTTTATAGAGGAAATTATGACATTCTTCCCTTCTTGTTCATCAAGTATTCCATCCCGAGAACACTTTAGGATGAAGTGTAAAATCAGCTAAGTCTTCTTCTCTCCCTCTTGCACTTAGGGTTTCATATTTTTCTAGCTTATTCCTTGTGTCAAATCGGTACTTTAATATATGTTTATCATACATAATATCTAGGGTTTTACAAAATTCTATTTTTTTAAATTTCCTATATAAGATAGAATTTTTTACATGTCATTTTCACCGACATCTTGTACACTAACATTTCACTAACTTCTTATCGTACCTCTTGCATGGTTTTTGGGAAATTTTTACATTTTTCTCTTCAAACCATTTGATATTTTGGTAATTTTTAGTGTTTTAATTTTTTGCAACTTTTGGGCATTCTTTTCCATCTTTTACCCGAAATTTTGGGTGTTTTTGGTGTTTTCATTTTTTTCTTTTCTAGGTGTTCTTCCTAGTGTTCTTAGATTAATGTCTTCATTTTCCTTCTCCTTCACTTGTCATGTATTTGATGAAGCTTAGGCTTCAAGATCTCTTTATTGATAAATAAAGGAGTGTTTATCATTAAAGTTCCATATTAGAAGTATCAAGCTATAGACTATGCCTTCATTCCTATCACAGAAAAAATCAGGAGTTTGGAGTTGCAAAACAAGCCCCAAAGTCGCCATAAGAGGTAAGGGGTTGAAAAGTACATAACAAGTTCTACCTGAGTGTATTTTGGGGGTCAAAACATGTAAAGAAAGGGTTGAATTCTGCAGAACTTAGTCGAGCTGCAAGGTTACAAAGCGGGCTCAATTTCTACCAATGTATTTCGTAGGATCCTTACTACGTTTTAGGGGCTAACTTCTGTCCTTAAGTTTTAGAGAGATTTGTGAGGTTTTCAGAGATTCTTCCAAAGGAAAATGTCAAATTCATCATACAAGGGTAAAGTAAGGATGGAATATAGTTTCCAATGTGTGGCTCCCTCGTATAGCATCACATCGACATTGACAATATCGAGACACTAACCTTAGCCACATCAACCTATATGACTTTTGGGGTAGAGTTAGAGCTTTGAATTCTTGGATGAAAAGTATTTATGATAGTGGACTTTCCTTAGCTACCACTTTCCTACCATCAATGCAAAGTGTCTACGGAATTTGTACTCACATATGCATATGACACATTATGATAGATACTCCAAAATAGTTAGAGTCGATGATGGAACAATTGTAATCAAAATCAATACTGATTATTTTAAAGATTTTTTAAAACTTCCTGATGTCGAGGATATGCCTCAATTTTTTCTAACTCCATTGAGCATTAGAAAACAAATTTGAAGCTTGTTCCAAACTTCTTAATAAGAGTTATCTATCAAAGCCAAATTCTTGGTGACTAGATTTCCAAATATTGTTCCACACTCATATTTCATACAGGAAGTGAATGACATTATCACACTATTGAGAAGAGTTTAAGGTATTTTGTCTTCAAAATATTTCCAATAATGGATGTACCTATACATTACTACTATTCATAAAAATTATGATCTTATTCAATGGGTAGAGCACATCAGCAATTCCATACATACTCAAATGTTAGACATCCAAACATTAGCAAATTTTTATATGACATCTTATCTTATGTATGTCATTGTGGGAATGAGAAACTATCTAGGATTATCACCGAGGGAACAAGAAATTCATCACAAATTTATGACTTCTATCCTCAACTCATAATGAAGGAAGGATCGAGTCACTTCAGGAGAGTTAGTGATGCCTTTTCTCTGTCATCCTATGTGTCTTTGACAAGGAGCTTTATAATCAAAGGATATCAGATAATGCTTAGAACGTAGTCAGGACTTGGGGTTGTATTTTCCTACAATTCCCAATGTTCACATATCTTAGAGTGGGAGGATTTTCAAGTGGTCCCAAAAAACTACTAAGGTATCCCACATATAAGTGGGTTTTGATGGAATTAGTTCAACAATTGCCACACCTCCACAAAATTTAGCAAAGAAGTCATAAATTAGGGATCTAATTTCTAGTAACCTTGGGTCTACACTTTTGCATCCTCATATAAAGAAAAGAATGTTGAAGGTGAGATGCAAAAAATGACATTGAAAACCTATCACCCGTGGGTTATCTTTGATTATTGGGGTGTGGTTGGTAGAATCGAGACCAACTGGTGTCCACATACCATAGTTGGAGGACATCTAGATAAATTGCAGAGATGAAATTGTGGTACGGAAAGAGACTATCAAAGGTTGACTCTTGAGGAAGTGGATAAATATGGAATTTCAAATGTTCCTGAGGGCCTTCAAGATGATGGAGAGGTCTTGGACCATTTTATGATCAAACAAATGTGAAGGACCAACCATTTCCATGGATCAATTGGTCACTTCAAGAGTGCACCATTTCTAGGGAGCGTGCAACTCATATTATCAATCGGACCCACCAATGGTTGATATCATTGGGAATTATACTAAAAATTTTAGAGAAGGCCCCTATTGCAGCA
This sequence comes from Taxus wallichiana var. yunnanensis, assembly GCA_018340775.1. Classification (NCBI taxonomy): domain Eukaryota; kingdom Viridiplantae; phylum Streptophyta; class Pinopsida; order Cupressales; family Taxaceae; genus Taxus; species Taxus wallichiana. The sequence continues at coordinate 166,835,203 of CM031239.1, forward strand.
ACATAGGTACACCTACTAATGGGCTACCCCACATCTTCAAAAGGAGGGAAACCCACCCCGAAACCTCACAAGATTACCATTGTCTATGGAAGGTCTGGTTCTTCTTCTAAGGTCTCTTCCAAAGAATCTTCTTCTTCCAAATTTCCTTCTAAAAAGTTATTGACCTAAGTGTTTCCCCACCAATTGCTCAAGTATTGTAGTCACCTTCTTCACCTCCTCTCCCTTCTTACCCATTTTCAGATCCTCCACCTCTCACTATCTTTGTGCCCACATATTCTATTTATTCTCCTCCCATATCTCCAACTCTCATCACTTCATCTCCTACCATGGCTTAGGTATTTTCCTCTCTCTCCTCTCTCACATTCGGAGATATTTTGGCTCTGGGTTCCCCTATAGGAACTCCCCTTCCTCAAAGATTTCTCCCCACTTCCTCTCTCATCACTCTTATCATTTCATCCACCCCCTGTAGCTATCATTTCTACTCCATCATCATTTGTCACTACTCCATTACCACTTGTGGTTATCGCTACTGATTCCCTTTAATCACCCATCTGAGTTCACTACCATGATTTCATTTCCCATGTCATCGTTTGAACAATTTTCCTCTTCTTATTCTACTCCTACATGGTTTAATAGGAAAACCCCAAGTGTAAGAAGAAGATTCCTTTTGGATATGATTTCTATCTCAAAGCATCCTATATCTAACTTCTCATTTGCGTAAAGAGAAGAGACCAAGTGTTATTTCTCACCTTTTAGTTGACTGATAAGGGAAATATTTTTGAAATAGAAACTCTAGTTTCCGATAAGTCAAAGGAAAATATTATGCAGCAGATTATCAAATTTCAAAGTTCTCTTTGGGTAAGGCAATGCACAAACATGCCAAATAAGATGTCCGGGTTGCCCATGGTAACCTTTCACGGAAAATTTTGATAAGGATAAGGTTACGAGGAGGATAAGTGAAGGCTAAGGTTTAATAGTTGATAGCCATCCTCTATAAAATCACACATCGACCCATACAATTGCTCTTGCAATACATGTAAGATTTGATGACACATCTTTCTCCACTGATTGAGAAAATTGGACAATAAAGGCAAGCGAGTTAGAGGATGGATAGAGTCCCCTGATCCAAGAGGGAAAACAAGTGATCAAGGATGTTATTATCTTTTACATCAATCTTGAACCAAAGAAGGACATGGTCACTAAGATGTATGGTATTCTAAGAGAGGAATATGATAACTTGGAACTCACATTGGAAGCTTGGAAAGAGGTTCAAAGTTTCAAATCCGAACTACTCCTTGAAGAAGGGATTGATGATGACTCTTCTAAATTATTCAAATACAATAAAGATATGGATTTCCATGCCTAGATGTTACAGGAAGCAATGTCAAAATGATTGAAGGGAAAAATGAGGCAGTTGATATTCTTGATGATATTTCTAGGTATTTTGATATAATTCACTGCAGGTTCCAAGATGGGGATCTTAACGTGCTTCTAGCAAAACAAATTGTTTCTAATTTCAAGATCATATTTAATGAATATCCGAGGTAACCAATTCATTTGGCCTTGAATCAATATACAAATTGGTATCGTACCAGAAATTCTTGAGCCAACTCAAGAAAAACATAAATCAAGCCAAGAAGTTACCTAGAAAATTAAACATAATAATTGAATCTGCCAAGGTCTGAATTGTTATGTGTGTGTAGACTTGATGATAAGGAAGTCAAGAAATAATCAAAAAATTTCTTGACTATAGGCACAAGATATTTGGAGAAGATGGAGAAGAAACCGACACGAGATCGGGGAAAAGGGTGGCGCATCCCTAGCTAAGTTTGGATTCCATTTTCACACGGTCTCTAGACACGGTCCACCATTAGATTTTGTAGGTTTGACCAGTCAAAGTCACATAACCACTTGTCTATTTTATTTGGAGACTATTTCTCAAATGTAAATACATCATATTTTTAGTATGTAATAATTAAGAAAAGTGGCTATAATTTCTCAACCTTTGTAATCTACAAAGAGGATTATGCATTAGGTAGCAAATGAATTTTGATCATTTGTATAAGGAGGCTCTTCCATTTTGAGTACTTATATACAGGCTTTAGCCTCAATACTATATACAAAACTAATATTTTTCCTTCATCTATTTAATGTGTTGTGTATTTCAATAGTTCATTTTATACTTGTGAATGTTTCTTTCTAGTATGTGGTGATCTATTTTACCTTCACATTAAGCTATTTTTCTTTAAAAAAATTGCAAGTTATGATTAGTGAGACTTATTTATTCTGATTGTGGAATCAAGTAAATCCCATACGTTATTATTAAAGTTTACCTTCATAAATATTTTTGTTAAATAAAAGTAAAAGAAAGTTGTGCATATTGTTATTATTTTGTTAAGTACTATGTGTTTGTGGAAGCTGGCATTTTGTTCCTCAAACTATTGGTACATCATTAATTTCAATTATTTTCAGTTATTTTGTTCCCATTTTTCTCTCGAAGAGTCGGATAGTATAGTTTTTTTAGCATTGTAGGTTTTGTATCCTAATATTTTATCAAATACACGTAGTTTAGAAGGAATACAACCTTCTTTATAGGTTCATACTAAGGAGCCAAGGTCCCACACCTTGGAGATGTTCCCATGTTGCACTGGATCATTTGACAATTCGGTGGGTGCGCGATCCAGTGACAATAGGAATCATGTTATGTCATTGGCTTAGAAGATCCAACAAGTTGTGTAGAGGGTCCAACTTTTACGGTGTGGTTTGAGTCTAAATGTGCATTACTTTAGGAAACCACTTGACTTGAATGGTGATTCATTCCATTATTCATGAATGAGCTAATGGACATCAACTCCTTCTTCAATGATATGAAATATGACCTCGTTTCACCCTTCACTCGATTCAAATTCTTCCTTCATTGATTTAATAGCATGGTGAGGCCACCCTTCAATGCTTTAAGATTATGGTTGAGGCCACCCTTATATGATTGAATATTATGGGTAAGGTAACCCTTTAGTTCTTGAAGATCGTGGTTGAGGACATCCTTATTTACCATACTTTTAACATTTTCCTGAAATTGTGTGACTAGCTCGATACCCTAGAAGATGATGATTCAAAATCCATATCTTCCTTATTTGGAATCATTCCTATAACATCTTTCCCCCTCCCTTGAGCTCTAGCTTTGTCTCATTGTCATGATGTAGGGTTCGGGTCTTGGGGTGCAAGGATCATGGTAGGAATTTATGGTTTAAGATTTAGTATGGTTCTTGGACGAATATAGAAAAACATAGAGAATGACTCATCGGTAATTTATGGTAAGCTTTCCATAAATATAAGAAACTTAGAGAAATTCAAAAATTGCATCCTATGGAGAGAATTTTGAAAAACGCTAAAATAAATCTATTTTTGTAAAATAAATCACAAGATCTTGAAATTTGAAGAGGACCTTACATGAGTGATTTCCCACTTCAATTAAAATATTGCAAAATAATTTGCAACCTTTTGGGAGATGTAGTTGAATCTTCAAAATTAGGATTTTGTCCTAATTTTGGACCAAATCAAAGTTTTAATACCATTTGTAATGAAATTATACATATAGATATGAATATCGTAGTAATATAACACTAAAGAACACCGAAAATAGAGAAAATATCATAATATGAAAGTAGAATGGCATATCCTCTTTGAGGGGGAAACCTCCAAACTATACAATAAGAATCAAGTGCTCAATATATGATCATCTACTACGATCTTGACTCTATATATACCATATTATGCCATGTAAATCACCAAGGCCGACCTACTAAACATATGAAAACATAGATGAATGTGATATGACATGATAAGATATTATGTTAGCCATAATTCGGTCATCCATATTCTAGTATATGACCTAGTAATACGGGTGTAGGATTAAATTATTATTCACACAAAATATTATTTCACAAATACTATAAAAAAGTAAATAAGTATGCAAATAAAATTGTTTGTGTTTTAATTACCTTCGACCATGCATTCTTCTAGATTTGATATAATATTCACTAGTTCCATTAGGGACAACAATTTCCCCATTATGGTATCTCATTTCCGTTTCAATTTGTTCTTTCCTTCGACGTCACTATTTTCAAACACTTTTTTTTTCTCACAAAACTTCAAACTATGCTCTTCATTGTCACTTATTATTAATAATGAGACAATATGATTTTTTTGCCTTATATCTTATTTTATGTCATTTCACATTTTAACGATTTATAACTTTGAAATGTAATTCCAACCGATAAATTATTGGTCATTTAATATATCTATTTATATTTTTAGAATTTATTTAGTACCCATAGAAACCTTTACACATCCTTGATTTCTTTTCACATACAACCGTAAAACATTATTATAAAATTAAAATTACACTAAAAACTAATTGAATCACATTTTTCAATAAATATTATAACATGTTCATCCTATATTGACCTATTTGACACATTATGGGTATGGGATAAATATTTAAGGAATCTAAAAAATATCATTCAATCACAACTTTATAATAACATTGAAGGTGTTTGAATTAGATTGAAGGTTTCTAAATTTGACAACCTCTATATCAACGACAATTTCAATGACATATTACTATTTTATTGCTTCATCACAATCCTTGGAAAACCATGATTTTATGAACATGTATGTCATTGTGTCATTTAAATTTTTGTGCACCAATTTCAAGCTTGGGACATAGAGGGTTAATCATGGTGCCCATAATGTTATGACCAAGTTAAGAAAGGAATATTTAGGTTTGAGTCTCTGGAAAAGCAAGTTCCTACACTCATAATCATGCCCAAACACTCACTTTTCATGTCATTAATGAAGATAAAGATCATACTTGGATAGAAATGTTGATATGGAAGAATTAAAATTAGAATTTATGATCACATGCCATCATGTGAAAGACATAAAATAGATCAAAATTTATGATCACACACCACTTGTGATAGAAAGAAAACAAAAAATTAACTCTTTGATTCATTGAAATGTTATATGTTGTAGCTCGACATCATATTAAATACCACATAAATATTATTTTCTTAGCATTGCGATCAAACTTGAGAGGTGTTGGTAATGGTAAGATTTGAGGTTCACTAATATGAGCACAAGTAGAAGACATAGAAGTGGGATGAGATGTAGTAGAGGAATGAGCCTGAGAAACGTCCTTAAGATGTTGGATTTCAGATTTAAGAGATGTAATCATGGATTCCATAGCTTAAAATTGGTCTTGAAATAAAGAATGCAAAACTTGAAGTGATGCCAACATAGGTTGATGGGAATTAGAACCAAGAGAGTCATCAGAAAGACAATTGAAGATAACACTAATTTGAGTAGGCGGTGTATTGCTAGTAAGATATATAGTGTTTAGGGATTTTAAAAGAAAATATTTGCAAGATGGGTGCATTCAAGCAATTGATGCAAGGAGACTTGAAAGACCTTATGAGCCATGATAGAAGAATGATGAGGATCTAAGCGTATTAGAATGAGATGGGTTCACCAAATTATTAAGCAAAATTCTTACAAATGAGTAAAATATGCCTATTACGAATATGTAACAATGTTGTAAATTAAATATGCAATAAGAATAAATATGACCCAAGTAAATAAGCAATTAAGATTTAAAACCTTAAGTGTAAATGAAGAGATAAAATGACTTAGTTGATTTGTAATTAATCTTGGACTCTATCGAAGTGATGAACTGATGAACAGAGAGGGAGGAGTGTTACACAAAAGCTCGAGAAAAATGCAAAGGTGCTCGACTATGCTAGACCGGGGCACCTGGAATGGGTTAAGGGCACCTGTGGGTGCTGCAGACTAGATCTGGGCGCCTATGAATGCCAAAGACATCAGAAAACCATATTTAAATGGTCATAAGGTGTTCATTGTCCTTTGCTTTTTGTCTCTAGTCTGTCACACAAAGATCGTCAATGTCATTGATAACCTACAATAAATAATTGACCTGCAAAACCCTTAAAAGCGCATCAAATACCAAAAAGAAAAGAATGCAAATGAGGGGTCGGACTGTCCTCAACTATCAAACAAGTGATCTTATGACTAAGTGTTGCACTACATTTCAGACCCAATGTAGTTTTGTGTGTGTGTGTGTGTGTGTGTGTGTGTGTGTGTGTGTGTGTGTGTGTGTGTGTGTGAAGAGATTGTGCCCTAGGTGGCTCTTGTGTGTGTCGCACTTGATAGCGAGCAATAGCTAAATGTAGAAAATGTAGATAGATGTGTGCATGAAAGAATGAACTTCCCCTCCTATGAAGTGTATGCAGAATAATATAATCCCTTTCCCTTGTGTGGATGCTAGATGGATGCTTGAATGTTCTTGATAATGGCCTTTCAATGCAAGCTTAGGTGGTGATAGTTAATTCTTAGTGCTTGGTCCTTTACTATGATCACATGACTTTATATTTATATGATTCCTTTGCTTGAATTTCGTAGTTAACCTTGAAAAGGTGACTATCAAAAATAAGATGCCCAAATGGTTAGAAAGGACCCAAAAGAGGTGAGTAAAGTACAAAGAGGCCTGGGGGTGCCCAGGAGGGGATGGGGGTGCACTGGCGTTGGCGTCTGGTGGCACCTTTGGTGTCCATAGCGAGAAATGGCAAATTATAAAAAGATAGACCATGCCAGAAGGAGTGTAAGACCAAAAGTGGCAACAAAAAACAAAGAAAGGTGGCCAAAGACATGGGTTAATTAGTACTTTTGTTACTTAGGAATCATATGAATAGTAATATGTGATCAGGACTATATAGATACCCAAAGTGCGTGATTTATTGTCTACAAAGCCTTAAAAAAGCTATGTGCAATACACATGTATAAGCCATGTCAGATTTCATCAAGAATTTCTTTATTGAAAGTGATGCCTATGTCAATGGCCTTGGTATAGTTCTCCTCCAAAAAGGTCACCCCCTCGCCTACACTAGAAAAACTCCATCCAAAAAGAATCTAGTCTTGTTTACTTATGAGAAATAAATGGTGGAAATTTTATATCCAGTTTAAAATTAGTAGCCATACTTGTTAGGGAGGAATTTTTGCATCAAAACAGACCATCATAGTCTAAAGTACTTCTTGGAACAACGGGTCTCATCTCCTTCTCAATAGAAGTGGGTCTCCAAACTCATGGGCTATGACTATGAGATCACCTATAAGAAAGGGAAGGAAAATGTGGTTGTAGATGCCTCTCTCACACTTTCGAGGATCAAGTCTCTCTCTGCGTAGTATCCGTGCCCATACAAAATTTGTTCAGAATAACTCCAACATGAATGGGAAAAGGATCCATCCAGAAATACCTTGTCCAATAATTGGTTTATGATCCTAACTCATCCCCGCACTTCTCTTGGGACAAAGCCTATTTATGGTATAACGGGTGTTTGGTGTTACCACCTAAAACTGAGCTTCACCATGCAATTCTTCTTAAACTCCATGCTTCACCATCTGTAGGTCATTCAAGCTTCTTAAAAACCTATGAGAGGGTTCGTAGGAATTTATTTTGGTAGGGAATGAAGGAAGATATCAAACAATTTGTGGCCAAATGTAATACATGTCAACAAAACAAGGGTGAAATAATGGCAACCCTTGGCTTGTTGTAATCATTTCAATTCCAACCAGGATTTAGACCAATATTTCCATGGACTTCATTGAAGGTTTCCCTAAATTTGGTGGAAATTCAACAATCCTAACTTAGTGGAGGTCCGCCTCTCTAAGTATGCCCATTTTGTTCCTTAGCCCACCCATATACTACCTCAACCATCGCCCAAACTTTCATTGATCAAATCTTCCACCTCCATGGCATCCCAACTTCAATTGTCTCAGACCGTGATGTTGCTTTCATCAACCATTTATGGGCAAAATCATTCTGCATGATGGGTTCCCAATTGCGGATGAACTGCGGATATCACCCATGGCGGATGGCGAAATGAGGTTGTTAACAAATGTTTTGAAACATTCCTTTGATGTTTTACCTTTGAGCACTAACAATAGTGGGTCAAGTGGCTACCTCTTGTTGAATGGTGGTACAACACATCGTATCACACCTCCACAAAAATGACTCCATATGAAGCAGTATATGGCCAACCTCCACCACCTCTCCGCTCGTACACTCTTGGCAGTTCTCTAGTTCGGTGTCGCCGACACTTTGCTTTTAGTCAAAGGGACCAAATTTCCTACACTCTTCAAGAAAATCTCCATATGAGGCAAAACCATATGAAACGATAGCCAAATAAATACAACTCGGAGTGCAAATTCTAGCCACGAGATATGATTTCTCTATGCTTATAACCACATAAACAGTCTTCCTTGAAACTCAAAGGACATCAAAAGCTTGCCCCTAAGTTTTATGGACCCTACAAAGTTCTTCAAAAGATTGGTGCAACTTCCTACAAGCTCGAGCTTCCATCTGGCTCACGAATTCACCCTGTATTTTGTGTCCCTGTTTGAAGAAAGTTCTTGGACAAAAAATCATTACACATACATTACTATCTAAGCTTGACTACGAAGGATCCATCCTTTTTGAACATGCAACAATTCTCTATAGCGCTCCTGCATACTTTCAGAATTTGTTTTATTATGGAGGTCTTGATCTAGTGGCATGACATACAACAAGAAGATGCAACTTGTGAACCCCTTCTCCAAATTCAACAACAATTCCCACATTCACAACTTTGAGGATAACTTTTTTAAGGGGGAGGGGATGTTAGGACCCTTCGTCCTACCCTTCTTTTTGCATTATTATTGTAATAGATGCTACAGACGCGTATGCTTTGTAAGTCGTCCCTTGAGCTATTAAGAATAATCCCACATGCATGGGTAATAATAGTTTCTAGAATAGAACTAGTATATTAGGGAGTGCTTAGGCCTAAGGAAGGGATCAAAAATATTGTATTGAGCTTGCTCAAAGGAGGTTTCCCTCAAGTGGCTTGCGATTTGGTAATGTGATTTCAGTCTTTCCATTCAATAGCTATTTCGTATCACATTGTGTTGTTCAACTTAATCTATCACATGAGGTTCATTACATGGTTAATATTGCATTGGTCAACTCTCCAAATGAATAGATGATGTATGTTACACATGTCCCCATGCCTCAACATACTCGTTGACATCTTTTCCAAGCTGTCCTCAACCAACATCCAATCATTCAATAGATTTCATGCATTGATTTGTTAGCTCATCAACGGATTAAAATCTTCAAACAAATCAATTGAATTATAATATTCGAACCGATCAATGAATTATAATCTTCAAACTGAAACATTCCCTATTTATAACTTTGGATGAGCTAGAGGCTCGAAGGAGGAGTTAGGCACGCACACAAGCAATAGTTTCCATCTTTTTCCGAACTTGAACATTAATTATGTTGATAGGCATTTCTAAATAGGAGTCTTAATGGTTGTGCACGATCGATACTATTGTGGAAATGAAAGGTCGAGGTTTTGTGCCGGTGGTCATTGATTGTGAACGATACCATCATGACTATTGATGAGAGGAAACCCTAATCGTTACCTTAATCGCTAAAGAGAAACCCTAATCACAAATGTACATGAAATCAACAACATAAGGAACCTTAAACACAAACTTTACATATCTAACACATGTAGAGTTCATGATTCAAACATATGCAAGTTTTTCTTGGAAGTATTCATCGACCACCCCTTGCCTTCTAAGATATCTCCAAAGTATGTTGCCTCAATGACCTACACCGCACACCCCCTATTTCGTTCAAAAGATTGACACAAATGACATGTGTTTCATATATGCTTGGTCGTAAGAAAGAGATTTTTTACGTAGATTCCCCTTGTATTTTCCCCACCATTGGACTTCTCCCCCTCGATCTGCTTCTGCATCACCCCTCTTTCTCCTCGATATTTACCTCCCTCGAGTTTAACTTATTCAATGCACAAGTGTATTTGCTAGTTTAGAAACTACTTGGAAAGTTGTGTAATCCAAGCTCCGTCCCATACTCCTATAATAATATCTGCTCGGAGACTACGACCCATACATGATACCGCCTGCTAGTATAATATCTAAACAAACGACAGAGAAAAAGGAAGCATAAAATATATGGTAGAGTTGAGGGAAAGTTAAGAGTTTGATGGGGTCTTTCATTTTATTTTATTAAAAGGGACAAAGCGCACGAGTGGCTTGAAGATGCTGCCAAAAACCTGCCAACCCCACAAATAAAACCCAACCTAAATTAGTATCAAATATAAAGCCGAAACCGGGCCACGCTTTCCCCGCCGACAATTTCTTCTTTCATCAAAGAAACTAGCTCACCTTTCCTCACTTCGCGATCGCGACCGCGACCGCGACCGCGACCGTCAGATACCAGGCGCCGTGGCGCAATCTCGGTCGTCCATTACACCCTACCGAACGTTTACACCTGGCATTCGGCTGGTGCCCAATGTGCAGAGTGACGGATATTTTTGGTGAACGAGGAATCTGAGCAGAGATGTACGTCAGTTGACATACTTATATTCTCCTAGGTACACACCCAACGTGGCTTTTATTGGGTGGAAGGATTATTTTGTGATCTTTTTCGCCCTTCTGTGCTGCTCTCTGCAGAGAAGAAAGATTTGTAGTTATTATTATTGTAGGTAATGGGGGAAGAAAAGTGTGAGGCTGATTTGGATTTGTTTAGTGGGAATAATAAGCATGGCATGCAGGATGTTCTGTGGTCTCTGCTGTATGGTGTTGGGGAGACTCGAACCAGGGCTGCTAGAGAGATCAGGAGGCTCACTAAGACCTCATCCAAGAGCCGGGCTTATTTGGCTGCGGGAGGCGTGATTGTGCCCCTCGTTTCTATGCTCAAATCTGATGATGCAGAGGCGCAAGAAGCCGCCCTTTTGGCACTGCTCAATCTTGCTGTCAGAAATGAAAGGTACGCCAGGTTGGCAGATGAATCATTTGAGCAAATTTAAGAGTGTATGAACAAATTGTGTCTGGTTTTCTAAGATGTGCCTTTTGGGTCATGTGGGTATATTTTTCAATGAATTTAATTTTTTTAGTTATACTTGTCTCCACTTTTGATTCTGTGCCAGTCCAATAAGGCAGTGGTCCTGAAATATTTCAGCTGGTGTTGTTGAGAATTTTGTGGACCTATCTTCAGTATAATATTTTCATGAAAACAACTTTTTACCTCCCTTCAACCTATTTTTATTAAGGTTCCCGTTTTATTTTTATTTTTTTGGTAAGGATTCCTATTTAGAAATTTGTAGGAGTCAAAACTCATATGTTAGATGCCATTTGGCAGCATAGTTCCCTAAAAGATTTCAGCTGAAGCTGCAAATATCTAGGCCTCCTCTGGAGCACGAGGAGAAAGTTTCCTGCTACAGACATGGCCATTCTGTATATAGAAAAGAAAAGAACAGAAAAACTGTTTAGGCCATGGTTGTATGGAGGGGGTTCCATAAATATCTCAGTGGGTGTTGTTGAGAAAATTTAGGAGCATTTTAACAATTTTAAGGTCTTATATTTTTATTACTTTCTTTAACAATACCCGCTGAGATATTATAGGATCCCATTGCAGTTTTATGATAATTTACAGGTAAATAAAAATCATATTTCCCTCTAAAATCATCATAAATTATTGGCGGGAATGCATGTTATGTTCTACATGGGTAAAAATCAGCCTAAGCTGTAGGGGAAACTCCCACCCCCCCTTCTCCAAGGAGGGGGCAAAAAAAGTGGAGCTCCTATTTTCTAAGCGTAGATTCTATTATTTCCTGTAGCTTGCTTCAAAAATAATCATAGGACCTGCTACTGCAAGAAAATTGCGACTTCAAAACTTTTCATGGGACCTGCTACTGCAAGAAAATAGCGACTTCAAAACTTTTCATGTAACCACCATAGGGAGTTGTGGCCCCCTCCATGGGACCTTATGCTAATCTTCCTATAATTTAGGGCTAGACCACAGGTCGCAGAGCATGTGTGGGTATTGTTGAAAAACCAGAAACAGATAGGGAGGGAACCTAGGGCCTCTCATGGTATGCTGGGGTGCTCCACTACAGAGGTGTCCTTAAAAAGGTTCTGAAGTGACATATTGGGCTTGCCTGGCTTTGATACCATGTCGAAAATGTGGATTAGTTATGAATTGAACCTTTGTAGGCCTGAGTTCGCCTATCTGATACCATGCTCTAGAATATGGATTGGCCAACCCTCATACCTAAGACCTCTAGTCCACATGCTGAGGCACTGTAGCACTGTTTTACTGGCTCAGATTCTATTTGCATTCTATCACTAGTATATTGGCTACTCAAGGATTCTATTTGCACTGTACCATTGGTTTACAGGCCTCTCTCATATTCTACTTTTCCTAGACGATGGATTAATCTGTCAACAGGTATACTTGGGCTTCGGGATTTTGAAAGCTCCCTCAAACAGGATGTTTTTCAGGACTACATGTGAAGAAGGGGTCCTCTCAAATCGTCTCAGGTTTCTTAAGTTTCAAGCCTATCCAGGCTTTTCCAGTATTTGTACCCAGTCTTAGATACCCTGCAAGTGTGCATCTCTCTCGATGTCGAAGTCTTAGCAGTGTTTTAAAGTTATTCTTGCACTTGTACCAGCTCTTTGATACCCTCGAATGCTCATTTTTCTCAGTGGTGAAGTTCTAACTAATTTTTTCTAGTACCAAGTCTTGGATATCCCAAGTGGTCATCTTTTGCGCGGAGAAATTCTTTGCAAGGGTTTTTAGTATTTGTACCGAGTCTTGTATACCCCCTAGGGCTGACTTTTTTCTGTGTGGTAAAGTTCTAGGAGGAAACTTCTGGATAGGTGCCTTTCTCAATCAGCAACCCAGCTCATTTTGGGCATTTGTTGTTGTCTGGAATGGGATTATTACTTGCATCATCTTGATAAGGTAATTTCATATTAGAAACATGGTATAACTTCATATATAATACGTATGTATTTCAAACCGAAATTTTCCGTACTTCTTCAAAAATTCTGGTTTTTCAGATTTTTTTGTACCCCACTCCATCCCCCTCCCCGAACCATGCATTTAACGCAGGTAAATCTTTGGGGTTGAAGAAATAATTTTTCCTCTGTTTTTGTTAAGGTTAAAAAGATTGTACAGCTGGACATCCAACCAGCCGCCAGGGTTACAACATTTTGCATTTGAATTGTAGTCAGGTCCCAGGAGTACGAGACCTGGGAAGCAGTCAGACTAACCACTCCCTTACAACTTTTTAATTCTATTTTCTAATGAAGGTAGCTTATGGCTGTTGTTCCAGTGAGCGAGCGATTGTCACAGACACGAATCAATAAATTAATTCTATCCTTGTTTTATCTTCAAACCAGAAAGAGGGTTGGGAGAGGCCTGGTTCAGATCATAACTATGTTAAGAGTCCATAATTTTTGGTTCTGATAGCGTTTTCAGTGTCCTTAACATTGATTCCATATAATCAATCAATCAGAACAGCGTCTCTTCTTGTTCAAAACCCAACAAGTTATTTTTACCGAGCGCTACTTGTATGTAGAAAACCAGAAAGCCTAGCCCTCCATTTTCATTAAAGGGGCAGTTGACATGGTAAGCTTGTGATCTTGCCTGATTTGAAAGTTGAAGAATGTTGCTACGCATGATGGGTCTTTAGTAAATTCCATCGATCAAATATATTTATTCTCTTGTCTGCCTGCTATAAGTTTCAACTATGAGCTGATCTTACTAAGGAGGTTTTTAGAGCTATCACTCTCTTTCTGACTATATTGTTTTACATATAACTCTCCATCAATTTGCTATGTTGACTTGTGTTTATCTTAATTTTTTCAATTACCTCCTTTATCTGATTATCCCGTTTCTTAAGTTTTTGGCAAGATCTTTAGTAGGAAGTGTTTGTAAATTGTAATTTTTTTTTTAGTATTTTGTGCCATGTTTGATAAATTGTTATTTTGTTGAGCTGTTCCCTTGCTGATAACTTTTGATGCTTTCTGATCAATTTTTAAGGCTAGATGTATCATCACGTTTTAGGAAATACTAACATTGCACCATTAAACTCGCTATAACATTTTCTAGTAGCTACAGCAACTCGGATATTCATAGCTGGCTTCCGGTACTATGCAGGATTTTCCATGAGATTCGCTACATCTTTTCAACCCTTATCTTGATATATATTTTTGATTGGGTTGAGCTGTATTTAACATCCGTAATTGAAATTACTTTCTCAAAGCAGTGAGCCTGAACCTGTTCATTATTTTTTCCTAAATATATACATGGAAACTTGTGGAGTTTTTAGATTTAAAGCATTGCTGGTATATGCAAGAAGCTTCTTTTCAGTTTCACTATTGGTATCTATTTTCCCAGATTTAAGTAACTGAATAGTCTTGCATTTCTGTTGCTTCCAGGCATCCTTAATTACTATCATTTTAATTGTTCTTTTCACAATATAAAGAAATCCTGGTTCATGTTCGGCATATAGATCTACATCAGTTAAATGTGTCATCCGAGATAATAATTTATCTGGATCTGATAAATGTCATCTGAGATCATAGTTTGCTTTGCAGAAACAAGGTTAAAATTGTGAAAGCTGGTGCCATTCCAATTCTTGTGGACTTCATGCAATCAGAGAATCCCAACTGAGGGAGTCAGCTGCAGCAGCTATTTTAACACTTTCAGCCTCGGCCATTAACAAAGTAATTATTGGTGCCTCAGGGGCTACGCCTCTTTTGGTAGAGATGCTCACATCAGGAAGCCTTCAAGGTAAGGTGGATGCAGTGATGGCACTGTACAACTTGTCAACTTGCCCGGAAAACTTATTACCTATTCTTGCTGCTGGCTCTATTCCACCATTGATAATGCTGCTGAAAGGTTGTAAGAAATCTTCCAAGCTTGGGGAAAAAACTTCCGCTTTGCTAGAGTCCTTATCAGCATTTGACGAGGGTAGGACTGCAATAGCAAAGGAGGATGGGGAATTCTTGCTCTGGTAGAAGTCATAGAAGAGGGATCTCTCCAGAGTAGAGAGCACGCACTCGGAGCTCTTCTGACCATGTGCCAAAGCAGTAGATGCAAGTACAGGAGGCTATTCTTAAAGAGGGTGTTATTCCAGGGCTTCTTGAGCTCACTGTTCAGGGGACACCTAAAGCTCAGCAAAAAGCTCACACCCTTTTGCAGCTACTAAGAGAATCACCTCCTCCGAGGACAAATGCTGCATCAGCTGTAATTGAGAGCATTGTATATGACATTGCTGCTCATGTGGATGGTGTGGAGAAAGGGACTGAAAGTGCCAGAAAGATGCTCACAGAGATGGTTCAGCGGAGCATGGAACAAAGCATGCGACATTTGCAGCAAAGAGCATTGGTCTGCATGCCAACAGATATTTCTAGATCAAAATGCTTGGCTAAATTGCCCTCAAATGATGACACACCTCATTAAGCTTATGATATGGAGAGAGGAACTTTTGGTTTGCCAGTCCAGGCCATCTCAATGGTACCAGGTGACTGGTTATTGTCTCATATAATGTGGACTGCCATTTTCAGGAACTGTTATGGTGTTGTGTATATTATTGGACGCAGTCCCCGGCAGATTGTTTTTCACAAATGTACATACTTAGTAGGTTCAGTCCCTCGCAGTGTGTGGCACAGAAATAAATCCATTTTGTGATAGCAGAATCTTCTGTGTAATCAAGTTTTTAGTATTTAATCACAGGGAGCATGAATATATTAGCTGCCTCTGGCTTGTAACAAATGTATGTATGAGGTGGTTTATAAGGCAGGGCAGTGATCAATAAAATTTAGTTGCTTGAGGAGGAATGTCAAAAATAAACATTTCAAATTAGGAGGAGGAGACTTTTGTTAATAGAATTTTTGTTTGGAGGTGCATACGACCACCTACTTAATACAACAAATCCTTGACGACAAGGTGGGACCAGCCTAAGAATTTGACGGTCACCTTTCATTTCTCCATCTTTTTATGAGGGTTTGATTATACCTTTCAACTTACACGTTTAACAATGTTATCGATTGTAAAAAAATCCAAATTAGGCTTTCCAAAGTTTAAAAGTCTATATAAATATTAGTACTCAATAATGTGCTAAAAATATAATAAAATTATAATCTCAATGATTTATCAGCAAAGACTTTCTATGCAAATAGATTTATATTTATCAATTTACAAAATGTAAAGATGTAATACGTGTTAGAGTGGACCATTCATATTTGTGAGTGATGGGTCCTAAGTAGATTGACCACCTTACGATGGGTCAAAGTAGACTCACTCCAAACTACCGGGTAAATCCTAAAAAAATATACAAAATATTTCTCTACTAAAAAAATACTTATATAAATTATTATAAAAATAATAATTAAATTTCTAGTGAAGTTCTATAGAATATATAACATAAATCTTTCTTAAATGAAAGAAAATAATACAATAAAAAATCAATGTGAAGAATAAAATTTGATGTGTTTCTAAAGTTTGTATTAATTGTAGAGTCTAAAATTTACCCTTAAGAGTAACAACATCATAATAAGAACATTCTATATAAAATAACTAGTTATTACATTTATTTCTTCAACTATAAATAATAATATAATATGCTTTTAATATATAAGTTTATTAGTAATGTAAGTTGACAAATTTATTGTAAGGAAATTATTTAACTAGTATAAATTTACGATTTAAGTTTTTTTCAAACTATAAAATATGATCAAAATGGGGAAAATAATCTACATAACATCAAATTTTAGGTTTTTTCGGGATTAGGGATCTTTGTTTGAGTCCATGCGAGACCACACCGATTGAAGTGGTGACCTTCTCCAATATCTAACAATGACAATAATTAATGGTGACAAATTGCTTCCACTTGGCCAACTTGATAAAAAAACATTGCCAAGTTAATTGCCATGTAACCATTAACATTTATGATTAATAAACGTAATCTATAACACATTTTGACAAAAAGAATTTTAATTTTTGCAAAGAGAGAGATCTTAAGGACAAAACAATCATAAAGATTCTAATGAAAAATGATTATATCTACATAATTCTCGAACGTATCATCTATATTCAACGTAACATGACTTGATTTTGACAATCGGATGGGTGAGAGGAAGCCTCCCCACATTACCATTATGGGTGAAGGGTGGGAGGAAGCGATTGTTGTATGAATAACTTCTTCCATCGATAGGCGAGCATGCCTATTATATGATCTAGATCTTTTAGATAGCAAGAGAGTCGAACTTCCAACAACACCTAATAGATTTAGTTGTTGCGGTACCCCTCCCATCCATATCACGCCCCAAATCTCTATTAAATCTATAGCTATAGCCCCCGCCCCTCGGACCTTTGGGGACGATCGATCATGTACCTCTTGACTACCCCACTTCTCGACGTGCCTAGGCCGTGTCGACACTCTCTTATAAAGCATTCAGAGGTGCGCACTCTCTCTAACCTCGTTACGAGCCATCTATCTAGAATGAGAGCCCTATCTCTATCTATCCCACATAGAGAGAGAGGGGGCCCTCGCTCCCTCTTCCCTGCCTCCCCCACCCTCTCCATTCTATCTAGTCTATATAAGGGGGTTGAGTGTAGAAAGTTGATTGGATGAGAGTTGACCCCATGAATCAAACTCTTGACAACATCCACCCCAATCCAAGCATCTTTGTGCCCATCTATTCGCCCATCTATCTATATCGCCCATTTGCCAATTGAAGATCGCATATCTGTCTATTATATTATTGTATTGGTCGACTATTTAGCGGGAGGAGTTCCCATCAGATTGGATTATGCTATATGCTAGCAGGAGGGCCCTACCTATATATCTATTTGGCTATATGGCTGCCCTATATATATTGCCAACGGGGGAGTGGTAAGGCTTTAATGAGCCGAGCCTAATCTTGTATGGTAATGAGCCTCAATTCGGGCTAGTCACCGATCCTAGCCTAATATGGCTCCTATCTATATAGGGTCATTATCGGTCTACCACTAATGAATATAGATCTAAATTCTAATCTTAGATCTATGTTCCATATGTCCTTCCTCAAACTATCTATTCTATTTGACAATAGACCTAGATCTATACATTCGAGATAGTAACCACTCTCATCTAATCTAGATCGAGAACCATACGGGTGACTAGAGCCCTATCTTTATCTATAGAGGTGGGTGACCAAAGCCCCTATCTATATACGACATTGGGGATTGGAGCCCTATCTCTATCGATAGACAGTGGGTAATCGGATTGGTGACGGGATAGTGGTGATTGGATTGGTATAAAATTCTTGTGGACATCGCGTCCTCACCATAAGTTAAGGTTGGGTGCCGACTATTGATTAAGAGCTTAGGCCTAGTCTCCCACCCTCTCTATATAAATGGGTAGCTTTTCGAGAGAGAGGAGGGGCATGCCTAGGCCAAGCCGAAAAAAACCCAACCACAAAACCAAGCCAAGCCCAACCTTATTCCGTATGATCCAAGCAAAGCGGAGCACAAAGCGAGCAACTTCTACGCCGACATACATTGGACGGGCGTCAATGAGAGTAGAGTGTGCCATAAATAGTTCGGGGCTCTTCTATCTACTCAAATCATAGTGTATAGTAGAGGGTAGTTCTATAGCTAGGTCTGCCCTTTGTCTATAAATCTTTGACCCTATCTTTATATTATTAAAAGCATGATAGGTGATGATAATTTAAAAATCAAAGAGAAGGATTCAAAATTTGATGAACTCCGATTCGTCGTTTATGTTAATGATGCAAAAAGAAATTATGATGAGATGACTCGAAAGTTTTTTCTTCTCTTTGCTTAGAATCATCGCAAACATACCTCAAGACAAGCTTAAACTTCATGACGCACTATGTTCAACATTTTTGTTTATGAATGGAAAGCTAAATTCAACTCTACTATTATTGAAATTAAAGTATCATTTGGAATTGGTTCTCCCCTAACCTTATGAATGTGGTTTTAAAGTTTTTGGTCAACACTTCTAATATTGGAAATGCTACGGGCACCTCTTCCTATGGCCCTATTCTAGAAAATGCAACCCCATCTTCTTTGGTTAATTCTCTGGACAAGAATTATTGGGAAAATTTTCTAGCTCTTCCAATTGATATTTCTTTAACTACTATTGGAAAAGGTTGCACTTCCCTTTTCTGCCACTATGTTTAATGCCCAAGATTTTGATACTTCTTTCAAACATAACATTTTTCATTTTGTTTTAGAAACTTGTGCTTTAGAGTATGGGGAAGACTTAGAATTGTGTTTGTAAGGTGTCTTTGTGATGCTCAAAACCAACATGAGGAATTTGACCTTATTCAAAAGTATTGAACCGACATCATCTTGTTTAGAGGGTTGTATGTTTATTTCTACTTGGCCTATATTTGTGGATTTGTTTTTTTGTTTTTTTGTACTTTGTAGGTTGACCATTATTATTTTCAATTCCCACTTTGTATTTTGGATAATCAAGCAAACATGGTATTTTCTATTAGGATAATTTTGTTCTTACGAGGTGATGACCATTTTATCCTCGCATAATCAATATTTGTTTATTTTGTATAACTCAAAAATACAACAAAACTATTTATAACAAACAACTCAATAGATACCAACAATGACAAAATTGAAAAGATTTTTATTTTAAATAAATATGAACCATAAAATAACATAAAATCAATCGATCTAAATTAGTTATACCCACCACCCTTTGATATGTAATCCATTTTTATATTCAATAGGTATTGAGGTATAATTAATGTGTCATTATATTATGGAATTTATTTTTATACGTAATTAAAAAGTTTAGAATTATGGTATTGTCCTTACTATCTTACCATATTTATTTGTAGAAAAGGCCTCCTCAAGTGGGTTTAGGCCACTCACCTCATTTCAAGATAAACACATCGTATATAGATTAAACAAATGGTTTTCTTATATAAGGTGTTGTCGGGGACATAAAAAATAAGCTGTTCTATTCATATATGGAAATTTGTATTATACAACTTCATGTAGATGTGTATCTACCAACAAATATCTCAAGATCCAAATTTTAAGGATGATAAGGATAACAATAAATTCAAAGCTTTTAAGTCCTTTATGAGGTTACAAATTGGATCACGGGTTAATGTTCATCGAGTGACACACTCACATGAAAAAATTGCATGCTTACATTTGATTACATAGTTTGTAAAAGAGGCTAAGCGCGAGACAATATGTATTGTGAGTCTTGTTGTAAAAAATCGGCACCTCGCTTCTTTTCCTTGACATTTGTTTTTAATTGAAAGACTTAGAGCATTTTAATGGGGCTCTTTCTCACATTTCAGGGAACCCTTATGTCCAAACTTGTCAAAATTGCTTCTACAAATCAACTATGGGTTTATGAAGGTGAAAAAATGTAAGAACTCGGTGAAAATTACATGTTTTGGGCTCGAGACGGACTTGTGACATTCAACCCATTCATTTTCTTAAGGATCTAAACCATCAATTTTAATTAGGTCATGAAAGGGCACTTGGTGGCCACTTGATCGTTTCTTTTCCTTGGCAATTAATCCCATATTCATTGTGGGAGGAGATTAATAGGGTCTTATAAAAGTGGCAATCACTTATTGAATGGAGCAAAGGCTCCACGACTCAACCCTTTTGTATATGGTTGATCGAGTTGGGGCCTTAAAAATATCCAAGGGATTTGAGCTTAAGACCTATTACAACCATGTGCCTTACACATGAACTTATAGCCAATACACCAAGAAATAAAGAGTACAATTAATGTGAACAAAACGAATTTAATTTAAACATTTACATTTGATATTTTACCATTGAATAAAATGCCAAGCATTTGCAAACTTTAAACCGACATCTAGGAGTACTCTGCAAGTCCCATTTTTACAAAGTTGGACTTTTCAAAAATCTCATGAAGAGGATAATCCATAACACTAATATTTATAGCCTAGTTTATAAAAAAGTAAAAAATATGATACATAGTCATTGCGTGTATTTTTCTGAAACCCGGAGCTTCAACGTGACACTATGGGTGCTCACAATATCCATTTTTTTGCAAACCAAGACTTTCTAGAAATCTCTCAAAAGAAGAATCTACAAATAATTTTTTTGAGCCTTCAATCTAAAAAAATAAAAAATTCAAGTGGTATACATTATTACTCCTTGTTTGCATGCAAATATGGCACTTTAAAAATTTAGAGAAAATGATCTCGTGAACCAAAAAAATCCCATTCAAAAAATTGTATTTTTTCATTTAATTTGTAATAAAAATATATAGAAAAATCATAAAATTGTGATTTTTTTTCCGTAAATGCAAAAACTCGAGAATAAATACATAAAAAGTTTGTTTTTGGTAAAAAAATAGATGTTTTTAGAAACTCAAAATGTTGGTTGTGCCAAAAATATGGATGATGGCTAAAAAAGTATGTGGGAAGAGAGAAGTAATAATTATTTAAAATTCTATAATTTCCACTTGATGGAGAAAGGCTCTGTACTATGTAAGAATTGTTAAAGCCCAAAAAAATCCTCAATGTAGACTCACACCAACCATGGGAAAATTAATATTATAATATATAAAATATACATGAATAAAGAATGAAAATAATATATAATTCTCACAATCAATCATAATATGCAAATACAAGTGGTCACTATATAAAAATTGCAATAGTTTGGTTCCAACTTTGTTTTTGACTAAGTAAAGAAAGAGTTGTAAAACAACTTTGTGTTTGACTAAGTAAAGCAAGAGTTGTGAACCAACTCTTCTTTTGACTAAGTAACTAACACATATATGAAATTGAGATATAATAGGCACATGTGAGGAAGTGGTGGCAAGTGATTAACAATGCCACTTATTCTATTATAACCCTATGAGGTGTGCACAAAGAAACCTAGTATAGTTAAGTTAATTTAAGTCAACTTAATATTAGTGCAAGAATAATATTTCACTAACACTTATGAATTTAGAAATATCGAACCTTATGAGTAGAATCATGTCCTGCATGATTTAGAGTTAGTATAAATTGTTCATTCCTTGTAGATATGGAGGCATTTCTTGTTAGGAGAACCCTTTGAATTAAAAAAACCACCTTGGTCTAAAGTATATCTTCACGCAACTAAATTTGAATGCAAGAAAATGAAGGGTGTTAATTTTTTTTTTTATCATAGTATGAATTTGATATCATTTTTATAAAGAGCGAGAAAATGGAGTTATAAATGCCCTTAGCTATAAAAGATGTATCATTACAATGTTGATGATGAAGGTCAACTTTTAAGGAATAAATTTTGAAACTCTTACATAGAGATAAGTTTTATCAACAAGTCTAGGAGGAACTTAAGGAAAATCTACAAGATCATCGTCTGATAATGGGTACAAGTTTTAACAAGATAAATTGCTTAGGTTTTGAAATAAGAATATATGTACGATTGGTACAAGTTTTAACAAGATATAATTCTTAGGTTTGATAGTATAATATATGTTCCTACTTTGGGAAATTTACATACCAAAGTGTTGGAAGATTTCCATACCACATCTTATTCTAGTCATGTTGGAGTGAAAGCGATGTTAACAAATATGAAACATGTATATTTTTGGAATGGAAAAAGGAAGAAGTGACTAATTTTGTTAAATTTTATAATGTCATTGGGTGAAATCCAATCATGTGCACCAAATAGGACTTATGTACGCACATGAGATACCTACATGAAAGTGGTAAGTAATTATACTTGAATTCATGCAAGGATTTCCTATATTAAAGAACTAGCATGGTATGATATCAATCATGGTGGATAAGATGACTAAGGTTTCTATTTTATACCCAAGAACCTTAAGATGATTCACCAAGACTAGCAAATAAATTCATTCATGAAATATTCAAATTATACGAGATAATGGAGTGAATAATCTTGGATATATATCTTGCATGACATTAAGATTTTGGTAGATTCTTTATGGCCTTAGGGATGGAGCTAAAATTTAGTTCATCGTACCTCCACAAAGATTGATGGGTAGACTGAGAGAGTAAATTTTTTTTAGAGTATATGCTAAGAATGTATTGTGTGGATCAACGGTAATGTGGGAATAATATCTTCCCTTGGTTCAATTTTCTTACAAAAATTCATACCATTCCATGCGAAAATGGCCCATCTTTGAAACTTTGTATGGAAAAAGTATAAAACAACCATTTGTTGGGACAATGTAGAGGATAAAGAGATGGGTGGAAATGTTGTATGAAATGGAAGAGCAAGTAAAGCTTATTAGGTAGTGCCTTAAAGAAGAATCATATCAATAAAAGAATTATGTGGATAAGAAAATAATAAATAGGAAATATTTGGTAGGTGATAAGGTGTTTCTATTAGTCAACCCAAAGAAAAAATCAATCAATTTTGCTAAATAGGTGAAGTTTGCACCTCACTATGTGGGATCCTTTGATGTTCTCAAAGTAATCAATCATGTTGCCTAAAAACTAAATTTACATCCCACCTTATCTCAGTCACATGATTTTTTCAATGCATCTTTGCTAAAGAAATATACCTCTTATGTATATCATATTCTTGATTGGAAATCTTTATATGTTCAAGATGCGGGAATGGTAATAGTAGAGCCCGTTAAAATACTAGAGGTGTGTAAGCTTCACTTGAAAAACCATGAAGTGGTGCAATGCAAGGTCCAATGGGATCAATACTCTAAGGGGATTTCCACTTGTGAGGATCAAGAAGACATGCTTTTATATTTTCCACATTTATTTGAGTAGATTTATTAATAGATGCAGTAAAAGGATTATCATTAAACTACTTTTATTATTCCATCGATTTGAGACTTTTTATTTAATTTGATTTGAGACACATATTAATTATATGTTGGAATTTTTTAGGATATCAAGATGATGACTCTTCCAAGTTGAGATGGGTGTCATGACTCAAAATAATACGTTTCCAAAAAACATTTAATTTGAATATTTTCCTAATTATAGATGGTAATTGATCATAGTATATGATTTCATATGTTAGATAAGTTAGTTTACATAAAATGTATGATTATATCTATAATATCTAAGTTAATCTTAGTGTAAATTTCCTTTTATGATTTATTAAATGCATTTTGAATTTAGTTAAATTGAATATGTAATTTCAAGAGGATTTAACCATGTGTTTTTCACGAGTTATGGACTTAGGAACAAGTTCCCTTTACTGAAATTGAGACACCCATAGGAAGGGTATATCATCATGGACAGACAATAGATTGGGAAGGAAATTACAATAAAATGAAATGAGAACCTACACACATGCACATAAAACTATCTTGTGTTTGATGTAATATTGATTTACATGGTAATCAACTAGTGTTGAGAAATGAATGTTTGACTATCATTTATGAATTTTAAAATCGGGTAAATGTTGCCTTAGATTTTGCAAGTCTAGCATTAACTAATCATTTATGATTTACTTGTGGTATATCAAATCATGTTTTATTGGTAGAATTTATATGTGCTCGCACATGAGAGGAGTTTGATAGATATTAGAAGACTTATTTTTGCATGCACACATGAAAATAATGGTTTAGACTTTGACAAACTTTATATGTGCTCGTGCATGAGAAAATTTTAGATTATACTTGTAGAACTTATGTGCTTAGTGCACATGAAAGTTTGATTTAGAATTTGGTGGGATGTTGAAATATGGAACTCCTCTTGCATTTTGAAATTTAATTACAAGTATGTTATGAAATTTTACTACCCCATCGAACAAATAAATTGGACCATTGTGGGTTTCCGAACATGGAAACAATTTGTATGCAAATTGTAGACATGCTCCACAAGTCTGAAATTCTGATTTACTCTTGGCCAATATTTACCTTGCATTCACACCCAAAAATCCCAAAAAACACTTCGACAGAGACATTTGAATTGATTTTACAATAAAAAATTCTGATATAGACTTGAGTGGATTTTTATCCTACTTCGCACCTCCAAATTCGATTAACATTAAGTGGACTTTTACCTTGCACCGACACCTAAAAATTCTTATCAAAACTCAATTGGGTTTTCATGATCTAGAAGTCCATGAGAAAAATTCATGCAATATGCAAATGTGCATGAAAAGTATGAAACTATATGATACAAAGGGGAAATATCCTTTCATATTTCTAACCTTTTTTGTACTTGGAATGTCTAATGTACCATGTAATTTTCTAGTTTTTCTAAAGTTGATTTTTCGATCCCTCTAAACATGTATATTTTTTCCTGGGACTTTAATTTGATTGATTATGACATTAATTAATTTGCACATAATTAGATTTGCATGTGATTTTTTTGTACTAGGTAAATGGTAAAAATAAATGAAGCTTGAATGACTTGTAGGACTATTTTGTAACTTTTCTTAAAATGTTGGGAACTATTTTTCAACCTCAAACCCTAGGAAAACCTAAGATGTACATCTAATATTGCTAGTCTAAACAATGGTAATCAAATAGGATTTTGGTATATTTATTGGGTAATTGTGTGTAGTTTTGCATACTTGTTTTCCAAGCTTGATTCTCTAATTTACATTGTGAATTGCAAATTAATTTTTAGTCTTCCAAATTGTCAAGAAATAGACTAGAACTATTGGATTGATTGTTTTTAATATTTTTAGCATTATTGAATTCTAAGCGACAAATGATTGTGGATACGCGGACACAGGGGACCAAAAAGAGGACAAATGCAGAGAAACAAAAATGGAATTAGGATGGGGCATATTTTGGTTTGGTAATTACCAAACCATGATGCATATGCGTTTCCTCATACTTTAAATAAATAAAAAACCAAACACATTCTCCATATTTTTATTTTCCCCAAACATGAATTTCTCTGCAAACCCTACACTCGTGTTTCCTCTTCAACCCCTTTTCTCTCAAAAATGTCTACGAGATCATGTAGAAGGTTGCGGAGTGGATTTGATGATGCCGCCATGAAGAAGAGGTAGGGAAAATTATTTTCTCTCAATTGTAATCAAATTTGGTAATTGTTTGATATTTGTATTATAGATTTTAATAAAATATATGTTTTTTATTCTTACAGTTCCTCCACAACCACAACAAAACCCTATAAATCCTCATAGCCCTCGTAGCCCTCATACAATTGTTGTAGATCCTCTAGGTAGTAGGAAAGATTTAACAACCCATATAGTGGAGAATAAGCTTGAAATTGAGGAATTGATTAAATTAATGAGGGATCCCCATTCCACAAACCCCCACCGTGCCTTGCTTGCAAACACATTGGAGGCATTATTGGCTTAGGTTGACATGAAAATGAGTCAAATTGATCGATGGAAATCCTATAGAGAGTCTTGTAGGGAATATTATGCTAATAAATTATCATATGCAGATGTAAAAAAACTAATTACAAAAGACCTCATTTGTGCATTATTCATGGACCCTAGAACCAATTTTCCAATTTCGTTGTCATGCAAACGCTTTCCAATCCATTGGTGTAACAATAATTTGATAAAAAATAATTTTTGGGACCGATGGTGGATGGTATTTGATATACCACCTTGTAATAACAATGAGGTTCCATTATACTTTTTGAGGAAACTCTATTGTGATTTTATCCTCAACGAGATCCCCAACTATTTTGACTACCACAAGTTTTAGGGTCAAGGAAAAGGCTTGCACAGGATATACCCACAACGTGCTCATATTCAACATGCTAAAGCCTTCATACAAAGCCCCCTCATCCTGAGACTGTCCCTGTAGCAGTGAAGGAGACAATAGAGATCGATACACTACACATGCTTCAGGTGCTCTCTGATACCCTTTTCTAACATACGAGGGAGGTTTCTAATCGATGTTGGTGGAGGTAGATAAAGGATTCCTCCAGGTAGTAGTAGCATGAGGCCACATCTTTGCACATCTTGTGGTAGCATATGCATTAGACTGATGAGGATGATAGTTTCATGCAAACTAGTGTTGGTGGAGTTTTGGTGGTACACATGATGATGTGGCTATGTCTGACACTTTTTTGAGTGATACATTTGGATTTTAGACATCGATGACACCTTCACAAGTATTTTTATTTTTATTACATGTTACAAAAGATCTAAGTACTTGATGTACATATATATGTTAAATTTTCAAAATAATTGTATTTAAACTTGGTCAAATTTATTAATTTAGTCATATATGTACATGTATGCATTAATATTATAGCACGAGAGGGACATCATCATCCCAACCACATGTTGCTAAACACCATGCCAATGTATACATTCACAGAGGTAATTTAGAATGTTAAATTTGTAAATTCACGTATGTAAATATATATAACTTTCACTCAAATATATGTCTATATGTATGTTCTTATATATATACATATATATGCTCAACTAACTTGAAGTGATATATATTTTCTTTATCAAGACACTCCACCATCTCTGCGAGGAGTAGAGAAAGGTGTTCTTTGCTGCGATTTCATTTGCATAGTAACTCACTTTGAGGTATACAAATTATGTATTTTTGTGAACTAGAGTGTAATTCATATTATGTCCAATTATTTTAATAATTTCCCTCATTGTAGCATCATGTAGATAGTCAACATGAATGCATTATGTATATGCAGGAGTTTCTTGTGACTAGTAGCATCCTTGTACATATGATTCATAGGCGTGACGCGGTAAAAAATATTTTTATTGATAAACTTAGTTAAAATATTGTCATTATGTACTTAGTTGGCGTAAATGTTTAGATCTGCATTAAAAATTTTTATTGTTAATATAGTTCTACAAGCTAATTTTGATGTTTGATTTTGTAATTTTATGTGTATGTAGGGTTCAACCCCTTCCATTTTTACTTCGAGGGCACAAAATCCTTGATATCATCATTTTGACACCTCGGTTCGTGATCCAAGATATCTCTTGTTGTCTCTATTGAGCATGAGATGTAGATTTAGTGTGACTGAGAGATTGCGGTAAGTGTGTGTACATGTAAATAGTTTCATTAGCATGGTCTTATACATGTTGAAAACTTATACATAAAGTTTTGACAAAAAAATTGTATGCATTTACAGATTCAACTACAATTGATTTTTGAGCATAAGAGGACTCATAATCAAACCGTGGAGGATCCCAAGTCATCTCACAGATCTCCATCTACATCTAAGGGAGATCCTTCTTTGAGCAGGGAAAAGAGAGGGATACATTTTGATGAATAGGATATATATGTCTTATGGAATTTATTTTGTATGCCTATGTGCATGGAAATGTATGCATGTTCGACATTATATGTACGCCTATATGGCATTGACTTGGTATTATATGACCTATTCACATATTTGTATTTATTGTGCATGTTAATACTATTTGGAACTTGATATGTTTTTATGGTCTTACATTTATGAGATTATAATTATATCCAGAATAATATGATGTGCATTTGAAAATATATGACATTATGGATATTTTTTCATTTATTGGTGTTGTATACTAGCATTTTTGATGTCTTATGACCTTTTGTGTGTTAGTAGTTTGCATACATAATATGCATGAAACTTTGGAAATCAAGTCATAAATTGGTTAAAGCAATATTTATATAACATATAAAGAGTTATCTAATCAAGTAATTATTCGTTCAATTTATCAATGTGTACATGTGTATATATTCGTGTTCATATGTGTGCCTAATTTAATTTAAATTAAATTAAACCTTTATTTAGAGTAACTACTATAACTAATGATATATAAATGATAAACTATAGTAAGACACAAGAATTAAACATGCGATAATGTGAAACCCTAAGCAAGAGAGACGGAGAAGGTGACTTAGCTTATTTTCAAGTGCTATGGGTGAGAAACTATTGGAACATCTTGGGAAGAGTGTCGTCAAGGCTAATTGAGGGTTACGGGACTCATGATCGCACATGATAAAATTTCCCATGGGAGGACATGATCACTTATGTGCTAGTGGCTGATCACGGGTGCTAGTTTCCACTTAGATGCACATGTGTTGTGCTTTTATGGGTTGGAAGAGCTTCATTTTGTTCCTCTTTTGTCACTTTTGTTTTCTCCGGTATCACCAGTCATACCGCACATGCAAAAAGGATATCTAGCTGCACATGCCCACAAACCACATCAAACCTAATAAAGAAGATGTAGACACTTAAAATTGGTTACTCAATTTAGTGTCCCTCTCATCCATTTACTTGCTTAGGTAACCTGGGGCACGTTTTACGTCACCAACTATCCCCTTGGGATATTATCCAATTTGTGATTTAATCACTTACTCTAAATTTAATTCACCCCATCATATCTTACCCATGAGTGATTAAATATTAAATATTTAATTACGCTTCTTCCCATGCATCTTAATCACTTATCTACCCCAAATTTATCCTATCTATGTATCACATCTATTTTTCCGCTTCCCTAAGCGGGATATTTCCCGTATTCGGGGTAATTCTCATCTTTCTTGAAATCGCTCATTTTGGCCATCTCGGAAGTCTATTCCGCGATCGGCGCCGACCCATATGGTCGGCGCCGATTTTCTAGGAGCGGCGCCGATTATAAAAGCAAGTCCAGAACTCAGTTCTAGGGACCGAAAAAGAGAGAGCGAAAAAGCGAACAGATGAAAAAAGGAAGCACTTACGCACGAACAGAGAGCGAGAGAGATACAGGTTGTGAGAAAGAGAGATCTTTTAGCATCAATTGTATCAAATTAGGGCAGATCCTGTCTGAATCAATCCCTGAGAGGAGCACCGTTACTCTGCCCACATCACGTCAACATCGCACACAACCATCTATCATCTGGTGACTCTGTTCCAATATCGGCCAACCCGGCACATCCAGCAGACCACATTCACCTTCTAATTCCCGAATCTTATCGCACAGTCCCTGATTGATCGATCTGCCTTTAGTCGACGCCGATCTCACCCAGTCGACGCCGATTCGTCTCGATCGACGCCGACCACATCAGTCGACGCCGATTCTACCCAGTCGACGCCGATTTCCCTGCAGACAGGTAAAAGGACATAGGTAACACAAATTCACATTATTTCATAGTTCCCTGTTTTCTGTATTTTCTGTCTGCTGTTTAGATTCTGTCTTATTATTGCAATCAGAAAATCTAGCTTTTTACTTACATCTTTTATCATGTATGCTTCTTTTCTTAATTGAAAACGTGGACTGACATCCGCCGAGGAAGCTTATCGCTTCCCGGACCCACTTCTCGGGCAGTCCACCTAAATATCTTTTAACGTGGTCTTTTTCTGTCAAGCATCGGTGTTTTGCAGGTTACTCGGATCTATTGTGCGAATTGCTCGTGTGCGCCCGTCTTATCTACATCGGCTTCCTCATCCGTCTACATCTTCATCAGGTATCAATTTCATTGGAGTTTTTCAGGGTTTTTGTGTTTAGTTTGGTGCATTAACTTGGACAGGTAACAAGCGCGAAATCCTTGATCTACATTCTGGCACGCCCGGTGGGACCCAACCAAAGTCCCTTATTGGTAAGTTCATTTCTTTCCTAGTTTTGAACTTTGTTCCTTTTCTTCACTGATTTCTATCAGTCCTATTTGAGCATTTCTTTTCATCATTTCAATCTTGCTTTTTTAGGCGAAATCGTTATCTTCGAAATTTTTCTAGTTCCTTAAAAATAGAGATTTCTGTTTCACCGTTATCTGGATATATCTTTCTGGGTTTTCTTTGGTGTTTGCTTAACCTCTTCTTGCGGAGCACTTTGCTTGTTCGTGGGATTGTTCGAGGGGAAGAGCTCAACAACGCGCTTTTTGAAGTCCACACACCTTGGAGAGCTAAATCTACAGGTATTCCTCTTTTACGGTGTTTTCTCCTTTTTAGGATTTCTTTGTCGGTTGCCTATCACATCCAAACACTTCAATTTTTGGTGCTTAAAAAGAACTTAATCGCATTTGGGAAAGAATCTGTTTGACTTGTCTTCATCGAAATCAAACACTTCATTTTTAAGTGCTTAAAAAGAACTTTTCCTTTGTCATTGCTGCATGTTTTTCATCTAGTTTTAATTAGGCTGGAAAATTGATCAAAATCGGTAGTGACACTATTTGATTTTTATTTTTCACCCTTGCACACAAAGCCAAAATCACTAGGTATAAAGCATTTAAACAAAATTCCTTCCCTGGCCTCGCCTACTTGGAAGTGATATCCAAGAGGAAGAGCCTACGCGGTACTCAGGCCGCGCTATAAATTCACGGAAGATTTTGGTATATATTGGCAAAGCACCCGACTCCCTTATCGCAGCGGTGTGTGAAGTGCGGGGGTAGGCCCCTATATCAAGCCACGTACCAGTCTTTTACTGAAGTGCCTTCGGGACTCCTCACCAAACATTACCCAAACCATCCTTAGTTTGGCTATCTGAGTAGTTCCTGTTCTAAAAAGCCTTCCCTAACATTTTCTTTTCTTAAAAGCATCAAAATTTAAAGGAGATAATCACTTGCGCTGCTTGAATTGTCTGTGCATTAGTTAGGTCAATCTTCTTTTCTACGTGTTTATGACGGTTATCACTCGGTCACAATCTAGAAGAATGGCTCAACTGGTTCCTTCTTCCTCCGAGATCACCACTAGTGTGGAGGTTACGGCACCCCCCCAATCTTCCTCGGGACCGCTGTTAGTTGGTTCCCCATCATGGTCATATAATCCTTTCTATCAAGCCAAAGCAATCCCATCACGTCCAGCTTCCCCTAGTCCTTCGGAAATATCATCTGGCTCGGAGTATGTTCCCGCGGGGATCCTGAATTCCAGGCATTCCTCGACCGCAATCCGATAGCCCTCA
The DNA here is from genome assembly GCA_018340775.1 of Taxus wallichiana var. yunnanensis. NCBI lineage: Eukaryota > Viridiplantae > Streptophyta > Pinopsida > Cupressales > Taxaceae > Taxus > Taxus wallichiana. The sequence continues at coordinate 166,866,929 of CM031239.1, forward strand.
TGGACTACCTAGTACACAAGTCTATTCAAATATCTGATCAAGGACCACCAATCCAACAAGTGTACGATTATCCTCGTGGATCACCCCAGGCCTTTGTAGAGCAGTTTGCATCATCTCTCTTGCCTCGAGTCACGGAGAAGGGTGAGGCCCCTATGCCTCCCTTTTCTCTTCCACCTACCATATCGACTAGTTCTCAAATAGTCTTACCTATTCCTAACACCGCAGTTACCTCGAATATTCCACAACCTACTTCTGAGAGGCCTTCTGCCCTGGCTATAATGAATGCGTCTGCACACCCGCATATTGTTGTTAATTCATCTATGCCCTCCATCGTGTCCCAAGGTCAGTACCTCTTCATGAGCCAACCCCCTCCGAATAGTCAGTTGGCTCCTACTTCTCGTCCTCTAGGGGGTCTTTCTTCCAATATTCCAGCAACTGTGACCTTCGCCCATCCTCTAACATCAGCACCCTTAATACCTAATCCGGCAGTAGAAGGCCCCTTTCAGGTCTTGTTCCCCAATATGTCCAATCAAGCCGGCACTCATATTCCTCAATCTGTCTCGATTCAATCAACAAACATAGGAGTCCACCAATCACAGGCTCCGTCCGTCACCCAACCTTCATTTTCTCAACCACTTATTATCTCACAGCCTGCCTATACGCAAGCTACCTCACAGCAAATACCCCACCCGGTGTCACCCAGAACACCTGGTTATTCCTCTTATCATCCTATCCATCAACAGATGAATCCCCCATTGACACCTCAACAACATCCACCACTTGCTTCTTATGTAGGACATACCAATGTACCTCCTCCTCAATCTGACGTGGTTCAAATTCTCTTCAAGAAAATCGCAGACTTGGAAGCCTCCACAAAAGGGGCTCGTCCTTCATACTCCTTTGAAGAAGTGTGTAATGAACCCATTCACCCCTCAGTAGCTTTCAAGCCTTATCCTCCCCAATGGGAACTTCCTAAATTTTCAAAATTTCATAGTCGGGAAGACCCTCAACAACATTTGCGAGCATTCAAACATGCTTGCTACCTCATAGTCCAGGATCAGGAGCTTATGCTCCGTACCTTTCCTATGTCTCTAGCAGGTCCTGCTTTAGACTGGTACAATAACATTCCTCAACATTCCTTGTTTTCTTTCTCTCAATTGGCCCAGATGTTTGTTGAAAACTTTTCAATAAATATCGCGCATAAGATCTCGATCACAGATCTTTATAACATTCGCCAATTCGATGATGAGTCTATTGCAGACTTTGTCGCTCGTTGGAGAGGGATAATCAACCAATTGTCTTTCTCCCTTCCTCAATCCCAACAAATCGAGTTGTTTACTCGATCTTGTGCTAATCACATTTCTTCTACTTTAAGGATCCAAACTTTTCATACCTTTGAAGAAGCCTTCACGATGGCACGCAAACTTGAATCTCGCGCCATTAAGCGAGGAAGCTAAAACTTTGCTCTAAATCTAAACCAGATTTTTCTCGGTTTACCAAACCAAATGCTTCCCCTTCTAAAGACAAGAATCAAGGATCCACCAACGCTATCGTATTAAAAGCATCACGAGCCGACAATACTTCTAATCAAACACCACGAAGAGACCCCTCATCTTCTCGAAAAGGGACTTCATCATCTCGATCCTTCGCTCCATTGGGGGAATCATATGCCTCTATCTTAGAAAAAATGTTGGAAGTTCGCATGATCGAACTTCCCCCCATTAGGGATATTGATGAAAGCCGAGAACGCCCATTCTGGTATAGGGAAAATGATTTCTGTCCTTATCATAGAACCAAAGGTCATGACATTGAACGATGTCAGACTTTCAAAAATCTTGTCCAGAAATTCATTGATAAAGGCGAGCTCATTCTGGATAACCCAAATGCTCCCCCAAATCAGGCACTCGATGTTTTTAAACAACCTTTTCCCAATCATGCCCCGAACCATAATGCTTCAGAGTCTCAAAAACCAAACACCCACACTATCAACTTCATCTCTACTGAAGAATCTTCTTCTGAAACCAAGCCATCTGCGAACACATCAATCGAATCAGAACCTCCTTCCACTTCATCAATCACTGGAATTTCACCATCTTCAGATATCCCGTCTTTGAATATTCCTACATTACTAAGCACGGAGTCATCTCTCTCCGCTCCTTTGTCTGACCTTCCATCCATACCCGAGACAGTGTCATCCTCATCTGTCTCATCGTCAGACATTCTTTCAATACTCGAGGCAATTACATCCCTTCGAGTTTCCACTGCAGACATATCTACTTCTGTTGCTCCCATTCCCGCTGCAACTATGCCCTTGGTGAACGTACCTATAATTGTGCCGACCTCGACGGAAGCATCTTCGATTTTGACCCTTCCTATCTCTTTTCCTATAGTAGTTTCACCCATGATTACTGCATCAGAAGTAGTCCCTTCGCAAGGAACTGCTTCTTCATCACCCCCTTCTTCCATCACTAATGTTACTTTTCCTATTAAAGAAAAATCAAAAGAAGTAGCACCAACACCTATACACTCGTTTCCTGAACCTAAACCGAGACAACCAAAATCTAACGTTACACCATCAGTACCTCCCCACCTGCTTCCTCCGAAAAGGTTACAATCACCTTATGCCGTTGAAGTTGTCACCATCCCTGAAAAAGGAAAGCCCATATTTCGGACCATCAAGACTCTTGGTGCTCTTCCACAAAAATCTCTCTCTACGCCTCATAAACGATTGGATTTGCCCGCTGAGAAGGCGTCTTCTTCTACACACTTATCAAAGCCATCATCTTCTTCTACAACACATTCTTCACCAATACCCCGAAAAATAGACTTACCTACTAAAAAGACGTCACCTCTTCTATCAGGATCATCATCTTCATTACCAAAAACCAAGGCACCCTATGTTCCTCCGATTACACCTACTTTGGGAGCTTCTTCCTCATCTAAATCAACATTATCTAAATCATCAGTAAATTCGACCAAGCAACCCCCTTTGTCTCCAAAGACCACAAAATTTGTCACATCTCCATCACCTTCAAAATCTATTTTAGGGGCTCCTCCTCCACCAAAGTCAATCATGTCTCACTTACTCCCATCTCAAGTACCCAAGACTGCTCCTCCAAATGTCCAAACAAATAAGAGGATCCCTAAAAAGACTGTTAAACCTAACATGCAAGTTCTTTTACCTCGGCAGTCGGTTAATGTAAAAGAACCACCTTCATCATCTCTATCCTCCTCTTCGTCTACCGGATTCTACACCGAAATCCTTCATCAACTTATCCAATCTTCATCCATAACCCTTCCTCCGATTAAACCTTATAACCCTAAAGGAGTTAAACCTACCTGGTTTAACTCTGATCTGATTTGTGCTTACCACCGTGCACCCGGGTCATGATACTGAGGGATGTAAAGCTCTTCAAGCCGTTGTCAAGAACCTTCTGGAAGAAAGTGACCTTTTGCTGGAGGAGGAGGAACAGGTACCTCCTGTCATCTTAGCCCCATCTGAGCCTCAACGATCCACTCAGACCTCTAGTGGTCCCACTCCACTTGATCTTCCTCCTTCTCAAATTGACACAATCCATATCGCCACTAGAACCCAACACTATGATAACCCATCTTCATCTTCAGCATCTCGACCACGGGTTGTCATTTCTGCAGCCCCTGAAGGCGTTTCTCCTTCCTCATCAGCCCCACGACCCAGGGTCTCTATTCGTGCTGCACCTCGGGCTCAAGTTCCCGTGTCTGTTGAGGAGAGTGTTATGAAACAACTCACCCAGGCTCCGGTCAAAATGTCTCTTTTTGACCTCATCCAATCCTCTCCACAACATCGCCAGGCTCTAATCGATAATCTGCGTCGCATCGCAGTGAATTCAGATGAGCCCCAGCCCTACGAGTTGGTTGTTGGATTGAATAGACTATCAACCACCATTTCTTTTGAAGATTCAGAAATTCCTTCTCTTTCTTCCGAGGATTTGGAGGCTCCCCTCTTTATCACAGTCCAAATCAATAACACTACCTTAAAACGTGTTATGATCGATAGTGGAGCTGCACTCAACGTCATCTCCTCGCACACGTTTGAGCAACTTAAGTTACCAAAGAATGTAGTGTCACCCCCGCCTTTCGCCCTTCGATCATTTAACGATCAGCTAGCAGTTACTTTAGGAACTGTGGTCTTACCCATTCGAGTAGGTAAGAAGCTGCTTCATGAACTCTTCTACATTGTCGAAGGAAAATTCCACTATAATATGATCCTCGGACGCTCCTGGATTTGCGCAATGCATTGTGTCCCATCCACCCTCCATCGATGCCTAAAATATCAATATGAGGGCAAAATATATACTCATCCAGGAGATCCTTTTCCTTCCGCACAATGCGACATGACCACAAGATCTGCCCCTTTAAAAGAAAATGCATGTTCTCCTGACGGGGCCTCATCTTCTTCCATACCTGCAACCAAACTACCGGATTTACAAAATCTAGAAGAGACATTGCAGCGTTTCTCACTAGGAGAGCTTCCTCTCTTTTCTTTTGATGCCCATCTCAAACCTAATGAGTATGGTAGACCAGACAAACAACCTGAATATCAACCAGGTCTCGGTCGCATCGTCACCATTGGTCTGCCTAATCAACAGACTAATTTCATCTACGGTGGTCTTGATACGCCTCACTATCACCCAGATTCTCCTCCTAGGACCAAACCTTACTCAACAGGGTTTGATTATCTACAGAATCCCACGTTTGCAAAAACTTATCTATATCGATGCGCGTGGAAAGGTTTTGGCCTGGGAAAATATGAACAAGGTATACATGACCTCAAATCCATTCCTACTCTCATGCCACATCAGAAATTTGGTTTAGGATTTAAACCTCTTTCAAAAGCCACCATCACTATTCTCAATGAGCCTCTTCCTACTGAAGAACCATCTTCCCCCACTAAGTCAGAAGCATCACTTGATGTGGACGATGACATTTCCATCCCACCTAACTTTTTTTTTTTTGATCAATACCATTTCCTTAGGGCCGTTAGCCTATGAGACTAACAATCGGTCCGCTTCTATACCATTAATCTTCCCTGACATAGTTGGAGACGACTCTCCTACTATCAACACTATCCACTGTGCGGATGATGATTCCGTCCTCACCTATCTGGGAGCAGAGGATTCTTATCTTCCCAAGACTATTCCTTCTGACACGTCTACCCTTCTCAACGAAGCCACTATCGACCTTAATATAGGGACTTCTGAAGACCCTCGCATCATTAAGGTCGGCCAATCCCTTAATCCACAGGAATTAGGGGACTTTACCACTTTTCTTTCCAAACATCGTCAAGCCTTTGCTTGGTCATATGAGGATATGCCAGGACTCGATCCCGATATTGTGGTCCACAATATCGTTACTCTTCCCAACATCAAGCCAGTTAAACAAAAATTACGTAAAATGCACCCTAGAGTAGCCCTTCTTGTTAAAGAAGAATTACAGCGCTTGCTCTCGGCTAACTTCATCCAACCCATCGATTATCCACAATGGGTGTCCAATGTAGTACCAGTAACTAAGGCTACTGGGAAAATTTGAATTTGTACCGACTTCCGGGATCTTAATCTTGCCTGTCCAAAAGATGATTTTCCTCTACCTAATATCGACCAACTCGTAGATTTAACTGCGGGTCATGAGATGCTTTCTCTTATGGATGGTTTCTCTGGATATAATCAAATTCTCATCGCACCAGAAGACCAACATAAGACTTCCTTCATAACTCCTTGGGGGACCTTTTGCTATCGTGTCATGCCTTTTGGTCTTAAGAACGCAGGAGCAACCTATCAACGAGCAATGACCTACATCTTCCATGATCTCTTGCACAAAACTGTGGAAGATTACGTTGACGATCTCCTCGGTAAATCCAAACGTCGTCAGGATCATCTTTTCATCCTTGCACCTCTCTTTGAGAGGCTTATCCGCTTTTGTCTTCGTCTAAATCCATCTAAGTGCGTGTTTGGCGTTCTCACTGGTAAACTTTTAGGTTTTATCATTTCCATCAGGGGTATTGAAGTGGACCCCGCAAAAATAAAAGCCATCCTTGAGATGCCTCCCCGCCTAACTTGAAGCAACTCCGCAGTCTCCAAGGACGTCTTCAATCGGTGCGTCGTTTTATCTCCCAATTGTCGGACCGTTGTCAACCTTTTCACCATCTCCTCCGTAAGAATGTTCATTTTGAATGGGATGAGCATTGCCAAAAGGCCTTTGATGATCTCAAAGCTTATCTTCTTTCTCCACCCGTGCTTACACCTCCACGCGAGGGGGAGCCTTTCTATCTTTATATCTCTGTGACTGACCATGCTCTGGGAGCCATGATCTCGCATCGGGACACTTGTGGTAAAGAACAAGCTGTCTATTACATCAGTCGCACCCTCCATGAGTATGAGACACGTTACTCCGAAGCTGAAAAACTATGTTGTGCTCTCTTCTTCGCAACTTCTAAGCTTCGTCATTATCTCCTTAATCATAAAACTTACATTGTCACAAGTGTCAATCCCCTCAAGACAATTCATGCAAAGCCTTATCATAATGATCGTATCACTCGTTGGCTTATGCTCATGACAGAATTTGACCTCGAGTTTATCCCGCAAAAGGCTATCAAGGGTCAGGTTATTGCAGATCAATTAGCTGATGCTCCTCTTCCGGACACTCAAGACCCCCTTGCTCAATTCCCCGATGAATATATCCAACAAATTGATTTTGGTCTATCTCCATTTAAAGTAAAGCTCTTCTTTGATGGATCCAAATGCCAGCAAGGGGGAGGTGCGGGTTTCGTGATGATTCCTCCTTGGGGTACGCCTATCCCAGTCGCACACAAATTAAACTTTGAGTGCACCAATAATATGGCTGAGTACGAAGCTCTTGTCTTAGGTCTTCAAAATGCCATTAATCTCGGCGCTCATCATATTGACATCTTCGGTGATTCTGAACTCATCGTTAATCAAGTCACGGGTGTCTATCAATGCAAGAATGATATCCTTCAAAAATATCGTGACATCGTTCTTGCTCAACTCCAATCTTTCGATAAGTTCACCATCCAAGCCATTCCTCGCACTGCAAATCGATTCGCAGATACAATGGCCTCATTAGCCTCACTTATCCCGCCTTTTACCGAAGACTCGCGTCTTTATGTGGCTGTGCAACGATTAGATCAACCATCTCATCTTGAGCAACTAACTTCGATCAATGTTGTCACAACCCATACTCAGGATGAGTGGTATCAACAGATAATTGATTATCTATCTCATTCGGTGCTTCCAGATCTGACTTCCAATGGTAGAAGATCTTTTATCCAACGCGCTAATCGCTATACTATCCTAGGCGGGATTCTTTACAAACGTGGCCTTGATGGTATTTTGCTTCGATGCCTCAAAGCCCATGAATCATCTAAGGCTATCCAGGAGGTCCACGACGGTATCTGTGGTGGACATTTTAGTGGCTTAGCTGTAGCTAAGCGCATCTTACGTCTGGGATATTATTGGCCTTCTCTTAATCAAGATTGTTGTGAATACACTAAGAAGTGCGTCAAGTGTCAACAACATTCCAATCTCACGCACATCCCTAGTCAGGCTTTGCAACCTGCGGCGGATTTGTGGCCTTTTTCGCAGTGGGGTCTTGATCTTATTGGTCTCATCAATCCCCGTTCTTCACAGCGTCATCATTCTATCATTACTGCCACTGAGTACTTTACTAAGTGGGTAGAAGCTATCCCTCTTTCTTCAATAAAGGCTAAACCCATAGTTGATTTCGTCTATCAACACATCATTTGTCGCTTTGGCGTTCCACACAAGCTAATCACAGATAATGGTAAGTCTTTCAAGAACGCTGATTTGCAGAATCTCTGCAACGCTTTCAATATCAAGCTCAGTTTTTCTTCTCCATACTATCCTCAAGCTAATGGTCAGGCCGAAGCATCCAATAAAACTTTGCGTAATATCCTCGCAAAGGTAACTAGTCGAGCTGGTAGGGATTGGCATTTACATATCCCTTTTGCTCTCTGGGCTTATCGGACTAGCATTCGTACTCCTACTGGTGCTACTCCTTTCTCTCTCATCTATGGGTCTGAGGCTGTCCTTCCTTTGGAAGTCCAAATCCCATCTCTCCGTGTTTCTCTCAGAGAATTTGTCTCCGATGAGGATTATCGTCAAAATCGTCTAGCACAACTTGAATTATTAGATGAGCGGCGTCTCAACGCTCTTGAGCATCATCAGGTCTATCTTGAGCGTGTCAAACGTGCTTATAACAAGCATTTGCAGCATCGTGACTTCAAAATTGGTGACCTTGTTCTTAAGGAAAATCAAAATGTCACTACACTTGAAAGAAGTCAACGTGGTAAGTTTGCTCCCAACTGGATGGGCCCGTACATTATCACTCATAAATATGGGTCTGGGGCTTATCGTTTATCTTCCATGGATGGTATACCTGAAGCGGAACCTCTTAATGCCTTGCATCTACGGCCCTTCTATTGTTAAAATCTATCTTACACACATCTAGTCGCAACACAGATCTTTCATCCGTCCTAATAACCAGTCATCTACTTTCGTGGTGATTCGAAATTGTGTGGTTCTCCGCCTATTGCCTCGTTTACCTTAAATATGAGTATCGCGGCTCTACTCATTGCACGTTTCTTTTGGATATGTTCCTCCTCATGGTAGGAATACCTTAATCACCACTTCATCTGTCCCAAGTACTTATCTTAATCGGATCTACTCGGGGCATGAGTGCATGTTCTTCTTTGTTCTCCTCCCCTCCATCTGATCTATCTAGGTCTAAACTCAGCTTCTTCCAAGAAGAGTTTCAAAAAAAAAAAAAAAAAAGGATGCTATCCAAAAGATAGACTGATCCTTTGAAGGACAGCTATCCATACATTATCAAGTGAATCAAAAAGAAAATAGACCATGCCCTTGAAGGATGGCTATTATCAAAAATTCTAAAAATATAGACCATACCCTCGAAGGATGGCTATCATTAAAATTCAAAATACAGACCGCTCCCTTGAAGGACGGCTGTTTCTCAAAGAAATATTCAAGGCTTCTTGTAATTAATCAGCCTTCCAGTCAGTTTATACACTTTTTAGCATCACTGAAAGACTTCCCGCATCGATCAGTCTTTCCATATCAAGCAAACTTCCCGCATTGATCAGTTTGCTTTTCTGCCAAAATCATGAAGCTGAGATTTAGGACCTTTTGTCAATCATATGGAGAATCCTGTTTCCTACTATGGACATGTATTCTGTCCCTTGTAAGTTCCGACAAGATACTTACTTTTCTTTCCGTTTCTATCCTAGATCTGGTTTGCGACTAGTTAGTGTCAGGTTTATTTTAATCTTATATAGGGCCTTGTATGCTTGGTCTTTCGATTTCCTATCTGGATCTTATCTATGGTCGGTTGGAAGTCCGACTTATCATTTTTCTCCTTCTCCGAGTATCTTCTCTTCTAAGTCACGGTTGTTTCCATTTACATCTTTGGCTCTTGCAAGGAGTATTTCCCATTTCTTTGTCTTGCATCTAGTTAAATTGACATTTCACATGTTAATTCAATCAAAATTTATCTTCTATCAAAATTCATCTTATCTATCAAAACATCTATCTGTATTCATTTCTCATTAAAATTACATCCATACATCAAACACATCTATCTATCTATCCATCAAAATATTTAAAAACATGTACATCTAAGTTACATCACATCCATCTATCAAAGTTATATCCATATATCAATCTATCTAATCACATCTATTTCTATCATCTATCAGTCTATATCTATCCAACCACATCTATTTTATCCTCTATCAAGTCTATATCTATATCCATCTATCCATGTATATCAAAATTAAAAGCATGAGTACAATCATATAACAAATAACATGATGAATCTATATATACATGGGTGTCTGTACAAAAATGGGTGGCTTTCAATCAAGCCATCTATACAATGCCTTCCAATCGAGGCTACATCACTATACAGATACAAAATCTATCAATCTCTATATAGTAAAGTCCGACGCATGGAGGACACTATCTCCTCCACCCTCCTCTGCACCTGGCTGTCTCTCCTGGCCGCCGCCTATCGAGCTCGATGCACCTGCTGCTGGAGGTCTCGGCCCACCTCGATCTCTCCCAGTACTCCCTCCACCTGAGGCTCCGCTCGCTGTAGCCGTCGCTGCTCTCCTCCTCGCCCCGTACCGAGGCACATCTGGGGCATGCTGCGCTAGGGCATCCTCATAGTATCTCACCTCAGCGAGGAGAGACTGGTATGTGCTCAGGCTCACAGTACCCGGTGCTCGTAACGATGCTGCTGGTGCTGCTGGGGCTGCTGGCGCTGCTGGTGGTGCCCCTCCTAGGGTCGTGCCCTGTGTACCAGGACTCTGACGTGGCACCGGTCTCTCCATATTTGGCCCTGAGGGCCTCCCTATGCCGAAGGTAGCGATCCCTCTGCTGGATCGCTATGTCTCGCTCCTGGCGAGCGGTGTCTCTCTCCACAATCAGGGCATCCCTCTCCTCTGTCAAAGCCCTGATCTCCTCCAGAGCTACCTGATGTGTCTGTGTAAGGGTGGCATGCTTTGTACCTCGGTGGCATCCAAAGCATAAGCAGCTATGTCCTCCTCGTCAGCATCTATAGATGGCGGGAGATGTCGTGGAAGCTCTGTGTCGTACCATGCTGCGTAGCCCTCATCCACCCCTGCGTCATCATCACTGTCTCGTAGAGGGTGGGGCCTCTCTCAATGGGTCTGCCGGGATCAAAATCGGCAAATCCGTCTCCCTGCTATCCCGCCTATATGGCGTGTAGGTGGTCGGCACTGTCTGTACTAGGCCGAACTGTCTCAGTATCCGCATGAACGGGACTCGCTCCCACATATCCGGCCTACGGCCCCTAACCACCCGGCTCCGTCTCAGTGCTACCAAGTGGGCATCCTGACCAGCCCATGTCGGAAATGCCCGATACGGCCTCCAGATAACCTGATCTGGTGTCAGCGTCCTGAAACGCTCAGAGTACCACTCGGCTGATCTACCTGTATCCCCTGCGGCCATGTCAGCCCGCCATCTCCGAAATCCATAATCAATCCCTCCCACTCCTGCTGGCATCCAAGGAAGCCCGGATGGCCTGATCACCGCTATGTGCTCATATGCCCAGCAATGGAGCACAAAACTGACGTCAATCCCTGTCCTCCGGCCAGTGGTGTACATCCATAGCTCATGATATATCTGAGCTATCAGGGCATCGGCGAAGGCAAAACTCGTCTGCATCTTGCGCAGATGTCGCAAACACAGTCTAACAGTAACAATGGGAATCTCCCACCTCCTGAATCTGGCAGGGCAAAATAGGATATAGCCATCTGAATCAGCACTATCCGTCTGCTCCGAGGGCTATCTCGCCTCAGACTTGTGAGGCTATCCTCACTGGCCCGGACACTATCTCTGAGTCATCTGCCCTATCTCTGTATAACCGACCTAGGGCCCTCTGCTGCTGCTCCCGGGGTGTGATCTCAATCGGGTCCCCAGCGATCGGCAATCTCAGGATCCTGAATATATCCTCATGGGTGATAGTCATCTCACCCGTCCTGAACCAAAAAGTGCACGTGTGGCTGTCCCACCGTCGCACTAGTGCCCGCATGAGCTCCACATCTCGTGGCACTCGTCTGTAATACCGGAAACCCCCGAGCCCGGCTAGCTCTAAATGCCAATCTGCATCAGTCACATCAGGGAGAATAGTCTCCAATAACTCAGGAATGGCATCCCTCATATGAAGAGCCTCTCGTGCCTGCATCCACGACATCAAAAACATAATTAGTCTCTTATTTCCCCAAATCACATCCTCCAAAACAACAATCGGCGTCGATTTGGTAAAAGCGACGTCGTTCATTTAAGTCGGCGCCGATTAATACCAATCGACGCCGATCTAACAGCAATCGACGCCGATTACAACAATCGGCGCCGACTGCCTGTCCGGACATACACCGGACCCTGGCCTCCCATGCAAAAAAAATCAAACGAAAAAAAAAAAGAACAATGGGTTCAAGAATGACCACTTACCCCAGGTCGTGTCCTCCTGCGCTTCTGACCGCTCCCAGAGGCTTCCATGGTGCTCAAATCAAAAATCTGGCTTTCTCTGAATCAATCGTCACGTTGAAAATAAATCGTTTACGTTTTCCGTTCGTATATTTATATGTGCCTGGATTGGTCGGCGCCGATTTTGTGGGTCGACGCCGTTTGTTTTAGTCGTCGCCGATTAGTTTGGTCGCCGCCGATTTTCCATATCTGTTTGCCATAGTGTTGATGCTTGGCTTACTTATCTATCTGATCATTGTTGTGTGCTGAATATTGCCTTTTGGCACATCTTTTCGATATCATTGTCTATTTCGAGTTTTGTTCCCTTTGCGTGGGACACTCGTACTTTTTGGCAGCCTAGAGTTAAACGGGTCTGTAGGCACTAACGTCGTTTGCTTTGCAGACCGTCTAGTTGTCCCTACCAATGTGTCTCTCTTTAGATGCTGACCATTTTGCAGTTCTCCTTACACTCATGGGTCTGTAGGCACTAACGTCGTCTCATGAGAAGACCGGCTAGTTTGCCCTACCAATGTGAGTTCCTTAGGTTGCTGCCTTTTATTTATGTGTATGCGTCATCAATGATCAGATCTACTCCAGACATCCGACTGGGGCATCCTGCATTTTTCATCTACCTTTTTCAAACTTGGGATCGTCTGTTCTATCATCCATCCCATCCCAAGTTTGAGGGGGATCACATCATCACAAATTCTTCCCTTCTTCAATCCCTTTGTTTTTGTCTCATAACCTTGCTTATCGCAAGTTACTTGACAAAAAGGGGCAAAATGTAGACACTTAAAATTGGTTACTCAATTTAGTGTCCCTCTCATCCATTTACTTGCTTAGGTAACCTGGGGCACGTTTTACGTCACCAACTATCCCCTTGGGATATTATCCAATTTGTGATTTAATCACTTACTCTAAATTTAATTCACCCCCATCATATCTTACCCATGAGTGATTAAATATTAAATATTTAATTACGCTTCTTCCCATGCATCTTAATCACTTATCTACCCCAAATTTATCCTATCTATGTATCACATCTATTTTTCCGCTTCCCTAAGCGGGATATTTCCCGTATTCGGGGTAATTCTCATCTTTCTTGAAATCGCTCATTTTGGCCATCTCGGGAGTCTATTCCGCGATCGGCGCCGACCCATATGGTCGGCGCCGATTTTCTAGGAGCGGCGCCGATTATAAAAGCAAGTCCAGAACTCAGTTCTAGGGACCGAAAAAGAGACCACGAACGAGCGAAAAAGTGAACAGACGAAAAAAGGAAGCACTTACGCACGAACAGAGAGCGAGAGAGATACAGGTTGTGAGAAAGAGAGATCTTCTTAGCATCAATTGTATCAAATTAGGGCAGATCCTGTCCGAATCAATCCCTGAGAGGAGCACCGTTACTCTGCCCACATCACGTCAACATCGCACACAACCATCTATCATCTGGTGACTCTGTTCCAGTATCTCGCCAACTTCGGCACATCCAGCAGACCACATTCACCTTCTAATTCCCGAATCTTATCGCACAGTCCCTGATTGATCGATCTGCCTTTAGTCGACGCCGATCTCACCCAGTCGACGCCGATTCGTCTCGATCGACGCCGACCACATCAGTCGACGCCGATTCTACCCAGTCGACGCCGATTTCCCTGCAGACAGGTAAAAGGACACAGGTAACACAAATTCAGCATTATTTCATAGTTCCCTGTTTTCTGTATTTTCTGTCTGCTGTTTAGATTCTGTCTTATTATTGCAATCAGAAAATCTAGCTTTTACTTACATCTTTTATCATGTATGCTTCTTTTCTTAATTGAAAACGTGGACTGACATCCGCCGAGGAAGCTTATCGCTTCCCGGACCCACTTCTCGGGCAGTCCACCTAAATATCTTTTAACGTGGTCTTTTTCTGTCAAGCATCGGTGTTTTGCAGGTTACTCGGATCTATTGTGCGAATTGCTCGTGTGCGCCCGTCTTATCTACATCGGCTTCCTCATCCGTCTACATCTTCATCAGGTATCAATTTCATTGGAGTTTTTCAGGGTTTTTGTGTTTAGTTTGGTGCATTAACTTGGACAGGTAACAAGCGCGAAATCCTTGATCTACGTAAGATGCATAATGTGGAGTCAAGCCCGACCTCGACGGTCACCCAAAGAGTGATCTTATGACCGAGTGTTGCACTACATCTCTCGTGTGTATAATGATGCCCTAGGTTTCCTTGTGCAAGTTACACTATGATAGTGGGCTATATCTAGATTGTTCCAAGTATGAAAATGTGTGAGATGGAATAAAATGAAATTCCCCTCCTATGTTATGTATGCAGAGTGATGTAACCCTTGTCCATTGTATGAATGTGTTAGATGAATGCCTTTGAAATGATCTTGTGCCTTGATGCAAGCTTAGGAAATCATATGTAGTGTTTATAGTGCTTGGAACTTGATTTAGAAGAAGTAACTAAGTATATATATGATTCCCTTGTTTGAATTTCATAATTGAAAACTAAAAGGATGACCCAAAGTACTAAAAGATGACCAATAAGTAAAAGAGACCCAAAAGGGTAAGAAAAGGATAGAGAGGGTCAGGAGTGCTTGGGTGCTTCTATCCTAACTAGATGCTATTGTCTGAGGCCATAAATGATAAATCAATCAAGTTCCAAAAAAATCTATGAGGTGTGTAAGACCAGTAAGAATGAAAGAGATAAAGCAAAAAGGACAAAAGGAGTTATTAACCACCAATTTTCTTGTTGAGAAATCATATATACATTAATATTATTTAAGACCTATAAATGTACCCAAGTTCATAGATTTTGTGTCTAAATTTCCCCCACTTTATGTTGTTGAGTGAATGCTTGATAGCATAAAATAGATAGAAGATGCATACCTTATAATCCTATAGAGAAGAGTGTAGCCGATAGCATGTTGAGTGTTAGGGTTAGCACACTGGTTGCACAGATAATATATCAGATCTAAGCATACATGAAAATAAAAGGGGATATTCTACCAAAAGAAATATACAAAACAAGAGACATAAATCAACACTAGATGTAATGTGGTTCACTCAGTGTGGGCTACGTCCACCAAGAAACAAGACAATATATTATCCAAAGCTTTGACAAGATATACAATGAATATTTATAATCTTCTACACCTCTTAGATGTACAGTACTTTCTTTCTCTCAAGCTTTTGTTTCATCATCAATAATTATCTCTCTCACCAAATTTTGCAAGTTCTTCTTAATTCTTGTTAATACTTACTTCTAAACCCTATGTTTCATGCTTATATAGTCATTTATAGACTTAGGGCACTTAACCATGCAATTACAATCAACAAATATACTTTAATGCTAAAAATAGATCTAATTCCCGAGAGTTAATTAAAACATCCTCGCACTGTGTAATCGATGTCGCTTTTCCCTAACCGATGCCGATTCCTCCTTGCTTGACCGATGTCAGTCCTAGGTGACCGATGCCGGTCCCTCCTAACCGATGACTATTACTATGTTTTCCAGAAATTTTCACATTGCATGCTAATATGAAGTAATTGAGCTCCACAACTCAACAATCTCCCACTTGGAGATTAATTATGTACACCATACCTGTACAACGTCATTCTTGGATCCTTCCTTAGCTTTTTTTTTCCTCTTCAAGTCTCAAAATCAAAGACCAACAGAAGTAGACTGTAGCTCCAAATTCTCCTTTGCTAATGGATTAGTTAGCATATCCGTAGGTTCTCGCTCATATGAATCTTTTCCGCATTCAACCTGTCTATCCTCCAATACCTACCATATGAAGTGATACCTCAACTGAATGTGTTTTGTTCTCGAATGAAACATTGAGTTCTTTACCAAATGAATTGCACTCTGACTGTCACTAAACAATTTACAATCATCTTGATCCTTTCCCAACTCTTTCATGAACCTACTCATCCATATCATCTCCTTGCTAGCCTCTCGTATTTGTAACATAGTCCTGTCTCTCGTGGTATACAAAGCCACAAAATTCTACAATCTTTAAATCCACTAACTTCCATCCCATGTACTATGAAAATATATCCAGTAGTGCTCCTCCTACCATCTAGATCTCCAGCCATATCCGAATCAACATAGCCATATAATGAAATATCCGAACCTCCATAGCATAACTGCATGCTAGATGTTCCTTTCAAATACTTGAGTATCCATTGGACTGCTTTCTAATGCTCTTTACTTGGATTGGCCATATATCTACTCACCACTCCCACTTCATGGGTGATGTTTTGTATGGTATGGTACAAACCATAGCATACATGAGACTCCCAACTGCTGAAGCATATGGCACTCGTGTCATGTATTTGACCTCCTCATGTGATGATGGACACTGATCTTTTCTCAATTTGAAGTGTCCAACCATAGGTGTACTAACAGGTTTTGCATTCTGCATCTTGAACCTTTCTAACACCTTGTAGATATAATCTTCCTGAGACAAATACAATTTCTTATTTTTCTTGTCTCTATGTATTTACATACCAAATATTATTTTTGCAGCTCCTAAATCCTTCATAGAAAATGTGTGAGCTAGCTTTCCTTAAGCTCACCAATGTCCTGCATACTAGATCCTACAATATATCATCCACATACAAGAACAAAATAATATAACTCCCATTTTCAAGCTTCTTGAAATAAACACAATGGTCGATTTGCATCTCAAGTAATAATGCTCATGCATAAAACTATCAAACCTCATGTACCATTACCTTGGAGATTTCTTGAGCCCATATAGGCTCTTTTTCAAAGTGCACATAATTTCTCCTTACCATTGACTTCATAAGCAAGTGGCTGCTGCATATAAATCTCTTCATCCAAATCACCATGAAGGAAAGATGTCTTCACATCTAGTTGCTCTAAATGTGAATCTTCTACTGCAACTAAACTCAATACAATATGAATAGAATTCATTTTAACAATAGGAGAAAATATTTCACCAAAGTCAATACCTACTTTTTGTGCAAATCCTTTTACTACAAGCCTTGCCTTGTACCTTTTTTGTCCACCCTCTTCTTCCTTAATCTTGTAAACCCACTTGTTCTGCAATGTCCTCTTACCTATTGACAACTTAACCAAATCCCAAGTCTAGTTCTATTCCAAGGAGTCCATCTCCTCATCCATGCCATGCTCTCAGTGTATGTGGGTCTTATCCTACATTATTTCTTCAAAGCTTCTATGGTTCATCATTATCATCAATAATAAATAAAATAGAGAAGGTGTAAATATTTCTGGAGGTTTATTTATCCTTTGTGACCTTCTCATGGGAGTTTGAGGTACTAGAGGGAAAATCTAGACCTCTTGGACATTTGTATCCAAATCTGACAGTGATCAATGCCAGTCACCTCTAACCGACATCGGTTCTACTAACCGATGCCAGTTTGGATCTTCTGTAACCGATACCGGTTCATATGATGTCGATGTCTCGGGGGTCAACCGACATTGGTTCGTTGTATAACTCGTTAGTAATAATTTTAAATCCAAGAGTTCATTTTCATTCACAAACTTCTCAACCGGTTCATCCTTGGGTACCAAAATTTGATCACTGTAAATTCTCTTTTCATTCCATTCAACATCATGACTCCTAATAATTTTAGAATTCTCTAAATCTTGAAAATAGAAACCTGAAATCACCAGATCCATAACCAATGAAAGTGCATCTCTTGGATTTTGCATCCAACTTTTTCCTATTTTCCCTATCAACATGCACAAAAGCTTTTGAACCAAAAATTTAAGAAAAGAAAGATCTACCTCTTTTCCCATCCAAGCTTCCTTTGGTATTCCTCCATCTAGTGAACTAAAAGGCCCACAATTAATCAAATAAACCACTGTATCAACTACTTCCGCCAAAACCTGTAAGGGCAATCCAAAATGTATCCTCATACTTCTAAAGACGTTCCATGATTATCCTATTCATTATTTTTGCAACACCATTATCATGTTGTGTTCTTGGAACCGTTCTTTCTCTACGTATCTCATTTCGAACAATAATAATTGAAATCCTTACTACAATATTCACCACCATTGTCGGATCTAAGACACTTTAACTTAGAATTCGATTCATTCTGAACAAGGGCTTTCCATCTTTAAAAGTATCAAAAACATCAAATTTATAACGTTTAATACAATAAATCCATACCTTTCTTGTAGCATCATCAATGAAAGTAACATAATACTGGGATCCACCGTGAGAAGCTACCTGAGCTGGTCTCCACACATCTTAGTGTACAAGATCCAATTTATGCTCCTTAGTTGCCCCAACTTTGAGAAATCTCACTCTCTTTTGCTTTCCAAAGACACAATGCTCACAAAAATCAAGTTCTAAATATTTCAAATATGATAACTTATATTTAGCCTTTAAGATCTGTATTCCTTTTTGACTCATATGGCTCAACCGGTTATGCCACATGCATGCATTTGAATTTGAAGTAGATAATGCAGAAAAGGAATTAGTAATACATGTAGATAAATATAATGTTCCTACCTTCTTACCTCTTGCCACAACAAAAGCACCCTTGGTGAATTTCCAAGAGTCTCCTATAAAAGTAACCATGCAACTAGATTCACCTAGTTTCCCTGCAGAAATAAGATTCCTCCTGAGGCTTGGCACATGCCTCACATCTTTCAATACCCATGTATTTCCATTTTGTAATTTTAGATGAACTTCCCCTTTACTAGTAATACTGCAAGGTTCATCATCACCTAAATAAACATGCCCAAAATTGCCATGGACATAATTATTGAAATAACCCTTATTAGGAGTTCATGAAAAGAAGCTCGAATCTAAAACCCACGATTTAATTCTATTATCTAAAGAAATAATAAGAGCATATTACATTACCTTTGATGTAGAAATATTTGTTTCTTTACCTTTGTCTGATTGTTGGTTCTCTTTGTCCTTTGACCAACAATATTTCTTTGCATGTCCTTTCTTTCCACATTTCCAACAAGTAATTCCCTTACTTCTAGATTTAGATCTGCTATCCCTTGAATTTGATTTCCCATTACTCTTACTCTTGGATCTCTCCTTCTGCCTGCCCTTGCTTTCTACATTCAAAGCATTCCCAGATGATGATTCCTTTGTACTCTTCCTGCAAATTTCTTCATTCAATATTATACTAACAACATCATCAAACTTCAAAATATTATTAGCAGATGTTGTATTACTAACAACCATTACCAAGTTATCCCAACTATCAGGCAAAGAACATAAGAATAAAAGTGCTTTCACTTCATCATCAAACAATATATCAACCAATTTTAAATGATTTATAATAGATGAGAAATCATTCAAATGACTAGATGCAGATTCACCTTCATGCATCTCAGAATTAAATAGTTTCTTCATCAAATAAAATTTATTAAAGCACTAGGATTTTCATATAAATTATTAAGAGATTTCATTAACCCTACCGTAGAAGTCTCTTCTGTAATATTGGAAGCCATAGATCTTTGTGAGGCTCAATCTTATAGGCCCCAAAGTCTTTCACAAGAATCTTCCATTCTTCATCAGTCATCTTCATAGGCCTAGACTTCTCATCCAATGGTAAATATAAATCTCTTTGATATAGATAATCCTCAATCTGCATCTTCCATAATTGATAATTTTGAGCCGTCAATTTATCTACCTTGTATTTGTTTTCTTTCGCCATTGTTGTAGCTCCCACTCAATCGAGAAAACCCTCGTGAGTAAATCTTTCAACACAAAAACCCTCAAACAAATCTCTAATACCAGTTGTTGGGGTTAGCACATTGGTTGTACATGAGATAATATATCGATCTAAGTATACATACAAATAAAAGTAGATATTCTACCAGAAGAAATATGCAAAACAAGAGACATAAATCAACACCATATTTAATGTGGTTCACCTAGTGTGGGTTACGCCCACCAAGAAACAAGCCAATCTATTATCCAAATATTTGAAAATATATACAATAAAGATTTACAATCTTCCACACCTCTCAGATGTACAATACTTTCTTTCTCTCAAGATTTTGCTTCATCACCAAGAATTCTCTCTCTCACCAACTTTTGCAAGTTCTTCTTAATTCTTGTTAATACTTACTTCTAAACCCTAGCTTTCATGCTTATATAGTTGTTTATAGACTTATGACACTTAGCCATGTAATTACAATTAATAGATATACTTTAATGTTAAAAATAGATCTAATTCCCGAGAGTTAATTAAAACATCCTCGCACAGGTAACCGATGTCGGTTCTCCCTAACCGATGCCGGTTCCTCCTTTCCTGACCGATGTTGGTCCTAGGTGACCGATGTTGGTCCCTCCTAACCGATGATGGTTATTGTGTTTTCAAAAATGTTTCACATTGCATACTAATCTGAAGTAATTGAGCTCCACAACTCAAAATTAAGTGGACAAATGAAGCATGAAGTGATCGTAATGTGAAGTGCGGAAACTAGGAAAGGGTAGTAGACCCTAGGGGTGAAGCATATGCATAGTAGTGTGTCTGCTTAGAGTTTGTGCTTGCTTATGCGATATGTGTTGGTGGTCATTTTGAGCCCTCCATAGCTGATTTATCTAGAGGAATACCATGTACCACCTAAGGACCCAAATTTGAATATATCATCTTGTCACTAATGGATTTTTAAATCTCCATGACCATCCCTTCCCATGAAACTCAACAAATTAAAGGATGGACATGACTATTCAACTTTAAGGAAGCCATAATGCATCAATTGGATATTCTATGGAATAGAGAACTCAACGCTTCACGGATTGCAATGTTAGATAAAAGTAAGAGGGGATGCCGCATATCACTAATCATAATAGATAATAAAAATGATTGTGTAACAAAATCCGTGGCACTTTGGAATAATGTTCGGTGGGTTTAACAAGGAATTCAGGATCTGCGTATTCCAAAAATGCTACGGGACACTCAAAAACTTCGCCAAAGGGCCACATAACACTAGAAAATGATTGAAAGTCTGTGGTGAAGGAATAATACAATTAAAAACCGTGTGACCACTCCGTTGATTCCAAAATCTATGGGACACTTAAAAAAGGAATATATTTTATCAACACCTTTCGTGGGTTTTCAATTAATGCAATATAAATTAAGAGACGATTACTATGTTATCCAAAAGTAAATTCAGCTATGAAAAAGTAATTTTTGAGCTAACAAATGAAATAAAAAGAATCATATGTATATACTAAGAACAAAATGGGGATTCTATAGGGGCCCCAACCCTTAAAATTCACATAGCTTATAGTATGCATATACAAAAATAGGAGGTTCTTGCAAAAGAGGTACATTATCAATTGATGGTTACACATTCCTTTACAAAAGCAAGAATCCGATTCAAGTAGCTTCTTCTTCCTAGACTCAAATTCCTTGCGGTCTTCAACCCCATAAATGTACTGGATGTCCCCTGCAAGGTCACAAGACATGCCCATTTCCATGAGGTCTGAAATATATTCTATGGGACCTTATAATAGTATGATTAATTCCAATTTTATCTTGCAAGAGAAAACCCATTCAAGAAGGTTTGACCCACCTTTAAGGTAAGCCTTGGTACCCCATTGGGTAACATATTTTGGATTTGAAGATGACCCATGAACATTCGTTGGTGCCATAGGGGTAGATTTAGGTTCATCCACGAAATAGGATGACTTACATAAGATGGATTAAGTGTGCCCCATCCGTGTCTCCTCATGGATGGTAGCCACACTTTAGGGGCTTTCCCTAAGAAGATTTCACAGGTACTTTCTCAAGACGAGCAAGTATTTTCTCCATCGTGGCTATTTTATAGGAAATCAAAGAGATATCTTCCACATGATCATCAATAGATGTTGCATCATTGATATGAATTAATTTCTCCACCAATTATTTATTGAAGAATAACAAAGATATATCAATGATGTTCTTGTTGATAGAAGACTTGCGATGAAGCCAAAAATTCTTAAAGAGTTACAAGTTTTTCGATCCTCTACACGGAATATATAATAATACAAAACCTGAAAGATGGAAAAGAAAGTAGTCATCTTGATAAGCTTCCGTATCAGTGCTACCCTAAACGTGCGAGATAGATGTTAGCGGCCCATCGGGCCTCCACTTGATCTTCAATCTTGAACAAAATTCTTATAAAAGCCTCATCAAGACCAAAAAGGTCGAAGAATGAGTGCAAATTCTCTGAAGAAATTTCCTTCAAGTTGGTTCCTAATGCCACATCGCCATTTGCCGAGAAGGACACACTAATTCCATTTTCACTTAGAATTCTTGAAGGAAGATGCAATTTTATGAGAGAACAATGTGAACTTATAAGAGGATGAAGTTTGGGAGTAATTATGTGAGGTATCATTTTAGAATTGAATGCGAAATCAATTACGAAAAATCACATAGGTATGAAGCAGGTTGATATGTTCGAAAAGGTGGTTTTCAGTTTGAAGTGGCAATTCACACAAAGAAAACATCAAACACGAGGGAATATAAATGATTATCTATTTTGCAAAGCATATTCCCAAAAAGAGCAAGTGTCAAATCAATTAAAAATAATGACATGTGGAAATAAACGGTTTGTGATGAGGCACATGAATGATGGTGACAACATGAATAGGACAAAAAGGGATTAAATAATAAAAGTAAAAAATCCCACATACATCCATGTCAACATCTATAAGTAGAATCAAATTAAGGAATGAAAAAGGTATCTTCACTGTTGTAAAATATTTTCCAAAAATGGAGCCCGTTTAACACTTTGCGTTTTCTGGGATGGTTTGTTAAAGTTTTTTTTGGGGGAAATTGGGTTGTGAAAAGAGATGAAATTATATAAGTATGGTCTTTCCTCGTAGTAAAAGTAATTAAATTTTGGTATTTAGATTAAAGGGGCTTAGTCTTTCAAATTCTAAAAATGTTAGATATGTAATTGTGAATATTGTATGTTTCCATCGTGAAATGCATACCGATCTCGTTTCCAAAATTTTTGTGTCAAGTTGGTTACAAGTGTATATCCATTGATAGGCTTTGATAGAATTCATTTTATGTTCCCTTGTTAAGAAATTCAAGAGTCGAATAAAGTATGTCCGCTTTGAGTTTTAAATTTTGTCTTCTGGGTTCTACGTTATAAAATTGGTCGTTAATGAGTGATATTCTTTTTACGCAGCCTTGTGTTTACTATTTATCTTTTTCATACACTAGATCCATCTTTGATGTTTGTGCTTTGGTCATTAATTTTGATATTGTGTTGTGATATTTCCCTCTACAATATTGGACCAAGTTGTAAAATCCTTGTTCAAACATTTTGTATTGATAGATTTTTGTAATCCTTTGAGTGTATCTTAGGCATATGAGGGATGAAGTAGTAAACACTTTGTTAGAATGCTTGCATAAGTTCTTGTGCTAGGTATTTTAGATATTGTATTGAATCCTTTGCATCTATTGAGATTAAATGAATGCAAATAGTTCTTAGTTGAGATTGTCATTGATTGATCCAGTTTTATGAATTTTCCATGATTACAAGATACTTATAGTGTTAAATGTTGTGTCATAATGAACTTATTTACCTATAATTCCCCCTTTTGAAGTCATAATTACTATAACTGATCACATCCCCATTTTAAAGCGTCCATTTGTTCCATTTTACCACCTAATTTCTCTAAACATCACTGAAGGTGTCTTTTTAGCCTTAATTCCATTACTAAGAGAATGCAAGAGCAATTGAACTTAACTGTCTTTAGTAACCTGCTTCTAGTGTGATAAGCATATGTAATACTTTGTGTGACAACTTGTGAGAGTGAAATATTGTGTCCTTGGACATGTTTGTCCTAGATCAATCCATCATTTGAAAAGAAATTGGAGGGAATAAAAACTCCATCTCCCCCTTTACATTTCAAGTTACACCACGGGTCCTCTCACCCTAGTTCAAGGAAAGAACAAAAGTAGTAGGAAAAGGTCATCTCCTTTGTACGTTCCCCTCAATCATCCCAAGGATTGATCCCTAAGGAATGTGTTAGAACCTTCCCCGGATACAAAATTACATATCACCCAGATCTATCACCACTCCTAAGAAAATCCCCCACTTTCTTAGAGAGAATTATCACAACCTAATAGGGGTGTATATTTAAGGACCAAGAAGATTCTTCTTGTTGTATATAAGGATGGACCTAAGAAAGAAGAGATATAAAATATTCAAAGTCCCATATATGAAAAATCAGAGTAATGTATGTATAAGTAAGTAAAAAGTGTGTAAAGGAAAGAGTACACTGATGTGTAAGAGAGTATGAGATAGAAAATTGTTTTGTTGTGCTTTAGAGATATTGCTGGATTTGAATTCCTTGTTGCCGATGACAAGGTTTTTAGGTAATCTCACGTAAAGAGCGAGTTTTTTGGGAGATCTCATTTCAAGAGTGAGTTTTTCGGGTGATCTCACGCCAAGAGCGAGTTTTTTTGGTGATCTCACACTAAGAGAAGAGTGTTGGGCATATAGGTATATTTTCCTCTCTTTCAATAAAACATCCAAAATAAGTGCCCACTACAGATGGCATGTTCTAATTTGTTGATATATAAAATTATACTTTTGAAACTTATAAAACCATACAATTGTTGTTCCTACTTCCAATTTACTTGAAAATGAAAATTACTGAAACCTAGTGGATGAATTTTAGTGCTTGGAACTACTTGTAATAAATAAAATGAATAATTCAACACACAACAGAATATTTTTATCTTGGAAACCCCCAGATTGAGGGAAAACTAGTTGGGAAGGGAAATTTCTCTTTCTTCCAAGTAATATATTGGCCAATTATAATGATTACATATTACAATAAGGTAAAGGAAAATAACAATGTTACTTCCACCCTCTCTTCTTACTTGCTCTGTTTCATACACCTTGCTTCTACGAATCAATTCTAGCATAAATGGTTTCTTGCTCACTTCTCCCATCAATTATTTATAAATTCAACATGCCCCTATTTTATTTATAGCTTACTTTTGATGTCCTCATGTGCATTGGAGAATAGGAAGATTCATCGAAGGAAGAGACACAACCAAAATGTTCCAGATATGTAATTTTTTGTTGTTGTTTTTTGTTTTATATAGTGATGGACCGTTGGTGATGAAGAGGGGTGGACACAACCACCCATTTCTACGTAGGGGAAGTTATGCAACCATTGTGGTGGTTACACAACCATCACTCTGTAGAAAGTGGTAGTTATGTAATTTTACATTTTTATCCTTCTTTTTCTTATTTTTCCTTTTGATTCTGGTTGCTATGATGAAGTAGTGTTTTCTTGGATCCCTATGGATCACACCTCCCCTGCTCAGGAGGATTTTGGTCCCATAAAATCTTAGTGGGGATTAGATGAGGAAATAATTCCCTCACTTTATCCTTTGAGTACCACCAGGCCTACCTTGGTGTCTTCCCCTTGAGTCCAACATGCTAAGACTCTGTGGAACTCTCCTTATTTCCCGATATTCGATACATCACTACATCCTCCTCTAACTCACCTCATGAATCCAAGATGTAATCCTCTATGGAAGGTAAAAAATGACATTCTTCTTCTTCATCAAGCATAGATGGATCATATAGGTGTAAGTTATCATAATTTACTACTGATTACATCCACATGAAATGTGGAAAATCAAGTCTGAAGGCATTTTCTCCAACCTGATCTAGTATAAGGAAGGGTTCATACCGTAGTGGCTTGAGTTTCCTTGCTTGAATTTATAGTATTTCCTTGTTCAAGTACAACAAAAATTGTCTCCAACATGAATTTTGCACTCTCTACGATGATGTTGGTGCCTAGCCTTGTACTTGGCTTGAGACTTCTCCAATTGTTCTTTTACCTTGAGATGGATTTTTCAGATCCTCTCAATGAAATTCACTGCTCTAGTTACTTTTGAATCATGTATCTCTCCTCTTCCTTCTGACCAACTACATTGTCCATTGGATTGGTGGATAGATATCCCAAACATGTTTCAAAAGGTGACTGCATAGTGGATGTATGTACAACCCTGTTGTAGGAATTTTGAATGTAGGCTAAAGACTCAGCCCAAGTCTGTGGATATTGCTATTTTACCCTCTAATTAGTTGTACCAAAGTCCTATTCACTACCTCTATTTTCCCATCCATTTGGGGATGGAAGGCCATGCTTCACTATAACCTAGTGTCCATCTTATCTAAAAAATTAGTCCAAAATTTCCCAAGAACCTCAAATATCTGTCAGAAACAATAGACTTTGGCAAACCAAAATGCACACATACATTAACAAAGAAAAGTTCAGCTGCCTCACATCCTTTTATTGCCTTTTTACATGCCATAAGAACACACATTTTTATAAATATATCTACAAGAACATATATATAATCATGGCCATGTTTATACGTAGGTAGTCCTCCTACAAAATCCATAGAGATATCCTCCCATATTCAAGTAAGGATTGGTAAAGGCATATAAAAACCTTCCTTCCTAATTTTAGGATTTTTCTTATACAACAAAGTTTACATCCTCTTATGACTTTAGATACTCCTCTTCCATATTGGGCCAATATACATACCTTTATAAGTGGGCCATGGTCTTTGAAACACCAAAATTTCCTAATACTTTTGAGGTATGTGCTTCCCTCATCAATAGAAGACTTTTTTATTTTGGCACAATAAGCTTCCCGATCGGTAAAGTAATCCATATTTGAGATAAAAATCATCAATACCTGTCTTTTCAGCCCCTTTGGATTGTAACTATTGATGTCACCCCAAAATATTTTTCTTGAGCATACGCCTCTCCATAAGCTTCCTTCGTGAAGGGCTCAAAATGAGAGATAATGGCGAACCTAGATATATTATCCTGTGTGGGTTACCTAGACAACATGTTTGCAACCAAATTTTTGCTACCTTTCTTGTATTTGATTACCAAATAGAACTGATGAAGGAACCCCATCCACTTGTAATTCCTCGCTCTGCTACAATTTAGATTGTGCTTGCAAATATTGGAGAGGTTTGTGGTCGGTGAGAACAATAGTTTCTTTACCCAACAAACAATTTTTCCATTTCTTTATTGCCTAAACTATCGTGCATAAATTTCCTTATCATCTACCTTTTTGAATATCCCTTAACCGATAAATGGAAATTTCAGAATGATAGCATACTATCTTACCTCCATATAACAACACTGCTCCCATGATGTAATCATTGAATTCATTTCTACTTCAAAGGGCTGCTGCAAATTAGGAAGAGAAAGTATTGGAGCATGACTAATTTTTTATTTCAATAACTCAAAATTCTGATCTTGTTCCTTACCCCAGTCAAAACCCTTACTCTTTATGGCCATTGTGTGTAGAGGTGCTACAATAGCGAAGAATTATGGAATGAAATTCTCGTGTATTATCGCTCCCACATAAATCCTAGTCTCTGTGACTCATGTTGGTGTTGGCCACAGTTGGTGATGGCTTCCACCTTCTTTGGATCCACTTGTATCTCTCCTCCTCCAACTACATGCCCAAGATAGACAAGTGATTTGTTTGAAAATTCACACTTCTTCATGTTACACAACATCTGTTTCTCCTTGAGAACTTGTAAGACTTGATGAAAATGTGTTAGATGTTCCTCCCATGTGGCACTAAAAATCATAATATCATCAAAATATACAATGAAACATGTATCCGAACTCCCAAAATACATCATTCATCAATCTCATAAATGTAGTGGGTGCATTACATAAACCAAATGGAAGTACTAACCACTCATATAAACTGCTTTTTTTGTTTTGAAGGCAGTCTTTGATATATCCTCCTTCCTCCTCCTCCTAACTTGGCGATAACCAAACTTGAGATCCAACTTTGTGAAGAACCTTACATATGTTGAAGTTGGTCTAAGAGATCATCTATGCGTGGTCCGAGTGGTATATATATTCTTTATGGTAGTCTTATTTAAATCACGGTAGTCAATTTACATTCTCTAAGACCCATACTTCTTTGACACCATCACAATAGGTGAACCACATGGTAAGGTGCTTGGGCGTATTACTCTTTAGTCTAATAGCTCCTAGAGTTGTTTCTTTACCTCTATACTATCCATTAAGGATTTCCTATACAACTTGATATTTGGTAGAGGGGACTCTAGCAACAGCTAAATCTCATGCTCTACCTCTTGTTTTGGTGGTAACCCATTGGGAGTTTGGAACAATTCCTGAAGAGACTAAATTATGCTATCCAAATCCTTCATCCTTTTGTTAGAAACATGTGAAATTTCTACCCCATCTTGTTTATTTTTCAATAAAAGTAAACAAAACTGATTATGATTTTTCTAAATTAGCCTCTTTGCTTGGTTATCACTTACCATGGCAAGTTTTTGGCTTATGTTGGTGTGCCCGGATGTTGTAACTAACTCCATCCTTGACCCATCTATATCGGTTCTCCCTTCTCATGAATATAGCATCCCTGATATATAAGTAAGGACTCCCAAAAACAACATCAAATGCATTAAGTGAAACTACATCAACTTATAATACATCTATATATTGAGAATTGATCACAAACTTGAACTTACGTCTTTGTCTTACCTAAATTTATACACCCTTCTTGCCCATCCCAAAGGATAAAGATGTGGATGCTTATAATTTTTAAGAGAAATCTTCTTTACAACCACATAAGAAATAAAATTAGATTGAGAAACAATATGAACCAAAGCATTTACCTTAGGCCTCTTTATTTGTATTTTGATTTGAAATAACTTACTCATTTCTTCCTCTTGTTCTTGGTTGTCCATGTTGGTGGACGTACACCCCCATCACTCATCTACATCAGGATCATTCTCTATCTCTACATCCCTATATTTCTTCCTCTTGTTCTTGGCTGTCCATGTTGGTGGCCGTACACCCCATCACTTGTCTACATGAGAATCATTCTCTATCTCCACATCCCCATATTTCTTTACAACTATCATGGAAATCTTGGAGTCCTTGGTTCTGCATTCTTTGGATGCAATTACAGATGTAACTTCAAACATGTAGCATCAAGTATGACCATTGATATCACAATCCTTATATAAATTCATAGGATCTTTACAAGTATTCAAGGTGGTAGTGGTATTTTTACCTTTCCATTTACCCCGGTGACTTGTTTGTCCCTAATATTTCTTTGGAGGATTTTTTGATTGCTTTTCCTTTCACTCCGCTTCTCCTTGATTTTTATCATCATTAGTATACTTGAACACATGCTTCATTGAGATCCTTGGGTTTCATGGAGACGACCTTTCTTCGTAGGTGAGTGTTAAGTCCTCCCAAATACTTGGTAAGAATATCCTTATCCTCCAACTCCAAATTGAGAAATATGGCTTGCCTCCAAAATCCATATTGTAATCCTACACACTTTGATCACTAGTTTGTCTAAAATACTTCCTTTTAATCATCGACCGGTCTTATGGCCAATCGGATGAAAATTTCCCCTAAGTAATTATTTAAAACCATCCCAACAACTTACAATAGGACTCTTATTCTTTTCACAAGTGGCTATATGGTTTCCCACTAAACCAAAGTGCATCCTTCCATCTTGAGACATGAAAAGGTAATCCTTTGTGCCTCAATGATATTATGCACACTAAAATAAACCTCTAAGTTCTTTAACCTTTTATCTAGTAATTCCACATCTACTTGTCCTTGAAATGTTTTAATCTCAACTTTAGTTTCAACTTTAAAAGGAGAATGATCAGATTTCACCTTTCCCTTTTCGACTTGAGTTTCCTCTTCCTACTCTTCCACATCTTCCTCATTGTGGCTCTTTCCTATGAAAAACTTCTTGGCCAAATCTTAAACCCCGAGTCTATGGAAAATTTCTTAACCGCTGCTATCCTTTTTTGATCTGAGAGTTCCCTTTGGTGTTGAAACACCCTATCCATAGTGCTTTCCAACATCTCAATTATATCAGACCAAGTTATCTTATTTCATTTGTTATCTAATCCTTTGTTTCCACATTTTCATAGATATTGCCAAATCACAAGGTATTACTTCTTCAGCCTTTAGACCTTGTCATTGTCATAAAATCACAAAAGAATGAATACCACAGTCCCTTGGATATTATTTTCAGCTCTGATACCAAAATGATCTGTAAAATTCTACTTTAGAAACTTACAAAACCACACAACTACTGTTCCTACTTCCAATTTACTTGAAAATGACATATTACTAAAATTTAGTGAATGAATTTTAGTGCTTAGAACTACTTGTAACAAATAACATGAATAATTCAACACACAACACAATATTTTTATCTTAAAACCCCTAGATTGAGGGAAAACCAATCGAAGGGAAATTTATCTTTCTTCCCAAAGTAATATATGGGCTAATAAAAATGATTACAGATTATAAGAAGCTGAAGGAAGACAACAATGTTACTTCCACCCTCTCTACTTGTTTTCTTTGTTCATACACCTTGCTTCTACAAATCAATTCCAACACCAATGGTTTCTTTCTCACTTATCCCATCATTTTTTTGTAATCACACATGCCTCTCTTGTATTTATAACTTGCTTCCTATGTCCTCCCATGCACTGGAGAATAGGAAGAGTCATCCAAGGAAGAGACATAATCCAGATGTTCCAAATCCACAATTGTTTTTGGGTTTATTTTTATGTTTTATATAGTGATAGGACCGTTGGTGAATATAGAGGGGTGGTTATGCAATCGCCAATGTTTGTAGAGGGGTGGTTATGTAACCTTTGGTGTCTGCAGAGGGGTGGTTATGTAACCATTGGTGTGCGCAAAGGGGAAATTATGTAACCCACGGGGGTGGTTACATAACCGTCGCTTTGCGAGAAAATGTCGGTTCCTGTAACTTGATAGTTTCTCTTTCTTCTACTTATTTTTCATTCTAATTATGGTTTTTTCTGATGAAGTGGTGTTTTCTTAGATCCCTATGGATAATTTGTAACCGATTGTAACTAAATAACACTAAATTATGTAACTAGAGAGACATGGACTTGATATTGTAGAACTGTCATATTGAGACCGCATTGAAGCTGTGTTAAATTGAGAAACTATTTGTTTTTCCCGAACACAAGTGCCTAGGTGGGACATAAGTTCCCACCATTCCTATCTATTTTGGGTACTACTCGTATACTCGTGTTTGTGGCCAAAGTATGATTATGGACCATTCTGTGATGTGTATGCCTATGTTGATTTTGTATTGTGTTATTTTTATTTAGAGCTTTGAGCTACTTTGGAAGGGTGATTTGTTCACCCAATTGATGCCCCCATCATTTGGGGTACATATGAAAACTACGGGAGAATTCGGTCCAAAGGAGATGAAATAATACTGATTTACATATCTAAGAGTGGATACCTATAGGGGTACAGATATACATGGTATAAAATAAGTAACATGCAAACATTGTAGGATAATAATAAGTGTTAGTATAAAAGAGGTAAGCATGCGATAGAATATAGTGTAGAAAAATATATGAAGACACAAGGTAGACAACGAAAAGTGGGTTGCATACATGGGAAGTGGCTCCCAATGTGACAAAATGATCATGGCCAAAGTGACCAAAAGTGTACAATGATCAAATAAGACATTAGGCATATCCCACAAACACTAGTAAGAAAGAAGTGGCAAATAACCATGGTTATATAGAATCATGCAAGGAAAATACTACACATGAAGCACCTGTTAGCATGTTAAAAAGATAAAAAGTATGTCAAGGTGTGTATATATCAACAAAAAGTAAAGTGATAGTAACAAGAAGTAGGAAATATTGTGACTATAGGACTTGTCATGTGTAAAGTATGAGAGTAGTAATGGTAGATACCCCTAGGACCCTCGGGATTGATAAAGATCAGTGTCAAGAATCATGTATTGTGTAATAATTTGTAAAAATATTGCATTTACCTTGACATGAATGTGCATGTGTATATAGAAAAAGATAATGACATACTAAATATCCTACTAGCATAGGAAACAAAGTGCAACATGTAAGTAGTATAAGATAACAATAATAAATGCAACCAAGATGTGTAGATGCGGTGTGCATGTGATGGTGTGCTATAATATGAAAAATTTGTAGATGAGAGGATCCAAATTTCCCCGTGGAATGTGTGTGAGATGAGGCTCATTTATGAATGTTCCCTTAACAATCAAGTATCAACAATAGAACACAAGTGCATCATTGGCTAATGAAGATAAAATCTATGTACCAGAGATGTGGTAACACTTAGAAAGATAGGCATGAAGCACATAACATGAGAGATAGAGAGAAAGATTAGCCATAATATGACAAGTGAGGATCATTTATGAATTTTTCCCTTAATAGTCAAGTATGAACTATAGAATAGGAGTGTGTCATCGGGAAATGATGGTACAATGTGTATACCAAAGATGTGAAAGTGCGTAGAATGTTGATCATGAAGCAAAAAGAAAAATTAGATAATGTGGAGTTCATTTTAGAATTTCTCCTCAATAGTCAAGTATGAACCATGGAACTAGAGTGTGTCATTAGGTAATGACAACACAATGTGTGTACCAAAGATGTGAAAGTGTGTATAAATGTTGATCATGAAGTACATAACAAACGTAGATGATGTGAGGTTCATTTTAGAATTTCTCCTCCTATGAACATGGAGCTAGAGTGTGTCATAGGGTAACGAGTGGAAAGTATGTGTTTTGAGAGTAGACGTTAGAAAATATTTAGTGTGAAGTATCGAGCATGAAGTGATCCATAAATTGCTTAGTTCTAACAATAAAAAGATCACTATGCTTGTGAAAAATGAATGAAGTACATGAGTTCTTTGTTAACCAAGTTAATGTGCAATAACAACACACAATTGTACTAAAAATTGAGAAAATAGAGACAAAAGGAGACAAGATTTATCCTAGAGAAACCCAATGTGGGAAAAACTCCAGTGGGTGAGCGAATTTTCTCCCCTTCACTATGTAATTCTCCAATAATATAACTTACTGCCAATAATTGGCCTTCAAGAAGGATGAACACTCCTTCTAATTGTATCTACTTGCTCACAATCTCTCAAACAATGAAGAACTCTGCTCAAATGAAAAAACAAGAAATAATTCAACTTCTCCAACTTTTCTCACAATGGAATTCACCCAAAATCACTTATTGGATCCTTTTAAAAGCTTGTATTTATAGTTTCTCAGCTCAAGGATGCATGGAAAGGTGAAATGAATTTTTGGGAAGCTCAAACATTTCAACAACTGTTGATATCCCAAATTATGGAGTCTGACAGCACAGACCGCCGATTTGTGCAGATCGGTGGTGGTTTCGCAACCGCTACTTGTACAGAGCGGTGGTTACGTAACCGTCACTGTAAAATCCTTGAAACAGAACAATATGGCTTGGAATGTCATTCAAATGTGTCTAGATCACCCCCACCTGACGACTGACCATTTTATGAAGAAAGAAACAACTAAGAACCTATATAACACGTATCAAATATAGATATTATAAAGAATTGGGCATTTCTGATCCATTTTTGGATCATACCTCCCTAATTTGAGGATAAGTCCCTAAAATATTTAAGGATTGATGAGGTGAGGAAATTTCTTCCCCACATCTTCTCTAGAATACCACTTGGCTTTCTTAGGAAAACCAAAGTGAACCCACACATTAGCAAAAATAACTCACCGCATCACTAACCTCAATAGTCTTTTAGCAAGGAATAAGAATACACATTTTGCTAAATCGATCCACCATTATAAATATATAATCATGACCTTTTTTGGAGGTACGAAAACCACCTACAAAACCCATGGAGATACTTTCCCATGGTTGAGAAGGAACTAGAAATGACATATATAACCCAAATTTCCTATTATTAGGCTTGCTTGTACTGCATAACACACAACCCTTGATGAATTTAACAACTTTGGATTGCATGTTTGGGCAATACACATACCTTTATAAGTGTGATACAATATTTGTCGCACCAAAGTGATTAGATACCATGGAAGTGTGTGTTTCTCTCATCAACTGCACTCTTTCCACCTTAAGAACACAAAGTTTTTCATCCTTATAGGGAAAACCATCCTAGAAGTAGCATTATCCTATAGGTGCAAATCCCTCACTTGGAGATTTATGTTGAAAAATTTATGCATTATCTGGATCCTGCTCATAACCTTCCTGATATGCTTCACAAAAGAAAGGCTCAAGAAGAGTTAATGTGCCCATATATGAAAGTAAAGGAGGTATAGATAACATGTCAGCTAATTTGTTAGTCACACCTTTCTTATATTTAATAAGTAAATGAAAGTGTTGCAAGAAACCCATCCTTTTATAGTTTCTATCTTGTTGAAGTTTTCTTTGAGCCTCAATATATTGGAGAGGTTGATGATTAGTGTGGATGCTAGTTTCCTTACCCATCAAATAATGTTTCCATTTCTTGACTACTTGAATAAGAGCATACAATTCCTTGTCATAAGTATAATAATTTATAATTTCACCATGAAACAATTCAAAGTGATAACATACCGACCTACCTCCCTGAAGTAGGACAACCCCCATAGCATAGTCACTGACATCGGTTTACACTTCGAAAGGAATTTGTAAGTTAAGTAAATCCAAAACTAGAGCATGACTAATTTTATATTTAAATGATTCAAAAGAAATATGTTTTTCCTTACCCTAATCAAATGTATTACCCCTACTATCATTGAATGTATTGGATCTTCTACGAAATATAAGTTATTAATGAACTTCCATAAATACTGAACTTCTCAAAAAACTCCAAATATCTATCAAACTTGATGGTTTAGGCCAATTCAGAATGGCCTCTATCTTAGTTGGATCAATCCTTAACTCTCCATCTCCAACCACATATCCCAAAAAGACAAGTAACTATTGTGTAAAATCATGCTTATTTTCATTAAGCACAAGACGATTCTCCTAAAAACTTGCAAAACGTGACGTATATGATCAATATGCTCCTCAAAAGTTATACTAAAAACCAAAAATTTCATCTAAGTACACAATTAAAAGGAATCAATAAATGACCTCATTACCTCATTCATCAACCTCATGAAGGTAGCTGGTGCATTGCATAGCCCGAATGGTAATACCAACCATTCATATAACCCTTTCCTAGTCTTGAACGTTGTCTTCCAAATGTCCTCTTCCTTAATCCACACTTGATGATACCTAAACTTCAAATCAAGCTTAGTAAAATATTTAGCATGTTGTAACTGATATAATAAATCATCAATATGAGGGAGAGGGTACCTATTCTTGATGTTTATTTTATTTAAAGATTTATAATTAACACACATTCTCTATGAACCATCTTTCTTAGGTACTAAAACAATAGGATAACCACATGGAGAAGTGCTAGGATGGATTATACCTTATTCAATCAAAGATTGCAATTGTTGTTTTACCTCATTGACATATTTCAAATATTGCATGTATAATCCCAATTTCGGAAGTAGACTATCATGTAGCAATTTCCCCGATTTCGGGGGCAGCCCTATAGGTTCTTGAAAGACATCTCTGAACTGCTGAACCAACTTACTATCTGTGTCTACTCCTTATTATAAAACATGTTACAAGTGGTTTTAGAGGTAACAATCTCATCATCTGGCATATCGCTCAACATAAGCAATGTAAATTTATCACTAGCATTAATGAGCTACTGGGCTTCAATAACACTTACTAAAGATATCTTTGAATATCCTGAATAGGATGAAATGATGTAACTCTTACCATCCTTCACCAAGTGGTACTGGTTGACTCTCCTCATGAAGATAACATCCCTGATATACAAATATGGGCTGCCAAAACTACACCAAACACATCAAGGGGAACAACATCCACAATAACTTCATCAATAATTTTTTTATCAATACCAAAATTGATCTTACACTTCTTAGTAATCTTGATATCTACACCTTTATTTACCCAACCCAAAGAATACAAAATTGGGTGATTATAAGTTTCAACTTCATCCCGTCCACTGATTCTTTACTAATCAAATTATCTTGAGAACATGAATCAAAAAGAGCATCCACCTTAGTTTTATTCACTTTAATTTTTAAATGAGAAAGATTTGTTAGTTCATTTTCTTAAACAACATTGTTACTACCCAAACATTTATCTCCACGGATGGAGGCATAACACATAGTCTCATCCATCTCTTCGCTGAAAAATACTTCCTCTTCTTGAAGGAAGCCATGGCCTTATTCTTATTCTTCTTGTTTTTAAGGGATGTAATTTCAAGTGGAGCTTCTAACATTTTTCCTCAAAATGAGTGTCAACATCACAATGCCCACAATGAATTTTAGTATCCTTTTTAGAAATAGAAGTAAAATTTTTCTTACCCTTTCCTTTTCCTTTATCCTTCTACTTGGTGTCACTTTGTTTGTTTGAAACATGTTGAGAGGTAGATGAAATCTTTTTCTTGTCCATCTCTAAGTAGTGAGCTTACATACAAGATTCATCTACATCTGTCAGCTTGGCAAGAGAATGGGTCTCCTTAAGTGGCTATGGAGTCCACCAATATAATTCATCAATAGGTCCCGATTTGCTACATCTTTTTCCATCTCGAATATATTTTTTCTCGGAACTCACTAGTATCCTCCTACACAATATGGCATTCTTTATGCCTCGAGATACTTCCAATACATGGAACTCTCTTCCTCATAACAAATAGGATAGAACTTATTTTTTATTAGCTTCTTAAAAACATCCCACTTAATAAGTGGATTAAGCTTCTTAACAAGCAATGTATGAACATAAATTTCAAACCAAGTTAAAGCATGTTTGGTTAATTTTAACTAAGCAAAGGAAATATGATGACTTTCATTAATTTGATGCAAACTGAAATATACCTCCAGTTGAGCTAGCCAATGGTATAGCTTCTCAAAGCATTCATGTCTCCATCATAACTCGAATTAATATCTTGGCCTCTTCTTTGAATGAAGGAGGTGTGGTAATGGCATGGGAAGGTTCTTCTTTATGAACCTCTTCTTCATGATCTTCCCGTGTTTCTTTTGGAACACCAAGCTTCTCCATGATTAGTCCCATGATGGATGGACTCCAATTCACGATGGAAAAGGAAATCGCCCACATATTTGGATAGAATTGAAACATTAGCCTCCAAATTATATAAACTATCTTCACCGCTATCATCTCGTATCTTATCCTTGAGCCATCTCCCAAATTCCTTGCTTCTAATTTCTTTTATAAATATCTTCTTCAAAATTAATAAGGATACCTTCACCGCTTTATTTTCCATTTCGGGTAAGGGGCATTTAACTGCAATCTCAACACAAGTTAACCACACAAAAATGAAATCTTAACTAGTCCGATACTAATCTATTCCATAAAATTCTTAGTTCTAACAATAAAGAGATCACTACACTAGAAAAAAATTAATGAAGTAAGTTAGTTTTGTATTAACCAAGTTAATGTGCAATAAAAACACACAATTATACTAAAAATTGAGAAAAGAGAGACAAAAGGAGACAATATTTATTCAAGAGAAACCCGATGTGGGGAAAACTCTAGTGGGTGAGAGAAGTTTCTCCCCTTCACTATGTAATTCTCTAATAATACAACTTACTACCAATAATTGGCCTTCAAGAAGGATGAACACTCATAATTGTATCTACTTGCGCACAATTTCTCAAACAATGAAGAACTCTGCTTAAATGAACAAACAAGAAAGAATTCAACTTCTCCAACTTCATTAATAATGGAATTAAGCCAAAATAACTTGCTTTGGAATTCTTCTAAAAGCTTGTATTTATAGTTTCTCAGCTCAGGGATGTGTGGAAAGGTGAAACGAATAGTTTGGGAAGCAAAAAAATTTGTAACTGTTGAGATCCCAAATTCTAGAATCTGTATTACATAGGACCACTACTTTGTATAGACCATAGGTTGTGCAGCCGCCACTCTATATAGACTAGCGGTTACATAACCACCAAGGCGATTGCATAACCATCACTTTTAAAATCCCCAAAATAGAACAATAATGGCCTAAAACATCTTTTGAAGGTGTTTGGATCACCCCCATCCTAACTAGACCATCTTATGAAGAAAGAAACAATTGAGAATCTATAGAGAAAGTATCAAATGTAGAGATTATATAGAATTGGGCATTTCTTGATCCATTTTTTAGAAGATAAAGTTTAGCAAAGAATTTATGTGTTGATTATATAATTAGCGAATGGTGCTAGAGAGGGGGAGGAAGAGTGTGATTACCCTCATGTGTGTGAGTGATGGAGATCTATGTCATGATGTGAGAGATACCATGCCATGGTGGCGGATGTTGAAATATGTCATAAGAAAATATATGGCTGTCACAATGGTAGGTAGAAGCAAGGGTATGACCAACATCAGAATATGGATCTAAAAGAGGAATGTACATAGGTGATAAATTGCATCTTGTGTCGAGTGAATTGGTTGTTCTTCCTTTGATGGTTTGGCCTTAGGTGGGGCTTGTGGTAATTTTTGCATTACTAGAGAAGGAACATGAGTGACTATTGTGTGATTCTTACTAGAGATAGAAGGATCATATTTGGGAATCCATTAGAGTTTAGTAATTGAAGTTGAGTGTGTAGAAAAATGTTGTGTAGCGAATTGAATAAATTCTTGATGCTCAATTTATTCCCGATTCTTCTTTCCAGAGCATATCAATCATTATCACGATGTCCATTAATTCTATGATAATTATAAGATGGGTGAAATTTATATTTTGTAAGCCGATAAGGAGGGTAGTAATGAGTAGGTGGAAAGGTGATTAACTGGTGATTGAGGAGCTCAAAGAGAATATCATGTTGCCTAGCATTTTGATAAAACTTGAGAGGTGATTGTTCGGTAAGATCTTAACTTCACTTGTATGAGCATATATAATAGACATGGGATCAATATGAGGAGTAGAAGAAAACTAGCATACACATAAGAAGCATCCTTGAGATGTTGGATTTCAATTGTGAGGGATGTAATTGTGGTTTCCATAGCTTGAAATTTATCTTGAAAAAATATGTAAATATTGAATTGACTCAAAGATGGATTGATTAGTTGTTTTATCAGGACTAATAAGAGGGTTAGAGAGATGATTGAAAATTGCACTTACTTATGAAGGTGGCATATCATGAGGAAGGTACATTATGTGTATGGAATTTTTGAGAGCATCTTTGCAAATGGTGTGATTTTGAAGTAATCGATATAAAGAGACTTGAGGAAATTTAGAGGCCACGATGCAATTGGGGTTTGGGCTTGGAGAAGAACACAACCTGGTAGAGCATGCAAAATAAGGATTTGAGTGTTTGATCAAGAGTTGGGGTTCACCAAATGATTTAATCTAAATTGAATTAAACCTTTATTTAGAGTAACTACTGTAACTAATGATGTACAAATGATAGACCACAATAAGAAACAAGCAATAGGAATGCAATAGTATGAAACCCTACGTAAGAGAGAGGGAGAGCTAAATTAGCTAATTTACGAGTGATGAGGTGAGAAACTATTGGAACAGATCAAAGAGTTTT
This sequence comes from Taxus wallichiana var. yunnanensis, assembly GCA_018340775.1. Classification (NCBI taxonomy): domain Eukaryota; kingdom Viridiplantae; phylum Streptophyta; class Pinopsida; order Cupressales; family Taxaceae; genus Taxus; species Taxus wallichiana. The sequence goes on from CM031239.1 coordinate 166,906,473, forward strand.
TTCAAGGCTTATTGAGGGTTCTGGGACTCGGAAGTACAAAGGATAAAAGCATTCTGGTGGACATGAGCACTTGGGAATTAGTGACTAACTGGGCACTAGTGTCCACTCAAATGCTCAAGTTCGGCCTTTTCTTGTTTGGAAGAGCTTTGTTGTTGATCCTCTTTTTTGCTCGATTTTCTCCAAAGTCTTTGGTCGTACATGTAACCAAAAAATATTTAGCTATCTACACATGCTCACAAACCACATCAAACCTAATAAAGAAGTTGCGAATGGGGAGTCGAATATCAAAAATCACCCAAAGTGTGATCTTATGACCAATCGTAGAAATACATCTCAAACTCCATGTATTTCTATGTGTAATGATGCCTTAGGTTTCCCTTGTGTAAGTTGCACTATGATAACGAGCTAGATCTAGATTGCTCCAAGTATATAAATGTGTGAGATGGAATAAAATGAACTTCCCTCCTATGTTGTGTATGTAGAGTGATGTAGCCCCTTGTCCCTTGTATGCATGTGCTAGATGAATTCCTTGTAAATTATCTTATGCATTGTGTAGACACAAAATCACGCACTTGGGTACATTTCTAGGTCCTAAAACATACTAGCATTCATATGATTCCTAAGCAAGAAAACTAGTAATTGATGAATATCTTTGGCCTCTTTTATTTGTTTCTTGTTTTATATTTGGTCTTACACACCCTATAACCTAGTCAAGATTTTACTGATTTATCTTTTATGGCTCTGGACACTAGCACTGCCAAGATAACAACACACATGCACTCTTATCCCCTTAGGGTGCCCCTAACCCTTTCTTACCTTACAAACTCCTTTTGGGTCCCTTTTATCTTTTGGGCATGTTTTTCACTTATGGGTTGGCCTTCCACATCAATTATGAAATTCAAACAAGGTAATCATATAAATTTATAGTTATGTGTTCAAAATAAGGGACCAAGCACTAAAAATTACAACCGCCACCTAAGCTTGTATCAAAAAAGGCACCTAAAGAACTCAAAGGAATCCATCGGCATCCATTCAAGGGAAAAGGGATACATCAACTTTTCATACATTGCATAGGAAGGAAAAGTCCATTCTATTCCATCCACACATGTTATACATTTCTACATTCTTTCTACAACCTCGCTATCAAGTACAACTTGCACAAGGGCATCCCAGGGAAGAATTTCTACACATACTCACCATAACTACATGGAGTTTGAGATGTATTATATCACTAGGTTGTAAGTTCAATCTAAGGGGTGACCCTGGGGTTAGTTTGACTCCCATTATGTATTTAAATTTTTAGATTTTATGTGGTTTGTGGGCTTGTGTAGGTGAACTCTTCTTTTCTAGGTTATATGTATCCTTTACGATCATTTTTCAGCTATTAGGAAATTATAAAGGAACAACAATGAAAACCTTATGACACACCAAAAAGCAAATCCTGAGATTCTGTGTAGTCACTAGTGCCCAAAAATGGTCTTCAACACCCATACCCCCTGTCATGGAGTGGGAACTTGTGTCTAGCCTCATTCCTGCATTTCCTAATTTATACTGATCATTTATGAAACTCGCCCAACTTTCTATTCAACACTTTTCCCAGTCAAAATAAGTTCCGATCGAGCATAAATAAGCTAATTCCCTTTATCTATATCTTGTGCTTAGGGTTTCATATTTACATCTTAGTTTTCTTGTTTCATTTCTGTATTTCAATATTTATATATCATTTATTTCAGTAGTGACTCTGCAATTTATATTTAATTCAAATTAAATTAAATCATTTGGTGAACCCCACTCATGATCATACACTTGGATCCTCATTTTTATTATTTTATCCAATATTCTTTCATGGATCCTCAAATTCCTCAAATATCTTTGCATGACCTACTTCAAATACATCCACCTTACAAGGTTGTTCTCCAAAATCCCTAGACACTATGTATCTCCCTTGCAATACGCCACCCACTCAAGTAAGTGCCATTTTTGGTCATCTATCTGATGACTCTATCATCCTAATCCTCCATCTAATTAACCCATATTAGAGTCAATTCAAGATTTACATTATTTATTTTAAGATAAAATTCAAGCTATGGAAACAATGATTACATCTCTTAAATCTGAAATCCAACATCTCAAGGATGTTTCTCAAGCCCATGCTAGTTCTTCTTCTACTTCTATGACTTCTACATGTGCTCATATTAGTGAACCCCAAGTCTTGCCACTACCCACACCTCTCAAGTTTGATCTCAATGCTAAGAAACATGATATTATTAGCTCCTCACTCATCAATTGATCAAATTTTCAACTACTCTTTGTTATCCTCCTTATCATCTTGAAAATTACACTTTGGTCTTCCATTTTACAATTATCAAAAAATTAATATACATAATGAAAATTATTTATATGCTTTTAAAAAAGAATTAAACACCTTAAGCATCATGGTTTTATCTCATTTTCTGCACAACATTTTCACTCATGTTCCCCTTCAATTGCTAAATCCCAATGGGATCCTAAATTTAATTCATCTATGTCTAATGAACATCATTCCTTAGTCACTCATGTTCCTTCTTCTCTAAGTCAAGAGTTGCCTAAGCAAAATCCTCTAAAAATCAGTCCATCCCCTCCTCCTCTCAAATATTCTACAAAGTGTTACCCTTTCCAACTAAGTAAATTCCTCTAAAAATTAGTCCATCCCCTCCTCTCAATTCTTCTATAACATTATCAATCCCAAATAAGCTACCACCATTCAATATCCCTCTCCACCCTACTCCACTTCTGCGTCCAATTCTCTTTGTCAAACAAGATAATCCTTACATTGATGGCCACGACACATTTCAGAATCAACCACCATGCTATGATCCTTATCACATCATCACATATCTCTCCATCATTGGCACACTTGGGGGCAATTACACTTCCCCCCTTCTAGCACTATCAATTGTCTTTAGCATCTACTATCACACTTAATGCTCCATTTTTCATGATTCATTTTTATATGCACTTTCAAACCCTTTGATACATGCATTGTGTTGGGCCCCTAAAATATTGCCTAAGTACAAGAAGGCACATGGGCGCGAAAGGCATATTTGAAGAAAGGCATGTAAGGCAAAAGCGCACAAGACATGGTTTTAGGAGGGTTTGGTAGAACCAGTGGCATGCGCATGCAAGGAAGAGAAAAGGTTTTGGGACTTAGCCATATTTGGCATATTGGGAAGAACACGAGGAAAGCATGACCTGATTGCACATGTAGAGTGGATAAGGTGCCACTTGGCAACTTGGTGCCCACAAAAGGAATATACCTTGCGATAGAAGATTCTAGAAGGTCATCATGGCAAAGAATGGAGAGCTCGAGTCTGAAGGAGCATGCTCCCATGGAGGACCACTTGGACACTTGGCAACCGATCTACAACTTCATAAAGGCATGACGGTGATTTCTGACGCTATACATACAAGTGCCCAATAGATGAAAGACAAAGACACACCGAGAGTTTAAGAGAGGCGAAGCTATACAGAAATACTATGAGAGTTCTATGGGTTGGGTTTAGAGGATCTATAAGAGTATGAGGTATCAAGGGGATGGGTATGAATATTTTTCATTGTCCTATGAGGGGCTTAAGTCTAGTTTTGATGCATGACTTTGGTCTGCTCTATGATATGGATCTATAATAGCCTCAATGAATGTAATGTGATTACCAAACATGTTTAATATGAATATATGTGGTTCCAGTTTTACTTATATCTATATGGATTGGTTTTATATATATTTCATATGAGTGGGTGTAAACCCCTATGCATTTCCTTTCTGTTATGATTCAGATCTATGTTCTGTAATGCTTTTCTTATCTGAATGAATACATTGGTCTAGAAGCCTATTTTGAGCTCTAAGATGAATGTATGGTTCATTTCCATTCTCTTCACTTAAGTTTCTATCATAAATAATTCATTCTCACATAACTCACATAAAGGAGGGGCTTGGTGCCATGCGCATGCCTTGGGTGAGTGCCCAGTGCCCATTGGGTGATAGGTCAATGTGCATGGGATTTCCTTGTTCTTTGAAAGGGCATAAAAATGAATACATCTTGGTTTCATTTCGGGACCTCTTTTCAAATTTTTTGTGAAAAATTGCATGCATCTTTGTCCCCGTGATGTGTGATGACAGAGTGCCTAACTTTGGAAAGGGTTTAAACATGGTTCAAGAGCATGGCAGGATGCATTTTCTCAAAGATTCAATGTTGGACCTAAGTTTGATGCATGTAGATGGCTAGAAGAGAACATATACCATGAGCTGTATGAGACATTCTTTATTACTTCCCAGTAGAGTTGTATGAATGGCTTTCAACATACACATCCAGATCAAGCTAGTACTATAGATCACGCATGTGGACCCAAGATGACTATCAAAGGTTGTAGGATGTAGATCTGATTTGGATACGTGTTGTTGATAACTTTGGTGGAAGGGAGTTTTGGCCAGCTACACTTTAGAATACGCCATTTTAACATATTCTTTCCCAGAAGTTGCTAAGTTCAAGTTTCTGAGGGAGCCTAAAGGATCATTTTTGAGTGTTATTCCTCTAGCTATGAAGATCTTGGTCATTACTTTGAGTTTAGAAGCATTTCCCATGGTTGGCTAAAGCTTCTCTGAGCACTAGGAGAGGAAGCTAGGGTGGAGGAAGATGGAGGACATTACAACTGAAAAGGAAAGGGAGGAGAGATGACTCAAGTATAGTGAAGCTCGTGAAAGGGAGATGACTAGACAACGTGAGCTTGCAAGCATGATGGATCTATGGAAGTAGATGTTGCAAGATGGTACTTAAATTCAAACAGAGGAAATAGAGCCTGAGAAGTTTGTGGTACCCCATCTTGGAAAGTGCGAAAAGAGGCCCCTTCAACTTCTGATGAGAGTTCATTGCATGGAGAAAGAAGAGCCATCGGCACACATCTGAACCCACCTGGAGACCAACCCCTAGTGCTTGGTTTTCTAAATCAAGGGAGAAGTATTGATAACCTAGTTGGTATTAGTGGGAGTGACTGATCGGTTCCCAAGAGATATAATTTTTCATTTGGAACATCCATGGCTGCACATACCATTTACGGTGTTTGGAGGATTTTTTGGGTAAAGTGAAAGTACGCAAGGTTTGGGCAATGCATTTGGGAGTGACACATGATACACTACAGCACTGGAGAAATATCACAAATAATTGGCATGAAGTTTAGTGGAACATTAGGGACACTAGGTGCGACCACTTCAGGACCATTTCCGGTAATCTGGTGGATTTGGAGGCACATGAACTAGTGGTCGAGGCACAGACCTAGTGGATCTAAAGTGGATCCGGTGGAGGAGGAAACATCGGAGGGAACCAAGGCTTGGATTGGGAGGAAAAGGACCCCAACTACCTCCCCAAGTGTTTTTGATATTTCTGCACCTACCAAACTATAGGGGTATTGAAGATGTTGTAGAGCATGTGCACAAGTTTGATTTGCTATGGAACATGAAGGGGATCAATACCACATAGTGTAAGGAAAGTCATTTTAACAATGATGTAAGGGTAAAAACATAGATGGTATAGGAAGTAAGACCCCATCGATGGTGGTAGAATACACCGCATTTAATAATTCATTCCTAGAAGAGTTCCATATACCGAGTTCGAGTAGAAGAGCATTAATGCTTTGAAGGAGATCCACAGGGGATGGAAGAGAGTGTGTGAGAGTATGATGCATGGTTTAAAACTCTCCTGTCAAAACTGTCATATGAAATTCACCCTTCACAACATGCTCAATGGTTTGTTGGAGGGTTGATCACTCCATTTAGGAGGGAATTGTCACACAAGACTTTCAAAGACCCGTGTGAGGCATTGGAAGCTGCCTTACACACCGAAGTTGTTGGAAGCATTAACACTAACATTAGTCCTTTTCTAGAGGCTTAAATTGCTGAAGTGGCCAAGTAGTTGGAAAAGCTATTTGCAAACTCAACGCATGAGGTTTGTAGTGGGATTTTTGTGTACAGATTTGTGAAGTGGAGGGAAATGCAAAGGATAGTTGCCCTCGAAAGTCGGTTTGCCATAAAGGTAGATTGTGAAATTTTTCACGGGGACCTTGATGTGAGTAGATGTCCCTTGTTGCAGTGCACAATCTGCAAGAATGTTTCTTGTTATTGAAAGATCTACACCTCTACGACCATGATACAAGGAATGCATAATGATTGATCAAATCCATAATGCTATTGATCTAGGTGTGTGCCAGACTAGCCTTGCAATCAATTCAAAGGATGATGACCATCATTATGAAGGGCATGTAGATGGAGGGGCGTGTGGAAGAGGTTTTCGTAGAGGATTTCATGGTCATAGTAACTGTGATGGAGGACGAAGTTAGTTCTCATGAGGAACATGTTATAATTTTGGATCTACAGAACATTACAAACGTGAGTGTCTAGATTTATTGTAGTGCTCATGGTGCGGGAAGAAGCATAAGTATGAGGAGTGCCCTGAGTTGTTTGAGCACATGAGCCAACAACACCGGAAGGACAAGGGTATTGAGATGGTGAGTATAAAGAAGGCCGACACATAGTGGATGCCTAGAGTGGTGCATGACTTAGGGTTAGAACCTGTTTTGGTGACAACACGAAAAGAGGGTGCATGCACTAAGGAGGTACCAAGGCAAAGGAATATAGTCTTAAGAGAAGAATTGGTGAATGGGAAGTAGCTGGACCCCCCCATCACAAGGAATTATATCAAGAGACAATGGATGTCATTAAGATTTTGTAGGGAGAAATCAAGTGTCTAAAGGAGCAGTCTAGGTATCAGGAGAAAAGGAGGAATGCTGAGGTTCCGTAGAAGGACTTGGATGAGGTCAAGGAAGTGTGCAAAATGTTAAGGAAAGAGAATATTATTCCCTTACTAGGACAATTGATATGGGAGAAGGTACCATGCATCAAAGAAGAGTGTGAAAGGAAGGTGTTGCATGCAAACCTCCCTCCCCATAAGCCTTGACTATGACAAAGAGATCACCCTGAATGCAGTTGTGGATGGTTGGCTATTGAACAACATATTTATTGACATGGGAGCAGAAGTCAATTTCCTTACATTAGATATATGACATCAAATGGGAAGGCCCGCATTACAACCATCTTCAAATGTGCTATATATGGAAAACAAAACTAAGGAAATGCCCATTGGAGTATTGAAGGATGTAATGATCACCATTTAGGGGGCCAAGTTTACTAGGGACTTTGAAGTCTTGGCACTCACCGAGGAAGACAATTTTCCAGCATTGCTTGGGCACCCATGGTGCTATAAGAACAACGTTGACCCGAGGTTCAACAAAGGATATATCAGTTTCAAGAACAAGGAGGAATGGGTCATCATCCCTTTGATGGATGGGAAATTGACGCCTTACACTGAGCCTTTGGAAGAAGAGGTCCTTAATAGAATTTATGTGTGCTCCATCAAAGACTTGGAGATAATTCACCCTACATGAGGAGTTATCCAATTTGAGGATGCTCATCATGAGTGATACCATAAGCATGTCGTGTTATTATTGGGCACACAAGAATTATGAGTTAATTGGGTGATAATTTAGGGGGTTTGTAATAAGAGTTACCAAGGCACACTTAGTGAAATGCCTAGGAGGAAAGAATTTGCCAAGTTACTCTGGAGGGGCATAACCTAAAATTTTCTTACAAGACATGGAAGCTCAATGGAGGAGTGAGGATGAAAGAAGGGGATTTTGAACTATGTCCTTCTTGGGACTGCAACATAGTGGTGGGCTACACGCTGCGAGAGTCTCTTATAATGGCGAAGTTAGGATTGCCTTCTCTATCATATTCTCTAGAAGCAATGCACCCATGGTCATAAATTACTACCATGGTAAAGAGACCGCTTCATTTCATATCCAAGCATGTGAGAAGGCCTAGATAGGAGGCATAGAGGCCTTACCACCATCATTATGGGTGCATAAGCTATATTCCACACTACAAGGTTGTGCACGCACATGGTATATCCACTCAAAAACATGCCACAAGATAAGAAATTGGTAGGAGTTGACAACTGATCTCATCCAAGCTTTTGAATATCGGAGTACAAAGCCATCAGTGGATAAGGAATTGTAAGTGATCAAGTGCCTTACGATGGGGGATAGTGTCATGGAAAATACATGCTACTAGATTTTCTAGGTGAGCCTAGTTTAGAGGCACGATTCAATGAGGATGAGTAAGAGGAGATGCAGTTTGAGTGTGCATGCATAGAGAAGGAAAAGGAAACATGGTTTATGTCATAGATGGGGAGGAAATGGAAAGTCTAGATGTTAACCACTCTATAGGTATGCATGATGTTATAGATAGTGCTGATGAAAGGATGCACACCTACCATGAGCCCCTAAAAATGAAGAAGGTTAACATTGGGTTAGAAGCATAACCCAATGAAGCTCTCATTGAAGACTATTGGTCGGAGAAGGAGGTCTCAAAGATCATTGATCTATTGCGTGAGTTCCAAGATTTATTCCCTCGTGGGTATCATGAACTCAAATGCATTCACCATTCCTTAGGGGAGATGAAGATCAAGTTGAAGGAAGGTTCCCGCCCAATCCAAAAGAGGCCATATCGGATGAACCCAAATTTTAGCGTACGGGTCAAGGAGGAGATAGAAAAATGATAGTGTCGGACATCATTGAGGTTGTTAAATATTTAGGATGAATAATCAATGGTCATCAACATCAAGAAGGACAAGAGGATTAAGATTTGTGTTGACTACAAAGACCTGAATGCAAGTATGTGTCATTGATCCCTTCCCAACCCCATTTACTGAAGAAATCTTAGAGGGAGTGGTTGGGCGCGAAGTCTACTCTTTCACGGATGGGTTCTCAGGGTACCACCAAGTTAGGATTGCAAAGGAAGATCAGAGAAAGAAAACTTTCAAAACTAAATGGGGAAGTTTTTCCTACATGGTTATGCCTTTTGGATTAAAAAATGTGCCTGTTGTGTTCTCGTGCATTGTGGTACAAGAATTTCAAGACTTCATCCATAAGTTTCTTCAAGTTTACCTAGATGAATGGACTATGTATGGATTAGTGAAAGACCATTGTGACAACTTAAGGCTGATGTTTGAAAGATGTTGGAAATTGAGGATATCCCTCAACATTAAGAAATGTGTCTTTTCTACTCCATTTGGAACCATGTTAGGACACATTATATGCAAAGAAGGTTTGCTAGTAGATCCCGCTAAAGTTGTAGTTATTATAGGATTAGGGAACCTACTAGTCAAAGAGCACAGTGCGTAGATTCCTTGGGCATATGGGGTATTACAGGAAGTTCATCAAGGGATATGCCAAGATCACCATGCCCTTAGAGGAATTGTTGAAACACAAGAGTACCTTTCTTTAGGTAGAGGCACAATAGAAGGCATTTGACACCTTAAAGGATAGGTTTCTCACGGCACCCATACTACATTTTCCTTCTTGGGATAAGCCTTTCCATGTGCATGTTGATGCCTCAGGAACAACTATGGGAGAAATAATAGTACAACCACGGGAGGGAATTTTTGATCATCCCTTGTGGTTTGCAAGTAGAAAGTTGACACCAGTGGAGCAAAATTACACAACTATTTAGAGCAAGGCATTTTATATGATCTACATGCCATATAAGTTTAGGTAGTATCTATTGGCAACACCATTTATATTCTACATGGACCACATGACATTGAAGTACTTGGTCAACAAACCCATTTTGTAAGGGTGCATATGTCGTTGGGTCCTTCTATTTTAAGAATTTGAGTTCACAGTAGTGGTGAAGCCAGGAAAGAGAAATTCAGGGCCTGACCATTTATCAAGGATTGACTTAGGAGAGGACACACAAAGCATTGAGGATACCATGCTAGATGTGTAACTATTTAGGTTGTGGTGCGTGCCCTCAGACTTGGAAGAGATCACAATGTTCTTAAAAACAAGTGTGGCACTGGAAGGGATGAAGGAACTGGAAAGAAAGTAGTTAGCAATACGCACCACACCCTACATACTTATTAGTGGAGACCTATATAAGTTAGGTGTGACGAGGTTTTGTACCGATGCATATTGGAACATGAGCACATAACTATTATGGAAGAAGTGCATGGTGGGATTGTAGGAGGACACTATGTAGGAAATGCTACCATACGGAAGATTTTATTAGTAGGGATTTTGTGGGAAACCATATATAAATATTAAAATGATTTTTGCAAGGCCTATGACCATTTCCACCACCTTGGGAAACCTTGAAAGAGAGATGAAATGACTTTGCGACAAATAGAAAATGTTGAACCATTTGATAAATGGGAAATCAACTTTGTAGGACCAATTACGCTAGCTGCGCGAAGGACTGGTTTGCGGTATATCATCACTTGCATTGATTACTTGACATGGTGGGAAGAGGCAACACCTATAAAGGATTGCACCACGAGATCGTTACTAGATTCTTATTGGAAAACATAATCAAGGTATGGTTTCCTTTAAGTTTAACAAGTGATAGGGGTACACACTTTTCAATGAAAGAGTCGAATTATGTTGCCATAATTTATGGTGGCCCATCATAAGACTACCCCATATCACCCTCAAGCAAATGGACTTGCTGAGGCATTTAAAAAAATACTAAGTCACATGTTAACTAAGATATGTGACGTTGGAAGATAAGATTGGGATGATAAGGTATCAACCATTCTATGGGCATACAAGAAAACCTACAAAAGGTTGAACAAGACCATGCTATTTTAATTGGTTTTTGTCACGGAGGATGTTTTACTAGTGGAATTGATGTTACCTTCACTGCGTATAGCGCGTGCAGGAGGGTTAGCTGATGAGAAAGCACTGGAAGAAAGAATTGATAAGTTGATATAGTTAGACGAAAGGTGATCACTTGCTAGATGGAGTCAGAAGACAAAAAAGTAAGACAAAAAGCATGGCATGATCATCATATCAAGAACAAGAAGTTTGAGGTTGGGCAGTTGGTGTTGTTGTATGATTCCAAGTATCTGCGCCATCCTAGGAAGTTGAAATTCCATTGGTTGGGACCTTACATCATCTCATACATTCTTGATTGGGAACTTCCCGATTCAAGCACTAGATAGGATGAGGTTACTGGTCACTTCAATGGGAGTAGGCTTAAGCCCTACTATAAATAAGTCTTCTTGGTGTTTGTAATAAGGCAATATTGTCAATTAGTTTAGAATTCCCCTTTATGCAATTTCCTTCTTGTGTTTCCTTTTCTCATCATTTGTTCTGTTGTTTATTTTACGCCTTGGGCACCAATAACCACATTAATTTTTGAAGGTTTTGCATGCACAGAGGACCGCACATATGTTTTAGTGTGGGGTGGAGTGATGTGAAGTATAGGCCCGTAATACAAGTTGAACTAGCAAGTAGAAGTTACGGTGAATGGCCCGGTTGATGGATATAAAGCACACAAGAATGAAGGAAGTGCATGGAAGAAGAGGTGGATGAAAAATTTTGGTGTTAGAAGAAGACTTCAGAGAAACCACGTATAGAGGAGGAAGAAGCACATGAACAACACGAGGTAGGCAAGAGAAAAAATCAGGACATAAGAAGTGCCTTTGATGTTGTTGACACACGCATAAGAGTCTTTTGTTAGGATGGATTGTTTGCATGCAGAAGGTTGTAGAATGTTTCATACAAGATTGGGCACGTAAGTGAAGGCACGTAAGGTTAGCTTGGTGGAAAAAGACACATTTAGTGTTAAGTATGGTGGTAGGTAAAATAACATTTAATGTTGGAAAGAAGGAAAAGCTATAAATAAGAATTCGGGCACTTCATTATTTTACCTTGCATTTACAAAGTGAAAAGAGCTCTCACGAACTAGGGCATCCAAAAGTGATCTGTGCAAAGAAAAATTTAAGAAATTTGAGAGAACGTGACTAGAATAGATCCAAAACTAGTAGGAAGGGAGTACACGGGCGTGGAGGAAGTTGTGGAGAAGTGCCGTCTTGTGAAAGAATTGTTCCGATCGGGGTTTGACATGGCTAGGACATGATGTTAGGAGGGTTTCTTTTGTAATATTAAGTCTGGGGTTGGATAAAGTGTAGAGTAGAGAAAGGAGAAGATGTTTGAAGTGTAACCTAACCAAAAGAATGGCACTAAAGAAAGCAACCATCTCACCTAAAAGAAACTTTTTCGCTTTCATCACAGATGAAATCATTATCAACATGCAAGAAGGTGAGAAGATACTATTTGGAAATGTGCTCCTCACAATTGTTTTCTCAGAGATAGGAGTGCCCAATGGTCCGGAAAGGTTTGTTTGAGATTACCTAGAAGAGGATCCCTCACCCATGAAGAGGTTTACAAAATATACTTGTGAGACCATGACATCCACTCACAAGGCACACTTAGAGAAGTGGTACAAGCACATGAGAGACGCGTTTGGGGTGGAATGGAGGATTCCAAAGTAGTTACCCACACTCGTAAAAGGAGAAGAAGAATTTGCAGTGTATCAACACTTCTACATTGGTAGATTTAGGTTGATAGATGAAACAATGAGCCCCCAGGTGCAAGCTTCCCTTCTCCTTCACCAAACAATATTTCCAAGGGGAGGTGAACAGGTTCAAAGAGGCCAAGAGACTAAGGTTCAAAATTAGTGAGGTGGATCAAGGCCACAAAGAGCTACGCAGGAAGTTATTCTACCCCAAGAAGTGTGCATACGTGGAGAGATATGTCTCCCATGAGATACAAATGATGAAGCCTATAACATTTCCAATCGCTGGAAGGGCTGCGGCAAGGATATACCTTCGCATAAGGCCAAAATTTGAAAAAGGAACATACTTGGAAAACAATGTATCCATACCTAAATACCCCAAAGGAAGGAAGAAGCCCACGCCAAAGAAGAGGGAAAGAGAAGAGGTGCAAAAAGCACCAAGTGTTCAGACTATACAAGTGGTGAGCACACCAGGAGAAAAGTGCTAAGCCTAGTACTTACGCATGGAGAAAGAAGTCCCCGGTGAAAGAAAATACTCTAGAATAAGAAGCGTCAGAGCACGAAGAACCCATCACTCAGGAGAAGTCACCAAAGAGGAAGGAAGAGGAAGTAATATCTCAAGTTAGAAAGAAGCGGAAGGTGACAAAGGAGGATGAATTGGAGGGTGCGAGAGAGCTTGGAGGCCTATAGAGGAAAAAGAGCTGATGACGATGAACTTGAAGCAGTTCAAGGCCCTCCCATATTTGAAGTACATGAATCAGAGGAGGAAGGAGAGGAAGAATAAAATGAGTACATATTTGTCAGGAGGGAGAATGACAAGGAAAAAGAGGATGCTCGGGACAAAGGGTAAGCAAATAAGTTACAAAAGAAAAAGGACCACAAGCCTCATAAAGGAATAGATAGAAGTGGCTATAGAGAAAGAAGTAGAAAAAATCATCGAGAACCTGTTAGAGCAAGAGATGCAATGTAACATAGACATCGTGATGAAGGAAGAAGAGGGGGAGAGTGTAGAAAAGGAATATGGTAGCATGGGAGGAGATCTCGGTTTTTGTAAATTTTCTAAGGTTGCACACATGAGGAGAAAAAGCATAGAAGCATCACAAGATCGAGAGGATAGGATACATTGATTATCTAAATAAGGTGTTGCACATGTGTTTTCAAAGCACCATACCAACAGAGCAATTATTGGCTATGACATATTTTAATGGGGAAGGTGCATACCCTTGGACTAGGAAAATGATTTCTTGGGCATTTAAGTCCTAAATCGATGAGCTGGAATTTGACGTATGCCAAGGGGAAATAATGAAGGTACCAGAGTCAAAAGGAGACAACCCCTTGGTAAGCGTTCAACGGATATCAAATGAACAAATCTGTAATACACTGAACAAAGTTTCGGTTGAAGTAAAAGCCAAGATCTTTGGGAGGAATGACATGGTGAAGTTACTAGAGGAAAAACTAGACAAGAAGGAAGAATACCTCAAGGAAATAACCAAGGACTTAAAGTGGGAGGAATTAATCTACGCTTAACTAATGCGTGAGTTAAAAGAAGAGAAGGCAAGTGGTACGTGGGGTTTATAAGAAAGTAGAGATGATCACAGATGCCATTGTCTTGAAGCATCTAGATCGACACTACCAAAGTGTAGAAGTATGGATCTACCCCAGAGTGCCTAGAGAACTTGAATTACATCCTCACAATGGAAAGACAACCACCGACCTTGGAATCTACGAGAGGAGGCATCAACGTGTAAAGAGAAGGAGGACAAGATGAAGGCTAAGGAAATTGTTTCTCAAGACAAAAAAATTCCTCGTTGATGTGAAAGCTACCGCCCACGCCACCGAGGCCACTTATGAAAAATGCACCGATAGAGATAGAGTGGCGAGCATCCTGGTTGTCACTCATGAAGTGGATCTCAAGGAGTTCCAAGAGAAGAACAAGGGGAATAGAGCGGAACATGACATAATTCTAGCCGAGGTTGAGAATAAATGTGAAGCTATTGAGACCTTGCGGGGCTTAATCAAAAAATAACTGAAGGAGTTATATCCCTAGATCACTCGAAGGATGGACATGTTCGAGGATTTAGAAAAAGAATTGGAGAGGATCATGGAAACAATGAATACCAAAGGATAAGGAATAATATTTGAAGAGGTGAGCTCCCTAGTCGGTGACCTCTGGTAACATGCACAAAACAAGGTCGATACCTAGAATAAGTTGGAGGAAGACTTGAAGAAATATTTCCCTCTCCTCTTGTAGAAGTAATCATAATTTCCCCATTCTTTCATTCTTCCCCAAATTATTCATTCCTTTATTCTTTCTCCAAACTATTCAAGGAAATTCATTCTTTATTCATTGAGAAGATGTTCCCAAGGGCGGAGAACATGTGTAGTGGGGCAATTTGGGCCCCTAAAATATTGGTTAGGTACAAGAAGGTGAGGAAGGCCTATTTGAAGAAAGGCGCACAAGGTAAAAGCGTGTAGGAAAGGGTTTTATGAGGGTTTAGTAGAACCAGTGGCATGCGTGCACAAGGTAGAGAAAAGATTTTGGGACTTAGCCATATTTGGCATATCAGGTAGAACACGAGGAAAGCATGACCCGACTACACATGCAGAGTGGATAAGGTGCCAACCTGACAACTTGGTGCCCATAAAAGGAATATACCTTGTGATAAAAGATTACGAGAAGGTCATAATGGAAAAGAATGGAGAGCTTGAGTCGAAGGGGCATGCTCCCATGGAGGACCACTTGGACACTTGGCAACAAATATGCAAATTAAAAAGGCATGGCGGTGCTTTCTGAGGCTATATATACAAGTGCTCGGTAGAGGAAAGAAAGAGACACACTGAGAGTTGAAGAGAGGCAAAACTATGCAGAAATACTGTGAGAGTTCTATGGGTTGGTTTTAGAGGATATGTAGGAGTATGAGGTATCAAGGGGATGGGTATGAATTTTTTGTTGTCCTATGAGGGGCTTAAGTCCAGATTCGATGCATGACTTTGGCTGCACTATGATATAGATCTCGTGATAGCCTTAATGAATGTAATGTGATTACCAAACATGTTTAATATGAATATATGTGGTTCCAGTTTTACTTATATCTGTATGGATCGATTATATATATATTTTATATGAGTGGGTGTAAACCCTTGTGCATTTCCTTTCTGTTGTGATTCAGATCTACGTTATGTAATGCTTTTCTTATCTAAATGAATACATTGGTCTAAGAAGCCTATTCTGAGCTCTAAGATGGACGTATGGTTCGTTTCCATTATCTTCACTTAAGTTTTTGTCATAAATAATGCATTCTCACACAACTCACATAAAGGAGGGTCTCGACGCCCGCACGTGCCTCGGGTGAGCACCTAGCGCCCGCTGGGTGATAGGCCGGTGCGTATGTGATTTCCTTATTCTTTGAAAGGGCATAAAAATGACTACACATTATATTATCTTTACCCCATGACACACTTTGTAGTTACATGGTTCATACTCGAATCGAGGGTCTAAATCTAAAATGAACCTCACCGCATTTGATTTTCATGCTCTATGCTTCATGATCTATCTTTCTAGCGCACATTTTTCAAACCATTTCTCGATGATGCATTCTTGTTCTATGGTTCATTATTGATTGTTGAGGTATATTTCATAAATGAACCTCATCTCATACACATCCCTTTGGGGGCATGCTGCTCATGCCATCTTCACACATTGCACACCTTACCATCACACTCATACACTTGCATATTACATATCTTGGTTGCACTTACTCTTACTTGCTTATACTATTTACATCATGTACATTTCTTACTATGCTAGTCAGATACTCAATATGTCATTATCTTTCTATATACACACATGTGCGTTCACCTGGTGTTTTGGATTGAATGTAAATCTCTTATAGGTTCTTACATGCTGCAGTGATGCTTAACATTGTACCTTTACCACTCCCTCCTAGGATCCTAGGGGCATATACCATTACTAATCTCACACATTACAAGTTATATTGTTTCATTATTTATTACTTTCAATTTATAACACATTTACTTTCCACTGATACATACATGTCTTGACATACTTTTATCTTTCTAAAATGCTAATGTGTGCTTCATGTATAACATTTTATTTGCATGACTATATGCCACCATGATTGTCTCGATACATTTTGGATTTCGATTATTTTCTATTATATTCCATTATTTATGGGTTATGCCCCATGTCATGTTTGATCATTATTTGTATGCTTGAGTCCACTTCCAGCCTGATTTTCTTGTTACATTATGCGCAATATCCCATGTTTGAAACCCAATTTTTGCGGTCCACTTTGGTTACACATTTTCTTGATTACATTGTCTTCTATGCGTGCATGTTTATTACTTTTTATACTAACGCATGTTACTAGCCACTTTTTTGCATGTGCCTTGGTTTCTACTTGTACACATCCCCTACCCACTACAGTATCCATTTTAGAATAACATAAAGTCCTCTCTTTTGATACACATCCTCCTACCATTATCGTAAGCACCCCAAACAAGGGGGGGATACATTGAGTGAATAAATCACCCCTACAACATCTCATTTATACAATAAAGACCTACATAGTACATGAACAACACATAAATACAATCAAAAAATGACCCATAATCATACTAGGGTAAAAATCACAACATAGACACCAATGCCTAGACTCGGACATAAGCTCCCGGGCGTATTTTTCCTCCCTTGGGCACTAATGTATTGGGGCACACATAGCCATATTCTCATATTTTCACAGACTCACAAAATCCTTCAGAGAATTTTGTGACACAGAATAATCCTTCGATTATAGAATGCATTCTATCTCCTTTAATCGATACAATTAGAACTAATTCTGAAAAATTGAAAAAAACAACAAGAACTAAATTGGGACGTACCATCTTCACTTTGGTGCTTATCGGGAAGATTCATGGAAGGAGAGTAAAAATAGACCTCTCTCCCCAACACTTTCTCTTTGGCATGAGATCGCCTAAAAAACTCGCATTTGGCATGAGATTTCCCAAAAACTCGCCATGGGTGTGAGATTGCAAAAAAACTCACTCTTGGCATGAGATCACCCAAAAAACTTACTCTACACAACATTTTTAGGACACTTTTCTATCATTTTACACTCTTTTACATCAGGTGCACACTTTTCTTTTACACACTTTTACATACTTATGCAAAATTTTCTATGATTTATCATATACATGACTTTGACTACATTATTTCTCTTCTTTTGCAGTTTCTTCCTTACAAGAAGTAGCAATTACAAGATATAACAACATGGTACAATGCATATGATTCACCCCTAGGGTCACTTTCCTTTCCTAGTCTCCACGCTTCACTTTTCATCATTTCATGCTTCACTTGTCCACTCGGCACACTTTTCACCACACACTCTATAGGATCATAAGGTATGCATCTCTTATCTACTTTATGTTATTGAGTATTCACTCAACAACATAATGTAGGGGAAAATGTAGACATAAAATTACACACTTGGGTACATTTCTAGGTCCTAAAAGCATACTAGCATTCATATGATTCCTAAGAAAGAAAACTAGTAATTGATGACTATATTTGGCCTCTTTTCTTTGTTTCTTGTTTTCTATTTGGTCTTATACACCCTACAACCTAGTAAATATTTTATTGATTTATCTTTTATGGCTATGGACACCAACACCCATCTAGGAAAACAACACCTAAGTGCTCTTGTCCCCTCTGGGCACCCCTGACCCTTTCTTACCTTACTCGATCCTTTTGGATCTCTTTTATCTTTTGGGAATATTTTTCACTTATGGGTCAGCCTTCTAGTTGTCAATTACAAAATTCAAACAAGGGAATCATATCAATACATATTTATGTGTTCAAAATAAGGGACCAAACACTAAACATTACTACGCCACCTAAAATTGCATCCAAAAAGGGACCTAAAGCATTCAAAGGAATACATCTAACATCCATTCAAGGGACAAGGGTTTCATCAAATCTACATACACTACATAGGAAGGGGAAGTTCATTCTATTCCATCCACTAATACTATACATTTCTACATTTTAGCTACAACTTGCTATCCAAAGTGTAACTTGCACAAGGGCATCTTAGGGTACAATTTGTACAAACACTCACCAAAAATTCATGGATTCTGAGATATAGTGCAATGCCCAGTTGTAAGTTCACTATCGAAGTGACTGCCAAGGTTATTCTGACTCCCCATTCTACATTTTCATTTTTAGGTATAATTTTTTTTGTGGGCTTGTGTAGGTTAACTCTTATTTTGTAGGTTATAGGTGACCTTGGAAATCATTGTGTGACTCTGAAGTCATTAACAGGGGAACAATAGAGAAGACCTTGCGACACACCAAAAAGTAGATCCTAAGCTCTTGTGTAGTCACCAACACCCGTAAGTGATCTTAAGCACCTAGGTTCCCCCTGTCTTGTCATGGGTGCCGGTGTACGACCTCATTCCTACATTTCACAATTTATATTGAGAATTTAGGAAACTCTTCCCAAGATGTTTAACACTTTTCCTTGTCCATATCAATTCCGGATCGAGCGTGAATCATCTAAGTCCCTTCATCTATATATTATTTTTAGAGTTTCATATTTGCATATTAATTTTCTTGTTTCATTTCTATATTTCAGTATTTATATATCATTTATTTCAGTAGTGACTCATAAATATTTAAATTTAATTTAAATTATATTAAATCACCTTGATGCAAGATTAGGCGATGATAGATAGTGTTTGGCCCTTGATTTAGAAGAAGTAACTAGGTATATATATATATATATATATATATATATATATATATATATATATATATATATATATATATATATATATATATATATATATATATATATATGATTCCCTTGTTTGAATTTCATAATTGAACACTAAAAGGTGAACCCAAAGTACTAAAATATGACCAAGAAGTAAAATATACCCAAAAGGGTAAGAAAAGGATAGAGAGGGTCAAGAGTGCTCAAGAGGGACAAGAGTTCTTGAGTGATTCTATCCTAATTGGTTCTAGTGTCCGAGGCCATAAATGATCAATCAGTCAAGTTTTAGAAAATATGTGAGGTGTGTAAGACAAACAAGAATGCAAGAGATAAAGCAAAAAGGCCAAAAGGAGTTGTTAACCACTAGTTTTCTTGCTTATGAATCATGTATACATTAATATGCTTTAGGACGTAGAAATGTACCAAAGTGCATAGATTTTGTGTTTATAATACCAAAATCTTAGCTCTAATAATATGGAGGTGCAAAATATATGTTTAGAGAACCTTTTCTAGAGGAGGTTCAAAGTTTTAATTCAAATTATAAGATATATAAAATTGATTTTTTAATATTTTTGTGGTTTCATAATAATAATGACTAACTATCCATATTCATTATTTAAGTGATTTCATCTCTTTCAATAAAAAATGATAAAGAGCATATTTACCAAAAGTAAAAATTTATCACCAAGAGTGAGAGAGAAAGTAAGAGAGAATCAAAGTAAACATTAGATTTTACTCAAACTCCTAGACTATCCTATTTTTCTTAGATTGAAACAATGCCATTCATGAGTTCATGTTGGGAATAAACCACAAGGTTCCAAGACTAAGAGATAGATGTTTTAGACACCCTTTAGGCCCCTTAAGGTGTAGGCAAAATTTTATTTCCCATCTCCAAGGCTAGACCTACTTTCTACCACCCCCTCCTTCTACACTAAACTTTGCTCCTTGTAGCCCTTCCTTGAGGGTTTTTCAAACTTATTTTCTCACTCAGAGGGTTTCAAGACTAACTCAAGAGCTTTTAGGACATACCCTTTTCCTATTTCACTTACCCAAGAAGTTTCGGGTTTAAACTCAAACTTTAAGCATCTGTTTTGACTAAATTGTTCTTACAAATTAGGTCTCCTCTTGAGACAGTCTTGTCTACAAAAAACTGGTATAGATTTAGGGCATATAGGGGAATAAATAGTTTAAAAACTTATTCAATAGACTATACACTTGACACCAACCCTTAAACCATCTAGACTCCCTACATACCTACTCTAAATTTGAATTTTTGAATATTTGGACTCAATTTAACATTATGAAATGAACCCTAGAGACTCTCTAAGGACCTCAAGACCTCCTAGATTAACTTGAGAGAATGATAAAGAGAAAGAGAGAGTGAGAGATATAGATAGAATTAAAGAGGGAAAGTGAGTGAGAGAGAGAGAAAGAAAGAGAATGAGAAAGAGAGAGCGAGTGAGAGGGAGAAAGAGAGACCTACAAATTGAAATCCCTTAAGACCTATGATACCAAAACAAAAGCTCGTGGAAATGAACAAAATACTCCCACACATTGGGGTGGCTTGGTAACTTATGGGTAAGGCTTTGTTTCTGTGCCCAATGATCTCAGTGTTTCCACACGTTCATCGGGTGTAGTCCCTTAAGATCCCTTAGAGCAAAACAGGCTATAAGTTTGCTGGTGATTTCTCGGTCTCTGTGGCACCTTGAAAGGTATTGTTTTCTCCTGCACCTCTATATTAGGACTGTCTATGAATCTTTGTCTCGGCTTTTCCCATATCAATTTGGTCTTCTCGTTGTCCTATTGTTTACAACAATTTCGAATGCTCCGATCCGAGTTAGTGTAAGGCTATCCAATGAAATATTTTGTGAATAGAATCTCATGGAACTGAATGGATTGTTCCCACACATCATGATGGCCAAGTAAGCATTGAGCGAGAATTCATTTTAGTACCCAATAATCCCGTTTCTTCCCAAATACTTTGGTCGGGCGTAGTACCTTAAGATCCCTAAGAGAAAAAGGCTATAATTTTTTCAAGTGATTTCTCGGTCTTCATGGAAATTTGAAAGGTACCATCTAATACCCCACTTATGTGTTGGGACTATTTATGTTTGTCTTAGTTTTCCCTATCTAAATTCAGTCTTCTCGTTGTCCTATTGTTTGCAACGGTGCTAAATACTCTAGTCTGAGTCAGTGTGAGGTTGTCCAATGTAATATTTTGCAAATGGAAGCTCGTGGTACTAAGTGGATTGTGCCCATGTGTCGTGGTGGCCTGGTAAATGTCAGGTGAGGCTTCATTTTGGTGCCCAACAATGTGGTGCTTCCTGGATACTTTGGTCTGGGCATTTCCCTTAAGAGACTTGAAAACAAAAAAGTCTATAAATTTACCGACCTGATTTCTTTGTCTCTATGGAACCTTTAAATGTCTCATCTGATCCTACACCTCCATGTTAGGACCTTTTACAAAGTCTTGTCTTGTTTTCCCCATCTTATTTTGGTCTTATCTCTTTCCTAATGTTTGTAATGGTGCCGAATACTTGAGTTTGAGTAAGTGTAAGGTGGTGAATGTAATTATTTACAAATGGAATCTTGTGACACCGAGTAGTCTATGCCCATGTGGAGGGGTGACCTAGTAGACACTGAGCAAGGCTTTATTTCACTATCTAATGATCCTGATGCTTCTAGGCTACTTTGGTTGAGTGTATTCCCTTAAGATACTTGAGAGAAAAAAAGTTTATAAGTTCACTGGGAGATTTATTGGTCTCCATAAAGCACCTTGAAATGTCAGTTCTAATCCTATATCTACATGTTGGGACCATATACAAATTATTGTATTGGTTTTACCCATCTCAATTTAGTCTTCTCAATGTCTTATTATTTGTAATGGTGCCAAAAATCCACCCGATTCAATGTAAGGTTGTCCAATGCAATATTTCGTGAACAAAATCTCATTGCACCAAATGAAGCGTGCTCACGTGTCAAGGTGGCACAGTGATTAACTAAAATATGAAAAACAAGTGTAGTAAGGGATATTTAATATAATCTAGGAGGGCATATAATATAACAAATAAATGCAGAAAAAGAAGTACGTAAATGAGATAAGTAACTATGTAAAATAAAATGTTAACCCTAATGTGCAAGAAGGAAGAGGAAAGAACTCGGTTGAAATGTTTGTGGGACAATGTTGCAGTTGATGATTGGAAAAATTAGAAGTAGGAATGACTGTGTAGAAGCTCGAGAAGGATGGATCTAGAATATTTGGCTAGACTGGAGCACATAGAGAAGGACTGGGTGCTTGCGGGAACTCGGTCTATAATTTAGGTGCCCCTGGTCTACACAAAATCTTTGAATTTTATCTTCATAGGACGTAAAGGTGATCTAAAACCCTTGCTTCTGTCACATCAACTTCGTTGTCTGTGTTGGATGTCGCTAATAACTCAAGATGGAAGACATAATTGCAAGACCCCAAAACAAGCATAAAACCGTAAAAATAAAAACACATATGAAGGGGTCGATCGGCCTGGCCTCGGCTTCCACAATGGTGGACTTACTAACTGAGTGTTGTACTACATCTCATATCTGATGTAGTTTTATGTGTAAGTGTGTGTAAACATGCTCTAGGTTGCTCTTGTGCCAGTCATACATTGTGAAGTAGTGAGTAATAACTATGTGTAGAAAATGTAGTACAATGTGTGCATAAAATATAATAGAATCCCTCCCCCTATCAAGTGTGATGCAGATGTCCTAGCCTTGTGCCTTGATTATGGAGCTATGTGGATGCAAGTGATCTCTAATGCAATAGATGGATGTAACTCTAGATGAAGTGATAATAGTAAGTGATGCTAGGTCCCTCATTATAGTCTCATAACTTTATATTTATAAGGTTATCTTGATCTAATTTTGTAATTAACCCCGGAAAATCCAACCAAAAGAAAGATAAAGATGTCAAACGGATAGAAAGGGGCCAAAAAGTGGAGGGAAAGTACAAAAAGGACCGGCGTACACTTGGTAGGACCAAAGCCCACAAGCACCCCAGTATTAGATCGGGTGCCCCATTCGAAGATAAAATGACAATAAATGACCAAAAAAGATTGGGCATGTGGATGAAAAGGGTCGGTAATGAAGAAATATAATAAAACAAGATGACCAAAAGATGGGGGTTAATTAGTAATTTCTTTAGTCAAAAACCTTCTAAATAGTAGTATGAGACCAGGATATATAAATTTCTAAAGTGCATGATTTTGTGACTACACCTGGTAAACACTAAGTGAGGCTTCATTTTGGTTCCCAACAATCCTGGTGCTTCCCATCTACTTTGGTCGAGTGTAGTCCCTTAAGAGCCCTAAGAGAAAAAAAAGGATATAAGTTTGTCGGGTGATTTCTTGGTCTTTGTAATACCTTAAAAGGTCTTGTCTCGATCCTAAACCTATGCATTGGGACCATCTACGAATGTATATCTCAATTTTACCCATCTCAATTTGGTCTTCTCATTTTTATATTTTTTGAAATGTGTCAAATAGTCTAGTTTGAGTTAGTGTAAGGATTTCCAATGCAATATTTTACGAATGGAAACTCATGGCACCAAACCGCCTATGCCCATGTGTCGGGTGGCCATAGTAAATGCTAGGAAAAGATTCATTTTAGCCCAATGATCTAGTTTCTTATTGGCTACTTTTGGCTAGGTTTAGTCCCTTAAGATCCCTGAGATTAAAAAGGCTATAAGATTGCAAAGAGATTTCTTAATCTCCTTGAATCCTTGAAATGTATTGTATGATCCTACACCTCCATGTTGGAATCATCTATGAATTAATGTCTTGGTTTCCCCATCTCAATTTGTCCTTCTCGTTGTCCTATTTTTTACAACGGTATCGAATTCTCTAATCTCATTTAATATAAGGCTATCTTATGCAATATTTTGTAAACAAAATCTTGCGAAACTAAATGGATTGTGCCCATGCCTTGAGGTGGCCTAGTAAACACTAGGTGAGGCTTTGATTCAAGTGCCCAATGATCCCAATGCTTCTAAGCTTCTTTGTTCGGAGTAGTTCCTTAAGATACCCGAGAGAAAAAATAATTATAAGTTCATCAGAAATTTCGAGTCTCTCGTGGAACCTTGAAAGGTATCGTATGATCCTAAAATTCCATGTTAAGACCATCTACGAATGCCTATCTTGGTTTTTCCCATATCAATTTAGTCTTATCATTTTCCTATTTTTTGTAATGGTGTTGAATAATCCAGTCTAAGTTAGTGTAAGGCTATCCAATTAAATGTTTTGGGAACAAAATCACGCGCCACTCGAATGGACTACTCCCATGAATCATGATTGCACGGTAAATGCTGGATGAGTCTTTGTTTTGGTTCCCAAAAATCCTGGTGCTTCTCGACTACTTCATTCGGGCGTAGTCCCTAAGAGAAAAAAGGATATAAGTTCACCATAGGATTTCTTGGTCTTTGTGGCACTTTGAAAGGTCTTGTATGATATTACACCTCCACATTGGGACCATATGCAAATTATTGTCTCGCTTTTCCCCATTTCAATTCAAGTATTGTTGCTTTATCCTATTGTTTGGAACAGTTCTAAATACTCCAATATGAGTCAGTGTAAGGATTTCGAATGTAATATTTTACAAATGAAAGTTCATGGCAAGTGAATGAATACACCCACACCTTTGGGTGTCTTGTTAAATTTTGGGAGAGGATTCGTTTTGGTGCCTAATGGTCTCGGTGCTTCCCTGGATACGTTGGCCAAGCGTATTCCCTTAAGATCCAGGAGATAGGTGTGAAAGAAGAACTGAGTTTGACCAAAAATCCTTCAATGCAAAACATAATAAAGGGTTAAATTACATGGTAATACACTATTAGAAGGGAATTTTAGTGTTGATAACCCTATAAAATTCCAAGACATTATTTTGAGCATCTAGAACAAGTACTAGGAAACATGTTAAGAAGAGATTGTTCATATAATATAGGTGGTGAAATGAGAATTGTAAGAAGATATTTTTCATACAATATAGGTGGTGAAATGATAATTTGTGCTTGTTATTTATTTCCAATATTTAATTTCCCTTAGCTTCTCTTAGCTTCAAGAATAAGGAATTCTCTACTAATAGTGCCAACCACGTGAAGGTGGAAGATTTTTTGGCACCACTAACCTACGTAAGCATGTTAGTAAGAAATTAAATAGAATTTTAAAACCTACAAAATTTAAACAAAATCATTAAAGTAAATATTCAAATTAAATTCATGTAGATGTATATCTAATCTTAAGTGAACATACCTTTGGAAATTCAATCCAATGAACCATAAGGATCAAATCTACTCTTAACAGTAGTGAGAATCGCTTCATGATCTGATCCACAAACCTTTCACGATTTTTTTTTTATGGCATACCTCGATATTTGATCAACTGAATATTTGTTACAAGAACCAAATGTGAATAATGAAGTATATTTCTATGTATTTCATAGTCTTCAAAAAACCAAGTATTTGATTTTTTGATAAGATATTATCAAGCCAAGTTTCAGTGACTGCCATTGACCCAGTGGGATACTCAAGGTTTTCACCATCAATGACTATGGAAGTCAATTTCTGGTGTCCCTCTACACAAAAAGACAAGAAGTAGTTTGTTCCCTTCGTTAAATTATGTTGCAATAACAGCAGAAACATTCAATGCATCAAAAATTAAAACTCAAGTCAAATTTAAAATACATTAAGAGATTATCATTTAATAATTTATAAATTTATAACATGACATGTATGTACCTTGTTGCACTAAATCAAAGACTTGGTCAAAGTCAAGTGATGTTGTCATATGATATGAAGACACTACAAGTTGTAATGCTTGTGGAAATTGATATGTGTCAAGTGGAATTAGAGGTTTACAAGTCCATTCATCCACCCACTATTGTGACTCACATTCATTCCACACAAAATCAATGCATGATATGCAAAAACATGCCATGCACCTAGTATGAATAGTGCAAGAACTTGCATTTGAACTATGGAATGAGTGCATATCACTTGATCCTATAACTTTCATACAATCTTCATAGCTTGTTCTAGACACTAAAATATGCTTACACTTTGTTTTAATACTAAAATTACATTGATTATCCTCTTTCCCGTCATTTTCATAATAATTAGCACTTTTCTGCTAATTAGCTAACATTCCCCTTTGTATTCATTAATTAACCACCTTTCATTAATTAATTAACCCTTCTCCCAATATGGATGCTAGTTAACGACCTTTCGTTAGTAATAATCCTCTTCGAGTGATTAATTAAATATTATTAGTTAATTATTCCATCTATTTTAATCAATAAACCTCTTTTATTGGTCAAATCCCCCTCTATCATTCCCGAATCAGTGCTCATTTTTCTCTAAATCCTCTCTAAATAGCCTCTATAAGCTTATCCCTACCTATTAAATAATCACATTTGATTAATTAAACCCCTCTCATCTCCCATAAAGTGCACATCCTTTATTAAACATGTATATCCTTTGCATTTCTTTTTTGGGCTTTATCCCACATCCACCAAATTACTAGCCTTGCCCAAATAGGAAAGCTATATAAATAACCCTCTTCCTTCCCTTTTTTCATACACCTCGTTTTGATTGGTGAAAACTATAAACATTTTGATTTGATCCATTCTCCATTGTTGGAAATAACTTCTCCATCTTGCATCCATTATCTCAAATTGAGGAGCATGAGAAGATCCAAAGATGGCCTTATAGCCATTTCTTGGTGAGATATCATCCTCATTCTTGAGGAAAACAACACCAATTTGATTTCTAGGTGATCTAATTAGGTTCATACTTTAAGTAGCAATCATAAAAGAGTAGGAATGGCTTAGCATTTAGTTGTTTGATCATGTTTATGCATTGAAGAAGTTATTTTCCCTTAAGATCTTATCATGATGTTCTTGTTCAATTAAATTTGATTTGAAGCTACTAGGTGTTAGTTTAAGTTCAATTAGCATAGTTATTTTTACATGTACACATTTAGCATGCTCAATGGGACACCTCTTTGTCTCACACACATTCTTTATTTTGGTTAAGTTTATTTTTGCATACTTTTGGTTGATAGATTTGAATATTTAATGAAAAATAAGATTCAGGGACAACAATCCCTCCTCTTGATGGGAGAGGTTCCCTTATTCCACACACAAACAAGAAAACTACTTATTTACAAATTTACAAACCATCAGTATTAGATGAGGACTTTGATGTTGGAACTTCATCCATAGAAGAAATGGATACTGAGAAGAGACAATGATTTTGAGAGAGAGGATGGTTACAATTTCAAATGTATAGATAACAACATAAAATCCTACTTATGCATGTAAATAGATTCCAAGAAATGTGTGAATTTAAATATATATGAATACAGAAATATATGTAGTAGACAAAAAGTTCTAAACATAACATCATCGGAAGAACACAAAGTTTAATATCCAAATATATAAAATCCACATTCACAAGATAAAGAAAAAAATAGAAGAAATGCAAGACAAAGGAGGGAAAGAACTTCTTCTATATTGATTCTTTATAGTTCTATATTTTACATCCCAAGCACCAAAATTTAACCCCTTCAACAATGAAAAAGAGTTTCTTTTATAACCACTCAAGAAGTTACAATTAGATACATTTCGATTTCCTTTCTCTTTAATATAAAACTCATCTCTAATCAAGTGCTTATAATATTAAGTTGGTCTCACTAAAATATTATATGATTATATAGAAAGTGGCCAACTTACTTTGAAATACATTGATTAAAAGAAAGGCCTAAGAGCTATATGATGGAACATTTGAAGAAGTGGTTGTCCGGTTTTGACTTTGAGTATTTGATTTTGAATCTTATTAATGATCCTTCTATCTCCATACCTTGGTGAATGGTGGTGTTGGCGATTGCATGAGTCCAGCTATTATTTACGCAGCCTTCCATGTCCTTTCCAAATTCTACATTCTTAAAGAATCCCTTGTTTTCCTCTATAATTGAAGTTTGAAGTGGACAAATCTCTTCCATATTCTCTTTTGATACAATATCTGGTTTGAACAAATATTCCTTAACAAATGTTTTGAACTTGGATTTAATCTCTTGGACTATAAACCTATCCTTTGAATTTTCTTTGAATATCTGGTAGTGAAGGTCTCAAAAATCATATATGATGCAAGCCTCGAAAGATTCTCCCTTTTGTAGCATGTTCTCGAGTTCATCAATGACCTCTTCAAGGAATTTCATCTTCCAATCAATACTGAACATCCACTATTTAGATAAATTGAATTTTGGATCATCAAACACTTTGTTGGCCAAAATAACTTGCACATATGTTTCACTCATAAGCCATAGGTCTTGGATACATTCAACCAAATTTTCAATTCCCTCTCTAAATTTCTGAGTGTTGTATTGAATTTCAACTATATCACAATGATATGATCATATGACTTGTACACTTCCTCAATGAAGTTCAATCCAGTGATTAGCATTCTATCCACCATGGCTTCCATTGCTTTTCCATAGGCAACATGCTTATGGATATCTTTAATATTTTGAACTTCATCACTAGTCAAAACAATAGGTGGTGGAATTGAGGCCAGTGGGGTTGGATCAAGCACTTTGTCTTTTTCCAATAAAGTGTAAATGAAATTTGAAAGGATTTTAATTTTCTCCTCCAATAGTTCTTGTGTTTTCTTACCCTTATCAACCCTTTCAATCACTTTTGATATTGTCTCCTTTAGGTTATGAACCTCACTCTCAAGAGTGGATTTACCCAATGGTATCCTTGTTAGTTCCAAATCAATTAAAGCCAAATATTCCTCTAAATTTTCCATTCTTGGTTTGGAAAATTCTGAGAATTTTTTTCCTCTAGAATAAAATACAAACCTTAAGGTGATTTTAGCTTTCTTTACGGAAGGAGTAGGAGTTGTTCCCAAAAGAGCAACCAAAACATCGAATTTTGGAGAAAAAATTTGAGATGAAGGATTTCTTTTCTTACTGTCAATAAATGGTTGGAACCAAGTAAAATAATTACTAGAAGGAGGAATAAAAAGAGGCCCTAATGCAAGTTTACTCATTGAAGATAAAGTTTGTGCAGATGATAATTCAATGAAATATGTTTCAATACTAGAGACCAACATTTCCTTGGCAAGAAATCCCTTCGGTGTTTTTAGAACAACCACAGTCTCAACTTATATTATGATATCCTATTTCTTGTAATCTTCTTCTTATTTCTCTATGCTTCCCCCTTCAAGATTTATTTCTTCTTCCTCTTCTTGACCTTTTGTTTCTTTATCATTTTCCTCAGAAAGATCAATAATCTGCTCAATCATAGGCACTATTTCTATTTGAATTAGAGAAGCATATTTCTTGTTTTCTTCCTCAACTACTTCTTCCACTTTTTCCATATTTTCAACCTTACCCTTTTTGGTATACACCAAAGTTTAAGTTCTAAGAGGAGAAGGGGTGGTTTGAGCTGGTATCTCGTTGTTGAAGTAGAGGCCTCCCTTTAAGATGAAGATGCTTCTTAAGAAGGGGATTTCACTCTATTGGTTCTATAGAATCTCATTTTCCTATCAAACCAAAGATTAGTCTTGACTAAGATTGGATTTATGATCTCTTACAAGTTTTCCTTTCCTTCTTGAACCATTCAATGGTTTCAAGAGGAGTATACTTGATAGTTTTTCCAAATTCAAGAGACTGTAGTTCTTCATCATCATCTTGTAGTTCATTAAGTACCTTGTAGATTCCAAAAACTTGATTTTCTATAAGGATAACCTGCCATTGTATCTTCTTCTCACCTCTTAGTCATCTAAACAATCACCCCAATAGTCTTCTACATCAGAGAGGTGGTAAAAGGACATTATGAGATTATTGACAATGAAACCTTTGAGATCAAAACAAGATCTTTTCTGAAAGAAATGGAAATTGAAAGCAATCACTGTCCTTTCAATATTTTGAGAATCCAAGGAAGTCTTACAAGTATAATTTCCTAGAGTGATAGGGAATTGTATACCACCTATCTTCTTGTCTTTACAAGTCCTGTGTAACTTATCAAGCTACCTACAAATTTCTACTAGGGAAATCTTGTCACTATAGAACATGGGGAGCTTATAGGGAGAATCTTCAAAGCATGCCAACTTGATGTAAGATAAATTTCTAAATTGAATGAAATAATTTCCATAGGTGGATATCAGCTGTTTGGATTCATCAGAAAAATATTTTATCTGTATCACCTTCTATAAGCCCAACAATGTACATTATGAAGGCATCATTGTCCCTCCTAAAATGATGATTACTATTCTTTAGGGTAAATTTTGAGTAATAATCATATACTTCGGAGTGTGTTTCTTATCATCTTCTGGGAGAGGCCTAACCATTCCCTATATGCCCTAATAGTGTACATCGATAGGAAGTCATGCGTAAGGTATGGGTCCTATGCACACTAGCCATATGCTCAGTTAGATTAGTGAAAATGATTTCTATCTAGTCTAAATTCTACTTCCCCTCACATATGATATCGATGCAAGGGCACATCCAAACGTGAAACTAATTTCTTTTAGGAAGTCCCATTATTCTAGATAGGAGAATGATGATGTCAAAGAGTTCGATTTAAAATCACTTGTACATGGTTGTAGGCAATCTTTAAGTTCCTTTCTTTGGGGCCTTGAACCAAGACTTGGCCACCATATGCTTGTATTTATCGGGGTTCTTGATCAAAAAATTGTTGAGCTTGTGCCATGGTGATGACATTATAATTTTCAAATACTAGGATCCCAAGGGAAGTATTGATACATCCCACATCTAATTTGGTAATTACTTGACCTTGGGGATCTATGATTTCTCATGTTAGAGTCAAAATGGGAACCATAGGCCAAAATTGTGTTTGCACCTTGAACTGAAATAGGGAACCCTCCAAAGCATGTGCTATCCCGCAATATTTGATGAGATGAGCCATGGCCGAGGATTTGCATCATTAATTCACATCCGGAAGTTATTGAAATCCAATTTTTGTACATTAGTATCCCCTATGTTAGGTATGGAGGTCTCAAGAGAAGAAATATGGTCATGACCTTTATAATGAACCTTCATTATGGAAAAAGGGGTTGAGGAACAATGGTTCATAAGAGAGGATAATCGTTTTAAAAGAAACAATGCGGTAGGGCACAAGATTAGATTAACCTTGGAAATCATATAGAGGACTATGGAAATTCTACCTTTGGTCACTGGATGAATGACGACCTTCTCAGGATCGAACACACTTTGAGTTTTTGAAAATGGTTAAGGAAAGCTTTATTACAGCTAGAAATAATGGAGAAGGCACAAGAACGGGAAACATAAAATAGACTGCAAACTCTTATGGTAAAAATGACAGTCTTTCCTACATATATATAGATATCCCATTTGAAAAGAGTCGACAGAGTGCATTAAATGAAGAATTCAATGTATTGTGGGAAATGGGAATGTTTGGGACACAAGATGCCATCTTTAACCTTTAGAATGCGGATATGATGGAAAAATTGAGCACAAAAGGCCCATGGAACATTTGGGACACCAAGAGCTGAAATCTCCATAGTACAAAGAAGACTAGCCCAATGCAGTAAAGGTGGATTTGTGGAGAATCGTTGGTTGTGATGCACTTGGGACACTTGGGATAGGGAAATCGACATCTCCGTAATACATTAATACTTAGCACAAATCAGGTAGATCAGACAAAAGGTGCACAAGGGTCCCTTGGGACAGCACTGGGACATGAGTTCTCTGCCAAGCCAAAACATCCGCAATACAAAGAAGACTTTAGAAAATTTATAGAGTCCGCGGGTATTGAGGGGATGCAGAGAACCAACGAACAGGAGAACATGGTACAAGAGTTCACAAAAATACAAAAACTTCCACACAACAAAGGAAGAATAATTCAATGCGGGTAAGGCAAGTAGAGGTGGAGAACAAGAACCCCAAAGGAACATGGAACATGTGGGACACAAAAACCGAAATACCCGCAGTACAAAGAAAAAGTCCCAAACTCAAAAATTTGAAAGAAAATGACTAACTGTTGAAGAAAGTTTCTTTCCTTCATGCTTCAAAAAGGAAAACAAAGATCTTGAAAGAGAAGACTTACCAATTTTTTTATAAAAATGTACACATTTTCATGTAAGTGACAACACATACTAATTCTCTTTTTGAATATATTGACATAACTTGTGTTTCTTAACTTTTTTGTCAAGTTTTCACGTGTTGATTCTTCCTTGTAGGTATAAATGAGGAAAATTGCTGTCAAAATTAAATCTTTGTGAGAAAAATTCAATATTTCTCCATGTTTTCATTTTTAGAGCTTCATTTTTTTATCATTTTACATGCTAGTTTTGTCAATTTTTTGAAAAACTTAAATTTTTGATCATGCAGGTTTGTGTTTGATAGTGTTGAGTATTCTATTTACATATTAAGGAGATGGGTTGTTGTCAAAATTGAATATTTGTGAGAAAAATTCAAGATTTCTCCATGTTTTCATTTTTAAAGCTTCATTGTTCATCATTTTGCATGCTAGTTTTGTCAATTTGTTGAAAATGTTAAGTTTTTGATCATGAATGTTAATGTTTGATAGCGTTGAGTCTTCTTTGCATATATTAATGAGATGGGTTGTCAAAATTGAATCTTGGTTGGAAAAATTTGACCTTTTTGCAAATTATTATTTTTGACATTTTTAGTACAAGTTAAGTGCATACCCATGAGTATAAGAGCATATGCATAACCTATCTTCCGGAGGCCATAATTTTTCTCTCGAACTCGAAACAACTCCGTTTATTTTTACAATGGAAAGGTATTAAAGTGAAATATGTAATGAACACATAAATTTGAGATTTATACTTATAGAAATTACAAGTTTTTCCTTTATTATAAAACTAGTCATTTTCGTTGCATGTTAGATTCATTTTTTATCAACACCACGTATGCTCTTCTCTTGCGCTTTTGAGAAACCTTGAGAATCATAAATGGATATGATTATGGATATTTTTATAACACATTTAAATGATTTAATGAATGTTGTTTTTCCATTTTTACTTAGTTAGATCAAAGTTTGTGTATGCTCTTCTCTTGTACCTTTTGGCAATCTTGAGAATCAAAAGCAACTTTGGTCTTCTTTTCTAACATTTTGGATTAATTTGGAAACTTCATTTCATTATTTCTTAAGGGAATGAGTAATTTTAAAAACATGTTTAATGGTCCTTTGATTTAGAGTTTTCCATTACTATCACATTGGGTTACTTGTTGTGTATGCTCTTCTCTTGCGTCTTTTAGACGATCTTGAGAATCAGAAACAACATTTGATCCTCTTTTTAAAATGTTATAAGTTTCCATGGAGAACTACTAACTTTTGAGTATAGGAACTTATTCACTTGTCAAAGAAAAATGATCTAAACCAATACTAAATATAGTTTGTTGCAGGTTGCCAATGGTGCAAAACCACATTAAGATCAAAAATAAAAAAACACACCACTTTATTCAAAACACTATATTTACAGGTTCAGATAAGAGCTACGAGATCGTCCACTCTAAACTTTGGGAATTATCTTCACATAATCCATAAAACTCATTATGAGGATTACCACAAGAACCCCAAAGTATTCCACACCTTAAGGGAACTGGTGGATGAAATGGGAAGTGCCCCACTACCCACTTGTCTAGTAAAACCCATGTGAGAAAAGCTTCATGTTACCCATATGAGGCCCTGTTCATTAATTTTATTGTGGGTTAATGGTCCACCTCTCTAGGAGAAATCCTAGAAATGCATACCTCTCTTAGGTAATAATTGACAAGTGTTGCGAATAAAATCCATAAGGAACCATTTGATATTGGGGCTAACTTTATCTTAACCAATCATGTTTCAAAGAGCTCTCACAAAGTGACAACTTTTTTAGATTAAAAAACTTGTTAGTAGAATAAGGGGAGAGTCCATAAAAGTTGGAACCATGTGTTATTCATCAGAAAATTACTACGCATTACTTTGTCTTAGTTTCTACCTTTTACTTTAAACAAGGCAAAACTCTGCCAAAGTTAAGCTAGGTTTATTTCATCACCACTTGGTCTACTCTTGTATTTTCTTGTTTCCCTTTTGGGTTAAAAGAAAGAATACATGCGAAATGTTACTAAAGATTGTGTCCACTAATTTTACACCCGCTTATATCCTTCCTTATTGCGACTACGATAGTAAGCATTGAAAGTGTGTTGGTACATCCTCATATCTTGAGTAGCCTTGTCTTGATACCCATGTCAAGATGTTTCATTGTAGTTAGGCTTGCTTCATCATCAATCTTCCCTTGAGTTGTTACACTTCTTGCATCATCTCAATATAATTTTGATACTTACATCTTATTTTTCATAAAATTGATATAAGTTTCTAGATTGTATCATTACATTGCTCACACATTAACAAATCCTTGTTATACTTTGACCTTGTTTTCTTACAAACATTTCCTTGAGTTTGAAAAGTGTTTTTGTTACGTTGTTCGCATCATATCAATATTATTTTGATACTAATATCTTGCTTTTACCGTAAAGCTTGATTAACGTATCTAAGTGGTATTGTTGCGTTACTCACACTTGTAACTTCCACTTTTTGGATTTAGGCCTTGTTTGTATCTAGACTTGTTTTATTATACCTTGAGTTGGAAGTAACTTCAACCCATTGTTAATACTTACTTCTTGTTTATTCTAAACTTGACTTAAGTATTGACATTGTGTTGATCATCTTACGTCGACCTATCATTGAGACACATTTTGAATAGGGAGTAGTTTCTTGTAGATTGGATTTGTTTTACGAACTTATATTATTGTTCTTGTGATATTCCATCTTGTAAAATTGTTTCTTAGGATAATCCCTTTGATCCTTTGGTTCTTTATTCTTTTCCATTGGATGTTCTTTACCCATTGTTGGACATTCTTTGTGACCTTCACGATCGTCACGTTGCCATTTTTTTGCCTAGGTTCATTATAGTAATTGTATACATTTTTTAAACCTTACCAAAAAAATTTCCTATCAAGAAAATTTCAAGAAAGTTTGAACATTGGGAAATTTTCCTTTGGAGCCTTTGTGTTGCTAAATTTTGATAAACCATTTTGACATTTACACTTGTAATTTTTGTCCAAACCTTGTTGGATTGTCAAAATTGTGTCATCAATATATTTGTTTTTCTTAGATCCCCCTTGTAAAATCAAACAAGCATCCCCTATTTATTTTTAAAATTTATAGTTGGCTATCATTACCTTGTCCGAATCGACATGGAACTTCCTTGTATTTAAAGGAGTTCAATCATACAATCTAGGTCTAGGAATTTAGACCCAACAATGCCAACCATGACTGACTATCACATGGTTCCTCACACTTATGACAATATGGAACCTAGGTTTAGGAATTCACATCGAAATATTCCCATCATGACTAAACCTCGATTGGTTCTTCACGCTAGAGAACCCATTTGGCTACCCCTTTCCCCACCTTCATCTCATAGTTAGTGGTATGATTATGATGATTCTAATCCATGCTATTATTTTGATTCTAATCCATGTTATTCTTATAATTCCCCTCAATCTCTTGATTATTCTAATCCATGTTATTATTCATATTCCCCTCAGTCTCCTGAGCCTCATCCGATCGAATTTATTCTAAGGAATAACCAATCACCTAAATGATATTTTCCTCCTCTAAGGATTTATGTCACCAAAAATTCTCCTCATCATTCCTCTAATTCAACTCCTAATTCATGGTCCTCCCTTTCTTTTCAAGACCCCCTTTATAAGTCACCTCAATGATTTATTCCTCTTCTAAATATCCGCGTGACTCAAGTTCCTCCCATAAAAATTATAATTGAATCTTGAGTCGTGGTCCTCCCTTTCTTCACAAGAACCACTTTATTAGTCACCTCAATGAAATCTTCCTCCATTGAATATCTATGTGAATAAAAATTCCTCTAATCAATCATCCAAGTCAAACCCTACATCGTATTAAATTGACTAGCTACATGATCCTATTTGTCTTTCTCGCACTATGTTGTATTTTAGGAAAACCTATACAAACCTATTCCAAATCCACATCTTCTTCAACTCATGAGATGTCCAAATCCAAATCAACTTCATCTCTTGGGTCATCTTATTATATCAATCAAAATCCAATCCCTCTTTGGCCTTTGAGCCCTTTCAACTATATATTACCATATCCTTATCAATCTTCTAAAGACTCGATGTTTGCGTCCATGTCGAACAATTAACAAGAAATAATGTGCTAAGATATATTTTTAAAGAACTATAAAATATATTTTTGGGAGAAATAAGGTCAAACCTTCCCCTCATCTACATCATCAAACATATTCTAAATCTTCCACACTTGTTAGACCTCTTTCTTCCAATCAACCTACTATCATCGACCAATAACAAACCATACCGATTGATTTCTTTCAAAATGAAGAAGAAATCAAATAATTCATGGGGCTACACGATGAAATTCCTCTAGAGGATCATGAGAAAGGATTCTCTTTTTACCTTGATGTGTTCATGTATTGTGGGGAAGAAGTTGATTTCTTTTGTTAGAAAATAGAGGAAGATCCTAAGATCATCAAATTTGATCCTCATCTTATTCTTTCATCTTCATATTCCCCATTACATGGAGAAACTCCTGGTCTTTCATTAATCCATGGCATATCTTCTCATCACCCATCATTATTTACATATCACAATTTCTCAATCACAATCTCACCTTGGGTCACCTCCTGGTAGCCCTTCATATTCTATTTGTGGGTCACCTCCGAGTATCCCATCATCTTATATTCTTGGGCCACATCCTATAAGCTCCTCATCTTCTATACTTGGGCCCCGTTCTAGTATCCCTTCATATTACATCTATGGGACACCTAATGGTAGTCCTTCATCTTCCATTATGGGACACCTCTAGGTATCCCATAATCTTCTATTCTTGGGCCACATTCTAGTAGTCCCTCATCTTCTATACTTTAGCCCCATCCTAGTAGCCCTTCATCTTCTATCTATGTCTCACCTCCTGGTAGCCTATTCTCTTCCATCCATGGGTCACATCCTAGTAGCCCTTCATCCTCTATTTGTGGGTCACCTCTAGGTAGCCCATTATCTTCTATTCTTGGGCCATGTCCTAGTAGCCCCTCATCTTCTATACTTGGGCCTTGTTGTAGTATCCATTAATCTTCCATCTATGGGACACCTCCTGGTAGTCCTTTGTTTTCCATCCAAGGGACACCACTTTGGGTAGCCCATCATCCTCTATTCTTGGGCCATGTCTTAGTAGCCCCTTATCTTCTATAATTAGGATTTTTCCTACTATCGCTTCATCTTCTATCTATGGATCACCTCATGGTAGCCCATTTTATCCTATACTTGGGCCAAGACTTAGTAACCCTTCATCTTCTTTTAATGGCTTACCTCCCAATAGCCCATCCTCTTCAATCCTTGGACCATATCCTCTTTGTCCATCATATCATCCTTTTATCAACAATTTTTATAAGTCCAAAATCATCCCTAACATTCCTATCATCAATCCTAAACATCCACTTTATTCTCCCACTTCTTGGGATCAAAAAAATCACACATTAGCTTGTAGGAAACACCAAAAGTTTCTTCATCAATCTAACATAAAAAAATATGAAGATCTCTAAAGATCCAAGCAAATCAAATACTCACAAATATAAAAATCAAACGTGATTAAAAATGTAAACCAAAGAAACCATCAAGTATGGCAAAGTGCATAAATATATGGATAGGGAACTCAAGCTCTTGTATACAAAATACATGTTGAAAGATAAGTCACTTGTCACTTATCAAGTATGAGCTCACCGTGGTCATTGAGATTGGAGATAATATCACTCTTGATAACCAAAATCTCCTAGTCTCCCTTATCAAAGAAATCAAAAACATCATTGTTGGATCTTATCATGCGCAGAGTCAAATTTTTGGTCCCAAATTCTAAATAAATCATCTTCATCATCTTCTCCCTTCATCGTTTTCCCTTTGAAAAACCATCCAAATAAAAAAATAAAAAATGAGAAAAACATTAGAATAGTATTAAAAAATCAAATGTAAAAATATCGAGACATTGCAATTAGGTATTACATACACATGGATGTTCTTTCTTCCCTTTCTTTCCATTCCTTTGCAAGTCATCCACCATGTTCATCCCTTTGATGATATTTTAGTTAGTCTATTCACAATCATTTTGTGACATTTATCTCTATGGTATCCGTTTGACCTTGGTATTTCATCACCTTGGTAAATTAAAGAACGAATAACCTCTTAGATATCCTATCATTATTTACATCTAATAAAATTGTTGCGAAGAAATTTTGGATGTATTTGTTGACACTAGTCAATGTCGTCATCGCAATCACTTCCATATCCTTCCATCAAGCCATCAATGGTTATTAACCCATCATCAAAACAATCGAGAGAGCTGAAATATTTTTCAGAAAGCAAACAAATCAATCAAAAAATTCAAAAATCAAAAGAAAATAAATATATAACTCTCTTTTGGGGTATTTCCAGTATCTCTATCGGGGCTATGGACACTGTATGGCAAAAGAGAGAAATGATGTGACTAGAATCAAATACATCTCTACGGGGCTATAGATGCTTGGTTGGCAGCGGAGAAATGTACGAGATCTCCTTCCACCCTCCATTCATAAATCACATATCAAAATAAATCATTCCTACACATTGGCTAGTGTGTCTTCACTTATTGTCTATCAAATCTTCCCTTCAAGAAGTAATTAATTTCCATGTGCACACACTGGGTCTCTATGAGAAAACATGATTAGTATGTTACTAGGTGTTGTTTGGACCTTGTTCAAACTCTTACTTTAGTCCTTATTTTGACTCATGATTTGTGCCTTTGGCTAATCACCTTTTCATTGCAAGGATTCTAGCTACATTTTCCATATCCTTCCATAACATTCACATTGTTCTTCTACTTTGTTCATAACATCCATGTGTATAAGATTTCCTTTTTACCATGTTTACGGGAACCTTTTTCCCCTTTTAATAAAACAATCTTCTACTTCTTTTCTATCATATGTTTCTTGGCTAGCTTGCACTGGGGGCATGCTCTCTCTTCTTAGCACTTCATGAAATGAATGATAAGAAGATTGTTCCATTCGTGATCTCAGATGATAATAGCACACCACATTAGATTTGCAAAATAGAAGAGATAAAATACCATATATGAAAATCCATCATAATCCATAATGCTCAATACATTACAATGCAATGGCTTGAATTACTAAATAAGAAAGATGTACATATAGGAGGAGGGAAGTGCAACTACTACCTAAATCAGTGGTGAAGAACTCCCACTAAGCGATACTAGTAATTAAGTTATCTCAAGAATACTAGTAAGCTAACTCAACTAACAACTAATAAGCTAACTCCAAACAACTAGTACACCTAAGAAAGATAACCCAACAAGTGTAGGGCTAACACAAGTGTAAGAATGATCCTATCAAATAAATAAAAGGATAAATAATAACCTAAACTAACACCTCCCATAAGCATAGATTAGGTGGGTGAAAAATAAGGTGGGTCCGACAACAAGGCCCGATGAGGTACCCATGGACAATAACTAGGAAAATTGGACACCGCAGGGTACCCAAAACCATTAATAACAAAGTGGAGAGAGACAAATCCCACTCCTAGATATCCTAAGAATCTCGGATCCAAAAATCATACATTCTTTGAAGAATTTTGGTGTGCATTATGGTATGAATTCACCGCTTAATCATAGAACTAAAAAAACTAACAATGAGAATCAAAATAATAGTTCCATGCAAGGAGATTGTTAATGGAATGATTTCGAAAGTGTAAAAAAAACACCAAACACAATTTGATGAACTACTACAAATAGGTGTGCCATGATCCAAGAACAACCAAGGAAACAAGGCAAGGACACGAGATCCAAATAAATAGGAGTTCCATGATCCAAAAAAAGTCAAGGTAACAAGGCTAGGAAACAAAATCCAAAGAAGCGAGATCAACTGCACAAATAGGTGTGTCACAATCCAAGAAAAATAAACAAGGCAAGATAGAAAGGACGTGAGATCCAAATAAATAGGAGTTCCACGATCCAAGAAAAGCCAAGGTAATAAGGCAAGGACATGAAACCCAAAGAAATAGTATCATCACATAATAAGGCAAGGACACGAAACCCAAAGAATCAGTATCAACACCACACCCTCCTATACTGTTGAATGGGTAGAGTGACACCATAGATCTGTATGAGTTGCCAAAATCAACTACTTGAACATTGAAAAACTAACATTGAGCTTCACTAGAATAGCTCCCCCATAAGAGAGACTATCAACATGCCAAAAAAAAGTGTCAAAAATACAGATCCAAAATATCTCAACAAACAAGAGAGATATAAATGTATACACCCATAGATACAAGAATGAAACACCCAAAAGTTTAGGATGTCGAGGCTCAACTAAAATTGCGTCCACAAGTGATTAAAACACCCTCCAAAATTTGATACTTTATAATTGAGTGCATCTAAATATTATAATGAATAAAGGTACCTTTTACATTCTAAATATGTGTATAAAAATGGCACCAATGCGTAGATCTCAAAAAAATACACAATTTCAAAAAAGATCACCTTAATTTGAGCTACAAATCAAAATTTATGAGCTCTAGAAGGTTTTGCTATTAAAAATAATATTTTAATGCTGATTTTTTAAAAAAGGCACACGTGCCACACAAATGTACAAAGGGTAAAAGAGTGCATCCATATGATACAAGCTTGCGACCAAAGGATAAAAAGCTCTAAAACCTAAATGTCCAGAGGGTAAATCATTACATCCAGAGGGTACATGTCTATACCCAATGGATAAAAGAATGCACCAGAGGGTATAGATATGCATCCAGTGGATAAAATAATGCATCCAAAACATAAATATACTAGAGGGTAAAAGAATGCATCTAGAAGGTACACACTTATATCCGATGGATAAAAGAATGCACCAAGAGGGTACATATCTGTGTCTAGTGGATAAAAGAATGCATCTAGAAGGTACACACTTATATCCAATGGATAAAAGAATGCACCCGGAGGGTATAGATATGTGCCTATTGGATAAAACATGCACTTGAGAGGGTACATATCTACATACAAATTTGATTGTCTCAAAACATGGTCAAGTTTAAATCAAATCTAGGGTTTGTCACCTTCCAAATCCAATGGTGCACTCCATTTTGAATAAAAATATATGTTGCAGAAAAGTGCTAACAAATTCCAAATACATGAAAATAATAAACCCTTATTTGTAAAGAAAAACTTACGAGATGGATGAATAAATAATTTATAGCTATGATAGCATGAAAAGCACGATAAGAAGATTGTTCCAAGCCATGATCTCGGATGATAATAGAACACCAAATTAGATTTGTAAAACGAGAAGAGCTAAAATACCATATATGGAAATCTATCATAATCCATAATGCTCAATACATTACAATACAATGACTTGAATTACTCAATAAGAATTATGCACATATAGGAGGAGGGAATTGCAAATAATACCTAAATCAATGGTGGAGAACTCCCACTAAGCGATCATTGGTAGTTAAGTTAACACCGAGAATACTAGTAAGCTAATACTGCAGATAA
Source organism: Taxus wallichiana var. yunnanensis (assembly GCA_018340775.1). Lineage (NCBI taxonomy): Eukaryota > Viridiplantae > Streptophyta > Pinopsida > Cupressales > Taxaceae > Taxus > Taxus wallichiana. The sequence continues at coordinate 166,948,380 of CM031239.1, forward strand.
TCGAGAAGCTAACTCAACCCAACTAGTAAGCTAACTCCACACAACTAGTACACCTAAGAAAGCTTACCGAACAAGTGTAGGGCTAACACAAGTGTAATAATTATCCTAATAAATGTTCTCAATTTTTTCCCTTTTGGACAAAATTGGACAATAGGAGAGCCTATTAGGACCTAAGGCTGAAAAATCCTTCATGAGGTATTCTGGGACATTCCGGTCAAAATTTTACGTTTATGAAACCTTTATGCTGTCCTAGGTGGTCTTAGAGTCATCTCGAACTATTCTTCTTCATTTTGGGTCTCAAAGGTTTCAAGTTTGCTCAGAGAAAAAAATTAGCCCTTGGCAGGCCCGCATTCGTTCAACACAAACAAGTAATCATCAAAGTTGATAATTTATGTTTAAAAGGTTTTGTTACATTTCCATAACTCTCCGATTTTGAGAAAAAGACCAGAATATCAAAAATTGGGATAGGGTTAGATTTAAAGAGTAACATGACATTGAGCTAGAAATAGCTCACCGAGTAGCTCGATGAGCTAAGGATGAGTTATGAGTTGATAGGTTGGCTCGGGGATTCAATGGTCAAAGCCTAGCAATGACACTTGGAATGGGGGATAATTCTTACATGATTCGAGTGAACCAAATGAGTTCATCTTGGAAAAATGGTGATGAACTCAAGTTCAAGCCAAGGGAATCAACGCCAAGCCAATGTAGAGGATGAGCTTGGGAAGGGTCGTGTGATGGTGATATGAGCTTGTTGGAGTCTCATATGAGGAAGAAAAGCTTATGTGTAGAGTCACGACCGAGGTATGTTCAAGGTCATATATATATAGGGCTAAGCTAGTGATCGCATGGAGGAAATAAGATCATAAGATTGAGTTGTGGCCAAGCTTAGGAGAGCTCAGAGCTCTGCACGGTGGAATTGAGGACGAGCTCATGAAAACCTGACTATGAGCTTGATGAGGAGCTCACAGAGAGTTAGATGAGAAAGCTCATGAAGGCCAACATGGAACACATGACTCAGAGGAACTTGTCACAATGAGTTATAGGGTGGCTGCGAGGAAAGATCGAGATCATGGAGCTAAACATGCACACAGATAGTCATAGATATAAAATCCCATTTGTAAACCGTCTCATTTTGACTCATAAGCCTATCATTGGGAGTTCGAGCCAACGTGGCCATGGTGGAGATTCGGGGTAGTCAAGCCAAGGTGTCATACATGGGGAATTTCGGGGCCTGTGGCCATGGTGGAGAAGTGGACATCAAGAGCCAAGTCACCAATTGATATGTGGGCTAGAATGGTTTCAAAACTTTGGATTCCCCACTATGGGATTTCATGGTGTAAAGGCCATGCCAAGTTTGGCATGAAAAATACATGTCGGGATACCAAGCACAAGGAGCTAATGGTGGAAATATCTTAGGGAAAGACCAAGATTCATCCCCGAGCCTTGCGAGAATGACATGCTAGGTTTACCAACAAATTACCACCGAATTGGAGTGACCATAAGAGGTCCGAGTCAATGTTGTGTTGAGCTAGTTGGGCAGGAGTTTTTGAGCATGTTGGAGAAAGTTGATGGGTGGTAAAAGTGTAACGTGGGAGACCTAGTCGAGGTATAGGCCTATACTCAGCGAGAATTTATTCGATGCACTGCTAAAGGTTGAAGCTCGGTAATTTGGTGAAAATGGGATATAGGAACTTGGTGAGTTCAAAGTTACAACACGAGTCGAGCTCAGAGGAATGAAGGGCTCTCAAAATCAAGCTAATTTTTCTTAACGCTGAGTCAAACAAGCCAAATAGATTACAACTCACCACCCGATCCATTTGGAAATCTCTTCAAGTTAATCTAACAATCTCCCATTGATCAAGGTTTGTCCCTTGTTACTTGCATAAGTTGTGGTTCTAATCTCTCATGTGTTTTCCTTGTCTACTCCACCATGATTCCATATCAAATCACTTCCACCCTAGCCCGCATGAGCTACAGTGAAAATCATGCACATGAAGGTCACGTCATATTAATTTTACTGTGGAGGAGATTCATCTTCCTGTGCGTGATGCTTCTTACTTGCTCATTCCATGGAGAGCCACTTTGTCATATTCCTTTAAGCTTCCAAGTTAACCGAGATATGCATCGAACATGTTGAAAATTTATTAGAGATGAGTTGACTCTATGTTTTGGGCTTTCGCACCAAGCTTATCGTGGTGAACTAATGGAGGAGCTTGACTCAACATTTGTAGTGATGAAGGGTGGTTGGGTCCAGTAGAAATATATTTTGAACAAGACAAGGTGAGCAAGTCATCACAAAGCATGTTGGAGATACTTTCATGCACACAGATGAGTCATTCAGAGGCAAGGCCAAGTTAGGGTTAACCGGATGGCAAGTTCATGGGAACAAGTTCGCAGAACTTAGTGTTGAGCTCGAAGTGCTCAGTCAATGCATGATGGAGGGAATCTTGGCTCGTCGAGTCGGTATATGTGTGAGGTGAAGGAGGAGCTTTACGCGATCATGGAGCAAAAGATAAAGCTCATTTTAGAGCTCGATGCATCAGTAGTAAGATGGTCTATGAGTAAGGTGAAAGAAAGGGCTCATTCCTTCGTGAGTTAAAATCATGTCACAATAAGGAGTTCATTCGAGCTCGGTAATGGAAGTTGGTAGATGAAACATGGAAGAAGTAGAAGGAGCTCAGCTGCGTGAATCAACGTGCTTGACGAGTCAACGGGTAACGAGGAGTGGAGGTTGATAAGCTCGACTTCAAATGGAGGAGCTCGGTGGTGAGTGTAAAGGGTACGAATGATTTCGGTAAGGGAATGCAGAGATGGCCCAGTATTCACCTTCGACTCGGTGATGAGTAACTTGAAGCCTAACTCATGAGATTCAATGCATAGATAAGGGGAGCTCGACACAAAGTTCAGTAGCTCAGTTGCGATTTGATGAGGAGTTCATTTCGGCCATGAAATGAAGGACACAAAAAAAGCTTGGTAGATTCACGAGAGATTTAAAAATTACCCAAGCCACTCAAAAAGTGGAAGGAGAGGAGATTGATGCGGGGAGATTGGTCATGATGGTGATGAATGAGCTTGGTGAATGGGGAAAAGCATTGTGGCGAACCATTGAACATGGAGCTTAACTTTCAATACACGAAGGGTGCTCAAAGTGGGATCATGTAGAGTGAGTAAAGGAATTGATCCAAAGTGATCTCATTTATGGTGAAGTGTGGAGTAGCATGAGCTAAACTAGGTGAGTTAAATTGGTAAGCCAACCACTGAGTTGGTCTTTTGGCCTTTTTCTCATAATTTTCCCCTCCTCAAGTCAAACTAGTCAACATGGGTCCCACCAGTATTTTAATTAATTTAATATTTTTATTTAAATATGTTAATAATAATATTTATTATTATTATTCAAATATTTGGTTTAAATATTCTTTTAATTAATTGAGAAGACTAGGTCAATAAGCATTAATGACACATGATGGAAGCTTCTCAAAGTGGTTCAACCAACTATAATAAATACATCATGTGCCTTTAATTTAGGAATGTAATTATGACCTTTCCTCTTCTCTCTCACATATTCTTCTATAAATGTAAGTTAGAAGCTCATTCTAAAGGGTTCCAATAGGTCAAATAGGTTGGAAAGTTAGACATCTTAGGCAAGTGCAATTTTTCAAGAGTCCTCTCTCTTCTGCAAGTTGTCCTTGTGTGTTGAGAGAACTTTCAAGCCTCCTTTCCAAGATTGTAATGGAAGATATTACCTCTTATGAATGTATGATGCATTGTGCACATTATTGAAGTAATAAAAGTGTGTGTTTTGTGACTAATCTCGGTCCTTTCATCCTTCTATACTTCTTTGTTCCTTTTCTCATGCTTGTAGGTATACATTGTGCAAGTTCACATTTCTATTGCAGGTTCTTGGAAGTTATGTTCTTATTGAGTGGTGAAGCATTGCATGCGGTTGAACTATGGTGTTTTTTCACCCTTCTCAAGTTCATCCTTCTTCACTGGAAGGTTGATAACTTGTTTGTCTCGATCAAGTTTAACAAAGGGAATGTGTTCTTCCTACTCCATGGTATTATGTACCCCCTCTAAGTTACATTAGGTGAATTTGACTGTGGTACACACACCCTCTTCAAATTAACCCTTCCGAAGTCTGGAAACACCCTTTATTTGGTGCATCACCATCCCTAGTATAGTTTCATTTCGCAAATATATTTCCTAAAACCCATGAAAATGTTAGCATAAGTCTAGATAACTATTTTATTGCACTAGGAGTAGTAAAACACTTAGTTTAGGAAGAGGAATTTGGCCTTCTCTAGAGGTTCACCTCAAGCCCAAGTCCCACAGCTTGAGAGGTGATCCCATGTGTCCCAATCACACCGAACGTCCTGTTCACATTCTATCCATTCGGAGGGTGCAGTGATTTGGTGACAACATTTTTTGCATGCTCGGTGGGACAAAGAGTTAGTACTTCTCTTCTCACTTACACAAGTCAAAGTAACCAGTGACTCTATATCTCTAGATTCCCAAATCTCAATGCATTAACTTATGTAAAGAATTCAGATAAGAGCTTCTTTAAAGAAAGTAAATTATCAGCATATCGAAATTTCCTTGTCTCCTCTAAAGAGAAGAAGAAGAGTCACTTCAACATCACCAGTTGCAACTTTACCTCATAGGGGTAATTTAACTCCTCCATACAGAAGGTTCCCTCCACAAAGGAACAATCAACCTCTTGCTGATATGGCACTAAACCAAGTATTTCCCCCTTTCAATGTAAGCAGTCCTCTTATGTTGGCCCAATGTGACCCGATACTTGTTGCACTCAAATGCACTCAAAAGTGGAACGCATTCTTGATGTATCCAAAAAAATTCCATACATAATATCACAAGACAATGTTCCAGCTTAGAATTATTGTTACCTCTTTCAAGGGAAAAGCACTTCAATGGTTTTGAGGGTTAAGTGTTGGTAGTATAACCACTTAGGATGAGTTAGGAGAAAATCTCTATAAATAGTTTGAAGACAAGAGTGATCACCTATCACTTTTGGAATAGATCACTACCATGAAGAGAGCTCCCTAAGAATACATGAGTGATTTCAACTTTCGATTCCATAGGACCTGGAATAGGATTCCGACACTCATAAAGCCTTCTCCACATAATGCATTCTTGTACTATTTACGAGCCTTGAATAGTGATGTAGCAGTTATGATCTAGTCCATGGGAGGGCTACATTACCTGATTCATACGACATTACCATTAGAGTGGGAAATTCCTTTATTCATGCCTGGAAAGATAGCTCCATGACCACCAATGCCACTTTCTTTAGATCTTACGAACAATCAGCCTCTCATCGCTCCTATTCTAACAACCTCTAATCAACTAGCTTATTCTTATCCTACCTCTTCAAATGATCTATTTGAATTCAAGTCACTGCTGCAAACTTTTGGAAACGAGCTCATTGTACTCAAGAGGTAAAAATTTCAATACAATCATCCATATTAGCCAAAAAATTAGCAGTATAAGGATAACCGTCCTCCTTTTTAGGGGAACAATTAGCCGTAAAATCAAGCTACAAATCAAGTTACGAATTTTTGGCCTTTGAACTTTCAGAACCCTCCTGATGCTAGCTCATCTAGAGCCATAGTACCTATCCAGAATAATCTAGTTCAAGACTACAAATGGTGTTATCCTTGTTCTCAACCCCATTATCAAAATATTTCAATGATCCACATTACACAGAATTAACTTATTCCATCCTAGGTTATATAAAGCCATACTCTTTCAATTTCTATGATAAAATTTAGGATGAACCATCAACATCCTCAAATAAGGGTTTCCCATTTAAGATATAACATCCAAATTCAAGCCAACTCTAGCCTAAGTTTTATGTTTATCATCAATAGGTTTTGTAAAGTATAAATTCCATTTACATACACCCGAAAGGAGTCACATATCAAATTCATTACATCCTTATCAAGGCATTTGTGAAGAAGAAGAAAATAAAAGGATATATCCTACAACTATCCACTGTCATTTCCTTTAGCTAATACAACCGAACAGGTCGAATTCTTACATAGGAGTAATATTAATGAGAGAATGAACAAATAGAGAGAGATAACAACTACAACTTCCTTTAGAGTTCAAAGATAACAATATTGCATTCCACAACTCAGAGAAGAGAGAGAAGGGAGTCAACAACAAATATGAGAGAAGATCTCATTACCCTTTCCTAAGAAAATAATTACATATCAGAATAAAAGAACTGATACAGATCCGATCAAGAGATATTTAACTCTTATCAAACATTGAAAACATAGAACTAATCAGTACTTGGATCAAATATACTACTGCAACATGCAAGTCAGATACCGAAGATGGAGTTTTCTCAACATATAAATAAGAACAACTATAGTAGTGCACTAGCTACGACTAAAAGGAGATATTCAAATGAATTTAGTTAGCAACAATACATGAAGTATCAAACAAAAACTGAACATTCCAATTCATCCAACATTATTAGCTCCAGTCAATACATTCCTCTAATCTTTCCATTCAAGATAGAGAGACCTATAATGTATTCTTATGCATCCAAGAAAATGAATACAAGATTACATCCAAGCCAACCCATATTCCCAACTTCACAAGAATCAAAGGAATAGTCTTCAGGTAAGAAAGGAAAGGAACCTAACCCAGATTCAAACACAATGAAGAACAAAAAAAGAGACATAACCCCAAGACAGGTGCTCAAAATCGAGCTCCAAAGGAGAAGAGTAAAACCGAAAAGCATTCCAACTCATTTCCTTAAGATAATCAAAACTGAACTATTTCATAGTTCAACTTAGATATCCCATCTCTACAATGTCATATAAACATCAAACTAGAATGCAAGAAACTAGTAAATCTAACAAGATGAACCAATAAGGTAACTCTTGAAGCTCGAAATATCACTTAGAAAAGATGCATAAAAAAATTTGATAAACCTTTTCAAATCACAATAGCAGGGTAACTTTCAACCCTACCATAAAACAAATTGTATCATGGGGATTTGTTTAGATCCCAAAACCATATAAGTCATTAGTGATCATCCCATAACATACATATGTGAGAAACAAAAACGAAGTCATATAACTTCAAGCATAAGCTAAACATGTTTTAACAAGTATCCAGCAAGGAAGAACAAAACCGAAACATACTTCTTCCATAACAAATTCGACAGTGAGTTCTAAGACTCAAAATGTTTCCGCTCAACGGGGTTAGTCATGATTATTCTTGTTAATTTCCAACAAATATGACTCAAAATAATGAATCATACTTATCCATTCCAACATAGTTGAACTAGACATAGCTAGATTCAATAATACCTTGAGCTCAGTTGAAGTAAAATGTGTTACATTTTTTTCTCAACCAAAAATGACTCCCAACATTGAATCAGACTATCTAGTTAAGCATAGTTCGAGTAGATGAAGAAAGGATTTGAAATCATCTCAAGCTTAACAGAAAAAAAATGTGTTTCATACCTTCACCAAACAAGGAAAACAAACCCAGATCAAATATTTTATCAAACATTGTATTCCCTTAATCTGTTTTACACAAACAACAAAGTTCACACAATTTTGACAACATTCCAGTTCCAACAAGGTTAAAGCATGATCCACTTATATATTCAACAAGGAACAAACCCACATTCTATTTTATCAAATAGTGAATCTCATCAGAAGAATACAGTGAACAATTCAAGCATGAATGCAAAATAAACATCACAAATAAAAACCCATTTGTTTCCAAGAGCAGAGTTTTTTTAATGAAAACACTTAGTAAAAAGCATAAAAACTTTATGGGTAGAGATTATCATGCCTGATAGAGATTCTATTGATTTGCAGAAGATTTCCAGCCGAGCCTCCACAGTCTCCCCTTTTCCAAAACGACCTCCACGACTCCAATTTCTACCCTTCTTATTCTTCAACTAGATCTAGAAATAGTTTCGAGATGCCAAAAATATCATTGGATCAAAATAGAAATGCTGGTTTGAAGAACCAAAACTTCATGCAGAGTAAAAATTACAAAGAACAAATGACCAAACAACCCTTCCTAAATCCACTTACATCTTCTCCTAGGTGGTTTCTTCACCACGAATGAGGTCATTTAATGCAAGGACTATCAGTTTCTCACTTATTTCTCCACACCACCACCATCCAAATTTGGTGAGTATTTTAAATTCAAAATATGCATGCGAATCCATTTAGTGATGATGTCAGCTAGACATCCCCCTAACTCCCCATGCCTCCACCAAAACTGGTAGTTTAAAGATGTAAATACAGAAATCAATTCCCATAAATGCCTTAGAAACCAACGCCACTGACTCACCACTTGCCAAGTAGCCCTTAGGTACCTTTTAGCTTAGTATTAGTTTAGGTTAGATTATCCTTAGGTTAGGATTCGACCTTAGTCTTTAGAAAAATATTATTTTCCATAGGATTTTTTTTTCCAAACTCCTCAACCATAACCATACCAACTTAGGTTAGGGTGTCACCTTTGTAGTTTAGTAATAAGTCCTAGGTAGGTCTTAGCCACCTTAGGTTAAAATCCAAATAGGATAGAACATTACAACTTAGGTTAAGGTATTTACCTTAATAGTCCCGTAATAGGTCCTTAATCCTCTTACGTTATTCAGCGTCTTAAAAATATTTATCAAGAAGATCCAAGCTCACAATTTACAACATGATGCAAAGTAAGGACACCAGAATAAGGGTCTGCCAGGTATCAAGATGATCAGGTAAGAAGAACTAAAGCATACCTTGGATCAATGGAATTGATCCAAGGTTTTTTTGTTAACATATGATAAGTATGAAAACAACAATACAAGTTCACAACCTTTCAATACACAGAGAAGAATGGATTCATTTTCAAGTAAACATAATCACAACAAAATGAATCTTTGTACAAGTAATAATTTATTCATTGCAAACATGATTTCCAAAAGTCATAAGAGTACACCTTCCTAAGACAAATCACATGTCAACGTTTGCAATGTCAAGAGGAAATGAAATCAAAGTAACATTTTTTCAAATATGTTACATAAATGAAGAAAACCAACCTAATTGTTACTATGTGGGACACACTCTTGATTCCTTCTCAAAGAAACTTGTTGCGAGAGGCTCCAAACAGTTTTGGTACAACCGATGATCATCAGGTCATGAAGCAATAATTTCTATGAGTTTGTGTCAACCGGAAGGGAAAAGTATTCCCATGGAAAACAAACAACCACCATTCTATATTTTTGTTATCATTGGAAACCACTTGGTACATAAATGCATGATCGATTCTGGTGCCAGTAGCTCAGTCATGCCCAAACAAATTATAGATGTACTAGGCATACAATATGCACCATTTGAAAAGGGGTTGTTTAATTTGGATGACATAATTTTTAAGATAGTTGGAGTTATCAAAGGACTTTAACTTACCATCCATGCATGCCCAAGTTTGTCATTCACCCAAGACATATTACTCATTGATCTTCCTCATCTCTTTGCCATCTGACTATCAAAAGATTTCACTGCTAAGATGAGGGGTTATCTATCAGATGATTGGACACATATGATTCTCAGGACTCGATACGGAACCAAAGTGACTATAAGGGCGGAACCAATCTGCCATAATCATGTAGAACCCTACACTGCTAGTCCTATAAATGGGAATTACACCATCAGAGATCCGGAAGAAGAAGATGTTGATCATGAACTGACCACTCTCATTGAAGAGGTCATAGATTTTTGCTAGATGAAGTAAGTGGAGATCATTAGTATGATCCCTACGTTGATGTGTTAGCAGAAGAAGAAGTTGGTTTGCTAATTTTGGAGGAAACAAGGTTGGGTACCTACTATATTCATGAACAAGATACAATCATACCACAACTTGTCAAAACACCAAGTGATTTAGAAGGAATTTTGAAATTGTTCTTTGATAGCTCAAGAAGTAAGAATGGATATGGTGCTTGTGTTTTATTAATTTCTTTAGAGGGAGATAAGTACTTCTCATCTTTCCGGTTGCATTTCAATTGCACTAATAATGTTGTTGAATATGAGGCCCTTGTACAAGGAATTCAACTAGCCCAAAAGAAGGGGATCAAAGCCCTGACTATTTTTGGCTATGATGAGTTAGTTGTCCATCAGGTGATGTCACAAAATGCATCCAAGAATGATCTTTAAAGATCATACAAGAATTGAGTCTGGGACTTGATTGAAGTTTTGAAGCTTTTAGAATCCATGCGATTCCTAGAAATCAAAATCAAGATGTTGATAGGCTTGCTAAAATTGGCTTGCAATACGACATACATGTTGATATCATGAAAGAAGGGTAGAAATTTGTCAAAATGGTGGTTTGAATTGTAGTCCCCGATAATGTGAGTATACAAGGAATTCAACTTGCCCAAAAGAAGGGGATCAAAGCCCGACTATTTTTGGATATGATGAGTTAGTTGTCCATCGTGTGATGTCACAAAATGCATCCAAGAATGATCTTTAAAGATCATATAAGAATTGAGTGCGGGACTTGATTGAAGTTTTGAAGCTTTTAGAATCCATGCGATTCCTAGAAATCAAAATCAAGATGCTGATAGGCTTGCTAAAATTGGCTTGCAATACGACATACATGTTGATATCATGAAAGAGGGGTAGAAATTTGTCAAAATGGTGGTTTGACTTGCAGTCCCTAATAATGTGAGTAAGGTCAGGCAAGTGTTCGATAGTTTCCAACAAATTCTCCTTTTCCCGCAAGAAGAGGCGAGTTTGCTGCGAAAAATCAAGATAAAATGCAAGAGTCATAAGGTGATCAAATTATACAATTGAAGAGAAAAAACTACCAAAAGTATTAGTCACTCTCGAATCCATTTTTAATTCGATGATCAAGCCAAAAGATAAATCTCTAACTTGGTGGTCAAAGAAAAAGATTTTGAAGAAATCAAGGTAGCGCAAGAGAAGTTTCTGAAGATTGGCAAAGTGTGTACTTCTGAAGAGAAAGAAGTTTTCATCAAACTTTTTCAAGAGTATCACGACATTTTTACATGGAGCTATAAAGACATGTGTGGTTTTGATCTAGGTCTAGCACAACATACCATGGAACTGGATCCTAATACCAAGCCGGTGCACAAAAAAAAAAAAGGCTAATTAATGTCAAAATTGAGCCACTAATGAGAAAGGAGCTAACCAAAATCATCGATTCGTGTATCATTTTTCCCATCAAGAAATCCTCTTGGGTATCCTATCTGGTTCCCGTATGGAAGAAGAATGGAGAGATTCGATCGTGTGTAGATTTCAGGGATTTGAGTCGTGCGTCATTAAAAGACCATTATCCTCTTCCATCAATAGAAAAGATCCTTCAAATGGTGGTAGGAGCTTAAATATTTTCTTTTCTCAATGGATATTTGGGTTACAATCAAATCCTATTCCAAGAATCCAACCAATTCAAAACGAATTTCACTACCAAGTGGGGCACATATGCCTACAACAAAATGTCATTTGGATTGTCCAATGCCTGGCTACTTGTCAAAGAGCCATGGACATGGAGTTTAAAGGACTAATCAATGATATCATCTTGGTTTACCTAGATGACATAATTGTATATTCTAAGCATGCAGAAGATCACATCACACATCTAAGGAAGGTTTTTGAAGGTGTAGGGAATTTGGGGTTTCACTTAATCCCAAGAAGTGTATTTTTGTAGTGCACAAGGGAAAGTTGTTGGGGCATGTTGTTTCAGTGGAAGGACTATCAATCAATCTAGCCAAGATTCATTTGATTATGTCCTTATCTCTCCCAAGTCATAGGAAGGGCCTCCAGAGTTTTCTGGGAACCATAAACTTTGTGCAAAGATTCATCCCTCAATTTGTAACATTGGCTAAACCACTGATAGCCATCTTTGAAGAAAAACATGCCATTCTCATGGAAAAAGGAAGGATGAGAAAGTTTCGAAGCCATCAAAATGGAAATTTCTCAAGCTCCCATGCTCATAAACCCTAGGTTTGATATAGACTTTATCCTTTATGTTTTTTTGGGTCAAGAGAGAATTTCGAGGATCCTCACCCAGAAAAATGATGATATGATGGAGCAGCCAATTTCTTTCTTCAGTCAATCCCTCAAAGACTACGAGATCAAATACTCATTCATTTAAAAACAAGTCTTTACGGTTATTCGAGATTTGAAGAAATTCAAGCATATGTTTTCCAACAAAATTCATCTTATGGTGTCTCGTACGCACCCAAAATTGCATGTGCTACATTGGTGGGAAAACGGTTACAAAAGTCCCCAGTGATGATTCAAAATCCTTTCAAGAAGGTGTTCAAGTTCCAAAACTCATTTGCAGTATATATTTTTAGCCTAGATAGCCTTACACGTATTTTCCTTGCATTTTCCCCTCTTCCCTTCCTTATGTGCTTTTTTGGCCTTGGTGCAGGGACCACCGCCTTGACTAGGGTGTGGTCTCGAAAGCGCCACCCGCACAGGCGGTGGTCTTGGTCGATTTTGCAAGTAGTTAGTTAATTTCCAAGAGGGTTTGAATCTTTCATAGCAATCCCCAGTGACAGATCCTCTTCTTCCCATCCATGTGGATTTGAAGTAGAGAATATCTGTAGGAGGTTTTCTACACATCATAGATCATTTGGAAAATCACTTGTTTTAGGTCAGTTTAGATTCAATACACTCAACACAGAAAATAACCACACTGGGTTATTTTCTTGTTTAGTTTTAGTGTAGAAGTAGATTTGATTATTTAGAATAAAAGTGAATTGTTGTTTGTGATTGTAATATTTCAGTTCTGTGATTTGTTTAGATTAGTTTCCTTTCAGCAGTAGCGTAGATTATTAATTTCATTCAGTTTACATGGACACTTCAAACTAGTTTAGCACTTAGATCCAAATTAGGTAAACAAACCATAGGGAATTTACGCTACCCATTCATAGCCTCTAAGTCTCCCCTTTGTCAACTCGGCTACCAGGAGATCACACTACCAGATCTTAGTCACTGATCCTCCTATAGTTAGCCACACACATTCAAACATCGGCTGCTCCGACACGACCTCGGGGTCAAGTGCGGTTGAAGGTCATGTGTTCATTTTCATCTGTATAAATTGGTGAACCCAACGTGAAGGATTAATTCCTTCTTATTTCCTTTTATTTCATTGCTATTACATCACCTCTCCATTTCTTCCCCTATTTTGGTAGGTATTTTATACTTTCTAAAATATGTCTGGAAGAGAGTTTGGTGGGCCATTTGGCTCTGATAGATATTACACCAATGTGTAACCACAATAGTCCCCTTCTCTTTTGAGATGGGGTGATAATTCGACAAGAAATGTCCAAACCTCCCCTAGTTACACTTCAAACCCTAGTAGCTATGTAAGGATGGAGGAGGTTGATCAACCATTAGACATGTAATATGGTCAACCCGATGCAAAACACGTTGTTATCACAAATGGAATAGGTTCTTACCATAGAATCTTGTCAAGACCTCACCTTGCCATACCATCAACAGAGGATGATCTATTTGCACGAATAGCTAGTCCTCTTTTCGATAGATGAGTCTTTAGATAGAATGAAGGCTTCAACCTCTGAGATTTTGAATACCTATCCTAAGATTCTTACTTTTGAGGAAGACAAGAATTATAACACTGAACAATTCATGACAGGGTATCATGAGCCTGCTCAATCAAACCCTACGCCACAAGCACCCCAAAAAGGGACTCAATCCTCTCCCAATGATCTCATTTCTAATTTAGTGGGGAGGATTAGAGAACTAGAAAGTGCCTAGACTTCACAACCAACACATGTAGTAGGGAAGAACATGGGGTATCTAGTTGACAACAAAGGATACATCCCTTCCAATGAGAAACTAACTCAATATCATGTATAACAAGGTTATCGGCTCATTCAAATCTAGGTGATCTTCTCACAGGGTTAGACATACTAGGGATGCATCCTCATCCTTCACAAGCTTATCCTATGCAAGGGTTGGCTGGAAGTGCATTCTCAAATGCCACCACAACAGGCAATGTGACGTTCCCTAGTTTTACACCCGCTAGTCCATATCCTAGAGCTATCCCACCTTACATGCATATGTATTCAAAAACTCCCTAGATGGACCCATATACCATTTCTACTCCCTACATGCCATATCAAGGGACCCCATACGTTCCGTCAATTCTTATAGTGCAGCTCCTCCTCCACCTCCTTATCAAGGATCTTCAATGGTGGAATCTTATGCAATGGGTACATATGTTGAGTACTTAAAGGAGCCTCTAGACCTCACCATGTGTGGTGTCATGCTTCCACACCCATTTCTGGATCTTCCAAAATTTAAGGGAAAAGGAGACCCGAATGCTCATATCAAGGCCTACGCTACTGCTATCAGGGAATTACTTCCTTGGGATGCTATGGTGGCTAAGATATTTCCAAAGACTCTTGAAGGAATCACATTGGATTGGTATTATAGGATACCAGAAGCTTCTATACATTCCTTCAAACAACTTGTCTCGAGTTCATCAAAGCATTTGACATGAACAAGTTGTTGCGTACAGGGATTAGGGAGTTCCTACATATTAGACAGGAGCAAAATGAATCTGCTGCCCATTTCATCCAAAGATGGCACCAAGTTCTTTATTCCTCTGTAAGTGCACCCAACATGGACCAGATGGAACTTTGCGATATTTTCCTTCACTCACTCAATCGAGAGACTAAGGAAGAGGTCCAAAATTTTCCTTTTTGTAGTTATGAGGAAGTTTTGGAAGGAGTGCTTCAGATTGACCAAGCATCTATAGACAATGGGCATAAGACCTATGGTCCTAATGGGAAATTGGTATCCCCAAATCAAAATAATGTAAGTTATCAAAAGAATGGTGCTAACAACCAAGGACCTAAGGATGTGAATCGCAATCATGGTGCTACCACGAATGGTGCTACTGATCAAGCCAAGAATGTTGGTTTTCCAAACAATGGAAACACTAACAATAACAACAACTTGGGCAATCAAAGAGGCCCTAGCACTATGTCTTCTGTCAACATGGTTGATGTAAACCATCCACCGAAAAAAAATCAAACCCAAAGCCCAAACTAGTATCAAAACTCTGGCCAAGGGGCAACGAATCATGGTTATAACAATAAATTTCAAAATTACAACCGAAGTTATAATCAACAACAACAAGACGCTTATCAAAGGCCAAGATATTATGACCCTAACCTATATTTTGGTTTCCATAAGGTTTGGGGTCATGACGATGATTGAACTTGACCCTAACCAAAGGCAACTCTTTGTAGATATGTTCCTAGAAAATCCTAAAACAAACTTACAATCTGACTATACAGGACCTGTAGCTCCTTAGAATGCTAATGTGAGAATATTTTGAGATCCGCTCCCTACACATCCTAAAAATTTCAAGGTGAATTCACAAAACACAAACAAAGGCATTCCTATAGGAAACAATGACCACGAAGCCTCAACTTCCAATAACTCTCGAGTCGCTCCTAACCTTGGTTTAAACGATAACACAAAAATCTTGGGATTAGTTGAGCTAGAGGTTGAGCGTGAAATTAATGCAACAACCTGGACGAAGGAGTACACTTCATAACCCCTACCTGACCTTTCTTTCCCACAAGATGATGTTCCTATAATTGCAAAACCAATAGGAGCCTATGATTTAATATCGGATTTGAACAAGACCTTTTCTCACATTTCATTCCTAGATTTGTTGAAGAATTCACCTACGCATCACTCTGCGTTGCTCAATGCACTAGGTCTTGGTCATCTAATCCATGTTATGCCACCTCCTAGCACTCAAATAAATCATATTGACTTTGAAATACATCCTCCAAGATAGAATGATAGGGATATTTGGGTTTTTTTTTATATAGAAAAGATGCCATCGATGCTGAAATTTCCCGAGGAGGTGATCCTGCCTTATTTTTACAATTCTGGGTTTATAAAAATTGCATTAAGAGAGCCATGATTGATGATGGGGCTGTTATAAATGTGGTTCCTTTCTCTTTCTTGTAGAATTTGGGATATGGAGAGACAAATTGTTCCTCTACAAGAAACACGTTACGGGGGTACAACAGTCTTAAAGCGACCTTGATTGGAACCATAGTTCTTCTAGTCACACTTGGTCCAAAAACTATCTTGATAGAATTTTACATTATCGATAGGGAAACAAGTTATAACATGATCCTCAAAAGACCCTAGATTCATTGAATAAAGGCTATTCCTTCTACACTATTCCAAGAGATTAGATTCCTCCATTTGAGGAAGGTCTTCATTACTCAAGGGGATCTTAATCCCTTCAATATACACTTAGAAAACCTCAAGAAGAAGAAAGGAGTCCATACGGAGTATGAACTTCCTGCAAACCAATTGAACAAACCACCTCCAACAAAAGAGTTAGTCTCGGTCACCCGGACATTCCAAAGGTTGAAGTCATTAACCCAAAAACATTTGAGGTGGAAAAAATAGATAAGGGTAAATCAATATCTGTGGAAATAGTGTCCACTAAAACCACAGACAAAAATTATGAAACTCTTAGAGAGTGACGATCCGATCTTCCTCCCGTTTGAACCATAGGGAATGGGTAGTCTTCTTGGTTTAGCATCTCTTCCCTCCGATGACCTAGATCTAGGTGTGAACATGATAGAGTTAACAAATGAAGAAGGGCAATTTGAGATTGAAACAATGCCCATAAAAACCATCTCTGGGGGTTATTCTATTCTAAACCTGGCTTCGACCCATGTGCATCTGAAACTAAGTTTTCCATATCCATGGGGCAAGGCCTCATCATTCAAGCAAGAGTTACAAGTAAACACAATGCTCCACATAGGAGATAAGGCCGAGCAACATAGTCATGCTCACCCACACACCATGTCTCAAGAACATGACAAAGAGGTGCACGAACACCTCTTTCAGAAAAATAATTTTAATGATTGGACATATAAACTTCCGGGAAAGGGTTGTAAGTTTAAACCCAAAATGGTAGGCCCTTGTCAAGAGAACGGAAATTTTGAGGATAATGGTTCTCTGATGTGTACTTTTAGGGGTGAAGAATTCAATATTTGTCAACTTTCTTCACCTTAGACATCATGACATGTAGTTTCACTTACATTTTCATATGTACATTATTGCATCTGCATTACATTTTCATTTGCTAGTTCATTTCATAAATTTGTGATCAAGGGACTTATTCTTATAAAAACTCCTAAAAACTTCTGAAAACATTGGCAAAACATTCAGATCATATCTCTTCAAATCTTCATAGTATCATCAATTATTTCGAATCATTTCATCAATTCAAGCAAGATAAGACAAAGTTTTGATAGTAACCATACCAAGGCCTGCATACTTGGTTCTACTTTTGGTTTCTTCTTAGGATAGGTGTCTTTTGTTCATGGTCTATTCTAGAAGCTTCATGGTGTCACATCTATCCCACATACATATCCTTGGAAATAAGAACATTCTAAACATTTTTCCCAAATAAGTAAGTCAAGTACAAATCAACATAAAAATTTATTTTACACATTTATTTTCCCTACCAACCTTCGGTGTTGAGCTTGTGTCTCTTACTAGTGACGTAGGGTTGGGAAAGGAAGGAAATGCCCTTACTCACCCATGCTTATTACGGTAGCATGGGGCAAGGTATAGGGGGTATATTTGACAAACCTGATAGTCATAAACAATTAAATCAATTACTGTGAAATCTTAAGTCAAAACAAAGTGAATTAGATGTTCAAAATTCCAGGAATAATTCAAAACCTTAAAACTAGATTTTGTCAACCAAGTGGCCATCTACGGATCCAATTCTAGATAAACTGCAGAGAAATTCACATTCTAAACTATGAGGTAGCATTAGTGGGGTAAGGTTGTAGTGTCCCAATTTGGCTCTGTCAAACCTCTATCTTCGTCTCACCATTACCATTCAACAAATTTCATGGCTTGTGCCCTTTCTAACTCTCGGTGTTGAGCCCTCACATCTTACTAGTTGTGTGGGGTTAGGAGTGGGGCAAGCATATCTATTCATCATATCATTATATCATCATGTTTTGTCAAGACAAATACGAAGTACCAAAGATTGCAAAAGAAACTAAGTTTAAGATCACATTGTGTTTGCATCATCATATATCAACATTATAAAATACAAAAAGAAATCATTTTGTTATCATTTCACATCCATTGCATACATTCTGAAAAGCATAGAAAAATAGAAATTCTAAACATCTAGAGTACACATGAGAGATAAGCCAAAGAGAGTCAACTTAGATACAATGGAATGCTGAACCAAAAATAGAGTCTATATATATCATAGTGGATCAAGTTTGTATACAATGTCATCATGCGCTAGGCATGGTCAAAAATGCTCGCAATGAGCACAAAATACAAAAACATCATATATGCCTCACAAAATGGAGACTAAGCAATAAAGGCACTCTACCTATCCACCTTTGAGGCCGCTTATGATTGCTTTAGTTACGAATTTCTTAGGAGTTATTCTCAAAAGTATTCAAAAAGTAAAGGGCCAAGCCTAACATAAAATACCATCCCCAAATCCATTCAAATTCAACCATAATCAAAAATGAAAAATTGTCACCATGGGCTCAGAGCTCAAAAATCACCAAGTCAGTATGTGTAAGTGAATTTGAAAATGATTTTGTTTTGATATATATATGATCTTTCTAACTGTGTTTTGAGTGTATGTGTTTACAGGGCTGGAGCCTTGGCGTAGTTATATTTCTACATCCCCACACAAATGGTAAGTACTCTTGTCGTTTTAATTTAGTGTTTATTTTTCAATATTTCATCTTTCGCACTTGAGTATTCTTTTTCTCTCTTGCAGTCATGGGAGTTTGGACGACGAGGTTTGACACACATGGGCGTGTCAGGTATAGCTTCTAACTCCCCATTTCGGGAACACCATACTCAGAATCCATGTTTTACGCCTCTTTCATGGCTAAGACGCTTCTCGAGGGGGAAATATGTACGCACCCAAAATTACATGTGCTACATTGGTGGGAAAATGGTTACAAAAGTCCCCAGTGATGATTCAAAATCCTTTCAAGAAGGTGTTCGAGCTCCAAAACCCATTTGCAGTATATATTTGTAGCCTAAATAGCCTTACATAGCTTCTCCTTGCATTTTCCCTCTTCCCCCTTCCTTATGTGCTTGTTTTGGCTTCGGTGCAGTGACCGCCACCCTGACTGGGTAGTGGTTCACAAACCACCGCCATGACTAGGGTGGTGGTCCTGAAACTGCCACCCTGCACAGGGCAGTGGTCCTGATCGATTTTTCTAGAATCTTCATGTGAGAAATTTCATGTGACAATTCACTTAAGTTTATCTTTTGAACACATCCGTGAGTCGAATTTGCTAAAAATAGCTTTGTTTGCTTGGTTCTCCTAGTTCCTTCTATTTGTTTTAATATATTTAATGAGTGGAACTTCCTCTTCAATTCATTGTGCATGAAGTAACCTTTTAGCATCTATTCTTATATATTCCATGCTTTTATTCAAGCAAAGGCTAGAGAATTTTTGTATCTGTATTTTTTTCTGCCATAATCTCACTAGTAATTGAATAACCAAGCTCATATCTCTTGTGCTATCTCTCTTCTACTTGCATTGCATCTAGATTGCTTCCAAGCTGTCATTGCTCAAGCACCATCCTCTTGTTGTTGTTATTTGCATTCCTAATCCCTTGGACTCACATGAACACTTAGAGAAATAAAGGAAAGAACTAAGGGGACAAATACTGATACTACTGGATTTGCTAAGGTTCTTACTCTTCCTAGGTTGGAGTTGTGTATTTGTTTTCTTTGTTTATCAAATTTTCAATTACGAATTGTTAATTTCAATTCCATATCAAATAGATTATAAATCAATGTATTTTCATTTGCAAGTAGTCAGCTAATTTCCAAGAGGGTTTGAATCTTTCATAACAATCCCCATTGGCGGATCTTCTTCTTCCCATCCCTGTGGATTTGAAGGAGAGGATATCTATAGGAGGTTGTCTACACATAATAGATCATTTGGAAAATCACTTGTTTTAGGTCAATTTAGATTCAATACATCCAAAGACATGAGCAAATAAGCACACCGGGTTATTTTCTTGTTTAGTTTTAGTGTAGAAGTAGATTTGATTATTTAGAATAAAAGTGAATTGTTGTTTGTGATTGTAATATTTCAGTTCTGTGATTTGTTTAGATTAGTTTCCTTTCAGCAGTAGCGTAGATTATTAATTTCATTTAGTTTACATGGACACTTCAAACTAGTTCAACACTTAGATCCAAATTAGGTAAACAAACCATAGGGAATTTACGTTACCCATTCATAGCCTCTAAGTCTCCCCTTTATCAACTCAGCTACCAGAAGATCACACTACCAGATCTTAGTCACTGATCCTCCTATAGTTAGCCACACACATTCAAACATCAGCTACTCCGGCATGACCTCGGGGGTCGAGTGTGGTTGAAGGTCATGTGTTCATTTTCTTCCATACAGTGTCTCATCCGGTGTTAAATAATTTTTGCTAAAAAAAGAGATGAATGAAAAGGGTGTTGGATGGATCATGAAGGTGATGGAGTATGATGTGCATATCAAAGTTACCAAGCTTGTTATAGGAAAGGTTTATGTCAACAACTTGTGTAGACATGGAATCAAAAGGTGATGAGGATGTGACACTCCTAAATATTGATGAGAAAGTTGAGTAGTTATCCAAAATGAAGAATTTCCTTTTCTCAGGAGTATATCGTGTGAACATGTATAAAAATAAAAGATGGAATTTCCATCTTCAATCTATTCCATATTGGCTGGATTTATTCAAATATGCCCATCTCTGGGTAAGGAAGTGTAATGAATGCACCTTTTCACAGGCAAGTAGAAGTTGGCAGCTTTGCCGCTACATCCAATTCAAGTAGATCAACCCTTTTTTCATTGGGGTTGGACTTCATCGAATGAATCCTCCATCCAAAGTGACAAACATAAATGGTTCCTTCTTCGCAACAGACAATTTAATCAATGTACAGAGACGGTAACATTGAAAGAGAGAAATGAAAAGGTAGTTTTGGATTTCTTGGAAGGTATAATGACAAGGTTTGGTGTTCCTTTTGCAGTCATTTCAGACAACGTGATGGATTTTCTTGGTATGAAGTTGAGTGAATGGGCTGTTAAAAATGGGGTCTACCTCAATACTTAGTCCAATTACTATTAACAAGGAAACAGATTGGTGAGTCTAGTAACAAAAACTTCATAAGGATTATTAAGTGCACGATAAAAATTAACAAGAGGACTTGGCATACACAGATTAAGACCACCTTATGGGAAAATTAGATCACACCTAAAAGGGCCATAGGGAACTCTCCTTTCATGCTTGTATATGGAAGAGAAGAAAAAGTTTTGATCTCCTTGGAGTTACCTTCTTTGGAGTTAACTCATCAACTTGAAGGTATGGAGAGTGATCCTCTAATAGTACAGTTTGCTAAACTCATGGAGTTAGAGGAAGTATAGAACGAGGCTATGAAGACTTTGGAGCAACATCAAGATCAGGTTAAGAAATATTTTGACAAGAAGACGTATGTTAGGTGATTTCAAGAGAGAGATCTATTCCTCAAATGGGATGAAGACAGAGGCCAAGCTAGGAAAGCATGCTAAGTTTGACGCTCTCTGGAGTGGGCCATACATCATCACTAGTTGTAAAGAGGTGAATTAATTTCATCTATCCATGCTCAATGGAGAAGAACTACCCATTCATGTGAATGGGATACATCTCAAAGCTTTTTTTTGAGATCATTCCACCCATGTATAGTTTAGTTAGGTGTTTTCCTCTAAGTTCTTATGCACATTGTTGTTGTGTGTTGTTCTTTTGTTTTCCTCGTTGTTTTGTTTTGCACACAATTTCATTATAGGAAGGTGTCATGGAGAAGGAAGGTTTAAGGGTTCCATAAGATTTTCGTGATCTACCTCATTCAAAATTCTGCAGGTGTTCCATAGATGTCAAGTATTCAATGACTTCAAGATACTTCATGCTTAGCTTTCAGGAGATCCAAGATCATCTATGATCAAGGGGATTCCAAGATGTATTATAGAAGATCAAATCAATTTCAGGATTTGAATATTGACTCCATGCTCAATGGATGACTTAGGGATACTAGAGTCATGCTTAGCAGCAATCATCCTTGAGAGGTTACAAAAATGTTGTCAATTTTTGCCCTTTTGGAAAAAATTAGACAATAGAGAGCCTATTAGGACCTAAGGCTAAAAAATCCTTCATGAGGTATTCCGGGACATTCCAGTCAAAATTTTATGTTTAGGAAACCTTTATGCTGTCCCAGGTGGTCTCAGAGTCATCTCGAACTATTCTTCTTCATTTCAGGTCTCAAAGGTTTCAAGTTTGCTTAGAGAAAAAAATTAGCCCTTAACAGCCCGCATTCATTCAACACAAACAAGTAATCATCAAATTTGATAATTTATGTTTAAAAGGTTTTGTTACATTTCCATAACTCTCTGATTTTGAGAAAAAGACCCAGAATATCAAAAATTGGGATAGGGTCAGATTTAAAGAGTAACATGACATTGAGCTAGAAATAGCTCACCGAGTAGTTCGGTGAACTAAGGATGAGTTATGAGTTGATAGGTTAGATCAGAGTCAATGGTCAAATCCTAGCAATGGAACTTGGAATGGGGGCATAATTCTTACATGATTCAGGTGAACCAAATGCATTCTACTCGTGAGAATGGTGATGAAATCGATTTTAAGGAAAGGGAATCAACGCCGAGCCAATGTAGAGGAAAAACTCATGTAGTGTCTTGTGATGGTGAACCGAGATCGCTAGAGTCTCATATGAGGAAGAAACCTTAAGTGTAGAGTCATGACCGATGTATGTTCAATTTCAAATATATAGAAAGTGAGTCACCGATCGCATGGAGGAAACAATATCGTAAGACCGACTCTTGACCAAGCTTAGGAGAGCTCGCACAGTGGCATTATGGACGAGCTCATGAAAACTTGACTATGAGCTTGATGAGGAGCTCGTGGAGAGTTGGTTGAGCAAGCTCATGAAGGCCAACATGGAAAAAATGACTCAGAGAAACTTGTCACAATGAGTTATAGGGTGGCTATGAGGAAAGATCGGGATCATGGAGCTAAATGTGCACACCGACAGCCATATATATAAAATCCCATTTGTAAACTGTCTCATTTTGACTCATGAGCCTACCATTGAGAGTTCGAGCCAACGTGGCCATGGTGGATATTCGAGGCAATAAGGCCAAGGTTTCATGAACGGGGAATTTCAGGGCCTGCCAAGTTTGGCATGACAAAATTCATTTCAGGATCCTAAGCACAAGGAAAAAATGGTGGAAATATCTTGGGGAAAGACTAAGATTCATCCCCTGCAAGGTAATGACATACTAGGTTTAACAGAAAATTACCACCTGAATCAGAGTGGCCATAGGAGGTCTGAGTCAAGTGTTGAGCTAGCTAGATGGGATTTTTTTGAGCACATTGGAGTGGTCGATGGACCGGTAAAAGTGTAACGTGGGAGACCTGGTCGAGGTAGAGGGCTATACTTGACCGAGAAGTCACTCGATGCATCTGGCTAAAGGTTGAAGCTCATTACTTTGGTGAAAATGGGATATCGGTAACTTGGCAAGTTTGAATTTACAACATTGAGTCGATCTCAGAGGAATGAAGGGCTCTACGAAGTAAGCTAATTCATCTAAAAGATGAGTCAAACACACCAACTAGATTACAACTCACCACCCGAGCCATTTGGAAATCTCTTCAAGTTAATCTCAAAATCTCCCATCGATCAGGGTTTGACCCTTGTTACTTGCATAAGTTGTGGTTCTGATCTCTCATGTGTTTTCCTAGTCCATTCCACCATGATTCCATATCATATCACTTCCACCCTAGCCTACATGAGCTACAGTGAAAATCATGCACATGAAGGTCACAACATATTCCTTTACTATGGAGGAGATTCATCTTCCTGTGCATGATGCTTCTTACTTGCTCATTCCATGGCGAGCCACTTCATCGTATTCCTTTAAGCTTCCAACCGAGATATGCATCGAACATGTTGAAAAATTAACTTGAGCCATTTCCAAACCATGCCCCCATCCACCAGTAAACCATAGTGCAACCTCATGCATTCCCATCACACTATCAACACTTTCAAAGATCAATCATCTACGGCTCCAACCATAGAGTCATCATCTGAATCATCCAATAAAGGGTGTATGTCATAAAAACAATGGAAAATTTACCCATTACCCCTAGGTTTCTACACCGAAACACCCATTGAATCAGGTACATCCCATAATCCTTCCATTGAAAAAATTACACTTTCGTCTACATCTATTTCATCCTCTCCAAACTTGTGTACATGCTCTTCACAAGTTGACTAAAAGAAACATTTCTTACAATATGTGAAAAGCTCTTACAATGACCATGTCACTCAAAATTATATATGTAACCTTCAAAAACCTTTCACATGACCATACACCCCTTTATCTAAAAAGGAAAAAATCATGTCATGTGACCCTCCAAATTATTCAACACAAAAACCAAAACCCTTTCCTTCCATTTTAGGGCCACACCCCTCATTGAGATTATCAATCATTGTCACACAATTAAAAATCATCCCTCCATAGACATATAAATATAAAACATCAAAAACCAACCTTTAAACACCCAACAATCAAAAGAATCATCACTTCCCTTTAACTCCGCCTCCAAAGGACATTATACATTAATCCTTGAAAGGATTATTCAACAATCCATCATAACATTACCTCCTCTTAAGCCATCTGGATCTCAAGGATGAAATCCCTTCGGCTATAACTTCAAATATTTTTGTGATTACCATTGCACACCAAGACATGATACAAAAGATTTAAAATCCCTTCTTATTACTATAAGGATCCTTTCTAACAAGGGCCTTCTCCTCCATATCTAAAACCATTAAAAAATCCCACAAGACATCTACAACTATTATATCTAAACCAAAATCTACACTCACAACTACCAAAAATGGGGATTCTTCTAAGAAAACCTCTCGTCATCAAATTGACATAGTACGTATCACCACTAGAGCACGTACCCACGAACCTAACACTACCGATAATTTTTTTAAAGTATTTATCTTGCTCGGTCCCGATTCATATAGTCAAACACCCCTGCTAAGGATAAGGTATCCATTTTGCCACTCCTCATATGTGTTGGTGAGAAAATTTTTCGGGTGGACAAACTTGTGGATTTATTTCCAATGCTTTGGGAATCTAAGTCCCTCTACTTAACCGGTGTCTTGCCATATATGCATGCACGTGAAAAGGCAGATTTTTGTGGTGGCCTTTTCATTTGGGGATCCAATAGGGACACTCCACTGACCCTGCGGCAAAGCTTGCAGATACCTGCAAGAGAGGACCTTGTCTGAAAGTGGGAAAGGGAGTGAGAAAAGAGGTAGGGGAACTAATGCTACAGGTAGGAAATTAGATTCATGCACACACTAGTCAGAAGTATCATCACATGCATTTAAGAGAAGAAATAACTTTGTAAGCATCATTAAGACCAAATGAAATTTGATGAACACAAAACATCAAGAAATATCTTAGTCAAAGAAACCTAGAAAATCCTTCTTCTTGCACTAATTTCTCAAACAAAAGTTGTACATAGTAGAGAAATGGAGGAAATTGAGAAGGGGGAAAGTAGAAGAAAATGGCCATCTCCTTTTCTTTCTCTAGGTACAATGCACCCTTGAGTTTACAAGATCAATTTCCAACCCTTTGAAATGGGAATGGCATTACAATTTATAGAATAGAATATGACTCTTCATCTACCTCATGACCTTTCGAATACCTTAATATGACTTAATACTATCCATATTCCACTTTAAATATTTAAGTCCCTTTTATAATAGTAAGGCGACTTAATTTGCATTATATTTCTAAAGTCACTTAAGTTATATTAAAAAGTACAAACCCCAACGTGAAATTAGAATATTGGAAAGTGAGAGAAAGTTGGGGGGAAGAGGAGAGAGAAATAGAGGGAGAAGAAGAAGAGGAGATGTTGCTTCCGATGAAGTCCGTTGATCCTCACTGATGGAAATCTTTGATGCGACAAAGTTTTGAATGTCCCATTGTGCCAAAGCTGCTCTTTGAGTGTGGCTTACTATTTTTAGTAAATGCCCAAATGGGGGACTTAATATTTTTAGTAAGTGGCCATTTTCATTGTTTCTTGCTTCAGATAATCATTTTGGCGTTTTGGAGATCTTCAATACCTGCTGCCTTTGTCCTAGCTGCTTTTGATGAAGACTTACCAAAAATAACAAGCATGTGTAGGAAAACTTACTATTTTTAGAAAGGGTGTTTCCAGTACTTGATTTGCGATGGAACATAATTTTTTGGACTCTTCTTGTCATTATGATCACACCCTTCAAATTTCACATAGTTTTGCCCACTAGAATGTCTGGAAATAAATTTTGAAATTTTGACCTGGTAGTGGCTTTGGGCATAGAGTTGTCATGGCGGCCATTAATGGAGCTCAAAATTTGCAGGTCTGGTTTTTGTCTCTATTTTCAATGAAAACAACTCCATTGTGATAGGTTTTTCATTTGGAGCTTGTGTGCAAGTTTTTAGCTCGTTTCCATTGCCGGAATGACGGGAAATCCGACGAATGTGAACCGGTGCACAAAGGGAGGATTTTGTTAGAGCAAATGATTCTGGGCAACATTTGAAATCTTGTTTATTGGATCTTTATCACCTTGAAAAATGAGGAATTCTTAAAAATATTACATCTTGATCGACTTATATCTTGCAAGGTATGAGGATTTTTCGATCGGGTGACTTCATGGTTATCTGGCAAAAAATCTCCAATTTTCTCTTCGTTCTTCATCATTTCACTCCATTTTTCTCTGAGGATTGAATATTTCTATGCATTCATGGTTTGGAGAGTTTATGTGGCCATGATGGAGCTGGTTCGGAGTAAAAATGGTGGACCATGTGTCTGGACAATCATGCACGGAGCCATGGTAAGGTATGAAGTTGTGAAGGAGAAATGAGGGGGAAGAAATGGCTAAGTGCCGGATTTAAAATTTAAAAACATGCACATGGAGGGGTTGGGTGCATTTTTATGTCCTTGATTTCCCTAACATTAGGGACATGAGGGACATCAATTTCCATGGTGGTCAAGGTGATATCATGTGTCCTCGATCCAACGTGGGGATTTACTTGAAAAATGCACCCGGGGGCTGAAAGTCAGTCACGTGGGTGTCCAAAAGACTCCTCCTAGGGTATGGGAACATTTTTCCATGTATGATGTTTCCCACCTCAGGTACATTAGGGACATCCATTTTCACGGTGGTCCTGGAGGTGACACGTGGCGCCTGATCCAAAGGCAGGGAATGGATGCTCCAAAAATGCACCTAGGGGCTGAAAGGAGGTCACATGGGTGTCCAGAAGACTCCCTATGGGGGTTGGGTGCATTTTCCAAGGTCTGATGTCCCCCACCTCAGGTGTAAAAGGGACATAAAATTCCACGGTGGTCTAGAGCTGACACATGGCGCCTGATTCGATGGTAGGGAAGGCATGCTCCAAATAAGCACCTGGGGGCTGATCTGTCAAGTCTGGAGGTCATATGAGGGCCCTAGAGGTCACATGGGGGATGGGAACATTTTCCAAGGGCTGATGTACCTGACCTCAGGGACGTTGGGGACATGAAATCCCGCCAAGCTCTTGGTGCTGACACGTGTCCTCTCGAAAAAATGACTAAGTCTTGAACTGCGTTTGAGAGGGTAACTTAGAACGAAGATAACTTGAGCTCCCGGTGGAATTTATTGGTGAAATTTTATATGATCCTGACTGTAAATGGAATTTTGAATCCAATTATGGGGGTTTAATGTCTTGATTTGGCAATATGATCCCTAAAAAATCAGATTTTTATACGGTACTCACTTATATGCGAGAAAAGTTTCACTGTCAATCATATCCGCCAAGGTGTTGTGAAAAATATTATTTTACCATCATGTAGGTATTATAATCCTCTTTCTGATGATGTTTTTTTTACTTCTAAATCCATCAGAGCTCCCGAAATGTTCTTTTGGAGCTCAAGTAGTTGTTTTAGGCCTATGCACCGCCTAGGTTTGTGAACCTTGTTTTTACTCGAGACGGCTCCAAGTCTTGCAGAACTTCCCCAAACCTTCAAAATCATTTATATTATGTTTTAAGGTCTTCATTTCATATCCGTGTTGAAGTTTTACCTTCCGTTCCACTCCAGGGAGTTGAATCCAGTCCTGGGAAGGCTAGCGATAACCCTTCCCAATACTGCCAGAAGATAGTATCTTTTCAGAACTCCCTAAAATCACCTAGGGGTGATGAATAGACTTACCTAAATCACCTAGGGGGATGAGATTACATTATTCAAGAAGTCATTTGGACTTATTGGATAGACCCGGGGTGTCTTGGAATGATGGGATTTGAAAAAATTAACACTGGGGTATCATTGTCGTGCTTGGAAATTGTCAATTTCCTTGTTGCACATTGCACGACAACAAATTTGGGTCTAGCTTTGGGACATGACATGGACTAAGCATAGTGAAGACATGACATGGGAATCTAGAATCTCAATTCCATATAGTTTGTTTATCAGTGCCTTATCCATTGGGCCCTGTGGAGTCATGTACAACTTCTAGAAAGGAAGATTAGAAGTAAACCCACACACACAAAATGAAGGAAAAGAAACACATGAAACACAATAGGAAGGGAAACACGTGCAATAGAAATGGAAACACACCTATCAATCAACTATGGTACAAGGTGGGGGATAACCCTCTTTCACTAAATTACTTTTAATTTCTCAAAAGTTACGCCTGAAGAGGAAACACCAAATGATGATGTTCTATGAATCCGTTGATGGGTTCTAGAAAGTAGCCTCCCCTCCTCAATTTCTTATGAAATCCAAGTGCTTTCACAATTTTTTGTGTACTTGGTAGGAGTGAGTCCATGTGAGCTTCTTGATGCTCAAGTCCTTGCTTGGAAATTCCATTGCCTTCATGTTCTTTGAAATCGGTCTCATAGCGCTAGTTGCCTTCCATGTTTATCCATATAGCTGATTCTCCATCAAGCATCTCATCACTTCCCCAATGCTGATTTTTCTTTCCAATCAATTGGATATTTTGAGTTACTTTATTTCCCGGTTCTTTGCTCATTGACATCTCCTTCATGAGAAACATTAGATTCCTCCCTTATCCCTACTCCATTGTGAAGTGCTTGAGTACTAACGGAAGGATTGGACATGGCCTCATACTTGTCTTGTATGTCTATGGCACAAGTGAAGAGATCAAGAATCAGCTCAGGGTCTTCCACAACTTCTACTGTATCCAATAGTTCTTGCATAGAGATCTGCTTCATTATTTCTTGCAGTTCCTCTTTATTTTGCAGCTCAAGGCAACTACCTGGAGGATTACCTCATCATCTTGGGAATCGCTGCACTCTAAAAATCCTTCATAAAAAAGAGATTCATCTTCAGAGGCCTCAAAAATCCTTGCTTCAATTTATTTTTCATGGAAAGAGTCCTCATCTTCAAATGGGAAAGAAAATATCTCCATTTCATTATTGCATCCATCAATCATTAGCTCGGAGTGGCATCATATTTTTCATATTGATTTATCTCAATGTGGCCAACCTTCACACCGGTTAAGGCTTCCAAATCAGCTTCACGCTTGTCTTGCAAATTTGTGGCTTGCATCAGGAGCTCGAGACTGAGCTCAGGATCTTTAGTTTCTTCTATAACTCTAAGCATTTCCTGTACAAACATTTCTTTCAAAACTTTTGCGGGCTCATCACAAGCTGATTTTTTCTCTCCATAGATGGCCTGACTGAGATCATCTTCATCCCCAAATGGGAATGAGAATAAATCCTCATCTTGGAAAAGTATATAAGCTGATTTTTCTTCTTGAAAATCATCGAGAACCGTCTCCTCTTCCTCGTGGTTTGCATCATCTAGCAATTCAGGGCTGCCCTCTTGTAACTCGAATCTCCTCAATGCTTCTTCAAAATCCAAATCTCTCGAGAAGGCATATCTAGCCCTATCAAGATGGGAATATCTTCTTCCTCCTCGGTTGTCACCAAGTGATTCATCCACCTAGTATTTTGGTACAAAATGTTAGCTTCGGGCTTCCAAAATTTCGTACCATGTACCTCATCTTCTTCTCGGGAAGTAATTTCTCCATGTCTCCCTTCACTGGTATGGTTGTAAAAGACCAATTCATCTGAATTTTCCCTCCCAACTCTCGGCAGAAATTTCTACTCAGCAACATTCCGAATGAGGCTGGGACGTCTACTACCAAAATCATCACTAAAAATTTCTTGTCTGGAAATCTAGCGAGAGCCACTGTGCATCTTTGACATTCCCTACAAGTGAGACCTTTTTTTATTCCAAAGAGTAACAAGGGCCACTAGGTGGAATCATTGTAAGTTTAAGAGCTTTGGAAACCTTCAAAGGCATCACGTTGTCTGAGGCACCAGAATCTATTATGCAATTATTCAGTACATATTCTCCAACAAGAAAGGAGACATAGAAAAGTTCAACTTTATTAGTCTTCTATGCACTCAGAGAAAGCATGTTCTGAGAGGGAGGTGTAGGTGAATTTGGTAGAATGCCTTTGGAACTAGAAGTTACAACATTGGGTGTTAGACTACCACTCCTGATGTATCGGACAAACCTCTCAAATTGTTTAGGATGAGTCCATAGATATTCAATTTCAGTAATATGCACTTTGGCCTTGTTTGCATATTCTATGAAGTCAAAGGGAGCAGATGCGGACAAGGGGGGTGAAGGGACTGATTTTGGAGTCTGGATAGGCTTAGGAGTAGGATTTTATGTTTGAGGAATGGATGATGTTTGAAAGGTACACTAGGAGCTTTCAAAGTATTGGATTTTATAGGAGCAGATTTAGATTTAGACTTGGAAGAGACATTAGGAGACTTACTTGGGATTGTGGGAGCTTTCTTACTTGCTATAGGATTAGGTTCCAACAATGCAAACTTCATGGAGGATGGAAGTGGGGATCCTTGACTGATTATTTTGTTTTGCATGGAGTCGCCATAGGAGGATCATCAACCTTATTTTTCTTAGTAGTAGTGGAGGAAGAGGATCCTTTCTCAGACTGAGAATGAGTGAATACCGCACATGAGAAACTGGGTGTATCTTCTTCATCTCCTTCATCAGCTCCAGAATACTCACAGAATCTGATTTGTGTATCATTCTCAAACTCATAATTTTATAGGAAATCACCACCTTCTTGTTCAAGCTCTTCTTCACTTTCTTGAGATCTACAATTTACATTCATGGGTGGGGCCTCCAAGGTGAGCCTTTGTGGTGCTCCGTAATCTGATTTATGTTGCTTCTTTGAGAAGAAAATCATTCAAATAATTCCCTCTTCAAAGAGGCCATATCATTTGCCAAATTTTGCAGTGATGGATTGGTTCTCTCATCTCTAAGATGTTGGGCCTTACCCTTTGATGGATTCTTGATCTTTCTAGAGAGGACGAGATCATCATCTAATTCAATGGCCCTCCTTTGTGCATCTACAATGTTCCTTGGTTGAACTCTTCTTAAGAGAAATCCTACCTCCGGTGATTGAGCATTTATGAAGAATCTTTTGATATTGTTCTAAGAAAGAAAATCTTCTTTTGGTATCCTACGAAGCAATCGTTCGAAATGAGCCACAAAGTCTCTCATCATTTCATTTTCTCCTTTCCTCATTTGAGCCAACTGCACCAAGAGGTCTTGAAAATATTCAGTTGATTTAAATCTTTCCTTGAAGGCAGCCTTGATGTCATCCCAACCAGTGATGGATTGGGAAGGTAGGAGGTAGAACCATTCTACTGATTTTTTCTTGGAGGGACTCCACGAACAATCTTACAGCAACATCTTCATGTTGGACACCAAGAATTCCACATGATGTCATGAAAGTAGTAATGTGTTCTTTAGGATGTTGTGTGTTGTCACCTTTGAACTTTGGAAATTTCTTGCGGGAACCCATTGGTAGATTGTGGAGAGGTGGCTCAAGAGCAAGCGGGCCTGTATTCCTTCCCCATGGAACAATGGGTTGAGGTATTTCTTCTTCATCTGCCATTGTCGTTTTCTTCTGCTCTTGCTTCTATGAATTCTTCTTCAAATTATTCTTCTTCTAGGAGCTCAATGCTCAATGGTGGTTGAAAAATGGGAGAATTTGAAGGTGGAGTATCCACAGGAGTTTTGATAGGATTGCTCGGTGAACTTCATGAAGATCCAGATGGAGAGGAGGCTTGAGAGAAGAAGTATGGATTATCTCTAATTCATTCTCACTGATTTTTCAAAGCTTCAAAATTGGAATCAGCAACACCTCTCGACTTGCTCAACCTAGTGTATCTTCTTTCAACCAGCTTTTGAAAACTTCTGCAATCGGAACATGAAAGGGCACTGTGGAATGTGAAAATTCATGTGCAGAAATCAACAAAGTGTATCTTTTAGTAATGGAATTTCATGAACTCCTTTTTTTATATTTTCAATATTTTTTTTTTGTATTTTGAGACCTTGGTCGTATTGTTATTTTTTATTTTTTTTATTTTTTTTTGGACCTTCTAGTCATATTCAAAGTGCGAGATGCTACTAAATCGCTTACGGTGGGCACCAAAAATGTTGGCGAAAAATTTTCAGGTGGGAAAACTTGTGGATTTCTTGCCAACGCTCCGAGAATCTAAGTCCTCTACTTAATCAGTGCGGTTTTGCAGTATATGCATGTGTATGAAAAGGTGGATTTCTGTGGTGGCATTTTGACCAGGGATCCAACAAGGACACTCCACTAACCCTGTGGCAAAGCTTGGAGATACCTGCAAGAGAGGACCTTGTGCAAAGTGGGAACGGAGTGAGAAAAAGGTAGGGGAACTATTCTGCAGGTAGGAAATCAAATTCCTGTACACACTAGTCAGAAGTATCATCACATGCATTTAAGAGAAGAAACAACTTTGTAAGCATCATTAAGACCAAATGAAATTTGATGAACACAAAGTATCAAGAAATCTCTTAGTCAAAGAAAGCTAGAAACTCCTTCTTGTATTAATTTCTCAAACAAAAGTTGTACATAGTGGAGAAATGGAGGAAATTGAGAAGGGGGAGAGTAGAAGAAAATGGCTATCTCCTTTGCTTTCTCTAGGTACAATGCACTCTTGAGTTTACAAGATCAATTACCAACCCTTTGAAATGGGAATGACATTACAATTTATAGAATAGAATATGACTCTTCATCTACCTCATGACCTTTCGAATACCTTAATATGACTTAAGACTATTCATATTCCACTTTAAATATTTAAGTCCCTTTTATAATAGTAAGGTGACTTAATTTACATTATATTTCTAAAGTCACTTAAGTCATATTAAAAAGTACAAACCCCAACATGAAATTAGAATATTGGAAAGTGAGAGAAAGTTGGGGGGAAGAGGAGAGAGAAAGAGAGGGAGAAGAAGAAGAGGAGATGTTGTTCCGATGAAGTCCGTTGATCCTCACTGATGGAAATCTTTGATGCGACAAAGTTTTGAATGTCCCATTGTGCCAAAGTTGCTCTTTGAGTGTGGCTTACTATTTTTAGTAAATGCCCAAATGGGGGACTTACTATTTTAGTAAGTGGCCATTTTCTTGTTTCTGCTTGAGATAATCATTACGGCCTTTTGGAGATCTCAATACCCACCGCCTTTGTCCTAGTTGTTTTTGATGAAGACTTACCAAAATAACAAGCATGTATAGGGAAACTTCTTGTTATTAGAAAGGATGTTTCAATACTCGATTTGTGATGGAACATAATTTTTTTGGACTCTTATTGTGATTACGATCACACCCTTTTAATTTCACATGGTTTTTCCCACTAGAATGTATCTGGAAATAAATTTTGAAATTTTGACACAGTAGTGGCTTCGGGCATGGAGTGTCATGGCGGCCATTAATGTAGCTCGAAATTTACAAGTCTAGTTTTTGTCTCTATTTGCAACTTAAAAAAATCCATTGTGATAGGTTTTCATTTAGAGCTCATGTGCAAGTTTTAGCTCGTTTCCATTTTGAGAATGACGGAAATCTAATGAATGTGAACCGGTGCACAAAGGGAGGATTTTTTTAGAGAAAATGATTCTGGGCATCATTTGAACTCTTGTTTGTTGGATCTTGATCACCTTGAAAAATGAGGAATTCTACAAAAGATGACATCTCGATCTGACTTGTATCTTGCAAGATATGATGATTTTTCGATCGGGCGACTTCACGGTTATCTGGCAAAAAATATCCATTTTTCTCTTCGTTCTTCGTCATTTCACTCCATTTTCTCTAAGGCATAAATATTTCTATGCATTCATGGTTTAGAGATTTTATGTGGCCATGAAGGAGCTGGTTCGGAGCAACAATGGTGGACCGGGTGTCTGGACAATCATGCACGGAGCCATGACAAGGTATGAAGTTGTGAAGGAGAAATGAGGGGGAAGAAATGGCTAAGTCTTTGGATTTAAAGTTTCAAAACATGCACATGTATGGGCTGGGTGCATTTTTATGTCCCTGATTTTTGTGACCTCGGGGGACGTGAGGGACATCAATTTCCACGGTGGTCAAGGCGATGTCATGTGTCCTTGATCCAAGTGAGGGGATTTGCTTGAAAAATGCACCAGGGGTGAAAGTTGGTCACGTGGGTGTCCGTAAGACTAATCCTAGAGGCTGGGCACATTTTTCCATGTCGATGTCCATCACCTTAGGTACATAAGGGACATCAGTTTCCATGGTGGTCTGGAGGTGACACGTGGTGCCCGATCCAACGAAAGGAATGGATGCTCCAAAAATGCACCTGGGGCTCAAAGGAGGTCACATGGGTGTCCGAAGACTCCCTATGGGGTCTAGGCACATTTACAAGTTATTATGTCCCCCACCTTAGGTGCACAAGGGACATCAAATTCCATGGTGGTCCAGAGTGACACATGGTGCCCGATCCGAGCGGCAGGGAAGGCATGCTCAAAATAAGCACACTGGGGTTGATTTGTCAAGTCTCGGAGGTCATATGAGGGCCCTAGAGGTCACATGAGGGCTGGGAAAATTTTCCAAGGGATGATGTACCTGACCTTAGGGATGTCAGGGACATGAAATCCCGCCAGCTCTTGGTGCTGACACATGTCCTCTCGAAAAAATGACTAAGTCTTGAACTGCGTTTGAGAGGGTAACTTAGAACAAAGATAACTTGAGCTCCCAGTGGAATTTCTTGGTGAAATTTTATATTATCCTGACTAGAAATGGAATTTTTAATCCAATTATGGGGTTTTAATGTATTTATTCGGCCATATGATCCCTAAAAAATTGGATTTTTGATTTGGTAGTCCACTTGTGCTGAGAGAAAAGCACATCAATCATATACACCAAGGCGTTGTGAAAAATATTATTTTACCATCATGTAGGTATTATAATCCTCTTTCTTATGATGTTTTTTGTACTTCTAAATCCATCTAGAGCTCCCAAAATCTTCTTCTGAAGCTTAGTAACTATTTTAGGCCTGTGTACCGCCTAGGCTTGTGAACCTTGTTTTTACTCAGACTGCTCCAAGTCTTGCAAAACTTCCCCAAACCTTCAAAAATAATTTCTATTATGTTTTAAGGTCTTCATTTCATCTCCATGTTGAATTTTTACCTTCCGTTACTCTAGGGAGTTGAATCCATTCCTGGGAAGGCTAGCAATAGCCCTTCCCAATATTGCCAGAAGATAGTATCTTTTCAGAACTCCCTAAAATCACCTAGGGGTGATGAATAGACTTACCTAAATCACCTAGGGGGATGATATTACATTATTCAGGAGGTCATTTGGACTGATTGGATAGACCCAGGGTGTCTTGGAATGATGGGACTTGAAAAAATTAACACTGGGGTATCGTTGTCGTGCTTGGAAATTGTCAATTTCCTTGTTGCACATTTACATGAAAACAATATGCAAGCTACAATCTCTATAAAAATACCATTATCAAACAAATTCATCAAGCTCCAATAAAAATGTCTCTTTATGAGCTTGTGCAAACTTCACCTCAACATCAACAAGCCATGATCAAAACACTCCAATCTATATCATTTCCTAAGATGATCCACAACCTTTTGCAAACCTAGTTAGTACACTCAAAATGTCCATTGTCATCTCTTTTGACAGCTCATAAATCCCATCATTACAACCAGAGGACCATAACCTCCCACTTTTTATCACCACCAAAATCAATGACACCCTCATTAAGAGGGTCATGATTGACAATGGTGCCAACATCAACATCATATCATCAAACACCTTTAATAAACTTCAATTATCTAACACCATTGTCTCCAAGACACTAGTCATACCGCAAGCTTTCAATGAAACTATATCCCCCACATTGGGCACAATCATCTTACCAGTCAAATTCAGTGTTGAAACCCTCCACGAACTCTTCTATGTCATAGAAGGAGAGTTTCAATATAACATTATATTAGGCCGACATTGGATACATGTTATGAAAAACATCCCATCTACACTCCATTGATGTCTCAAATACAAACATGAAGGTAAAAATTTCACGGTCCCCATAGATCCTAACCTTTTCAAAGCTTGTCCAATGACATAGTGTTTTAATGACGTACTTGTTCCCAAATCAAAATCAAGCTCCTCTAACAGCCTCAATCAGATCATCCATTCCATCATTAAAATTACCAGATGAAACTTCCTTCAACGATGTTATACAATTCCTTTCACTGGGGGAATATTGTCTCATTACACTTAATTCACTTCCTACACCAAAGACATACATAAGACTTGAAAAATAGCCCATGTACAAACATAACGTCAAATATTTCATCTCCCATGGTCCACTACATATTAAAACAAATATATTGTATGGAGGGATTGATCACCCTTCCTTGCATCTTACTAATCAAAATCATGCCAAACCATTCATATCAAAATTTTCATTTCTATATAACCAATTCTTTGCATAAATGTATCCCCATCGCTATGCCTAGAAAGGATTCAGGTTTGGATGTTATGAGAAAGGCATCCATGACTTGATCCTTGACCATTCTCATAAATATGTGTTAGGTTTTGAAAAACCACCCTCTCGAGTCTTGCCAAAGGTGTTATGCCCACACCCATCATATAAGCTGAAACCATCTTCCTCATCTATACATAATGACCCCATGGATACAGATGACACCATCTGCACCCCATCTAATGTTTTTTTAGTCAACATTATAACTTTAGGACCATTGAATTATCAAAATAATCATGATACTAAAACCCTTCCTCTCATTTGACCTAAATTAATAAAAGAGGATTCCTCCACCATTGACATTATTCAAATCCAAGATGACCAAGTTATCCTCTCACACTTGGGAGTAGATGACCATTACCATTGAAAAATCCTTCCACGACACATCGATAATTCTCAATGAATCCATCATTGACGTTAATATAGGAAATCCACATGAGCCTAACATATTTAAAGTCTGTCAATATTTAGATTCATGAGAGTTAAATGAATCCCCCTTTCAAACATCGATCAACTTTTCAATATAACTATCAACCATGAAATGCTCTCCCTTATGGATGAATTTTCCAACTACCACCAAATCCTCATTGCCACCAATGACCAATAGAAAATGTATTCATCACTCCTTGGGGTAATTTCTATTACTAGGTAGTGCCATTCGAACTTATAAATTTTGAAGCCACTTATTAATTCACTATGACATATATCTTCCATGATATTATTTACAAAATAGTAAAATACTACGTTGATGATATTTTAGGAAAATCAAAACAATGTCAGGAACATCTTGTTTTCCTTGACACAATATTTTCCCATCTTATTCAATACTCCCTTTTTCTTAACCACGCTAATTGTGTGTTCGTTATTCTCACCGGTAAAATCTTAGGGTTAATTGTGTCTATTCGGGGCATTAAAAAGTAGGCCCTACCAAGATAAAATCCATCATCGAGATGCCCCCTCCATCAAACCTCAAACAACTTCGTATACTTCAGGGTAAGCTTTAATCAATCTGTTGTTTCATCTCACTATTTTCATATCATTGTCAACCTTTTCATCACCTCCTTCGAAAGGATGTAAACTTTAAATGGGATCAACTGTCAAAAGGCCTTTGATGACCTCAAACAATACCTCTTATCTCCACACTGCTTACACCTCCACATGAGGGATAACCTTTCTACCTCTATATATTTGCTACTAATCATGCCTTGGGTATCATGCTTGCTCATCAAGATGAGTAGGTCGTGAACAAGCCATTTACTATATAAGTTGCACTCTGCATGACTAAGAGACCTGTTATATAGAAGAAAAAATATATTTTTTGTGCCTTGTACTTTGCAACATCCAAACTCCATAATTATATAATTAATCAAAAGAATTACATCATCACTAGCTTCAATCATCTTAAAATCATACACTCCAAACCATATCATAGTGATTGCATCACTCGGTGGCTTATGCTTATGACCAAGTTTGACCTTGAGTTCATCTCGCAAAAATCTATCAATAGACAAGATATCACTAATCAACTCACCGCATCCCTATACCTAACAATCAACCACCTCACGAACAGTTCCCCAAAAAATCTATCAACATTATTAATCACAAATATACCCCTCTCAAAATGACACTTTTCTTTGATGGATCTAAGTTTCAACAAGGGGGAGGTTCCAAAGATATCATTATTATACCTCCTTGGGGACCCCTATCCCTCTATCTTTCAAACTAAAATTTGAATGTACTAATAACATGGCCAAACAAAGATTTAATCATGGGCCTCCAAACCACTGTCATGCTTGGTGTTCAAATATTGGACATCTATGGAGATTCACAACTTGTCATCAATCAAATCAAAGGAATTTATCAATGTAAAAATGAGATTATACAAAAATATAAAGCCATTGTTAAATTCCTTTTAGAAGCCTTTGATCGTTACACTATCCAAATAGTACCATGATCCTCTAAAAATTCCAGACACCATAGCTTCTCTTGCATCTCTCATCCCTTTATCAATAGATGACTCTAAACTATTTTGTTGTTGTGCACATACTTGATCAACCATCTCACAAAAATGAAATCCCTTCTATAAATATCATCGAAAATAATCCAATAGACCTCTAATATACTCAAACATTTGATTATCTTTTAGAATCCAAAATTCCCTTTGGCTTGTCTAAAAACACTAAGCGATCTTTTCTCCAATGCGCTACTTGATATGTCATCATAGGTGGTGTTTTATATAAATGTGGATTTGATGGTCTCTTGTTAATATGTCTCAAATCTCATGAATTTGATAAATCCATTCAAGAAGTGCACATGATGACATATGTGGTGGTCACTTTAATGGGACATCTATCGCTAAGTGCATCCTTTGAATGGGTTATTATTGTCCTACTATCAATCAATATTGTTGCGCATATGTCAAGAAATTATTTAAATGCCAATGACATTTCAATATCACTGGCATTCCAAATAAGATTTACAACCTTCCCAAGACCTATGGCCTTTCTCATAATGGGGGTTAGACCTCATAGGCCTCATCAACCCATGTTCATCACAATGACACCACTCTATCATCACAACTATTGAATACTTCACTAAATGGGTAGAGGTTATCCCCTTAATCTCTACTAAAGCTAACAAAATTGTCGATTTCATCTACCAACATATCATATGTCACTTTGACATCCCTCATAAGCTAGTCACTGATAATGGAAAATATTTCAAGAATAAATAAGTTAAGAAATTATGTGACACATTCAACATCAAAATAATCTTCTCATCACCATATTATCCACAAGAAAATGGACAAGTTGAGGCTTCAAATAAAACACTTAAAAAAATTCTCATGAAAATTATCGATCAAGTAGGTAGGAATTGGCACCTTTAGATCCCATTCACTCTCTGGGATTATCGTACTAGCATCCATACTCCTACATGTGTTACACCCTTTTCTATAGTCCATGGATCTGAGGTGGTCTTAACTATTGAAGTAAAAATCCCATCACTCCATGTATCCCTTAGAGATTTTATCACTGATGAGGATTATCATCAAGAATGTATAACATAATTAGAATTGATAGATGAATGACGTGTAACATATCTCAAACATCATCATGTTTATCAAGATCACATCAAGTGCACATATAAAAACAATGTCAAATAACATGAATTTAATAAAGGTGGCCTCTTTCTCAAAGAAAATCAAAATGTCACTACTTTGGAAAGGAGTAAACATGGAAACTTTTCCCCTAATTGGAACGGTCCATATGTCATCCCTCACTAGTATGGTTCAAGAGCTTATCGCTAAGCCTCCCTTGATGGTACACTTGAAAAGGAACCTTTGAATGCCTTGTACTTGTGGCCTTTCTACTGTTAATACATAAAATGCCATGACAATAATCACATCAAAGATATTATTCCATCACTAACCCTTCACTTCATTACTGTAATGATTTGAAAGCATGTGGTTTTTCATCACCATCCTCAAGACCTTAAAGATGAGCAACACAGATCTATTCATCACATATTTCACAAAGAGAAATTCCTCCTTATCAGAGCCCTACAATCATTACATCCATCCACCTTTTCTACCAATCGACGACATGTCCCAGGACACACATGGGTAGTTTGTGTACACATATCTTCCCCTCCTCGAAATGGTCTATTAGGGCTTATCTAGGCATAAAATAAATTCAAAAATATCCATGGATTCATCTTATCAAAATAAATATAATTATCCCTCAAAGGATAGCTATCAAATATCAAAATCATATTGTCAAAATAAATAAAGTAGACTGATCCCTCGAAGGACAACTGCCTATCAAAACCATAGACCGATCCCTTGAAGGATGACTATCAAAAATTAAAAATCAAAAAGTTAAAAATTGTAGACCACTCCCTCAAAGGATGAATACCCATGTAAAAAGGCTTCCTACATCGATCAACCTTAAAAAAAGTCAAAATATCAAAATCATCCTAGGAAAGCTTCCTACATCAATCAACTTTCCCATTAGAGAAAACTTCCTGCATCGATCAATTTGCATTAAAATAAAAATGTATAGCTGGGGCATCTCCCTATGAAACCATTGAAAGGAGAACCTACTCTCCCGCATAGCCTACATATGTCAACCCTTCCCATGTCCTAGGAAGGTATACATTCCACCTTCATCTATATCCAAGATCTTACATATAACTACCATTGTTAGTCATGTATTAACATTTGTTATAAGGCAAAAAAGTGCAAGAGCCTTCACTCTACTAATTCTCATCACATATGTATCAAATCCAAAGTATAAAAGCAATCACTTCATGTTTTATTCTTATCCATGATTAAGATACATTTTAATATACATTAAAGTCACTTTAAAATCAAATATCGATAATGTATACATCACATCAAAAACATAACATTAACATCTATCAAAATCTAGCCAATAACATCAAACATTTATACAACCATGATCACATCTCAATATTACATCGCCACATCTAAAACATCACATTAAATTAAATCAACACATAGATCAAAATAAAAATCATAATCATATATCATATATCAATGTGTCAATATACATCATCTAGAGTCTCAAAGCTCCATATATCAAAAATATACATAAAATATAGGCTTCAAAAAGAGCCGTATACATCAAAAATATCACATCTATTCAAAATTGGTCAACCGGTGTCTCCTCAAGAGTTGATCCCCTAATCACCATCATAACCCTTATCTAGTCCTCTATTAGGAAATTTTCCTATCACTTTTAAGGCATATGTCTATAGAACATGAACCCATTAGTTCCCCTATCACTTGAGTTCTTTGCCTCATAAGCCCACATTTGTGGCAACATCAATTTTTGTTCCTTTGACCTTATCAAACTATGATTTTCATCATCCCTTGTCATTGTTAAGTCATATGTCTATAGGACATGAGCCCATTGGTTCCCCTATCACTTGAATTCCTAGCCTTGTAATACCACCTTTATGGCAACGTCAATTTGTGGTCCTTTGACCCCATTAAACCATCCTTTTCATCTTCCCTTACCACCATTAATTCATAAATCTATATGTCGAGATCCCATTGGTTCCCGTATCGTTGACTTCATAGCCTCGTAAGCCCACCTTTGTGGAAACATCATTTTTGGTCCCTTGACCTCCTCAAACCATCATTTCATCATCCCTTATCAAAATAACACACTTATCCAATATGTTCCTCCTTTCGAGGGCCTCAAACCCCTGCAAATGTAAAACCTACCTGATTCCGTAGCAAAAATCC
This sequence comes from Taxus wallichiana var. yunnanensis, assembly GCA_018340775.1. Classification (NCBI taxonomy): domain Eukaryota; kingdom Viridiplantae; phylum Streptophyta; class Pinopsida; order Cupressales; family Taxaceae; genus Taxus; species Taxus wallichiana. Next base: position 166,990,714 of record CM031239.1, read on the forward strand.
AAAATCCAATCTTTACCAACAATCCAACATGTATTTCTTTTGCGACTTCAACATTGTTAAAACCATACGTCTATAGGACATGAGCCCCTTATCTCCCCTATCACTTGGCTCCTTGGTATCAAGAAGCTTATCTTTGCAACCACATTTACTTCCTATGAATCATACATCTATAGGAAATGAACAATTTGGTTCCCCTATCACTTGATTCCATGACGACACCCATCTTGTTTCTATACCTCATCTTGGGGAAACTTAAAATGAAACACGCACATGAAAATATCCAATAAAATCAATCAAACTGGTGATCATTACACTTTGTCACAATCACCCCTAGTTTGAGGGGGATCACCCATCTAAACACAAATAAAACCATCTCAAACCATTTGTGCATCATAAACCACTCAACAAAAAGGGGCAAATGTAGACATCTAGTTTTCCTCACCCGTAAAGCAAATTACTTTATCAAAACATAACATAATAAATACTACCTAATTCATTCCTCTCACCCCATTAAATCAATTTCTACCCCCTTATAAATAATATTTAATTCATCTAAATTTACCTTAACCCCCTAAAACCACCTAACCATTTCTAAACCATCCCTAACCCATTTTATCCTAACCTCTTAACCTCCCCAACTCATCTAACCTCTTCCTAACCATTTTTCCTCATCCCCATACCCGAAAATATCCTATTTAGGAAGTGGTTTCAACCACTTCTAAACATTTTCCCCAAGTTTTCTGGTCACATTGGTGATTCTAACAAATCTCCAGTGATTATAAATAGGAGTTTCAACTCCTATTTTAGGGATCTTCAAAAATATTTCAGATGTTTTTACATCTTTGCTTTCAAGTCAAGTAGTGAAATTCTGCCACACCCGGTAATCTTCAAGCCTAAAAATAGCATAAAGTCTCATTAAGGACCTAAAACACATCAACCTTTGCATTTTCATGTTCAACAATCTCCCTAGGTAATAAAAAAACAACAATATCAACTTCATTCATCATATGCAGGTGTTTTGTAGTTTTTTACACTCCAAGTATCCCTTTTTTATTTTTTTTCATTTCTTTTACCACATCAACATTTGCAAAATCATCCATTTAGATCTCTGTTTGTATCAACTTGTCATTTTTCAAGAAAATCAATATGTTTACAGCAATCACCAATGATTCCTCTGAATCACCCATGATTATCTTAAATCATCAATGATTCCTTTGAATCACCTCTGTGTTTTTTTGTCTCTCGAGACCTTTTTGATCAATGATAGAATTTTATAAAATATTATGTATATCTCTGGATTTAACTTGTCTCTTACAAGCATTTCTTTTCTTTAGATGATTTTTTCAGGCCAATCATACCCCATCATAAGTATTTATGACCTCATGATCATCCAGTAGTCTTTCATTTGGGAACAATTCAACATCCTCCACGAGCTCCCACTGTTCACCATCAGATTTCTACCTGACATCGAGGATATCAAGAACCATCTTGAGATCCTCCATGAGATCCAATAAGAAATCATGGACTACTGCTATTATTACTTTGAAGTTGTCTAGATAGCTGCCACTTTAGCCTAGGCCACCTATGAAGTGGAACAAGACCTACCTTTTCATCTTGAGTTCTATCTCCATCTTTATCATCGTAATTTTTTTTTATCATTTTATCATTATTATCAACTCACTTAATTGTTAAAAACATGAGCTGACATCCTCCAAGGAAGTCCCTTGGATTCCTAGAATTGGCCTTTGCCAAGCATCTCGTTGTCCCATTTTATCTAATATTCCTTGTTTAGTTTTCTTTGATTTCAGGGATCTTCATTTGGAAGGAGGAGGAGAGTTTATCACTGTGATATCTGACCATCCCAACATTGTGATAAGCATTGGTATCATTAAACCCTACCTTGTTTTGAGTTTTAGGTACTTTCGCACTTAATAGCATAGACCTAAAATTTACCTAATACATACACCTGTAAATTTAGCACCATCTTTGAACTTTAATTCCTCTTCAAGGATCTTTTCAAAAATTATCCTACACAATCATGTTCTCCTTTCCCATGTCCTACCTCAGTAAAAATATAGATATGTTATACACTTATTGTCATGTGCATCCTGCTTAGCCAATAAAACATTTATGCATTCTTGAATTGTGATGTGAAGTTTTCGACCAAATGTAATGTTGATTGAAAACAATGTTCCTCTCATCCAAATTCACATAAAACAATTATAAAAACCTTGCACATATTCTATAGAATGTTTCTAATCATCAATTGATGTAGAAATGATAATCTCTTGACATTTTTCAATCTTTCTTGGTGATTTCCGAAGAGTGCATAAATGATATATGAACGGAAAATAACAACTTGCACCGAGTTATAGTATTGTGCTTGAACCTCCATTTGTGGCTACAATGAGTAATCCTCTGCAAAGTCAAACAATAGTACCAAGTGCAAATGTGTCCTTTCTTAACTTGAAATTTTCATCCAACCATTGAGCTTTATGCGTGTTCCTTGCATACTCATACACAATTTCCTTTATGAATTTGACCATATATTTTGATACAAGTAATTATTCTATAACAAGCTCACACCTCTTAGATTATTTTCCATATTTTAATTGATATGCCACAAATTTATATTTACTAAAACCAACTAATTATTTTCCTATTGCATGTGTAATCTCCTCATGGATACAACTTTTCAATTTCATAAAGCCACCACATACGTTGCACGTTCTATCCAAACATGCTTTATTATAAAAACAAATTCCAATTGATCTTTCACAAAATATGGTAGGAATAAATTCCCTTGCAGATTTTGGTGGGACATTTAATCCACACTCTTGCAACATGATGTTAGTATGCAAAACACAACGTACTTGAAAAAAACATCATAATGCATTGAAAATTCAACATGATGCCTACAACAACAAGTGGTACGTGAGTGATTGATTTTCACATAAAATGGTTTTTTCATTACAAAAATATTTGGCTAATGTTAATTTCTGGATTTTCATTCTTAAACTTAAAGAACAATTGTGTTTGAGTCATATCCAAGAAATGTTTTTGCATGTGCTTCACGATTACGAGAACATATTCTTCTTTTTATTGTATCTCTTCTATTTGGTGACACCCTTGTGTTCTCATTCCAAAACTTTATAAGTAATTATTTTATAATATCAGATGTATCCTTGTCTTTCCATGGGATTCTACTAGAGAATGCCCAATAGTCAATGTTATTAGCTAACTCAAGAATTTTGCGTCTCCCTATTTCTTTCATTGGTGTTTTTGTTTACCTTCAAATATCTACTTGTTTTTCTAATCAAGAGTTTATTCATTGTTTTATCTCTAACTATACAATTAGTAATCGCACGCCAAACATGTAACATTACTATATTTGGTGCATTTGTTGATGTAGATACCTAAAATCCGCTAACCTAGTTTTAATGTTAAGACTGCACTAATTATCCCCCTTTCTATCATTCTCGTAATAATTAGCACTTCTATGCTAATTAGCTAACATTCCTCTTCATATCCGTTAGTTAACAACCTTTCATTAATTAATTAGCCTTCTTATCATTCAGGATACCGATTAAATGAATTTTTTTAATTAATGTCCACTTATACCTAGGTCAATTAAGTATTCTTAATTAATTATGACTGCTAGCCTAAATCAATAAATTACCATTTATTGACCCATTTTCCTCTATTACATATCTCAAAATCACACTAATCAGCCTCTAGTCAGCTTCTATGAGATTTCATCTATCTATTAATTAATCACCCTTGATTAATTAAAACACCCCTAAACTCCCATGAGTCACTAATGGCTTATTAATCTCAAACTACCATTTGAAGACATTTCATTGATCATTTGATGTCAAACTACCATTTGAAAACATTTAGGGAGTAGTTCTTTATTTGATTGATTGGTTTATTGAATTTGCGTGATTGTTCCTTGTGATAGTTCATTTTGTAGACTTATGTTTTTAAGGAAAATATTTTTTATCAACCACTTTGAAATTTACACTTGTAACTTGTTGTCCAAACCTTGTTGGATTGCTGAAATTACGTTATCACGATGCATGTTTTCATTATAACCCCTTTGGAAAATCACACAAACATCCCCCATATTTACAAAATGTCTATTTGGTTATTGTCATGCTACCTAAATCGACATGGAACTTTCTTCACTTTGAAGAAGCTCAATCACACAATCTAGGTCTAGGCATTTAGACCCAACAAACGCCAACAATGAATAATTATCTCAAGGTTCCTTATGCGTAAAATAATAAGGAACAAAAATTTTAGCGTTCACATAAAAATACACCCATCATGATTAAACCTTGTTTGGTTCTTTGTGCTAGAGAACTCATTCAACTATGCCTTTCCCCACCTTCATCTCATAGTCGGTGGTATGATTATTTTGATTCTAATCCAAACATTTCTTCTGATTCAGAGGATTATAATCCAAACTATTCATCGGATTATTTTGATTCTCCTGATTATTCTGATCCAAACTACTATTTGGATTCTCATCCATATCCAAAACTTCATCCCATCGACCTTCTTCATCATCCATCTAATGTGACTCCTACATCGTAGTCATCCTTTTTTACGGGACCTTCTTCATCATCCATCAAATGCAACTCCTACATCATGGTCCTCCCTTTCTTCGCAAGACCTCTTTTATCAGTCACCTCAATGACATCTTCTTCCTTTGAATATACACACAAATCGAATTCCATCCAATCAAACATCTAATACGATTCTTGAATCACGGTCCTCCCTTTCTCCACATGACCCCTTTTATTATTCATCGAATGTGATTCTTGAATCATGATCCTCCCCTTCTTCACAGAAATTCTCATCAATCACCCCCATGAATCATTCCTTCTTTGAAGATTTGTGTGACTCAAATTCCTTCTATTCAAACATCTAAATCGATTCATGCATCACAATCTACAGACTTTGGACTTAATCCTACTAGTTTACAAAAATATACCATCATATAGGTAAGTCCACACTTTGCGCTTCTTCTACTCATAAGACATTTATCTCCATGTCTACTTCATCTCCCACATCACCTTATTCTATCGATCATCATCAAAAATATCTTATCAATCAATCTTCCATATTGGTTGGACCATTTTCATCTAATCAACCCCCTTTGTTTGATCAACAACCCATAATGATTGATTTCTTTAATAATGAAGGAATGATCATGGAATTCATAGGGACACACAAAGATACTCCTCAGAGAATTACAAACAAGGATTATCTTTAGAACTTGATGCGTTCACATATTGTAGGGAAGATGTTGATCCCTTTTGTCAAGAAATAGAGGAAGACCCTCAAATCATGCAAATTGATCCTCCTCTTATTCTTCCACCCTCACATTCTTCATTATGTGATGACCTACCTAGGTCTAGTATTGAGCCATGGCCCATCTTCTTATCACCCAATTCTTCTTTACATATCACAATTCCTCAATCGCAATCACACTTTGGATCATCACTAAGTATCCCATCATCTTCTTTTATATCTGGTCCACCTCCAAGTCATCCTTCATCATCTATTTGTGGGTCTCCTTTAGGTAGCCCATTACCTTCTATTCTGGGGCCACATCCAAGTAATCCATTGTATTCTATTAATGGGACACCTTCGTGTAGCCCATCATCTTCTATTATTTGGTTGCATCTGAATAACCCATCACCTTCTATTCTTAAGACACATCCTAATAGCCCTTTATCTTCTATTTGTGGCTCACCTTCTAGTAGCCCCTCTTCTTCAATTCTCGGACCATGTCCTTTTCGTCCATCACATTATTATTCTATAAATAATTGTGGTAAGCCCACCATCATTCCTCACATTCCTCTCATCAATTCTAAATGTCCACATTCTCCTCCCACTTCTCAAGATCAGAAAAGTCACACATTAGCTTATAAGAAACCTAGAAAGGTTATTTATCAAGATAAGATCAAACCTCGAAGAGCTCCAAAGCTCCCAATAACTCAAACGATCATAAAATCCAAAATGAAATGCGATTCTAGAATGGAAACCAATATATCCATCAAATATATCATAAAGTGTAGAAGCCTATGGATAGGGAACTCAAGCTCTCGCATACGAAATCTATGTTTCAAAAAAATCACGGTCATTTGTTGAGTGTGAACTCACCATGATCATCAAGATCGGGATAATATAACCCTTGATAAACAAACACACTTAGTCTCCCTTATCAAGAAAATCATGCACATCGTTGTTGGATCCTATCACGTAGAGTGACATGTGTAATGCCCACTTCCCTTTGACATATTTTGATACTGATCATGGCATTGTAGACTATATGATGGACATTTTTATAGTTTTGATTTAGTATGATGTTAGATGTGAGACCATGGATTATTGCTGACTTTGATTTTATAGGATGCATGATGATTATTAGAGACACTTTATACATTGATGTTGGTATACTATTTGACATGGTTATATTATAGATGTTGTTCGGACATGTGATATTTGATATTTTGAGTAAACCTAGGAAATGGAAATTTCCGATGATGATATAGTTGTTGATTAAATTACAAATGATAGAGTTGTTACTTTTATGTTGATGTGACTAATTTATATAGATGATTTTGGAATTATATTTTTATTCATTTTGGATGTTCTGATATGGCCATGAGGCCAAAGGAGGTATTTGTGTTTTGCAAGTTAAAATATCACAACAAACATTGGGGGATTGGAGACTAACAACATTGGAATTCTAGATGAATTTAACAAGGTCACCATGGCAACTGTATTTGTTTGTATATGTTCATTTGTGTTAGGGATTCCCATGGAGGGATCACCTTTGAATGTGACCAAGGGGATTTGTGTATTTTATTAATGTGATTCCTTTTTATTATTGTTTGCATGTGTTTATTTTGTGATGCATTTACCCCTTTCATTATTCTTTTAATTGTGGAGAATTAATGTGAGTAATCATATTGTTAAAATAAATAAATTAATCAAATTTGGGATATAAGAAAGTAATTATAGAAGTTGTTGGCTCTTGTATTAAATGTGGTAAGTGATGTGTAAGTAATGTGTAAGAATGTGTAAGTGATGTGTAAGTATGTGTAAGAGTTGTGTAAGTTAGATTTTGGAGTATGAAACACTCCACCTCCTTGGAAATTGAATTTGTCCTTGGAGGCTGATTTTGGAGGCTTGTGGGACAAGTTAGACTTGTCCCATACCTCTTAAATTTGCATACCAACCTTACCTATGGTTGGAGGGTTGATTTTAGACTTTTATAATGCATTTTGGGAAGACAAATTGTAAGTTTTAATTGCACTCTTCTTACATTTTATTAAATTCAATTCCTTTGGGGTGTGGGCTTTTGGAGTGTGTAAGTTTATTGTCATATTATTCACCCACCTCTTTATTGTGCTTTGGAGAATGAAATTGACTTTTGTGTTGGAGTTGAGGATGTGTGATGTGGCATCCTACATGGATCCACCTCATCCTCTTCTCTTCCCTCTTCTATAAAATTGAAACTCTTTGCTTTGTTTTGGGTTGTTGAACTTTTGGAATGCTTCCTTGGGGTGAATTTTCCTTGGCTGTTTAGAGCTCTTGTTGATTTTGGAGGAGATTGGAGAGCATTTTTATTACTTGAGCATTGCTGATTTTGGGACTGTATTTTGACATTGAAAGCTTTTGTTTTGGAACAAAGTCTACCATGGAGAGGTAGGAGCTTAGCTCTTCATTTATGCTTTTATTTCTTTTTATGTTTGTGTGAATGGTGAATGTTTTGTGTTTGTTGGCTAGTTGGGTAGACTCCTAGGAATGGTGTGGGAGAAGGCTATGGGGAATCCATGTGGGGGGAATAAGGTAATGCCGGTGGCATCGAGAATTCTTGTTGAGGGACTTTGGGATTAGGATCCACCATGGAAAAGAAATAGCTTGCATTTCTTACTTTGTGGGGGCATAAGGAAAATTGTGGGGGCATAAGGATGTGGGGGATAAGATGTGATGAATTATATTGGTGGTTTGTTACAGGTGGATACCCAATTCCCATTGGGAGGCATAAACATCTTCCCCATAGCTCTTGCTCCTTTGGCTTGCATGATGAAGCCTGAGTTATGTCTTAATGTTTCAATGCAGTTGTAAACTGTTGTTTTGTTTGGACTATGTTTTTAATTTGAAATGTGCATGTTGAAAGATTGTTGTGTGGTTGTTTGTTGTTGTTGCCATGAGTTGAAATACATTTCTTATTGCATTGTGAGTGGGGCTCGAAATGAGGAAGGATGGCTTCTCCTCTTCATTGGATGTCTTAGTTGGGTGGAGAGCGT